>OZ012738.1:231523232-232123232 GCA_963859935.3 Lathyrus sativus
TTTTTTGTTTGCTTCAACTCACTGTATTGTTTTCTATGCTTTCTTCATTTAATCAAATCCATATGATATTGTTTAGTTGAGTTTTTTTTATGGATCATGATGTTTTACTAAGGTATTGTGTGGTTATGTTGAAAGCAGGTTTTAAGTTGATGGTTGTTTTATGTGTGTGACTTAGAACTGTGAAAGATATTGAGGTTTAGAATTTTATATGAAGTGGTGCTTTATAGTTTTTATGAAGTTTGTGTGGTTTTTATTGGAAGGTACTGTTATGCGATTTCCATGTTGTATTTGATGTTAACATGAAGGCTAGATTTTAGAATTGTGAATGTGAGATAATGATTTTTTAGTTTGGTTTTGTGTAGTGTACTTGGATGGTTTCTTGAAGAAGATATTTGTTATGTTGCAAAATTGTATGTGCTTGAATTTCCTTGTGGTCCTCCTTTTCTCCTCCTTATCTCTTAGCATTTATAGGTGGAGAGAAGAGTTTTTTTAGTGAAAATGCATGAGGGAACCAAGCATGTTGGGATAGTACAAGTTTGTTATAAAAATGTTGCTAGTGGAATTGTTGTTGGTGGTAAGAAATTATGTGGGTTTCTTGTATGTATGAGAGAGAGAGAGAGAGAGAGAGAGAGAGAGAGAGAGAGAGAGAGAGAGAGAGAGAGAGAGAGAGAGAGAGAGAGAGAGAGAGAGAGAGAGAGAGGAGAGAGAGAGAGAGGAGAGAGAGAGAGAGAGAGAGAGAGAGAGAGAGAGAGAGAGAGAGAGAGAGAGAGAGAGAGAGAGAATGAGTATAAGGAAAAAGATGATTTCTCTATAATTTTCCTTATTGTGTTTGTAATAAAAAAGAAATATGCATGGCTATGTATGATATGTTGATGAAATATTCCTTTTTTACTTTGTCTTTTTCTTATGTTACGACAATTTTGTATGATGTGCATGATGCAATGACATGACACAGTGTATCATAAAAGTTTAGAAAAGACATAGGAATTTGTGGTTCATTGTGAGGTAGGTTTATGGCTAAAATTTAATTTAAAAATTATGTAGAAACTCTTTTTGTACATTGATTTTTTATTTTAAAAATGAAATGTGGATGCAAATATTACAATTTGAAAATAATGTGAGAAATGCATATGTATATGTTATTTATTTGAAGTCTTTGAATTTTATCATTTAGGTATGCATGAACAAAGGTATGAATATCATGATTCCAAATTAGAACAAATCAAATATTAAAATGTAAATTTATCTTAATGGCAACTATTATGGTTAAAGAGAAATTTAGGCCTCCAATAATGCATGAATGACATAAAAAATGATAAATGCAATATATGGATACAAAACATAAAACCTCCTAAAAATGGATCTTCAATAAAGTTAAAGATTCTTGGTTTATAAGACAAAACAACATTAATTCTTTAATAAAAGAAAGATGATATCAAATGAGCCACGAACCAATCACAATCTTTCACTTCATTGACTTCCCAAAAAAATGCATATTGAAATGATATGGAATTTCCCAAAATGAAGCTCAAAACAGAGATGGACCTTGGCCTTTTTTTTATTCGTGTATGAAAATGTGATATTATGACTAGATGAAATGGTCCTAAGGAATAATGTAAAATAAGATACAGATGAAAATGTGATATTATGAATAGATGAAATGGTCCTAAGGAATAATGCAAAATAAGATACAGATGAAAATGTGTAGATGAATGACTTTAGGGAGGAGCAAAATTTAGAGAATGACCGTTGCCGCTATTTAAATATCTTTGTCAGATGACATGAATGATGGCGATACTCATATAATCTAGGTGAAAGGTATTTAAATGTAGAAGACCCAAACTTTGCCTCTATATGCGATGACATGTCATCCTACGAGCTGAAGGACTTATCTTTTTTGGTTTGTTGGGGATCTAATGTGAGATAAAACCGAGCATGATGTTTTATAATGGATGAATAATGATCGATGGACTTATGGGGAATATTGGAAATATGGTAGTAGTGATTCATAGGAAAATGAAAAAGACAATGAGGGTGAAGACTCATTGGGGATAATAATTGACTGGAGAAAAGACACTAGGGAAATGAGAAGCGGTGTTGGACTTTTAAACACATGATGCCATACGACGCTGGGATTTAAAATGAAATTCCATACAAAACTGGACTTGACCAAAGGCATCAATAAAATATATGATGACTTCAAATGGAGTCTCCCAAGCGAGACTGAAATTGACATAAGGAATTAGTAAAATATATATTGGCTTTAAACGGGGTTTTCCAGAAGAGACTAGACTTAACCGAAGGCATCAATAAAATATATACCAGCTTCAAACGGAATTTTCCAAACGAGACAGGACTTGACCGAAGGCATCGATAAAATATATATCGGCTTCAAACGAAGTTTTCCAGACGGAACTGGACTTGAACCAATGCATCAGTAAAAAAGATTTCAGCTTCAAACAGAGTTTTCCAGACATAATTGGACTTTGTGCCTACGGAAACCAGACTATGGTTTAAGGTCACCAAATAAAACTGAACTTTGAGGTCAAGGGATATAGAATCAACCAAGGAGGTTGTGGTCAATGCAAAATGAGTGCAATGTACACTTAGGCTATAAATAATTTGAATTTTCTTTTATGCATGATATATGAATGATCATGGTATGCAAATGATGACGTTGTGCAAACTAGGAGTTTATAGAGGTTGTTTATGGAGGTTCAGATTCCTCAGCACCGATAACCCAACCAAGTATTTGTGACAAAGCAATCAGAGGAGAATCCATCATGCTTGACAGTTGTAATAAGCAAAGGGGATAATTTGGAGGATTGATGGGTTATGCTCACTGAAGATCCTTATTGTAATTATCCAAGAGTGCTTTTGTAACCTTGAGACTTTTGGGAAAACAAAGGATTTCTTTTTAATCCTCACATATGTCAAAGAAAGTTATGCTTTTTTCAATATTTTTTTAAAAAATTATTTTTAGATTCAAAATTTTCATTGTAACAAATAAATGACATTTTGCATAACAAAAAAATATAGAGGAAACACGAATGACAATAATTCATAAGAAAAATTTGTATTTATTCAAGAATAGTAGCACACAAATGCTGCAACTCCATGGAAAGTTAAAAATTTTAAAATGGAAATAGGAAAGGGTTTTAAATGAATCACAATAACCACAACTAGTCGTAGTAACCATGACCCCATAAAACCTTGCTTCTGAAAGGAGAAGCTGGATTGATCTTCCGACCTTAGGCTTTATGTTGACCAGTCTTTCCTTTTTTCCCTAATTTTTCATGGACCTCCCTTTCGTGTTTTCAGTCCATCGGGACGCTCTTTTTTTCCTAAGTCTCCCTTTTGGGTTTTTAACTTAACGATCTATCATTTTTTAATTTTATCCCTAACTTTTGCCAGGACCACCCTTTTAGGTTTTCAGTCCATCAGGATACCCATTTTTTTCTAAGTTGCCTGCTTTAGGTTTTTGACTTAGTGGGCTTTTGTTAGGCATAATATTTCTTGACTGCGTCAGATTTCACAGGGTGTGAGAGCTTTTTGCTATCCATAGTTGTAAGAATCAAGGAACCTCTGACGAAGGTTTTCTTTAGAACATATGGCCCTTCGTAATTAGGAGTTCACTTCCCACGTGAATCCTTATGTACAACAAAGATCATCTTGAGCATGAGATCTCCTTCTATGAATTCTCAAATATGAAATTTCTTGTCAAACGCCTTCTTGAGCCGTTACTGGTATAGCTTTCCATGGCACAAAGAGGTCATACACTTCCCATCGATGAGATTCAAATGGTCAAATATGTTCTGGATCCATTCAGCTTCTTCTAGCTTGGTCTCCATCAAGATTGTCATTGAAGGTATCTCTACTTTGATTGGGAGAACTACTTCCATCCCATATACCAAGGAGAATGGGATTGCCCATGTTGAAGTGTGGACTGATGTCTGATATCCATGTAGTGCGTAGGATAGCATTTTGTGCTAATCCATGTAAGTTTTCACCATCTTTTGTAGGATCTTCGTTATGTTTTTACTGGCGGCTTTAATAGTGATATTCATATTTGGGCGATACGGGGAAGATTTATGATGCTCAATATTGAAGCTCTCACATATCTCTTTCATTGTTTTGTTGTTCAGTTTTGACCTATTATCGGTGATGATCTTGCTCGGAACTCCATTGCAGTAGATAATTTCCTTCTTGAGAAAATGGGAAACAACTTTCCTTGTCACATTGGTGTAGGAAGAAGATTCAACCCTTTTGGTGAAGTAATCAATGGATCATATCATGGGAATCAGCCGTCCCAAAGTCCGTTAATATGGGGCAATCAGGTCGAGATTCAGTGAATCTCTCATAGCAAAGGGGCACAGATTTGCCCATCGGGGGCAAAGTCACTGCAAGGTTGGGGCAAGCCACCCCGAGAGCACCGAAGCTATCCTTATCCCAAAGACGTTTAACTTGAAGCACCTCTGTGAGGTTCAAAATGCTGAGACTGTTCATGTCAAACCACCAGAGTACAGAGACTTCAGAGTTCCTTTCGAGAATAGGTGACATAGATCCCACAGGCTGGGGCAAAATTGAAAACAAAGGAATCGTTCCTCTCCATATCTACAGGGTTTGTCAGAAGTTGTTAAAAATTCCGGGGCAAGCCATCTCGAGTTTGTTTCATGGAAAACTTTCTTTGTTCGGGATAAAATGTCCCGGAGATCATTGTTGCAAGGTAATTGCTCTTGAAGCATCTGACCGAAGTGTACGCAGAGCATTGGGCCCACTTTCCAGCAAGTCGGGATTGGATTTCTTCCCAAGCAGGAGTAAAGTCCCCTTAGCAAGTTCAGTTGTGTCTCCCCACACAGTCTAAATATTGGACTATGAGCATTGAGTTGTCTCCCCAAGCAGAGATAAGTTCTCCCCAACAGAGTTGCTTGTTTAAGTTCCTCTTTGTTCCTCAGCAGAGTAGCATAACCAGGTTTCTCGCATCCCCAAAGCAGAGTTACTTGTTCAAGTTCTCTCTCTTCCCATCGGCATATTCTTGTGATTCATCAAGATAGATGTTATCAACTTCGGTTGATCCGGCCTTCTGGTTCGATGCTCGCTTTATTTAGAGGATGCCTGTGCGTTAGCAGATAGATGTTATCAACTTCGGTTGATCCGGCCTTCTGGTTCGATGCTCGCTTTTATTTAGTGGATGCCTGTGCATTAGAAGATAGATGTTATCAACTTCGGTTGATCCGGCCTTCTGGTTCGATGCTCGCTTTTATTTAGCGGATGCCTACGCAGCAGATAAATGTTATCAACTTCGATTGATCCGGCCTTCTGGCTCGATGCTCGCTTTTATTTAGCGGATGCCTGCGTTAGTAGATAGATTTTATCAACTTCGGTTGATCCAGCCTTCTGGTTCGATGCTCGCTTTTATTTAGCGGATGCCTGCGTGTTAGCAGATAGATGTTATCAACTTTGGTTGATCCGGCCTTCTGGTTCGATGCTCGCTTTTATTTAGCGGATGCTTGCGCGTTAGCAGATAGATGTTATCAACTTCGATAGATCCGACCTTCTGGTTCGATGCTCGCTTTTATTTAGCGGATGCCTGCGCGTTAGCAGATAGATGTTATCAACTTCGGTTGATCCGGCCTTCTGGTTCGATGCTCTCTTTTATTTAGCGGATGCCTGCGTGTTAGCAGATAGATGTTTTCAACTTCGGTTGATCCGGCCTTCTGGTTCGATGCTCGCTTTTATTTAGCGATTGCTTGCTTTATTTAGCAGATGTTAACAAGATCGTTATTGATTTAGCCTTGGAGTCGACGTTTATCTTGACATAAGCAGGTGGCTGGCAATGATGTCTGAAATCCTCATCAATTGTTATGGATCCGGCCTTCGGGTTCGATGCCTGTGGTGTTACACAGATGCCTGGTTTGTTAGTCTGTTGTCGTGCAACTGTCACTCCAAGTTTTCTGGAGATCGTTATCACCTTTTCAAATTTCGCTATTTATTTCTGCGGTTGGAAAATTTCAGGGTTTATCGGTATTCAACCGTCTTTTACCTTGATTATTTGAGAGCCGTTCGCTTCTCACCCAGTCAGGTCCAAGCCGTTTGAATAGGGGCAGTTGTTGCCCCCTAAAATTTGCCCAACCTTTTTCTTTACCTAGCTTATGTTTCATTGCATTCATCATAGCATTAGCATATGCATAGCATTGTCATTTGTACAGGGGATCAAGAGGTGTGCTTATCAAGAAGGGGCTACCACAAATTTCTAAGGCTATTCAAGAGTCTTTATTCAAGTATTCAAGGGTTGATATCCTCATCAAAGAAGTCAAAGAGTTGAAGGTGGACACAAATGTGCATATCTCCTAACTTGAAGGTCATGGGAGATCATCAGATGATTTTGAATCCATGGATGTGGATGTAAAGCCTTAAGAAAGCTCATGGGATGTCTTGAGGATCATTATGGAGCTTGTGCAGGCCATTATTCAAGGTGCAAGAGGCCACAGTCAAAGTTGGTGCAGCTAGGGTTTTAACATGGTCAACCCTCAATCAACTGTGAAATTGGAGGAGATTAGGACTCAATTCCAAGAAACTATGATCATGGAATGTTGTATTGAGACATTTCATATATCATTTCAAGATCAATTCATCAATACTCAAGAGTGTGAGAAGTTATTGAGCTAGGGTTTCTAAGCTTGATAGTGTGAAATCCCCTATCTTAATGTCTAACTTCAAGACCACAAAACTCAAGATACAAGTTTAATATCATCTCGACACCAACATGAGACTTGCAGATCATGTTCTTAGCTTTCTTTTGAGTACTAGAAGTCCTTGATAGGATTTATAAAACTCATGTTATGAAGCAGACAAGTTACAGGTCATCAGATGAATGTGATTTTGGTCCTTGAAAGTCAACCAAATTCCATGCCATTTTTGACAAAGAAGGAGGTCTCACCTATCCTTGACCCAAACATGAAATTTGTTCCTTATGATCTTAGCTTTCCAAAGAGTATTATAAGACCTCATTTGGATTTTTAAAACTCAAGATTTGAAACTTGCAAGGCAAGGGTATTTTGGGAGACTTGGATTATAAGTCACTTTTGGTTATAGGTCCATTTCACCACTTTGCATACCTCAAATGCAAAATGTTCCAACTTGAAAGTTGCTCAAAATGGGGTTACTTGCTCAATCAAACACCAAGGGTCCATTGATATGGATTGGATTGAAGATTTGTTGAAGGAAATTTCATAAAAGGAGCTTTAAAGGCCATAAAAAGTCTAAAATCCAAATTAATTCATAATGCACCATTTCAAGACATATTTGTGCATATTTTGAGCACACTTCACATTTCAAGAAAAATGGAATTCATGGATTTTAAAATTGAGCCATAAAAACACACCATTTTCCATGTTACTTAAACTTGAAGAAACATAATCAACATCCACCATTAATCAAAAACAAGGAGATAATCCCATCCATTCATGTTCACCACACCACCAGCAATTGAATTGAAGCAATTAGCAAGAGTTTTGGTTCTGTTTTCATGCAAACCAAAAAGCTTCAAAGTGAGGAAATTGATTTTTCCATTGGGCCAAACCAGCCACAATTGGGCTTCATATCCATTCTTGATTGGTTCTATATAAGTTCTAGATCATCTCCATGATGGGATTGATGAAGTTTGGTGCAGAAATCAGTTAGAAACAGTTAGAGGAAAGAGGAAGAAAGTGGAAATTGAATTTCAAGAATCAAGAGCATTCAAGGCAAATTGAAGATCAAGAAAGCTTTGGGAGGTTCCATTGAAGGTTTCTGGATTGAATTGAGCAAGAATCATCACCAAATCACCTCTCTGTGCAAGCTCTAAAATAGGTTTCTTTCTTTCAACATTTCTCATAATTCTTGATGGATTAGCATCTGATATTTATGTGGTTAGGATCTTTGATAGGTGTAGAGTGATTTAGGATAGGTTTGGAGACTGATTGTTGCAACTTTTGCCATGACACATTTTCTTGATTACTTCGATTTAGACAATTCTTCGGGTTTAAATAAATTTAAGACTTGGATTATTGATGTACGTGGAGAGAGGATTCGATTAGTACAAAGATTTCTGAGTTTGGTGAACTTTCGTAGCATGGCACTGTTCACTCTAGCCGGAGAAGACGACCAGAGTCTTCTCAGACCACCGCCAGGCTCTTTTCCCTCCTTCTCTCATTTAAATTTCCAGATTGATTATTAGCCCTTTGATCTTGAGAGATCCTTGACCTTTCCCTCCATCTCACGGTTGTGATTCATTTCAGTTAGGGTTTGGATTCTTCTTTTGACGTGGCTGCGTAGTGAACATTGGATTAGATGACTTAAGTCATGAGCGGGTGAGATTAAGACATACCCTAGGCTTGTGTTGACTGAAGCATATGGAATCACTCAGCTTCTCAAAACATTGAATTGGACCTGGGCCTCGTTTCACTATTTGCACCTCCCAGCGTAGTAGCCCAATAGAAACCAACGTGTAATCCTTACTAACTGCACCCCAGCATTTTTCCATTTCTTTTCTTTTTCATTTTATTTCCATTTTATTTGCTATTGCATTTTAATTCATTTGAAAATGATAAATACTTCAATAAATCATGAAAAAAAAATGTTAGTGCACCCTGGATTGTATAGAAATTTGTCATATTTTTTATTTTGATTTTCTGTTTATTTTCCATTTAATTGCATATTTTTCCATGCTGTGTGCTTTTAATAAATGTGAAATTGACATGTTCATCTTCTTGATTTTCCCTCTTGTTCAATACATCAAATAAATGTCTAATATTTTGCATGTTGATTCTAGACACATTGTGTGATATTGTAATATTTTTGTTCTGAATTTTAAGCTCCATTTGACTAGAGTTAGAAGTAGGTCTTTAGAACCTTTCCCATTTGCATTCTCCATAGCACATATCAAGGTTTTGCATTCTGTTCATACCCTTAGGCTTGGAATCTTGACCTGAAATTTCGACCATAGTTTTCTAGCATCTTGAGGATCCCTTAGAATTTTTATTAGTATTTTTAGGGTTATTTTCCTATTTTTCCTAGATTTTACATGCTGGTGTCATACCCTAAATTTGTCCTACCCATTTTCAAATATTTTTGCATTTTTTGATTCCTTTTTTTTATTTTGCATTTCTCGCATAGTATCATGTCAGTTATACGCGTGCCCACCCGTATTTAGGCATTTTCCAAATTTTATTCATTTTTGTCCAGTAAGAGTGTGACATATGACCTAAAGTTTTTTGAGAATGTCAATTTTATTTTGTGTTCATATTTTCTTCTTTCCTAAGATTTTAATAATTAGTAATTTTTTTTTAGCTGACGTTAAGTATATAGGTCTATCATATTAATAATAGTATTTTTGTTTATTTAATAGGTTTTGTGAATATTTAGTTTTTATTATTTATTCAATATTGTTAATATTTAGGATTTAGGAGTTATTGATTAATTGTTAATATTAAGTAGTTAATATTGTTTTTTAATTTGTTTTTATTTATTTAATAGCTTTTATGTATTATTTAATTTTGGTAGTTTAGTATTTTATATTATTAGTGTTGTTTTATTTTTTAGAAGGTTAAGTAATTTTTTGAAAGAAAGTTAACAGAAAAATAAAAAAATTGAAGAATAGAACGGATCAAGGCCCATTGCTGAGCCCATCAGGAAAGTTTGGAGACGGAGTGGCTTTATAAGGGCGCTTCTTTTTCTGCGAAGGAAAAGAAAAACCTACTGTTTATCAAGAAATCCACCGCCCTAAATTCCAACACAAAACCCTAACGGTCGCTGCTACCCCTTCTAAACACTAACCACGAAATCCCCAATGAAAACCCCCTTCCCTCTCATCTTCCTCGCCAACCTTTGAACCCCACCGTCATCATCCTCAACCATGTTCTCCTTCGTTCGATTTCATCACCTCTCTTGACCCCTCAATTGTATCCGCCGCCACCCCCTTCAATAAGCCCTAAAACCGTTCGCCTTCCTTCATCACCATTATCATCTTCTTCATATTATCACCATCGTTACTTTAAAAACTTGTTGTCTTGCTTCTTTAGAAAAATATTTAAATACGGCCGTCATTATAACCCGACCACCTCTCGAGTCACTCTGATTGGTGAAGCTCTTTGGGTTTCGAAGTTTGAAGAGAAGGGACGAAGGTGTCACATCTATTGAAAGGATGGAAGCTCTCGCCTTGCGGTGCGGTTAGTCAAGATACCAGTAGTCCGAGGGCTCAACATCAACACGCACTCAACATCAACCGAGTTCAGCAGAGATTACGACCACCGCTTCAGCATCAAGTTCATGACGACATTGCCAACGGTAATCATCAGTTTTTTTTCGCCATGATTATTTTGGATTGATAGGAGGGATTAATCAAACAGAGTGTGAAGCAAACTTTTGATAAATTTGTGTGATATTGTTGTGTTGATATTGAGTCTTATTTGCATTCTTCTTCTGGGTTTAATTTTTGTTTCGATTGAGAAAACACTTTGTCCAAATTTAGGGTTTTTGTTGTTATTATGCTGTTGTGTTGATAACTAAAATTTTGGTTTAAATTGATAAGTACACTTGCTTCTGTTTATTTTAAATGTTGTGAGGTTCGTACATGAATTCATTGGGATTTCTATAATATTAAGTATGTATCCATGGTTCTTGGCTGTGAATGTTGAGGATTTTTTTAGATTGCGTAGTTGTGCCAATATTTATTTCGGTTATGTTTTCTCCATGGTTGAAAATTATGAGCTTGGTTTGGGATCAACGTTTTGTTGCTATTGCGAATCCGCACATTTGAATCTGGTATATGTGTATGACTATATGCTTGTTTGAGCTGGGAATATCATACTGTGTTGTTACCGCTTATGGTCACAATATCAAAATCAAATATGTTTTGGTGAATATTAGATATCTTTTGAATCATGTCGTGTATGTAAAGGCCATGTGTGATTTTAATATTGTAAAGCTTCCTTTTTTTTTGTTTTGCTGTTGTAAATATTGTTTCTGCTACTGCTGTGTTTAGAACATGATGGATAAATATCATTTGCTTTGACTCAAGTACCACACGGTGGTTGTGATATTGGGTTGTAGTTTTATATTAGCAGTGGTTTCTTTTCAAAGTTTTATTATTTATTCTCAATTGATTAATTTATTAGACAAGTCAAAACAATTTTTGTAAATAAAATCTTATACTATTTTTAAATTTGTATTTTTAAAATAGGCATTATTTTTTTTTCTAATCTTAATTTAATATATTTTCAACGTTAAAATCTTTTTTATTTAAATAGTCCATTTTTATTCCTTTTAGTTATTTTAAGACAACTTTTTAAACAAAAGTCTAAAGCCTTTTCAAATCACTTTCTTCAAAAATTGAGTAATTATTTTTCAATTATGATTAACTTTTCTAATTTTTATTCAATTTATTTTATTTAAATCATTAGTATAATATTTTAAATAGTCTATCTTTATTACTATTATTTCTTTGTAGAAATCTCAATGAGTCTTTTCTAAACAAATTTTAGGACAACTTTGTAAATAAAAGCCTAGAGCTTCTTGTTTTTAAAACCATCTTTTTTTTAACAATTTGAGTTAGTAAACTATTTTCAAAATTAGTAGTTTTTCCAATCTTTATTTAACGTATTTCCTTTACTATTAATTTATTTTTTAAATTAAGTCACGAAAAAAAGAACTTTTAAGGTCTAGCATCTTTTAAGTTCTCGAATAATCACTATTGGGACGTACGCCTTGGATAGTGACATTCGACTTTTCGTTTCAAAATACGCCCTTTAATTATTTAGACAAGGAAATGTCATTGGAGTCTAGCATTCCACATGATACTCTCTTTGTTTATTCAAACAATATTTCATAATTAACCAAATGATACAACGATTAATTGGTTGTGAGGCCTACGTCTCATTTATCAAATAATTGTCACTTCTCCTAAATTACTTCTCAAATTCAATCTCGTATTCTCACTTCTCATACCACAAACCCTTTTCATACCCTCGATTCGATTCAAATCATTTTCTCAACATTTTTCTCAATTCAAACTCCGAAAGAAGGAGGTTGTTGGAATCTAGCATTCCTTGAACTTTCGAGTGAATAGTTCTCGAGGCACGCTCTTGAGTTATTATTCACTCAATCTTTCGACTTTTTTTCAAATATCTTTTTCGATTCAAACCTCGAAAGAAGGAGGTTCTTGGTGTAACACCCCACTTCCCAAAATCAATTAAATTAATAAACATTATAAATAAACAAAATCAGAGTTCCAATTTCCCAAGTGGGATATCACATGAAAACAACGTTTCCTTATAAAAAGGTTTTTCTCCAAATACAGCGGAATATTAAATATAAAACCCAATAAAAGTTTGATACGTTCACAGGAAAATAAAATATAAGTTCTTCATAAAACAAATAAAAGCGCCCAAGTCCCGTGCTACGTATCAGAGCATCCTAGACTCGACTGTCACACCATAATCCAAGCTAGCTAAGTACCTGGATTATCTGTACTTCCGGAGAAGCACAGACACAACAACAGCAAAGGGGTGAGAAATCATGATCAAAAATATAATGGTAATGTAATACATGTAATAAGGCAGTAAAACACACCAACACATCAATTATTCACCCCAACAACACCATATAACGAACCTACTGTTCAAATTACAATATAACATATTATAATGCAATTATGCAACTCAACACCATGCATGCAGTACCGACTCATTGGTTCATTCAATCGAACCTGGATAGATCACTTACGCTCCTCCTGAGACATGATCTATCCCCCACCATTCTCCACAAAGGAGTACGGATGAATCACTTACGCTCCTCCTGAGACATGATTCATCCCACCAAAACACCATGATATGCAAGACACCAATGCATAATTATTATATTCTGGCACGCTAAGTGCACACGATCCTCCTGATCATATCATCATACAACAATGCATATGTATAGATATATTACACCAACACCATATAAATCAATCAGATAGTAAACGAATTCATATTATCACACCGGATATAACTACGTCCCCCCCCCCCCCCCCCCCACTCGGGGATACACGATCCTACTGATCACTACACACATATACATTAACTAATTGCTCACCAACAATATTAAGGGAAACGCGTAATATCACCAAGTACACAAGTTATATCCCATACTCATCATTTTCACACTACAGCAAGGCTAGAAGGATCACACGAGACCAATTCAGACATCTCACCAAAAGTCTCTGAGGTTACTCAGAACCTCCCTAAACCAACACCTCAGCCTATACACCAAAATCAATAATTCATCAACATCAATCCACAATCACAAACATGCCAATAGATATTATACTTACCAATTATCCTATAATTTCTACTCTAGAACCGACATTACGGTACATTACCGACACTTCAGAGTCACTCTGAATCTCACCAAGGTCCTAACCATAGTCATTAACGACACTATAGGGAAACAACATATAACTTTCCCAAAGTTATAATCATGGTCATTGCCAACACTACGGTAACAACACATAATCTCATCAGCTTTATATTCCTAGTTACTATCAACACTACAGTAACATCAACAATCCAACAAAATGGATCAATACTACAGTAACATCAACAATCCAACAAAATGGCTCAACATTACAGTTACTATCATCACCATATATATATATACCCCAAAATGCATCATCAGCATTCATCAATCCCCCAACATCAACAATAATCATAGCATGCCAATATAAAACTTTATATAACGATAAATTCCTACGGGGTTAAGGAATCCCCTCTACCCTATACATGTATAAACCATTCCCAATCAAATTTCTCCCCCCTTACCTTATCAATTGGTTGATCGATAGAAATCCTCCTAGAATTGGTCTCTTGGCCTTCCCCTTTTCTCTTCCGTTCTTCGTTCCCTTTTTCTCAATTTCTCAAATGTATCGTACCACTCTCCCCACCCCTTCACATTCTATTTTCTTTATTAAATCTAATCCCAATTAATAAAATAACTTAATAAAATAATACAATATTATTATTAATACTAATAATATTATAATACTAATAATAATAATAATCATAATAATAATAATACTCATTATTAATAATACTAATAATAATAATAATAATAATAATAATATCGTTATTTCACAAAAATAATAATAATAATATTAATAATATTAACAAATATAATAAACATAATAATAATAATAATAATAATAATAATAATAATAATAATAATAATAATAATAATATCATTATTTCACCAAAATAATAATAATATTAATAATATTAACAAATATAATAAATATTATAATAATAATAATAATAATAATAATAATAATATCATTATTTCACCAAAATAATAATAATATTAATAATATGAACAAATATAATAAATATAATAATAATAATAATAATAATAATAATAATAATATCATTATTTCACCAAAATAATAATAATATTAATAATATTAACAAATATAATAAATATAATAATAATAATAATAATAATAGTAATAATAATATCATCATTTCACCAAAATAATAATAATATTAATAATATTAACAAATATAATAAATATAATAATAATAATAATAATAATAATAATAATAATAATAATAATAATAATAATAACACCCCCACCAATGTTACTATTATTTTTATATTATTATATTTCACACCAAAATACCACCAATAGTCCTTCCACATTAGGGACACCCACCAAACATCACCAAATACACCCCCACCAAAGGACACACCAACGTATAATATTTAAAATAATTATAAAATGACTAAATAATTAAAATGGGTGTTACAACTCTCCCCCACTTTAATTATTTTCGTCCTCGAAAATTACCTGATGGAAATAGCTCCGGATACGCTTCTCGCATCCTGCTTTCCAACTCCCAGGTCACACTGCCTCCTGCAGCACCTCCCCAAGCTACCTTCACCAAAGGTATCTCTTTCCCTCGGAGCTGTTTCATCTTACGGTCCTCGATCCTCAACGGCATCGTCTCAACAGTAAGATTCTCCCGAACCTGAACATCATCTCTCTGAATAACATGAGATGGATCAGAAACATACTTTCGTAATTGCGACACATGAAACACATCATGTAAGTTCGATAACTCAGGTGGCAACGCCACCCTATAAGCTACAACACCAATTCTTTGCAGAATTTCATAAGGTCCAATAAACTTAGGATCCAGCTTCTTGGACTTCAATGCACGAACCACACCAGTCATCGGATTAACTCTTAGGAATACGTGATCACCTACACAGAATTCCAACTCTTTCCTCCGATTATCATGATAACTTTTCTGCCTACTCTGAGACACTTTCATTTTCTCACGAATCATTTGAATTGTCTCAGTAGTCTGTTGTACAATTTCTGGTCCAAGCACCATATTCTCACCAGTTTCATACCAACACAGAGGAGTCCTACACCTCCTCCCATACAAAGCTTCAAACGGTGCCATTCTGATACTAGAATGGTAACTGTTATTGTACGTGAACTCAATCAATGGTAAATGAGTATCCCACGCACCACCCTTTTCCAACACACAAGCTCTCAACAAATCCTCAAGTGACTGAATAGTCCTCTCCGACTGACCATCAGTTTGCGGATGATAAGCTGAACTCAACTTCAACTTAGTCCCCAAAACTTCCTGCAAGCTTTTCCAAAATTCCGAAGTAAACCGCGGATCTCTATCCGATACAATACTGGACGGAACGCCATGCAACTTCACAATTACCCGAATATAAATATCCGCCAGCTTCGTTAATGGAAAACTAATGTTGATTGGTACAAAATGTGCAGACTTCGTCAATCGATCCACAATCACCCAGATAGCATCAAAATCTCTCGCTGTATTCGGCAAACCTGTAACAAAATCCATAGTAATGCAATCCCATTTCCAAACCGGAATCTCTAATGGTTGCATAAATCCAGAAGGTCTTTGGTGTTCTACCTTCGACTTCTGACACGTCAAACAGGCATACACAAATTGAGCAATGTCTCTTTTCATACCAGACCACCAAAATAATTTCTTCAAATCATGATACATCTTCGTAGCTCCAGGATGAATACTCAGATTACTACGGTGTCCTTCACTCAAAATTGACTTTTTTAATTCCTCATTATCTGGTACACAAATCCTGCCTCTAAATCTCAACACACCTGTACTATCCAATTTAAAGTCACTATCGGAGTCACTTCCTACTCCAGGCATCAAATCTACCAATTTCACATCCAACTTCTGATTTTCTCTAATCATATCCAAGAAGTCATTATTTACCTGCAACATACCCAACATTACACTATTTGCAGTAGTCTCACAAACCATGCTCAAATCTCTAAATTGTTCAATTAACTCAATTTCTTTCACCATTAGAGCTGCCATATGAATTGCTTTCCTACTCAAAGCATCTGCCACTACATTGGCCTTTCCTGGATGATAACTCAAACTGAAGTCATAATCCTTCAAAAATTCCAACCATCTTCTCTGCCTCATATTCAGCTCTTTCTGATCAAACAGGTATCTCAGACTCTTATGATCACTAAACACTTCAAATCTTGAACCATATAAATAATGTCTCCAGATTTTCAACACAAAAACAACCGCAGCTAATTCAAGATCATGAGTCGGATAATTTCGCTCATGCACTCTCAATTGCCGCGATGCATATGTTACTACTTTACCATTCTGCATAAGAACTCCACCTAATCCCATCTTAGACGCATCACAGTACACCACAAACGGTTCACTCGGAGTCGGTAACACTAACACCGGTGCCGTAGTCAATCTCTTTTTCAACTCTTCAAAACTTTCTTCACAAGCAGCGTCCCATACAAAGACTTGGTTCTTTCTCGTTAACTGAGTTAATGGCAACGCCAAATTAGAGAAACCTTCAATAAACCTGCGGTAATAACCAGCTAAACCCAAAAAGCTCCTAATTTCTGTCGCTGTCTTCGGCGGTTCCCACTGCAATACTGCACTTACTTTTGACGGATCCACCGCTATTCCATCTTCAGATATTACATGCCCCAAGAAACTCACTTTCCTCAACCAGAAGTCACACTTTGACAATTTAGCAAATAGTTTATTTTCTTTCAACACTTGCAAGGCAATCCTCAAATGTCCTGCATGCTCTTCATCAGATTTAGAATAAATTAATATATCATCAATAAACACTACAATGAACTGATCCAAATAAGAATGGAAAATTCTGTTCATATACTCCATAAATACTCCCGGCGCGTAAGTCACTCCAAACGGCATTACAGCATATTCGTAATGTCCATATCGAGTCCTAAAGGCAGTCTTCTGAACATCACCTTCTTTTACTCTTATCTGATGATAACCCGATCTTAAGTCGAT
Organism: Lathyrus sativus; assembly: GCA_963859935.3. Classification (NCBI taxonomy): domain Eukaryota; kingdom Viridiplantae; phylum Streptophyta; class Magnoliopsida; order Fabales; family Fabaceae; genus Lathyrus; species Lathyrus sativus. Next base: position 231,540,620 of record OZ012738.1, read on the forward strand.
CTTACTAAATACACGAGCTCCCACCAGCTGGTCCATCAAGTCATCAATCCTAGGTAGAGGATACTTATTCTTAATAGTCACTTTATTCAATTGACGGTAATCGATGCACAAACGCATACTACCATCCTTCTTCTTCACCAATAACACTGGAGCTCCCCACGGCGATACACTTGGCCTAATAAACTTCCTATCCAACAATTCTCCAATTTGAGACTTCAACTCAGCCAATTCCACTGCAGACATCCTGTACGGTGCCATAGAAATAGGCCTCGTACCAGGAACAAGATCAATACCAAATTCCACTTCTCGCGTCGGAGGCAATTCCGTAATGTCGTCAGGAAACACTTCCGGAAATTCATTCGCCACGGCTACTTCCTCTATTGACACTTTGCTATCCCCCGATAATGTTGCAAATAAAGCAAACACTCTAGTTTCATCTTCCAACAAAGCCCTCAATTCTTTATTAGACAAAGAACTTGCTAAAGCTTCCTCTTCAGGGGTCAAGAACAACAATTCCTTCCGAAAACAGTCGATGTAGACTCGGTTGAACTCTAACCAGTTCATACCCAGAATGACATCCAATTTACCAAGTGGTAGACAAATCAAATCCACTTCAAATTCTCTACCAAAAATAGTCAGCGGACACTTCAGGCATACCAAAGAAGTAGTCACTGAACCTATAGAGGGTGTCTCAATAGTCATTCGTCTCTCCAGAGTAGACGGCACCAATCCTATTCTCTCCACACAATCCACAGAAATAAACGAGTGTGTTGCACCCGTATCAATAATAGCAATCAAAGGAATATTATTGATAATACAAGTACCTTTGATAACATGCTCATCACTGGCAGCTTGAGTCCCTGCTAAGGTAAACACTTTCCCACTAGCCGGAGACGTCTGAGGCTTCTTCGGCTTCTCACAATGTGTACTGATATGACCCTTCTCACCACAGTTATAACAGGTCGGCATGGTTGCTCTGCAGTCAGTTATCACATGACCTGGTTTCCCACACTTAAAACACTTCTTGGCTTCATTAGGACAATCATTAGCACGGTGTCCCATACCACCGCACCGAAAACATTTCCCTTCAGCAGATGCTCTCCCATCTCTAGGCTTCTTATCAACAACAGCTTTACGTTTTCCCTTATCAGCAGCAACACTATAAGGAGTACCATTAAACCTCTGCTTACCCTTACGGTCATTAACAGCTTTGTAGTGCGCAATCCTTGCTCGGTTATCGTTATCATATATCCTGCTCCTACTTACTAGCTCAGGATAGCTCCTGATCTTCTGACAAGCAATTCCCAACTTAATCTCTGGACGCAGTCCATTCTCAAACTTTAAGCACTTAGAAGTCATCGCCCCCTCCACATTATAGTGAGGACAATACTGCACTAGCTCCTCAAATTTAGCAGCATACTCCGCTACCGTCATACTACCCTGCTTCAACTCTAAGAATTCAATTTCCTTAGCACTGCGAATATCTTCTGGAAAATACTTTTCCAAAAAACCCTTCCGAACCACCTCCCAAGTAATGGCGGTTCCAGCAGCTTCCAATCTTTGGCGACTATTGTCCCACCAGGCTTCAGCCTCACCTTCCAGCATGTGAGTACCAAATCTCACCTTCTGCTCATCAGTACATTCCATCGTTCTGAAGATCTTCTCAATTGCCTTCAGCCACTTCTGAGCAGCTTCTGGGTCCAGAATTCCTCCTTCAAACGTTGGTGGTTTGTTGCTCCGAAACTGCGCCAAACTCCTGAATTGGGCATCTGCAGTTTGATTCTGATTAGCAACTGCCTGCGCCATTGCTTGCATAGCAGCAGCCAATGCAGCATCGTTCCTTCCTGCCATACTGCTCAAACATAGCAACACCAAGTTAAAAGATATTCAACTACATCATAAAGGACAAACTCAACTCGACTCAACAACACTGGCCGGACGGACCGACCTGCTCTGATACCAATTGTAACACCCCACTTCCCAAAATCAATTAAATTAATAAACATTATAAATAAACAAAATCAGAGTTCCAATTTCCCAAGTGGGATATCACATGAAAACAACGTTTCCTTATAAAAAGGTTTTTCTCCAAATACAGCGGAATATTAAATATAAAACCCAATAAAAGTTTGATACGTTCACAGGAAAATAAAATATAAGTTCTTCATAAAACAAATAAAAGCGCCCAAGTCCCGTGCTACGTATCAGAGCATCCTAGACTCGACTGTCACACCATAATCCAAGCTAGCTAAGTACCTGGATTATCTGTACTTCCGGAGAAGCACAGACACAACAACAGCAAAGGGGTGAGAAATCATGATCAAAAATATAATGGTAATGTAATACATGTAATAAGGCAGTAAAACACACCAACACATCAATTATTCACCCCAACAACACCATATAACGAACCTACTGTTCAAATTACAATATAACATATTATAATGCAATTATGCAACTCAACACCATGCATGCGGTACCGACTCATTGGTTCATTCAATCGAACCTGGATAGATCACTTACGCTCCTCCTGAGACATGATCTATCCCCCACCATTCTCCACAAAGGAGTACGGATGAATCACTTACGCTCCTCCTGAGACATGATTCATCCCACCAAAACACCATGATATGCAAGACACCAATGCATAATTATTATATTCTGGCACGCTAAGTGCACACGATCCTCCTGATCATATCATCATACAACAATGCATATGTATAGATATATTACACCAACACCATATAAATCAATCAGATAGTAAACGAATTCATATTATCACACCGGATATAACTACGTCCCCCCCCCCCCCACTCGGGGATACACGATCCTACTGATCACTACACACATATACATTAACTAATTGCTCACCAACAATATTAAGGGAAACGCGTACTATCACCAAGTACACAAGTTATATCCCATACTCATCATTTTCACACTACAGCAAGGCTAGAAGGATCACACGAGACCAATTCAGACATCTCACCAAAAGTCTCTGAGGTTACTCAGAACCTCCCTAAACCAACACCTCAGCCTATACACCAAAATCAATAATTCATCAACATCAATCCACAATCACAAACATGCCAATAGATATTATACTTACCAATTATCCTATAATTTCTACTCTAGAACCGACATTACGGTACATTACCGACACTTCAGAGTCACTCTGAATCTCACCAAGGTCCTAACCATAGTCATTAACGACACTATAGGGAAACAACATATAACTTTCCCAAAGTTATAATCATGGTCATTGCCAACACTACGGTAACAACACATAATCTCATCAGCTTTATATTCCTAGTTACTATCAACACTACAGTAACATCAACAATCCAACAAAATGGATCAATACTACAGTAACATCAACAATCCAACAAAATGGCTCAACATTACAGTTACTATCATCACCATATATATATATATACCCCAAAATGCATCATCAGCATTCATCAATCCCCCAACATCAACAATAATCATAGCATGCCAATATAAAACTTTATATAACGATAAATTCCTACGGGGTTAAGGAATCCCCTCTACCCTATACATGTATAAACCATTCCCAATCAAATTTCTCCCCCCTTACCTTATCAATTGGTTGATCGATAGAAATCCTCCTAGAATTGGTCTCTTGGCCTTCCCCTTTTCTCTTCCGTTCTTCGTTCCCTTTTTCTCAATTTCTCAAATGTATCGTACCACTCTCCCCACCCCTTCACATTCTATTTTCTTTATTAAATCTAATCCCAATTAATAAAATAACTTAATAAAATAATACAATATTATTATTAATACTAATAATATTATAATACTAATAATAATAATAATCATAATAATAATAATACTCATTATTAATAATACTACTACTACTAATAATAATAATAATAATAATAATATCGTTATTTCACCAAAATAATAATAATAATATTAATAATATTAACAAATATAATAAACATAATAATAATAATAATAATAATAATAATAATAATAATAATAATATCATTATTTCACCAAAATAATAATAATATTAATAATATTAACAAATATAATAAATATTACAATAATAATAATAATAATAATATCATTATTTCACCAAAATAATAATAATATTAATAATATTAACAAATATAATAAATATAATAATAATAATAATAATAATAATAATAATATCATTATTTAACCAAAATAATAATAATATTAATAATATTAAAAAATATAATAAATATAATAATAATAATAATAATAATAATATCATCATTTCACCAAAATAATAATAATATTAATAATATTAACAAATATAATAAATATAATAATAATAATAATAATAATAATAATAATAATAATAATAATAATAATAATAATAATAATAATAATAATAATAATAATAATAATAATAATAATAACACCCCCACCAATGTTACTATTATTTTTATAATATTATATTTCACACCAAAATACCACCAATAGTCCTTCCACATTAGGGACACCCACCAAACATCACCAAATACACCCCCACCAAAGGACACACCAACGTATAATATTTAAAATAATTATAAAATGACTAAATAATTAAAATGGGTGTTACACTTGGAATCTAGCATTCCTTGAATCTTCGAGGGAATAATTCTCAAGGCACGCTCTTGAGTTGTTATTCACTCAACCTTTCGACTTTCTCAAACTCAAACATTTTCCAACGTTCTCCTAAGTCGAGTGCTCATACGCATTCGCAACCCACATTTCGCACACACATCACAATTCATCGTGGTTTCGATATTAGGGGCATCCTTAGGGACTAATATCCTTTCTCATAATCTAACCCTTGAAACGTCGTCAAGTCGGTTCCATCCTCGATCAAATCCTCGACACGTCGTCGAGCCATTTTCTAACCATCCTCTTATTGCCACACATTCCGTTTTCGACTCGATCTTTCTACAAAAGTTTTTTTTTTAAACTTACGAAAGAGGGGTATTCTTAGAATCTAGCATTCTTTGAATATTCGAATGAGTAATTCTCGAGGCGCGCCCTTGAGTTGTTATTAGTTCATTCTTTCAATTTCAAAACATCCAATTCTTTATATTCAACCTATTCAGTCAATTGCCGAAAGAACTGGGTTCTTGGAATCTCGCATTCCTTGAATTCTTGAGTGACAAGCTCTTAAGGCACGCCCTTGGGTTGCTTGTCAGTCACTCTTTCGTCTCTTTCTCAAACTTCCAACCCATTCAATCTCATCTTTTCGTGGTTGTTACCACGAACTACGACTGCTCTGATTCTTCATTCTCGTCCGAATGTAAGATACGTAGGCATAAGATTGCGATGATCTTGGCGAGCTACCTTCTATCCATCCTCCTATTTCCCCGTATCCCTTTTCGTGGTTGTTACCACGAACTACGGACGCTCTGATTCTTTATTCATTCTTGAATACAAGATACGTAGGCACAAGAATGCGATGATCTTGGCGAGCACACTTCCATTTATCTCCCCTATTCCACACTTCTACCTTCCTCCATTATTCCATCCAATTCTCCAATCCTTTCCCGTAGTCGAACTACGACGCTCTGATTTCTCATTCTCGTCCAAATGAGCATACGTAGGCACAAGGGCCCCAATCCTTGGCGAGCACCCCATCTTCTAACCACCCATCTCTCCTTAGCGTCTTTAACCTTTTAACCTACGAATTCTACCTTTATAATCGAGAAGAAAACAACCAAACCTAGACAACACTCTCCACAAAATACCTTAAGAGGTTCCCGTTGAGTACAACGGACGTGAGGGGTGATAATACCTTTCCCTCGCGTAACCGACTCCCGAACCCGAAACTTGGTTGCGACAGCCCTGTTCCTATCCTTTCGTTTTTAAAAGGTTTTCTAGATATTTTCCTCTCCCGTTTGTTTGGGAAAAATAAAGTTCGGTGGCGACTATGTCGAACCGCATTTCCGCGCCTTTCGCACGAGGGTCGTTTCTCCGAAATGTCTCCGTGATTTTTCGAGGTGCGACAGGTGGCGACTCTGCTGGGGAAATTGCTCCATGCAAAGAGAGAGTCGAGCCTATCTTTTGGTTTGTGAGGAGTGTTTATTTTTTATTTTGTTTTCTTCTTGTTTATGTATTTGTTCTCTTGTGGATTTTATTTGTGCTTGTTATCTTGGTTGCCTGCTGGTTCTTGGGATGACATCATGAGTAAAGATCTACACCCGAGCTTTGGGAAAAGCAGAGAGAACACATAGTTTAGAAATGGTAGTTGAGTAGTGTTAGTCTCAAAGGACTCGCTCCTTATGGGCCTAGCATGAAAGCTCCTCCAGAGGAGACCTATTCGTGGATCTTGTTGTAACACAGCTAGCCTGTTGCACGACTTGATTAATGAAGGGTCCATGATTCTGGGAACCCTTTTTAGCACCAGTTCCAATATTGGTGGTCATGTAGTGTTAGTCTCCAAGGACTCGCTCCTTGTGCGCCTAGCATGAGGACCCCACTCAGGAGAGACCTTATCGTCATTATCGTCGTAATACAGCCAGCCTGTTGCGTGACGCTAATACGACTAGTGTCCGTGATCTTGGGAACCAAACGTAGAAACCATCCCGTAAGTGGGTTTATGGGTAGAATGTTTAGATCTTCCCGTATAGGTTGTACCTGTCAATTTTTTGATCGGAAATTGTGGTTGTGTATCTGTTACAGTTATCAGCTCCAAAATTGTCTGATTGTGATCTTGTGATCCTGGATCTTGTATCTTGCATTGCATCTTGCATATCATTTGCATTTCATTTCATATGTTGTGCATTTTGCATTTCCAGTCCTTCAACAGAATCTTATGTCTTCGTTTCTTCCTCTCCAATAAATCAAGCTGATTCCTCGACACCAGTACGCGACTAAAGCCAATACAAGACGAATGATGGGGCAGATTTAGCAAGAGCAAGCTGCCTTCAGGGACGAGTTGGATTCTATGAAAGGAAAGATCGACCAGATCCTCGAAGCCATCCTCGCGGCCAGAAGAGAGGAAGAACAACGTGAAGCCACTGCTGTCGTCAACAACAATGGTCAAGGACAAGGGTCTACTGCCATCCCTTTGGTTCCAATTCCAAATCCTCATGGGATGCTGTTGAACTTCAATAACGCAGTCGAAGGAAACACTTCCCAGCCAATCCCAGCGCCTGGAGTTACTGTTGGAGCTATCCCGCAGGCTCAGACTACTGTCGTGCAGATCCCAGCTCCCCATACTGAAGATACTCTGATGGATCATTATGACGATGTTCATGCTGCCATCCCCATTTCCAGTCCTGTTGCCGCTCAGGATTCAGAAGCCATAAAAATGTGCCGAGATCTAGCCGAGAAACTCTGAGCCATGGAGGGGTACAGTTCAAATTCTTTCAGTGCTTTGGAGTTATGCCTGGTGCCTGATGTTGTCATTCCTCCTAAGTTCAAGGTGCCCGAATTTTCGAAGTACAAAGGTCTTAGTTGCCCAAATATTCATCTGAAGATGTACTGTCGCAAGATGGCTGCCTATGCCAGAGATGAAAAGATCATGATTCATTGCTTCCAAGACAGTTTGTCTGGGGCATCATTCGAATGGTATATGCAGCTGGAACGTAACAGTGTGCGCACTTGGGCCGAGCTAGCCGATGCATTTGTCAAGCAGTATAAGTACAACACCGATCTTGCTCCGAATCGTACTCAACTTCAGAGTATGACTCAGAAGGATGGCGAATCCTTCAAGGAGTACGCGCAAAGATGAAGAGAGCTAGCCGCAAGGGTGCATCCACCTCTGGTTGACCGTGAACTGATCGACATCTTTATGGGTACATTGCAAGGCCAATACTACGAAAAGCTGATCGGTAGTGTCTCTGCTGGATTCTCTGGCCTAGTGATCGTCGGTGAGAGAATTGAAGAAGGGTTGAAGAGTGGAAAGATCCCGGGAGGTTCTAATAGGCAAGCCAATGCCAAGAAGCCTTTCAACGGATACAAGAAGAAAGAGGGCGAAACAAATGCCATCTCTTTGCAGAAAGGGCAAGCTTCTCAACAAGCTCCCGCTCATATGCCTTATCAAGTTCCCTATTATCAGTATCCGTATGTTACTGCTGCGCAATATGCTCCAATGCCATATCAGCCAGCTGTTCAAGCAGTTCAAGCTCAGATGCCACAGCAACAGGCTCCTCAGCAACAAGCCTACAACCAGCAAGGATATCAGTATCCTCCTCAGCAACAACAAATGCAAGCTACTCAGCAACGACAAGGTACTCGCCCACAGCGTCAGCAGAGAACATGGAGGTCAGATAGAGTCTTTGATCGTCTACCAATGACATATGCAAGTATCTTTGCTCAGTTGACGGAGAAGAAAGTTATCGTTCCAAGAGATTTGGCTCCCCCAACTGTCATTCCTGCCGATTACGATGCAAATGCTCATTGTGAGTTTCATAAGGGCGCTCCAGGTCATACCATTGAGGACTGCAGAGCTTTCAAGCACATAGTTCAAGACATGATCGACAGGGATGCTATCAACTTCAATGGGAAGTCTCCAAATGTCATTAATAATCCGATGCCACCAGCCAACTAGTGCCAACATCAGATCAAGCAAAGTCAAGTTCATTTCTCGAGGAAGGCCGTCATGTCGCCATTCCATATTTCGCATTTCTTATGTTTTGTCTTTGTTTGTTTAAGTATTGTATGCTTTGAATAATTACCATTCATATCTGGTTTCATTAATGTATCGTTTATGCATGTTTTGAATTAGTTATGTCGTATTCACTCATTTTTTACTTAACACCGAAACACTTGTTCACTCCACTCTATTCACTGTTGTTTAGCATGATTTGAGGGAGGATGATGAAAACGAGATACCCATAATTGCTAATTGTATGCTTTCAGATAGAATCTCTTCAATGATGTACAGGCATTGCTTCAATTCCCCAAACACCAGAGATATAAGAAGTTAATCCCTAGTAGACCACTTCGAGCCTAGAAGTAGTAGTTTCCTTCGGATATTCAAACCTTTTATACTCAACCTGGGGCAGGGTAGTGTTCAGTTAATCCAATCCTGCACTCGAATCAACGAAGAAAAACCCAGAAGACGGTTGTTCTTCAATGACCCATAACATGGCAATCACAACCCTCCAACAAAATCCAAAAAAATCAAAAGTCTGCTAAGTCAAACACCTCAGAGGGGACTTAGGCAAAATCAAGACAATCCCGATGGATCTGACAAGCAAAATCAATCCATGCAAAAGTTAGGGATCAAAAACAAAAACAAAAGAGGACCCCGAAACCCTCGACAAAAACAAAGTAATATTCAGTGGCCACCCAAATCAAAAGGGTCACTGGCATCCCTCAAAAAACCAAAATAAAGTGATTGCCACATCGAGCAAATCTTGAACCTTCAAGTTTGCACCGTCAAGCATGTGCATAATTAACTGAACGTAGAACTGGAGATCGTTAAGAAGAATGGGTGGGTACAAATCATACTTTGAGCCTAACATCCTTTGTTTCATAACCGCGAACCAGACCACGTTACCACCCTCGAAAGACCTAATTGAGGCGAGGTTTACTCTAAAAGCATACTATCACAAGGTTGCGTAACCTGACTCCTCACATGATTTCTAATCATCAGCATTTGTGTCATTATCCTTGCTATATCTTTCGCACCAACAAAATTAGCAAAAAGTTTGGATTAACAATCCATTCGTCTCACTATCATGACACTCAAAAAAACGATACTTTTTCAAACTTGTATCGAACTTTGCATTAATTATTACCATTTGTGAATGTACAATTTTAACTGCAAAACAGTGCTAGGTATCCAAAGACATTTCAGCAAGGGGTAATCAATGAAGAATTTAACTTCCAGTAGCTGACACGAAGCAAGATTACCTCAGAACCCACAAGATGGGGTAAATCACTCAATAGCTCGAGCAGGGGCAAGTCATCCGAGTTCAACTTCCATAGGTCAGAACTGGTTAATATGAGGCAGACCATTGCCATGTTCAAACTGGGGCAAGACCAGGTCGTCTTGACCATCAATCAGAGTTGCAACCTTCTCTGAAGCAAATTCACAACCACCAAGTACCCAGGCTTGGGGCATCCAGTGCATCTTCTGCTCTAATCAAGACATCTCCAACGAACTGCGTGTCGAGGAAATTAATCCCTCCCACCACCCAAAGTCCAATTCGCGTTGGCAACTACCAAAAATCCACCATGCTGGCGTCTCGCTGCATTTTCACTTACCCGTCTGCATCATATGCATCATGCGCATCGCATTCGACCGCATAAGCATTTTGCATCATTTTGCATACCCAATCATATCATACTTCCCCAGCTCTTGCATCTCCGTGCGTCAGCATTTTCATTTGCATTTGCACTTCCACTCGTTATGGAACACCATTTTACATCCAGCATTAGCATATGCAAGTCAAGGTCCAGGATCAATCTCGAAGATTTTCAAGGCCGTTATCAGCCCAGTCAGGGGCATTCTCCGCAAGACTATGGGTTTCTCCCATGAATTTCAAGAACTTCAAAGCAATCATCAGCCCAGTCTGGGGCATCTTTTCAAGACCATGGGTAGTTCCATGACGTATTTCAACCTCGTGGTTGAGCGAATCTTCAAATCAACATACAGCCCAGCCAGGGACATATCATTCAAGATCGTGGGCGTTCCCCACAAAGTTGTTCAACCTTTTGTTGGGCAAATCCAAAGACCTTAAGTGCAAAATTCAGCCCAGACAGGGGCATCTTCAGCAAAGCCGTGAGTGTTCCTCATGAAGTTGTTCAACCTGTTGTTGACCAAGACAAAAATTCAAAGACAAATTCAGCCCGGTCAGGGGTATCCTCTTCAGAATTCATGGGCGTAACCATGAAATCATTTCAACAAAATTATGATTTCCAAGCAAGACGGTGGGCGAACCCCGTTGATTCATTTCAATCCAATCTTCCTCTTGGGTGTTCCCTAATGAGTTGTATTCAGCAAGCGTGACCGTTGTCAATTGTCTTACTATCATCCTTTTGGTGATAGTCGAACCTCGTCAGTTCAACCTAGCCTACATCCTTTTGGGTGATGGTAACCTTCAATTTTTGTTGTTCTATCATCATTTTGGTGATAGCAACCTATGTGTGTATTACGCTCCGTCATCCTTTTGGTGGGGGGTGTATCATAGTCATTAATGATAGATTGTGCGATAGTTTGGATTGTGTTTCGCTCCGTCATCCTTTTGGTGGGGGGTCTATCGTAGTCATTAGCGATAGATTGTGCGATAGTTTGTTTGCGTTTAGCTCCGTCATCCTTTTGGTGGGGGGTCTATCATAGTCATTAATGATAGATTATGCGATAGTTTGTTTGCGTTTCGCTCCGTCATCCTTTTGGTGGGGGGTCTATCATAGTCATTAATGACGGATCGTGTGATGTTTGTTTGTGTTTCGCTCCGTCATCCTTTTGGTGGGGGGTCTATCATAGTCATTAATGATAGATTGTGTGATAGTTTGTTTGCGTTTCGCTCCGTCATCCTTTTGGTGGGGGGTCTATCATAGTCATTAATGATGGATTGTGCGATGTTTGTTTGTGTTTCGCTTCGTCATCCTTTTGGTGGGGGGTCTATCATAGTCATTAATGATAGATTGTGCGATAGTTTGTTTGTGTTTCGCTCCGTCATCCTTTTGGTGGGGGGTCTGTCATAGTCATTAATGATAGATTATGCGATATTGTTTGGTGTGAGTTTCGCTCCGTGATCCTTGTGGTGGGGGTCTGGCGTAGTCATTAATGCCAGATTGTGCGAGTGTGTTGCTCTATCATCCTTTTGGTGGTAGTAACCGTGTGCGTTTCATCCCATCATCCTTTTGGTGATGACGACCTTTTGTCATTTTATTTACAGTTTATTCAGAGGTTTATATTTTCCATTATTTCAGTTCTCAGTCATTTTCTTTTCTTTTCGGACAAATTCATGGTCTTCTTCATATCTAATTAACTTCTACCTCGAGAATGAACGCTGCAGCAGTTGATTTCCCTAAGTTTAAGCCAATTAGATAGAGGCATCTGTCATACCCTAAATTTGTCCTACCCATTTTCAAATATTTTTGCATTTTTTGATTCCTTTTTTTTTTATTTTGCATTTCTCGCATAGTATCATGTCAGTTATACGCGTGCCCACCCGTATTTAGGCATTTTCCAAATTTTATTCATTTTTGTCCAGTAAGAGTGTGACATGTGACCTAAAGTTTTTTGAGAATGTCAATTTTATTTTGTGTTCATATTTTCTTCTTTCCTAAGATTTTAATAATTAGTAATTTTTTTTAGCTGACGTTAAGTATATAGGTCTATAATATTAATAATAGTATTTTTGTTTATTTAATAGGTTTTGTGAATATTTAGTTTTTATTATTTATTAAATATTGTTAATATTTAGGATTTAGGAGTTATTGATTAATTGTTAATATTAAGTAGTTAATATTGTTTTTTAATTTGTTTTTATTTATTTAATAGCTTTTATGTATTATTTAATTTTGGTAGTTTAGTATTTTATATTATTAGTGCTGTTTTATTTTTTTAGAAGGTTAAGTAATTTTTTGAAAGAAAGTTAACAGAAAAATAAAAAAATTGAAGAAAAGAATGGATCAGGGCCCATGGCTGAGCCCATCAGGAAAGTTTGGAGACGGAGTGGCTTTATAAGGGCGCTTCTTTTTCTGCGAAGGAAAATAAAAACCTACTGTTCATCATGAAATCCGCCGCCCCCAATTCCAACACAAAACCCTAACGGCCGCTGCTACCCCTTCTAAACACTAACCACGAAATCCCTAATGAAAACCCCCTTCCCTCTCATCTTCCTCGCCAACCTTTGAACCCCACCGTCATCATCCTCAACCATGTTCTCCTTCGTTCGATTTCATCACCTCTCTTGACCCCTCAATTTTATCCGCCACCATCCCCTTCAATAAGCCCTAAAACCGTTCGCCTTCCTTCATCACCATTATCATCTTCTTCAAATTATCACCATCGTCACTTGAAAAACCTGTTGTCTTGCTTCTTTAGAAAAAGATTTAAATACGGCCGTCATTATAACCCGACCACCTCTCGAGTCACTCCGATTGGTGAAGCTCTTTGGGTTTCGAAGTTTGAAGAGAAGGGACGAAGGTGTCGCATCTATTGAAAGGATGGAAGCTCTCGCCTTGCGATGCGGTTAGTCAAGATACCAGTAGTCCGAGGACTCAACATCAACACGCACTCAACATCAACCGAGTTCAGCAGAGATTACGACCACCGCTTCAGCATCAAGTTCATGACGACATTGCCAACGGTAATCATCGGTTTTTTTTCGCCATGATTATTTTGGATTGATAGGAGGGATTAATCAAACAGAGTGTGAAGCAAACTTTTGATAAATTTGTGTGATATTGTTGTGTTGATATTGAGTCTTATTTGCATTCTTCTTCTGGGTTTAATTTTTGTTTCGATTGAGAAAACACTTTGTCCAAATTCAGGGTTTTTGTTGTTATTATGTTGTTGTGTTGATAACTGAAATTTTGGTTTAAATTGATAAGTACACTTGCTTCTGTTTATTTTAAATGTCGTGAGGTTCGTACATGAATTCATTGGGATTTCTATAGTATTAAGTATGTATCCATGGTTCTTGGCTGTGAATGTTGAGGTTTCTTTTAGATTGCATAGTTGCGCCAATATTTATTTCGGTTATGTTTTCTCCATGGTTGAAAATTATGAGCTTGGTTTGGGATCAACGTTTTGTTGCTATTGTGAATCCGCACATTTGAATCTGGTATATGTGTATGACTATATGCATGTTTGAGCTGGGAATATCATACTGTGTTGTTACCGCTTATGGTCACAATATCAAAATCAAATATGTTGTGGTGAATATTCGATATCGTTTGAATCATGTCGTGTATGTAAAGGCCATGTGTGATTTTAATATTGTAAAGCTTCCTTTTTTTTTGTTTTGTTGTTGTAAATATTGTTTCTGCTACTGCTGTGTTTAGAACATGATGGATAAATATCATTTGCTTTAACTCAAGTACCACATGGTGGCTGTGATATTGGGCTGTAGTTTTATATTAGCAGTGGTTTCTTTTCAAAGTTTTATTATTTATTCTCAATTGATTAATTTATTAGACAAGTCAAAATAATTTTTGTAAAAAAAATCTTATACTATTTTTAAATTTGTATTTTAAAAATAGGCATTATTTTTTTTTCTAATCTTAATTTAATATATTTTCAACGTTAAAATCTTTTTTATTTAAATAGTCCATTTTTATTCCTTTTAGATATTTTAAGACAACTTTTTAAACAAAAGTCTAAAGCCTTTTCAAATCACTTTCTTCAAAAATTGAGTAATTATTTTTCAATTATGATTAACTTTTCTAATTTTTATTCAATTTATTTTATTTAAATCATTAGTATAATATTTTAAATTGTCTATCTTTATTACTATTATTTCTTTGTAGAAATCTCAATGAGTCTTTTCTAAACAAATTTTAGGACAACTTTGTAAATAAAAGCCTAGATTCGATTCAAATCATTTTCTCAACATTTTTCTCAATTCAAACTCCGAAAGAAGGAGGTTGTTGGAATCTAGCATTCCTTGAACTTTCGAGTGAATAGTTCTCGAGGCACGCTCTTGAGTTATTATTCACTCAATCTTTCGACTTTTTTTCAAATATCTTTTTCGATTCAAACCTCGAAAGAAGGAGGTTCTTGGAATCTAGCATTCCTTGAATCTTCGAGGGAATAATTCTCAAGGCACGCTCTTGAGTTGTTATTCACTCAACCTTTCGACTTTCTCAAACTCAAACATTTTCCAACGTTCTCCTAAGTCGAGTGCTCATACGCATTCGCAACCCACATTTCGCACACACATCACAATTCATCGTGGTTTCGATATTAGGGGCACCCTTAGGGACTAATATCCTTTCTCATAATCTAACCCTTGACACGTCGTCAAGTCGGTTCCATCCTCGATCAAATCCTCGACACGTCGTCGAGCCATTTTCTAACCATCCTCTTATTGCCACACATTCCGTTTTCGACTCGATCTTTCTACAAAAGTTTTTTTTTAAACTTACGAAAGAAGGGTATTCTTAAAATCTAGCATTCTTTGAATATTCGAATGAGTAATTCTCGAGGCGCGCCCTTGAGTTGTTATTAGTTCATTCTTTCAATTTCAAAACATCCAATTCTTTATCTTCAACCTATTCAGTCAATTGCCGAAAGAACTGGATTCTTGGAATCTCGCATTCCTTGAATTCTTGAGTGACAAGCTCTTAAGGCACGCCCTTGGGTTGCTTGTCAGTCACTCTTTCGTCTCTTTCTCAAACTTCCAACCCATTCAATCTCATCTTTTTGTGGTTGTTACCACGAACTACGACTGCTCTGATTCTTCATTCTCGTCCGAATGTAAGATACGTAGGCACAAGATTGCGATGATCTTGGCGAGCTACCTTCTATCCATCCTCCTATTTCCCCGTATCCCTTTTCGTGGTTGTTACCACGAACTACGGACGCTCTGATTCTTTATTCATTCTTGAATACAAGATACATAGGCACAAGATTGCGATGATCTTGGCGAGCACACTTCCATTTCTCTCCCCTATTCCACACTTGTACCTTCCTCCATTATTCCATCCAATTCTCCAATCCTTTCCCGTAGTCGAACTACGACGCTCTGATTTCTCATTCTCGTCCGAATGAGCATACGTAGGCACAAGGGCCCCAATCCTTGGCGAGCACCCCATCTTCTAACCACCCATCTCTCCTTAGCGTCTTTAACCTTTTAACCTACGAATTCTACCTTTATAATCGAGAAGAAAACAACCAAACCTAGACAACACTCTCCACAAAATACCTTAAGAGGTTCCCGTTGAGTACAACGGACGTGAGGGGTGATAATACCTTTCCCTCGCATAACCGACTCCCGAACCCGAAACTTGGTTGCGACAACCCTGTTCCTATCCTTTCGTTTTTAAAAGGTTTTCTCGATATTTTCCTCTCCCGTTTGTTCGGGAAAAATAAAGTTCGGTGGCGACTCTGTCGAACCGCATTTCTGCGCCTTTCGCACGAGGGTCGTTTCTCCGAAATGTCTCCGTGATTTTTCGAGGTGCGACAGGTGGCGACTCTGCTGGGGAAATTGCTCCATGCAAAGAGAGTGTCGAGCCTATCTTTTGGTTTGTGAGGAGTGTTTTTTTTTTATTTTGTTTTCTTCTTGTTTATGTATTTGTTCTCTTGTGGATTTTATTTGTGCTTGTTATCTTGGTTGCCTGCTGGTTCTTGGGATGACATCATGAGTAAAGATCTACACCCGAGCTTTGGGAAAAGCAGAGAGAACACATAGTTTAGAAATGGTAGTTGAGTAGTGTTAGTCTCGAAGGACTCGCTCCTTATGGGCCTAGCATGAAAGCTCCTCCAGAGGAGACCTATTCGTGGATCTTGTTGTAACACAGCTAGCCTGTTGCACGACTTGATTAATGAAGGGTCCATGATTCTGGGAACCCTTTTTAGCACCAGTTCCAATATTGGTGGTCATGTAGTGTTAGTCTCCAAGGACTCGCTCCTTGTGCGCCTAGCATGAGGACCCCACTCAGGAGAGACCTTATCGTCATTATCGTCGTAATACAGCCAGCCTGTTGCGTGACGCTAATACGACTAGTGTCCGTGATCTTGGGAACCAAACGTAGAAACCATCCCGTAAGTGGGTTTATGGGTAGAATGTTTAGATCTTCCCGTATAGGTTGTACCTGTCAGTTTTTTGATCAGAAATTGTGGTTGTGTATCTGTTACAGTTATCAGCTCCAAAATTGTCTGATTGTGATCTTGTGATCCTGGATCTTGTATCTTGCATTGCATCTTGCATATCATTTGCATTTCATTTCATATGTTGTGCATTTTGCATTTCCAGTCCTTCAACAGAATCTTATGTCTTCGTTCCTTCCTCTCCAATAAATCAAGCTGATTCCTCGACACCAGTACGCGACTAAAGCCAATACAAGACGAATGATGGGGCAGATTTAGCAAGAGCAAGCTGCCTTCAGGGACGAGTTGGATTCTATGAAAGGAAAGATCGACCAGGTCCTCGAAGCCATCCTCGCGGCCAGAAGAGAGGAAGAACAACGTGAAGCCACTGCTGTCGTCAACAACAATGGTTAAGGACAAGGGTCTACTGCCATCCCTTTGGTTCCAATTCCAAATCCTCATGGGATGTCGTTGAACTTCAATAACGCAGCCGAAGGAAACACTTCCCAGCCAATCCCAGCGCCTGGAGTTACTGTTGGAGCTATCCCGCAGGCTCAGACTACTGTCGTGCAGATCCCAGCTCCCCATACTGAAGATACTCTGATGGATCATTATGACGATGTTCATGCTGCCATCCCCATTTCCAGTCCTGTTGCCGCTCAGGATTCAGAAGCCATAAAAATGTGCCGAGATCTAGCCGAGAAACTCTGAGCCATGGAGGGGTACAGTTCAAATTCTTTCAGTGCTTTGGAGTTATGCCTGGTGCCTGATGTTGTCATTCCTCCTAAGTTCAAGGTGCCCGAATTTTCGAAGTACAAAGGTCTTAGTTGCCCAAATATTCATCTGAAGATGTACTGTTGCAAGATGGCTGCCTATGCCAGAGATGAAAAGCTCATGATTCATTGCTTCCAAGACAGTTTGTCTGGGGCATCATTCGAATGGTATATGCAGCTGGAATGTAACAGTGTGCGCACTTGGGCCGAGCTAGCCGATGCATTTGTCAAGCAGTATAAGTACAACACCGATCTTGCTCCGAATCGTACTCAACTTCAGAGTATGACTCAGAAGGATGGCGAATCCTTCAAGGAGTACGCACAACGATGAAGAGAGCTAGCCGCAAGGGTGCATCCACCTCTGGTTGACCGTGAACTGATCGACATCTTTATGGGTACATTGCAAGGCCAATACTACGAAAAGCTGATCGGTAGTGTCTCTGCTGGATTCTCTGGCCTAGTGATCGTCGGTGAGAGAATTGAAGAAGGGTTGAAGAGTGGAAAGATCCCGAGAGGTTCTAATAGGCAAGCCAATGCCAAGAAGCCTTTCAACGGATACAAGAAGAAAGAGGGCGAAACAAATGCCATCTCTTTGCAGAAAGGGCAAGCTTCTCAACAAGCTCCCGCTCATATGCCTTATCAAGTTCCCTATTATCAGTATCCGTATGTTACTGCTGCGCAATATGCTCCAATGCCTTATCAGCCAGCTGTTCAAGCAGTTCAAGCTCAGATGCCACAGCAACAGGCTCCTCAGCAACAAGCCTACAACCAGCAAGGATATCAGTATCCTCCTCAGCAACAACAAATGCAAGCTACTCAGCAACGACAAGGTACTCGCCCACAGCGTCAGCAGAGAACATGGAGGTCAGATAGAGTCTTTGATCGTCTACCAATGACATATGCAAGTATCTTTGCTCAGTTGACGGAGAAGAAAGCTATCGTTCCAAGAGATTTGGCTCCCCCAACTGTCATTCCTGCCGATTACGATGCAAATGCTCATTGTGAGTTTCATAAGGGCGCTCCAGGTCATACCATTGAGGACTGCCGAGCTTTCAAGCACATAGTTCAAGACATGATCGACAGGGATGCTATCAACTTCAATGGGAAGTCTCCAAATGTCATTAATAATCCGATGCCACCAGCCAACTAGTGCCAACATCAGATCAAGCAAAGTCAAGTTCATTTCTCGAAGAAGGCCGTCATGTCGCCATTCCATATTTCGCATTTCTTATGTTTTGTCTTTGTTTGTTTAAGTATTGTATGCTTTGAATAATTGCCATTCATATCTGGTTTCATTAATGTATCGTTTATGCATGTTTTGAATTAGTTATCTCGTATTCACTCATTTTTTACTTAACACCGAAACACTTGTTCACTCCATTCTATTCACTGTTGTTTAGCATGATTTGAGGGAGGATGATGAAAACGAGATACCCATAATTGCTAATTGTATGCTTTCAGATAGAATCTCTTCAATGATGTACAAGCATTGCTTCAATTCCCCAAACACCAGAGATATAAGAAGTTAATCCCTAGTAGACCACTTCGAGCCTAGAAGTAGTAGTTTCCTTCGGATATTCAAACCTTTTATACTCAACCTGGGGCAGGGTAGTGTTCAGTTAATCCAATCCTGCACTCGAATCAACGAAGAAAAACCCAGAAGACGGTTGTTCTTCAATGACCCATAACATGGCAGTCACAACCCTCCAACAAAACCCAAAAAAATCAAAAGTCTGCTAAGTCAAACACCTCAGAGGGGACTTAGGCAAAATCAAGACAATCCCGATGGATCTGACAAGCAAAATCAATCCATGCAAAAGTTAGGGATCAAAAACAAAAACAAAAGAGGACCCCGAAACCCTCGACAAAAACAAAGTAATATTCAGTGGCCACCCAAATCAAAAGGGTCACTGGCATCCCTCAAAAAACCAAAATAAAGTGATTGCCACATCGAGCAAATCTTGAACCTTCAAGTTTGCACCGTCAAGCATGTGCATAATTAACTGAACGTAGAACTGGAGATCGTTAAGAAGAATGGGTGGGTACAAATCATACTTTGAGCCTAACATCCTTTGTTTCATAACCGCGAACCAGACCACGTTACCACCCTCGAAAGACCTAATTGAGGCGAGGTTTACTCTGAAAGCATACTATCACAAGGTTGCGTAACCTGACTCCTCACATGATTTCTAATCATCAGCATTTGTGTCATTATCCTTACTATATCTTTCGCACCAATAAAATTAGCAAAAAGTTTGGATTAACAATCCATTCGTCTCACTATCATGACACTCAAAAAAACGATACTTTTTCAAACTTGTATCGAACTTTGCATTAATTATTACCATTTGTGAATGTACAATTTTAACTGCAAAACAGTGCTAGGTATCCAAAGACATTTCAGCAAGGGGTAATCAATGAAGAATTTAACTTCCAGTAGCTGACACGAAGCAAGATTACCTCAGAACCCACAAGATGGGGCAAATCACTCAATAGCTCGAGCAGGGGCAAGTCATCCGAGTTCAACTTCCATAGGTCAGAACTGGTTAATATGAGGCAGACCATTGCCATGTTCAAACTGGGGCAAGACCAGGTCGTCTTGACCATCAATCAGAGTTGCAACCTTCTCTGAAGCAAATTCACAACCACCAAGTACCCAGGCTTGGGGCATCCAGTGCATCTTCTGCTCTAATCAAGACATCTCCAACGAACTGCGTGTCGAGGAAATTAATCCCTCCCACCACCCAAAGTCCAATTCGCGTTGGCAACTACCAAAAATCCACCATGCTGGCGTCTCGCTGCATTTTCACTTACCCGTCTGCATCATATGCATCATGCGCATCGCATTCGACCGCATAAGCATTTTGCATCATTTTGCATACCCAATCATATCATACTTCCCCAGCTCTTGCATCTCCGCGCGTCAGCATTTTCATTTGCATTTGCACTTCCACTCGTTATGGAACACCATTTTACATCCAGCATTAGCATATGCAAGTCAAGGTCCAGGATCAATCTCGAAGATTTTCAAGGCCGTTATCAGCCCAGTCAGGGGCATACTCCGCAAGACTATGGGTTTCTCCCATGAATTTCAAGAACTTCAAAGCAATCATCAGCCCAGTCTGGGGCATGTTTTCAAGACCATGGGTAGTTCCATGACGTATTTCAACCTCGTGGTTGAGCGAATCTTCAAATCAACATACAGCCCAGCCAAGGGCATATCATTCAAGATCGTGGGCGTTCCCCACAAAGTTGTTCAGCCTTTTGTTGGGCAAATCCAAAGACCTTAAGTGCAAAATTCAGCCCAGACAGGGGCATCTTCAGCAAAGCCGTGAGTGTTCCTCACGAAGTTGTTCAACCTGTTGTTGACCAAGACAAAAATTCAAAGACAAATTCAGCCCGGTCAGGGGTATCCTCTTCAGAATTCATGGGCGTAACCATGAAATCATTTCAACAAAATTATGATTTCCAAGCAAGACGGTGGGCGAACCCCGTTGATTCATTTCAATCCAATCTTCCTCTTGGGTGTTCCCTAATGAGTTGTATTCAGCAAGCGTGACCGTTGTCAATTGCCTTACTATCATCCTTTTGGTGATAGTCGAACCTCGTCAGTTCAACCTAGCCTACATCCTTTTGGGTGATGGTAACCTTCAATTTTTGTTGTTCTATCATCATTTTGGTGATAGCAACCTGTGTGTGTGTATTACGCTCCGTCATCCTTTTGGTGGGGGGTCTATCATAGTCATTAATGATAGATTGTGCGATAGTTTGGTTTGTGTTTCGCTCCGTCATCCTTTTGGTGGGGGGTCTATCGTAGTCATTAGCGATAGATTGTGCGATAGTTTGTTTGCGTTTAGCTCCGTCATCCTTTTGGTGGGGGGTATATCATAGTCATTAATGATAGATTATGCGATAGTTTGTTTGCGTTTCGCTCCGTCATCCTTTTGGTGGGGGGTCTATCATTGTCATTAATGATGGATCGTGTGATGTTTGTTTGTGTTTCGCTCTGTCATCCTTTTGGTGAGGGGTCTATCATAGTTATTAATGATAGATTGTGTGATAGTTTGTTTGCGTTTCGCTCCGTCATCCTTTTGGTGGGGGGTCTATCATAGTCATTAATGATGGATTGTGCGATGTTTGTTTGTGTTTCGCTCCGTCATCCTTTTGGTGGGGGGTCTATCATAGTCATTAATGATAGATTGTGCGATAGTTTGTTTGTGTTTCGCTCCGTCATCCTTTTGGTGGGGGGTCTGTCATAGTCATTAATGATAGATTATGCGATATTGTTTGGTGTGAGTTTCGCTCCGTGATCCTTGTGGTGGGGGTCTGGCGTAGTCATTAATGCCAGATTGTGCGAGTGTGTTGCTCTATCATCCTTTTGGTGGTAGTAACCGTGTGCGTTTCATCCCATCATCCTTTTGGTGATGAGGACCTTTTGTCATTTTATTTACAGTTTATTCAGAGGTTTATATTTTCCATTATTTCAGTTCTCAGTCATTTTCTTTTCTTTTCGGACAAATTCAGGGTCTTCTTCATATCTAATTAACTTCTACCTCGAGAATGAACGCTGCAGCAGTTGATTTCCCTAAGTTTAAGCCAATTAGATAGAGGCATCTGTCATACCCTAAATTTGTCCTACCCATTTTCAAATATTTTTGCATTTTTTGATTCCTTTTTTTTTATTTTGCATTTCTCGCATAGTATCATGTCAGTTATACGCGTGCCCACCCGTATTTAGGCATTTTCCAAATTTTATTCATTTTTGTCCAGTAAGAGTGTGACATGTGACCTAAAGTTTTTTGAGAATGTCAATTTTATTTTGTGTTCATATTTTCTTCTTTCCTAAGATTTTAATAATTAGTAATTTTTTTTAGCTGACGTTAAGTATATAGGTCTATAATATTAATAATAGTATTTTTGTTTATTTAATAGGTTTTGTGAATATTTAGTTTTTATTATTTATTAAATATTGTTAATATTTAGGATTTAGGAGTTATTGATTAATTGTTAATATTAAGTAGTTAATATTGTTTTTTAATTTGTTTTTATTTATTTAATAGCTTTTATGTATTATTTAATTTTGGTAGTTTAGTATTTTATATTATTAGTGCTGTTTTATTTTTTTAGAAGGTTAAGTAATTTTTTGAAAGAAAGTTAACAGAAAAATAAAAAAATTGAAGAAAAGAATGGATCAGGGCCCATGGCTGAGCCCATCAGGAAAGTTTGGAGACGGAGTGGCTTTATAAGGGCGCTTCTTTTTCTGCGAAGGAAAATAAAAACCTACTGTTCATCATGAAATCCGCCGCCCCCAATTCCAACACAAAACCCTAACGGCCGCTGCTACCCCTTCTAAACACTAACCACGAAATCCCTAATGAAAACCCCCTTCCCTCTCATCTTCCTCGCCAACCTTTGAACCCCACCGTCATCATCCTCAACCATGTTCTCCTTCGTTCGATTTCATCACCTCTCTTGACCCCTCAATTTTATCCGCCACCATCCCCTTCAATAAGCCCTAAAACCGTTCGCCTTCCTTCATCACCATTATCATCTTCTTCAAATTATCACCATCGTCACTTGAAAAACCTGTTGTCTTGCTTCTTTAGAAAAAGATTTAAATACGGCCGTCATTATAACCCGACCACCTCTCGAGTCACTCCGATTGGTGAAGCTCTTTGGGTTTCGAAGTTTGAAGAGAAGGGACGAAGGTGTCGCATCTATTGAAAGGATGGAAGCTCTCTCCTTGCGATGCGGTTAGTCAAGATACCAGTAGTCCGAGGACTCAACATCAACACGCACTCAACATCAACCGAGTTCAGCAGAGATTACGACCACCGCTTCAGCATCAAGTTCATGACGACATTGCCAACGGTAATCATCGGTTTTTTTTCGCCATGATTATTTTGGATTGATAGGAGGGATTAATCAAACAGAGTGTGAAGCAAACTTTTGATAAATTTGTGTGATATTGTTGTGTTGATATTGAGTCTTATTTGCATTCTTCTTCTGGGTTTAATTTTTGTTTCGATTGAGAAAACACTTTGTCCAAATTCAGGGTTTTTGTTGTTATTATGTTGTTGTATTGATAACTGAAATTTTGGTTTAAATTGATAAGTACACTTGCTTCTGTTTATTTTAAATGTCGTGAGGTTCGTACATGAATTCATTGGGATTTCTATAGTATTAAGTATGTATCCATGGTTCTTGGCTGTGAATGTTGAGGTTTCTTTTAGATTGCATAGTTGCGCCAATATTTATTTCGGTTATGTTTTCTCCATGGTTGAAAATTATGAGCTTGGTTTGGGATCAACGTTTTGTTGCTATTGTGAATCCGCACATTTGAATCTGGTATATGTGTATGACTATATGCATGTTTGAGCTGGGAATATCATACTGTGTTGTTACCGCTTATGGTCACAATATCAAAATCAAATATGTTGTGGTGAATATTCGATATCGTTTGAATCATGTCGTGTATGTAAAGGCCATGTGTGATTTTAATATTGTAAAGCTTCCTTTTTTTTTTGTTTTGTTGTTGTAAATATTGTTTCTGCTACTGCTGTGTTTAGAACATGATGGATAAATATCATTTGCTTTAACTCAAGTACCACATGGTGGCTGTGATATTGGGCTGTAGTTTTATATTAGCAGTGGTTTCTTTTCAAAGTTTTATTATTTATTCTCAATTGATTAATTTATTAGACAAGTCAAAATAATTTTTGTAAAAAAAATCTTATACTATTTTTAAATTTGTATTTTAAAAATAGGCATTATTTTTTTTTCTAATCTTAATTTACTATATTTTCAACGTTAAAATCTTTTTTATTTAAATAGTCCATTTTTATTCCTTTTAGATATTTTAAGACAACTTTTTAAACAAAAGTCTAAAGCCTTTTCAAATCACTTTCTTCAAAAATTGAGTAATTATTTTTCAATTATGATTAACTTTTCTAATTTTTATTCAATTTATTTTATTTAAATCATTAGTATAATATTTTAAATTGTCTATCTTTATTACTATTATTTCTTTGTAGAAATCTCAATGAGTCTTTTCTAAACAAATTTTAGGACAACTTTGTAAATAAAAGCCTAGATTCGATTCAAATCATTTTCTCAACATTTTTCTCAATTCAAACTCCGAAAGAAGGAGGTTGTTGGAATCTAGCATTCCTTGAACTTTCGAGTGAATAGTTCTCGAGGCACGCTCTTGAGTTATTATTCACTCAATCTTTCGACTTTTTTTCAAATATCTTTTTCGATTCAAACCTCGAAAGAAGGAGGTTCTTGGAATCTAGCATTCCTTGAATCTTCGAGGGAATAATTCTCAAGGCACGCTCTTGAGTTGTTATTCACTCAACCTTTCGACTTTCTCAAACTCAAACATTTTCCAACGTTCTCCTAAGTCGAGTGCTCATACGCATTCGCAACCCACATTTCGCACACACATCACAATTCATCGTGGTTTCGATATTAGGGGCACCCTTAGGGACTAATATCCTTTCTCATAATCTAACCCTTGACACGTCGTCAAGTCGGTTCCATCCTTGATCAAATCCTCGACACGTCGTCGAGCCATTTTCTAACCATCCTCTTATTGCCACACATTCCGTTTTCGACTCGATCTTTCTACAAAAGTTTTTTTTTTAAACTTACGAAAGAGGGGTATTCTTAAAATCTAGCATTCTTTGAATATTCGAATGAGTAATTCTCGAGGCGCGCCCTTGAGTTGTTATTAGTTCATTCTTTCAATTTCAAAACATCCAATTCTTTATCTTCAACCTATTCAGTCAATTGCCGAAAGAACTGGGTTCTTGGAATCTCGCATTCCTTGAATTCTTGAGTGACAAGCTCTTAAGGCACGCCCTTGGGTTGCTTGTCAGTCACTCTTTCGTCTCTTTCTCAAACTTCCAACCCATTCAATCTCATCTTTTTGTGGTTGTTACCACGAACTACGACTGCTCTGATTCTTCATTCTCGTCCGAATGTAAGATACGTAGGCACAAGATTGCGATGATCTTGGCGAGCTACCTTCTATCCATCCTCCTATTTCCCCGTATCCCTTTTCGTGGTTGTTACCACGAACTACGGACGCTCTGATTCTTTATTCATTCTTGAATACAAGATACGTAGGCACAAGATTGCGATGATCTTGGCGAGCACACTTCCATTTCTCTCCCCTATTCCACACTTCTACCTTCCTCCATTATTCCATCCAATTCTCCAATCCTTTCCCGTAGTCGAACTACGACGCTCTGATTTCTCATTCTCGTCCGAATGAGCATACGTAGGCACAAGGGCCCCAATCCTTGGCGAGCACCCCATCTTCTAACCACCCATCTCTCCTTAGCGTCTTTAACCTTTTAACCTACGAATTCTACCTTTATAATCGAGAAGAAAACAACCAAACCTAGACAACACTCTCCACAAAATACCTTAAGAGGTTCCCGTTGAGTACAACGGACGTGAGGGGTGATAATACCTTTCCCTCGCATAACCGACTCCCGAACCCGAAACTTGGTTGCGACAACCCTGTTCCTATCCTTTCGTTTTTAAAAGGTTTTCTCGATATTTTCCTCTCCCGTTTGTTCGGGAAAAATAAAGTTCGGTGGCGACTCTGTCGAACCGCATTTCCGCGCCTTTCGCACGAGGGTCGTTTCTCCGAAATGTCTCCGTGATTTTTCGAGGTGCGACAGGTGGCGACTCTGCTGGGGAAATTGCTCCATGCAAAGAGAGTGTCGAGCCTATCTTTTGGTTTGTGAGGAGTGTTTATTTTTTATTTTGTTTTCTTCTTGTTTATGTATTTGTTCTCTTGTGGATTTTATTTGTGCTTGTTATCTTGGTTGCCTGCTGGTTCTTGGGATGACATCATGAGTAAAGATCTACACCCGAGCTTTGGGAAAAGCAGAGAGAACACATAGTTTAGAAATGGTAGTTGAGTAGTGTTAGTCTCGAAGGACTCGCTCCTTATGGGCCTAGCATGAAAGCTCCTCCAGAGGAGACCTATTCGTGGATCTTGTTGTAACACAACTAGCCTGTTGCACGACTTGATTAATGAAGGGTCCATGATTCTGGGAACCCTTTTTAGCACCAGTTCCAATATTGGTGGTCATGTAGTGTTAGTCTCCAAGGACTCGCTCCTTGTGCGCCTAGCATGAGGACCCCACTCAGGAGAGACCTTATCGTCATTATCGTCGTAATACAGCCAGCCTGTTGCGTGACGCTAATACGACTAGTGTCCGTGATCTTGGGAACCAAACGTAGAAACCATCCCGTAAGTGGGTTTATGGGTAGAATGTTTAGATCTTCCCGTATAGGTTGTACCTGTCAGTTTTTTGATCGGAAATTGTGGTTGTGTATCTGTTACAGTTATCAGCTCCAAAATTGTCTGATTGTGATCTTGTGATCCTGGATCTTGTATCTTGCATTGCATCTTGCATATCATTTGCATTTCATTTCATATGTTGTGCATTTTGCATTTCCAGTCCTTCAACAGAATCTTATGTCTTCGTTCCTTCCTCTCCAATAAATCAAGCTGATTCCTCGACACCAGTACGCGACTAAAGCCAATACAAGACGAATGATGGGGCAGATTTAGCAAGAGCAAGCTGCCTTCAGGGACGAGTTGGATTCTATGAAAGGAAAGATCGACCAGGTCCTCGAAGCCATCCTCGCGGCCAGAAGAGAGGAAGAACAACGTGAAGCCACTGCTGTCGTCAACAACAATGGTCAAGGACAAGGGTCTACTGCCATCCCTTTGGTTCCAATTCCAAATCCTCATGGGATGTCGTTGAACTTCAATAACGCAGCCGAAGGAAACACTTCCCAGCCAATCCCAGCGCTTGGAGTTACTGTTGGAGCTATCCCGCAGGCTCAGACTACTGTCGTGCAGATCCCAGCTCCCCATACTGAAGATACTCTGATGGATCATTATGACGATGTTCATGCTGCCATCCCCATTTCCAGTCCTGTTGCCGCTCAGGATTCAGAAGCCATAAAAATGTGCCGAGATCTAGCCGAGAAACTCTGAGCCATGGAGGGGTACAGTTCAAATTCTTTCAGTGCTTTGGAGTTATGCCTGGTGCCTGATGTTGTCATTCCTCCTAAGTTCAAGGTGCCCGAATTTTCGAAGTACAAAGGTCTTAGTTGCCCAAATATTCATCTGAAGATGTACTGTTGCAAGATGGCTGCCTATGCCAGAGATGAAAAGCTCATGATTCATTGCTTCCAAGACAGTTTGTCTGGGGCATCATTCGAATGGTATATGCAGCTGGAACGTAACAGTGTGCGCACTTGGGCCGAGCTAGCCGATGCATTTGTCAAGCAGTATAAGTACAACACCGATCTTGCTCCGAATCGTACTCAACTTCAGAGTATGACTCAGAAGGATGGCGAATCCTTCAAGGAGTACGCACAACGATGAAGAGAGCTAGCCGCAAGGGTGCATCCACCTCTGGTTGACCGTGAACTGATCGACATCTTTATGGGTACATTGCAAGGCCAATACTACGAAAAGCTGATCGGTAGTGTCTCTGCTGGATTCTCTGGCCTAGTGATCGTCGGTGAGAGAATTGAAGAAGGGTTGAAGAGTGGAAAGATCCCGGGAGGTTCTAATAGGCAAGCCAATGCCAAGAAGCCTTTCAACGGATACAAGAAGAAAGAGGGCGAAACAAATGCCATCTCTTTGCAGAAAGGGCAAGCTTCTCAACAAGCTCCCGCTCATATGCCTTATCAAGTTCCCTATTATCAGTATCCGTATGTTACTGCTGCGCAATATGCTCCAATGCCTTATCAGTCAGCTGTTCAAGCAGTTCAAGCTCAGATGCCACAGCAACAGGATCCTCAGCAACAAGCCTACAACCATCAAGGATATCAGTATCCTCCTCAGCAACAACAAATGCAAGCTACTCAGCAACGACAAGGTACTCGCCCACAGCGTCAGCAGAGAACATGGAGGTCAGATAGAGTCTTTGATCGTCTACCAATGACATATGCAAGTATCTTTGCTCAGTTGACGGAGAAGAAAGCTATCGTTCCAAGAGATTTGGCTCCCCCAACTGTCATTCCTGCCGATTACGATGCAAATGCTCATTGTGAGTTTCATAAGGGCGCTCCAGGTCATACCATTGAGGACTGCAGAGCTTTCAAGCACATAGTTCAAGACATGATCGACAGGGATGCTATCAACTTCAATGGGAAGTCTCCAAATGTCATTAATAATCCGATGCCACCAGCCAACTAGTGCCAACATCAGATCAAGCAAAGTCAAGTTCATTTCTCGAAGAAGGCCGTCATGTTGCCATTCCATATTTCGCATTTCTTATGTTTTGTCTTTGTTTGTTTAAGTATTGTATGCTTTGAATAATTGCCATTCATATCTGGTTTCATTAATGTATCGTTTATGCATGTTTTGAATTAGTTATCTCGTATTCACTCATTTTTTACTTAACACCGAAACACTTGTTCACTCCATTCTATTCACTGTTGTTTAGCATGATTTGAGGGAGGATGATGAAAACGAGATACCCATAATTGCTAATTGTATGCTTTCAGATAGAATCTCTTCAATGATGTACAAGCATTGCTTCAATTCCCCAAACACCAGAGATATAAGAAGTTAATCCCTAGTAGACCACTTCGAGCCTAGAAGTAGTAGTTTCCTTCGGATATTCAAACCTTTTATACTCAACCTGGGGCAGGGTAGTGTTCAGTTAATCCAATCCTGCACTCGAATCAACGAAGAAAAACCCAGAAGACGGTTGTTCTTCAATGACCCATAACATGGCAGTCACAACCCTCCAACAAAACCCAAAAAAATCAAAAGTCTGCTAAGTCAAACACCTCAGAGGGGACTTAGGCAAAATCAAGACAATCCCGATGGATCTGACAAGCAAAATCAATCCATGCAAAAGTTAGGGATCAAAAACAAAAACAAAAGAGGACCCCGAAACCCTCGACAAAAACAAAGTAATATTCAGTGGCCACCCAAATCAAAAGGGTCACTGGCATCCCTCAAAAAACCAAAATAAAGTGATTGCCACATCGAGCAAATCTTGAACCTTCAAGTTTGCACCGTCAAGCATGTGCATAATTAACTGAACGTAGAACTGGAGATCGTTAAGAAGAATGGGTGGGTACAAATCATACTTTGAGCCTAACATCCTTTGTTTCATAACCGCGAACCAGACCACGTTACCACCCTCGAAAGACCTAATTGAGGCGAGGTTTACTCTGAAAGCATACTATCACAAGGTTGCGTAACCTGACTCCTCACATGATTTCTAATTATCAGCATTTGTGTCATTATCCTTGCTATATCTTTCGCACCAACAAAATTAGCAAAAAGTTTGGATTAACAATCCATTCGTCTCACTATCATGACACTCAAAAAAGCGTTACTTTTTCAAACTTGTATCGAACTTTGCATTAATTATTACCATTTGTGAATGTACAATTTTAACTGCAAAACAGTGCTAGGTATCCAAAGACATTTCAGCAAGGGGTAATCAATGAAGAATTTAACTTCCAGTAGCTGACACGAAGCAAGATTACCTCAGAACCCACAAGATGGGGCAAATCACTCAATAGCTCGAGCAGGGGCAAGTCATCCGAGTTCAACTTCCATAGGTCAGAACTGGTTAATATGAGGCAGACCATTGCCATGTTCAAACTGGGGCAAGACCAGGTCGTCTTGACCATCAATCAGAGTTGCAACCTTCTCTTAAGCAAATTCACAACCACCAAGTACCCAGGCTTGGGGCATCCAGTGCATCTTCTGCTCTAATCAAGACATCTCCAACGAACTGCGTGTCGAGGAAATTAATCCCTCCCACCACCCAAAGTCCAATTCGCGTTGGCAACTACCAAAAATCCACCATGCTGGCGTCTCGCTGCATTTTCACTTACCCGTCTGCATCATATGCATCATGCGCATCGCATTCGACCGCATAAGCATTTTGCATCATTTTGCATACCCAATCATATCATACTTCCCCAGCTCTTGCATCTCCGCGCGTCAGCATTTTCATTTGCATTTGCACTTTCACTCGTTATGGAACACCATTTTACATCCAGCATTAGCATATGCAAGTCAAGGTCCAGGATCAATCTCGAAGATTTTCAAGGCCGTTATCAGCCCAGTCAGGGGCATTCTCCGCAAGACTATGGGTTTCTCCCATGAATTTCAAGAACTTCAAAGCAATCATCAGCCCAGTCTGGGGCATGTTTTCAAGACCATGGGTAGTTCCATGACGTATTTCAACCTTGTGGTTGAGCGAATCTTCAAATCAACATACAGCCCAGCCAAGGGCATATCATTCAAGATCGTGGGCGTTCCCCACAAAGTTGTTCAGCCTTTTGTTGGGCAAATCCAAAGACCTTAAGTGCAAAATTCAGCCCAGACAGGGGCATCTTCAGCAAAGCCGTGAGTGTTCCTCACGAAGTTGTTCAACCTGTTGTTGACCAAGACAAAAATTCAAAGACAAATTCAGCCCGGTCAGGGGTATCCTCTTCAGAATTCATGGGCGTAACCATGAAATCATTTCAACAAAATTATGATTTCCAAGCAAGACGGTGGGCGAACCCCGTTGATTCATTTCAATCCAATCTTCCTCTTGGGTGTTCCCTAATGAGTTGTATTCAGCAAGCGTGACCGTTGTCAATTGCCTTACTATCATCCTTTTGGTGATAGTCGAACCTCGTCAGTTCAACCTAGCCTACATCCTTTTGGGTGATGGTAACCTTCAATTTTTGTTGTTCTATCATCATTTTGGTGATAGCAACCTGTGTGTGTGTATTACGCTCCGTCATCCTTTTGGTGGGGGGTCTATCATAGTCATTAATGATAGATTGTGCGATAGTTTGGTTTGTGTTTCGCTCCGTCATCCTTTTGGTGGGGGGTCTATCGTAGTCATTAGCGATAGATTGTGCGATAGTTTGTTTGCGTTTAGCTCCGTCATCCTTTTGGTGGGGGGTCTATCATAGTCATTAATGATAGATTATGCGATAGTTTGTTTGCGTTTCGCTCCGTCATCCTTTTGGTGGGGGGTCTATCATAGTCATTAATGATGGATCGTGTGATGTTTGTTTGTGTTTCGCTCTGTCATCCTTTTGGTGAGGGGTCTATCATAGTTATTAATGATAGATTGTGTGATAGTTCGTTTGCGTTTCGCTCCGTCATCCTTTTGGTGGGGGGTCTATCATAGTCATTAATGATGGATTGTGCGATGTTTGTTTG
The DNA here is from genome assembly GCA_963859935.3 of Lathyrus sativus. Lineage (NCBI taxonomy): Eukaryota > Viridiplantae > Streptophyta > Magnoliopsida > Fabales > Fabaceae > Lathyrus > Lathyrus sativus. The sequence goes on from OZ012738.1 coordinate 231,572,340, forward strand.
TGTTTCGCTCCGTCATCCTTTTGGTGGGGGGTCTATCATAGTCATTAATGATAGATTGTGCGATAGTTTGTTTGTGTTTCGCTCCGTCATCCTTTTGGTGGGGGGTCTGTCATAGTCATTAATGATAGATTATGCGATATTGTTTGGTGTGCGTTTCGCTCCGTGATCCTTGTGGTGGGGGTCTGGCGTAGTCATTAATGCCAGATTGTGCGAGTGTGTTGCTCTATCATCCTTTTGGTGGTAGTAACCGTGTGCGTTTCATCCCATCATCCTTTTGGTGATGAGGACCTTTTGTCATTTTATTTACAGTTTATTCAGAGGTTTATATTTTCCATTATTTCAGTTCTCAGTCATTTTCTTTTCTTTTCGGACAAATTCAGGGTCTTCTTCATATCTAATTAACTTCTACCTCGAGAATGAACGCTGCAGCAGTTGATTTCCCTAAGTTTAAGCCAATTAGATAGAGGCATCTGTCATACCCTAAATTTGTCCTACCCATTTTCAAATATTTTTGCATTTTTTGATTCCTTTTTTTTTTATTTTGCATTTCTCGCATAGTATCATGTCAGTTATACGCGTGCCCACCCGTATTTAGGCATTTTCCAAATTTTATTCATTTTTGTCCAGTAAGAGTGTGACATGTGACCTAAAGTTTTTTGAGAATGTCAATTTTATTTTGTGTTCATATTTTCTTCTTTCCTAAGATTTTAATAATTAGTAATTTTTTTTAGCTGACGTTAAGTATATAGGTCTATAATATTAATAATAGTATTTTTGTTTATTTAATAGGTTTTGTGAATATTTAGTTTTTATTATTTATTAAATATTGTTAATATTTAGGATTTAGGAGTTATTGATTAATTGTTAATATTAAGTGGTTAATATTGTTTTTTAATTTGTTTTTATTTATTTAATAGCTTTTATGTATTATTTAATTTTGGTAGTTTAGTATTTTATATTATTAGTGCTGTTTTATTTTTTTAGAAGGTTAAGTAATTTTTTGAAAGAAAGTTAACAGAAAAATAAAAAAATTGAAGAAAAGAATGGATCAGGGCCCATGGCTGAGCCCATCAGGAAAGTTTGAAGACGGAGTGGCTTTATAAGGGCGCTTCTTTTTCTGCGAAGGAAAATAAAAACCTACTGTTCATCATGAAATCCGCCGCCCCCAATTCCAACACAAAACCCTAACGGCCGCTGCTACCCCTTCTAAACACTAACCACGAAATCCCTAATGAAAACCCCCTTCCCTCTCATCTTCCTCGCCAACCTTTGAACCCCACCGTCATCATCCTCAACCATGTTCTCCTTCGTTCGATTTCATCACCTCTCTTGACCCCTCAATTTTATCCGCCACCATCCCCTTCAATAAGCCCTAAAACCGTTCGCCTTCCTTCATCACCATTATCATCTTCTTCAAATTATCACCATCGTCACTTGAAAAACCTGTTGTCTTGCTTCTTTAGAAAAAGATTTAAATACGGCCATCATTATAACCCGACCACCTCTCGAGTCACTCCGATTGGTGAAGCTCTTTGGGTTTCGAAGTTTGAAGAGAAGGGACGAAGGTGTCGCATCTATTGAAAGGATGGAAGCTCTCTCCTTGCGATGCGGTTAGTCAAGATACCAGTAGTCCGAGGACTCAACATCAACACGCACTCAACATCAACCGAGTTCAGCAGAGATTACGACCACCGCTTCAGCATCAAGTTCATGACGACATTGCCAACGGTAATCATCGGTTTTTTTTCGCCATGATTATTTTGGATTGATAGGAGGGATTAATCAAACAGAGTGTGAAGCAAACTTTTGATAAATTTGTGTGATATTGTTGTGTTGATATTGAGTCTTATTTGCATTCTTCTTCTGGGTTTAATTTTTGTTTCGATTGAGAAAACACTTTGTCCAAATTCAGGGTTTTTGTTGTTATTATGTTGTTGTGTTGATAACTGAAATTTTGGTTTAAATTGATAAGTACACTTGCTTCTGTTTATTTTAAATGTCGTGAGGTTCGTACATGAATTCATTGGGATTTCTATAGTATTAAGTATGTATCCATGGTTCTTGGCTGTGAATGTTGAGGTTTCTTTTAGATTGCATAGTTGCGCCAATATTTATTTCGGTTATGTTTTCTCCATGGTTGAAAATTATGAGCTTGGTTTGGGATCAACGTTTTGTTGCTATTGTGAATCCGCACATTTGAATCTGGTATATGAGTATGACTATATGCATGTTTGAGCTGGGAATATCATACTGTGTTGTTACCGCTTATGGTCACAATATCAAAATCAAATATGTTGTGGTGAATATTCGATATCGTTTGAATCATGTCGTGTATGTAAAGGCCATGTGTGATTTTAATATTGTAAAGCTTCCTTTTTTTTTGTTTTGTTGTTGTAAATATTGTTTCTGCTACTGCTGTGTTTAGAACATGATGGATAAATATCATTTGCTTTAACTCAAGTACCACATGGTGGCTGTGATATTGGGCTGTAGTTTTATATTAGCAGTGGTTTCTTTTCAAAGTTTTATTATTTATTCTCAATTGATTAATTTATTAGACAAGTCAAAATAATTTTTGTAAAAAAAATCTTATACTATTTTTAAATTTGTATTTTTAAAATAGGCATTATTTTTTTTTTCTAATCTTAATTTAATATATTTTCAACGTTAAAATCTTTTTTATTTAAATAGTCCATTTTTATTCCTTTTAGATATTTTAAGACAACTTTTTAAACAAAAGTCTAAAGCCTTTTCAAATCACTTTCTTCAAAAATTGAGTAATTATTTTTCAATTATGATTAACTTTTCTAATTTTTATTCAATTTATTTTATTTAAATCATTAGTATAATATTTTAAATTGTCTATCTTTATTACTATTATTTCTTTGTAGAAATCTCAATGAGTCTTTTCTAAACAAATTTTAGGACAACTTTGTAAATAAAAGCCTAGATTCGATTCAAATCATTTTCTCAACATTTTTCTCAATTCAAACTCCGAAAGAAGGAGGTTGTTGGAATCTAGCATTCCTTGAACTTTCGAGTGAATAGTTCTCGAGGCACGCTCTTGAGTTATTATTCACTCAATCTTTCGACTTTTTTTCAAATATCTTTTTCGATTCAAACCTCGAAAGAAGGAGGTTCTTGGAATCTAGCATTCCTTGAATCTTCGAGGGAATAATTCTCAAGGCACGCTCTTGAGTTGTTATTCACTCAACCTTTCGACTTTCTCAAACTCAAACATTTTCCAACGTTCTCCTAAGTCGAGTGCTCATACGCATTCGCAACCCACATTTCGCACACACATCACAATTCATCGTGGTTTCGATATTAGGGGCACCCTTAGGGACTAATATCCTTTCTCATAATCTAACCCTTGACACGTCGTCAAGTCGGTTCCATCCTCGATCAAATCCTCGACACGTCGTCGAGCCATTTTCTATCCATCCTATTATTGCCACACATTCCGTTTTCGACTCGATCTTTCTACAAAAGTTTTTTTTTTAAACTTACGAAAGAGGGGTATTCTTAGAATCTAGCATTCTTTGAATATTCGAATGAGTAATTCTCGAGGCGCGCCCTTGAGTTGTTATTAGTTCATTCTTTCAATTTCAAAACATCCAATTCTTTATCTTCAACCTATTCAGTCAATTGCCGAAAGAACTGGGTTCTTGGAATCTCGCATTCCTTGAATTCTTGAGTGACAAGCTCTTAAGGCACGCCCTTGGGTTGCTTGTCAGTCACTCTTTCGTCTCTTTCTCAAACTTCCAACCCATTCAATCTCATCTTTTTGTGGTTGTTACCACGAACTACGACTGCTCTGATTCTTCATTCTCGTCCGAATGTAAGATACGTAGGCACAAGATTGCGATGATCTTGGCGAGCTACCTTCTATCCATCCTCCTATTTCCCCGTATCCCTTTTCGTGGTTGTTACCACGAACTACGGACGCTCTGATTCTTTATTCATTCTTGAATACAAGATACGTAGGCACAAGATTGCGATGATCTTGGCGAGCACACTTCCATTTCTCTCCCCTATTCCACACTTCTACCTTCCTCCATTATTCCATCCAATTCTCCAATCCTTTCCCGTAGTCGAACTACGACGCTCTGATTTCTCATTCTCGTCCGAATGAGCATACGTAGGCACAAGGGCCCCAATCCTTGGCGAGCACCCCATCTTCTAACCACCCATCTCTCCTTAGCGTCTTTAACCTTTTAACCTACGAATTCTACCTTTATAATCGAGAAGAAAACAACCAAACCTAGACAACACTCTCCACAAAATACCTTAAGAGGTTCCCGTTGAGTACAACGGACGTGAGGGGTGATAATACCTTTCCCTCGCATAACCGACTCCCGAACCCGAAACTTGGTTGCGACAACCCTGTTCCTATCCTTTCGTTTTTAAAAGGTTTTCTCGATATTTTCCTCTCCCGTTTGTTCGGGAAAAATAAAGTTCGGTGGCGACTCTGTCGAACCGCATTTCCGCGCCTTTCGCACGAGGGTCGTTTCTCCGAAATGTCTCCGTGATTTTTCGAGGTGCGACAGGTGGCGACTCTGCTGGGGAAATTGCTCCATGCAAAGAGAGTGTCGAGCCTATCTTTTGGTTTGTGAGGAGTGTTTATTTTTTATTTTGTTTTCTTCTTGTTTATGTATTTGTTCTCTTGTGGATTTTATTTGTGCTTGTTATCTTGGTTGCCTGCTGGTTCTTGGGATGACATCATGAGTAAAGATCTACACCCGAGCTTTGGGAAAAGCAGAGAGAACACATAGTTTAGAAATGGTAGTTGAGTAGTGTTAGTCTCGAAGGACTCGCTCCTTATGGGCCTAGCATGAAAGCTCCTCCAGAGGAGACCTATTCGTGGATCTTGTTGTAACACAGCTAGCCTGTTGCACGACTTGATTAATGAAGGGTCCATGATTCTGGGAACCCTTTTTAGCACCAGTTCCAATATTGGTGGTCATGTAGTGTTAGTCTCCAAGGACTCGCTCCTTGTGCGCCTAGCATGAGGACCCCACTCAGGAGAGACCTTATCGTCATTATCGTCGTAATACAGCCAGCCTGTTGCGTGACGCTAATACGACTAGTGTCCGTGATCTTGGGAACCAAACGTAGAAACCATCCCGTAAGTGGGTTTATGGGTAGAGTGTTTAGATCTTCCCGTATAGGTTGTACCTGTCAGTTTTTTGATCGGAAATTGTGGTTGTGTATCTGTTACAGTTATCAGCTCCAAAATTGTCTGATTGTGATCTTGTGATCCTGGATCTTGTATCTTGCATTGCATCTTGCATATCATTTGCATTTCATTTCATATGTTGTGCATTTTGCATTTCCAGTCCTTCAACAGAATCTTATGTCTTCGTTCCTTCCTCTCCAATAAATCAAGCTGATTCCTCGACACCAGTACGCGACTAAAGCCAATACAAGACGAATGATGGGGCAGATTTAGCAAGAGCAAGCTGCCTTCAAGGACGAGTTGGATTCTATGAAAGGAAAGATCGACCAGATCCTCGAAGCCATCCTCGCGGCCAGAAGAGAGGAAGAACAACGTGAAGCCACTGCTGTCGTCAACAACAATGGTCAAGGACAAGGGTCTACTGCCATCCCTTTGGTTCCAATTCCAAATCCTCATGGGATGCCGTTGAACTTCAATAACGCAGCCGAAGGAAACACTTCCCAGCCAATCCCAGCGCCTGGAGTTACTGTTGGAGCTATCCCGCAGGCTCAGACTACTGTCGTGCAGATCCCAGCTCCCCATACTGAAGATACTCTGATGGATCATTATGACGATGTTCATGCTGCCATTCCCATTTCCAGTCCTGTTGCCGCTCAGGATTCAGAAGCCATAAAAATGTGCTGAGATCTAGCCGAGAAACTCTGAGCCATGGAGGGGTACAGTTCAAATTCTTTCAGTGCTTTGGAGTTATGCTTGGTGCCTGATGTTGTCATTCCTCCTAAGTTCAAGGTGCCCGAATTTTCGAAGTACAAAGGTCTTAGTTGCCCAAATATTCATCTGAAGATGTACTGTCGCAAGATGGCTGCCTATGCCAGAGATGAAAAGCTCATGATTCATTGCTTCCAAGACAGTTTGTCTGGGGCATCATTCGAATGGTATATGCAGCTGGAACATAACAGAGTGCGCACTTGGGCCGAGCTAGCCGATGCATTTGTCAAGCAGTATAAGTACAACACCGATCTTGCTCCGAATCGTACTCAACTCCAGAGTATGACTCAGAAGGATGGCAAATCCTTCAAGGAGCACGCGCAATGATGAAGAGAGCTAGCCGCAAGGGTGCATCCACCTCTGGTTGACCGTGAACTGATCGACATCTTTATGGGTACATTGCAAGGCCAATACTACGAAAAGCTGATCGGTAGTGTCTCTGCTGGATTCTCTGGCCTAGTGATCGTCGGTGAGAGAATTGAAGAAGGGTTGAAGAGTGGAAAGATCCCGGGAGGTTCTAATAGGCAAGCCAATGCCAAGAAGCCTTTCAACGGATACAAGAAGAAAGAGGGCGAAACAAATGCCATCTCTTTGCAGAAAGGGCAAGCTTCTCAACAAGCTCCCGCTCATATGCCTTATCAAGTTCCCTATTATCAGTATCCGTATGTTACTGCTGCGCAATATGCTCCAATGCCTTATCAGCCAGCTGTTCAAGCAGTTCAAGCTCAGATGCCACAGCAACAGGCTCCTCAGCAATAAGCCTACAACCAGCAAGGATATCAGTATCCTCCTCAGCAACAACAAATGCAAGCTACTCAGCAATGACAAGGTACTCGCCAACAGCGTCAGCAGAGAACATGGAGGTCAGATAGAGTCTTTGATCGTCTACCAATGACATATGCAAGTATCTTTGCTCAGTTGACGGAGAAGAAAGCTATCGTTCCAAGAGATTTGGCTCCCCCAACTGTCATTCCTGCCGATTACGATGCAAATGCTCATTGTGAGTTTCATAAGGGCGCTCCAGGTCATACCATTGAGGACTGCAGAGCTTTCAAGCACATAGTTCAAGACATGATCGACAGGGATGCTATCAACTTCAATGGGAAGTCTCCAAATGTCATTAATAATCCGATGCCACCAGCCAACTAGTGCCAACATCAGATCAAGCAAAGTCAAGTTCATTTCTCGAAGAAGGCCGTCATGTTGCCATTCCATATTTCGCATTTCTTATGTTTTGTCTTTGTTTGTTTAAGTATTGTATGCTTTGAACAATTGCCATTCATATCTGGTTTCATTAATGTATCGTTTATGCATGTTTTGAATTAGTTATGTCGTATTCACTCATTTTTTAATTAACACCGAAACACTTGTTCACTCCACTCTATTCACTGTTGTTTAGCATGATTTGAGGGAGGATGATGAAAACGAGATACCCATAATTGCTAATTGTATGCTTTCAGATAGAATCTCTTCAATGATGTACAGGCATTGCTTCAATTCCCCAAACACCAGAGATATAAGAAGTTAATCCCTAGTAGACCACTTCGAGCCTAGAAGTAGTAGTTTCCTTCGGATATTCAAACCTTTTATACTCAACCTGGGGCAGGGTAGTGTTCAGTTAATCCAATCCTGCACTCGAATCAACGAAGAAAAACCCAGAAGACGGTTGTTCTTCAATGACCCATAACATGGCAGTCACAACCCTCCAACAAAATCCAAAAAAATCAAAAGTCTGCTAAGTCAAACACCTCAGAGGGGACTTAGGCAAAATCAAGACAATCCCGATGGATCTGACAAGCAAAATCAATCCATGCAAAAGTTAGGGATCAAAAACAAAAACAAAAGAGGACCCCGAAACCCTCGACAAAAACAAAGTAATATTCAGTGGCCACCCAAATCAAAAGGGTCACTGGCATCCCTCAAAAAACCAAAATAAAGTGATTGCCACATCGAGCAAATCTTGAACCTTCAAGTTTGCACCGTCAAGCATGTGCATAATTAACTGAACGTAGAACTGGAGATCGTTAAGAAGAATGGGTGGGTACAAATCATACTTTGAGCCTAACATCCTTTGTTTCATAACCGCGAACCAGACCACGTTACCACCCTCGAAAGACCTAATTGAGGCGAGGTTTACTCTGAAAGCATACTATCACAAGGTTGCGTAACCTGACTCCTCACATGATTTCTAATCATCAGCATTTGTGTCATTATCCTTACTATATCTTTCGCACCAACAAAATTAGCAAAAAGTTTGGATTAACAATCCATTCGTCTCACTATCATGACACTCAAAAAAACGATACTTTTTCAAACTTGTATCGAACTTTGCATTAATTATTACAATTTGTGAATGTACAATTTTAACTGCAAAACAGTGCTAGGTATCCAAAGACATTTCAGCAAGGGGTAATCAATGAAGAATTTAACTTCCAGTAGCTGACACGAAGCAAGATTACCTCAGAACCCACAAGATGGGGCAAATCACTCAATAGCTCGAGCAGGGGCAAGTCATCCGAGTTCAACTTCCATAGGTCAGAACTGGTTAATATGAGGCAGACCATTGCCATGTTCAAACTGGGGCAAGACCAGGTCGTCTTGACCATCAATCAGAGTTGCAACCTTTTCTGAAGCAAATTCACAACCACCAAGTACCCAGGCTTGGGGCATCCAGTGCATCTTCTGCTCTAATCAAGACATCTCCAACGAACTGCGTGTCGAGGAAATTAATCCCTCCCACCACCCAAAGTCCAATCCGCGTTGGCAACTACCAAAAATCCACCATACTGGCGTCTCGCTGCATTTTCACTTACCCGTCTGCATCATATGCATCATGCGCATCGCATTCGACCGCATAAGCATTTTGCATCATTTTGCACCCAATCATATCATACTTCCCCAGCTCTTGCATCTCCGCGCGTCAGCATTTTCATTTGCATTTGCACTTCCACTCGTTATGGAACACCATTTTACATCCAGCATTAGCATATGCAAGTCAAGGTCCAGGATCAATCTCGAAGATTTTCAAGGCCGTTATCAGCCCAGTCAGGGGCATTCTCCGCAAGACTATGGGTTTCTCCCATGAATTTCAAGAACTTCAAAGCAATCATCAGCCCAGTCTGGGGCATCTTTTCAAGACCATGGGTAGTTCCATGACGTATTTCAACCTCGTGGTTGAGCGAATCTTCAAATCAACATACAGCCCAGCCAGGGGCATATCATTCAAGATCGTGGGCGTTCCCCACAAAGTTGTTCAACCTTTTGTTGGGCAAATCCAAAGACCTTAAGTGAAAAATTCAGCCCAGACAGGGGCATCTTCAGCAAAGCCGTGAGTGTTCCTCACGAAGTTGTTCAACCTGTTGTTGACCAAGACAAAAATTCAAAGACAAATTCAGCCCGGTCAGGGGTATCCTCTTCAGAATTCATGGGCGTAACCATGAAATCATTTCAACAAAATTATGATTTCCAAGCAAGACGGTGGGCGAACCCCGTTGATTCATTTCAATCCAATCTTCCTCTTGGGTGTTCCCTAATGAGTTGTATTCAGCAAGTGTGACCGTTGTCAATTGCCTTACTATCATCCTTTTGGTGATAGTCGAACCTCGTCAGTTCAACCTAGCCTACATCCTTTTGGGTGATGGTAACCTTCAATTTTTGTTGTTCTATCATCATTTTGGTGATAGCAACCTGTGTGTGTGTATTACGCTCCGTCATCCTTTTGGTGGGGGGTCTATCATAGTCATTAATGATAGATTGTGCGATAGTTTGGTTTGTGTTTCGCTCCGTCATCCTTTTAGTGGGGGGTCTATTGTAGTCATTAGCGATAGATTGTGCGATAGTTTGTTTGCGTTTAGCTCCGTCATCCTTTTGGTGGGGGGTCTATCATAGTCATTAATGATAGATTATGCGATAGTTTGTTTGCGTTTCGCTCCGTCATCCTTTTGGTGGGGGGTCTATCATAGTCATTAATGATGGATCGTGTGATGTTTGTTTGTGTTTCGCTCTGTCATCCTTTTGGTGGGGGGTCTATCATAGTCATTAATGATAGATTGTGTGATAGTTTGTTTGCGTTTCGCTCTGTCATCCTTTTGGTGGGGGGTCTATCATAGTCATTAATGATGGATTGTGTGATGTTTGTTTGTGTTTCGCTCCGTCATCCTTTTGGTGGGGGGTCTATCATAGTCATTAATGATAGATTGTGCGATAGTTTGTTTGTGTTTCGCTCTGTCATCCTTTTGGTGGGGGGTCTGTCATAGTCATTAATGATAGATTATGCGATATTGTTTGGTGTGAGTTTCGCTCCGTGATCCTTGTGGTGGGGGTCTGGCGTAGTCATTAATGCCAGATTGTGCGAGTGTGTTGCTCTATCATCCTTTTGGTGGTAGTAACCGTGTGCGTTTCATCCCATCATCCTTTTGGTGATGACGACCTTTTGTCATTTTATTTACAGTTTATTCAAAGGTTTATATTTTCCATTATTTCAGTTCTCAGTCATTTTCTTTTCTTTTCGGACAAATTCAGGGTCTTCTTCATATCTAATTAACTTCTACCTCGAGAATGAACGCTGCAGCAGTTGATTTCCCTAAGTTTAAGCCAATTAGATAGAGGCATCTGTCATACCCTAAATTTGTCCTACCCATTTTCAAATATTTTTGCATTTTTTGATTCCTTTTTTTTTATTTTGCAATTCTCGCATAGTATCATGTCAGTTATACGCGTGCCCACCCGTATTTAGGCATTTTCCAAATTTTATTCATTTTTGTCCAGTAAGAGTGTGACATGTGACCTAAAGTTTTTTGAGAATGTCAATTTTATTTTGTGTTCATATTTTCTTCTTTCCTAAGATTTTAATAATTAGTAATTTTTTTTAGCTGACGTTAAGTATATAGGTCTATAATATTAATAATAGTATTTTTCTTTATTTAATAAGTTTTGTGAATATTTAGTTTTTATTATTTATTAAATATTGTTAATATTTAGGATTTAGGAGTTATTGATTAATTGTTAATATTAAGTAGTTAATATTGTTTTTTAATTTGTTTTTATTTATTTAATAGCTTTTATGTATTATTTAATTTTGGTAGTTTAGTATTTTATATTATTAGTGCTGTTTTATTTTTTTAGAAGGTTAAGTAATTTTTTGAAAGAAAGTTAACAGAAAAATAAAAAAAATTGAAGAAAAGAATGGATCAGGGCCCATGGCTGAGCCCATCAGGAAAGTTTGGAGACGGAGTGGCTTTATAAGGGCGCTTCTTTTTCTGCGAAGGAAAATAAAAACCTACTGTTAATCATGAAATCCGCCGCCCCCAATTCCAACACAAAACCCTAACGGCCGCTGCTACCCCTTCTAAACACTAACCACGAAATCCCTAATGAAAACCCCCTTCCCTCTCATCTTCCTCGCCAACCTTTGAACCCCACCGTCATCATCCTCAACCATGTTCTCCTTCGTTCGATTTCATCACCTCTCTTGACCCCTCAATTTTATCCGCCACCATCCCCTTCAATAAGCCCTAAAACCGTTCGCCTTCCTTCATCACCATTATCATCTTCTTCAAATTATCACCATCGTCACTTGAAAAACCTGTTGTCTTGCTTCTTTAGAAAAAGATTTAAATACGGCCGTCATTATAACCCGACCACCTCTCGAGTCACTCCGATTGGTGAAGCTCTTTGGGTTTCGAAGTTTGAAGAGAAGGGACGAAGGTGTCGCATCTATTGAAAGGATGGAAGCTCTCGCCTTGCGATGCGGTTAGTCAAGATACCAGTAGTCCGAGGACTCAACATCAACACGCACTCAACATCAACCGAGTTCAGCAGAGATTACGACCACCGCTTCAGCATCAAGTTCATGACGACATTGCCAACAGTAATCATCGGTTTTTTTTCGCCATGATTATTTTGGATTGATAGGAGGGATTAATCAAACAGAGTGTGAAGCAAACTTTTGATAAATTTGTGTGATATTGTTATGTTGATATTGAGTCTTATTTGCATTCTTCTTCTGGGTTTAATTTTTGTTTCGATTGAGAAAACACTTTGTCCAAATTCAGGGTTTTTGTTGTTATTATGTTGTTGTGTTGATAACTGAAATTTTGGTTTAAATTGATAAGTACACTTGCTTCTGTTTATTTTAAATGTCGTGAGGTTCGTACATGAATTCATTGGGATTTCTATAGTATTAAGTATGTATCCATGGTTCTTGGCTGTGAATGTTGAGGTTTTTTTTAGATTGCATAGTTGCGCCAATATTTATTTCGGTTATGTTTTCTCCATGGTTGAAAATTATGAGCTTGGTTTGGGATCAACGTTTTGTTGCTATTGTGAATCTGCACATTTGAATCTGGTATATGTGTATGACTATATGCATGTTTGAGCTGGGAATATCATACTGTGTTGTTACCGCTTATGGTCACAATATCAAAATCAAATATGTTGTGGTGAATATTCGATATCGTTTGAATCATCTCGTGTATGTAAAGGCCCTGTGTGATTTTAATATTGTAAAGCTTCCTTTTTTTTGTTTTGTTGTTGTAAATATTGTTTCTGCTACTGCTGTGTTTAGAACATGATGGATAAATATCATTTGCTTTAACTCAAGTACCACATGGTGGCTGTGATATTGGGCTGTAGTTTTATATTAGCAGTGGTTTCTTTTCAAAGTTTTATTATTTATTCTCAATTGATTAATTTATTAGACAAGTCAAAATAATTTTTGTAAATAAAATCTTATACTATTTTTAAATTTGTATTTTTAAAATAGGCATTATTTTTTTTTCTAATCTTAATTTAATATATTTTCAACGTTAAAATCTTTTTTATTTAAATAGTCCATTTTTATTCCTTTTAGATATTTTAAGACAACTTTTTAAACAAAAGTCTAAAGCCTTTTCAAATCACTTTCTTCAAAAATTGAGTAATTATTTTTCAATTATGATTAACTTTTCTAATTTTTATTCAATTTATTTTATTTAAATCATTAGTATAATATTTTAAATAGTCTATCTTTATTACTATTATTTCTTTGTAGAAATCTCAATGAGTCTTTTCTAAACAAATTTTAGGACAACTTTGTAAATAAAAGCCTAGAGCTTCTTGTTTTTAAAACCATCATTTTTTTTAACAATTTGAGTTAGTAAACTATTTTCAAAATTAGTAGTTTTTCCAATCTTTATTTAACGTATTTCCTTTACTATTAATTTATTTTTTCAATCAAGTCACGAAAAAAAGAACTTTTAAGGTCTAGCATCTTTTAAGTTCTTGAATAATCACTATTGGGATGTACGCCTTGGGTAGTGACATTCGACTTTTCGTTTCAAAATACGCCCTTTAATTATTTAGACAAGGAAATGTCATTGGAGTCTAGTATTCCACATGATACTCTGTTTGTTTATTCAAACAATATTTCATAAATTAACCAAATGATACACCGATTAATTGGTTGTGAGGCCTACGTCTCATTTATCAAATGATTGTCACTTTTCCTAAATTACTTCTCAAATTCAATCTCGTATTCTCACTTCTCATACCACAAACCCTTTTCATACCCTCGATTCGATTCAAATCATTTTCTCAACATTTTTCTCAACTCAAACTCCGAAAGAAGGAGGTTGTTGGAATCTAGCATTCCTTGAAATTTCGAGTGAATAGTTCTCGAGGCACGCTCTTGAGTTATTATTCACTCAATCTTTCGACTTTTTTTCAAATATCTTTTTCGATTCAAACCTCGAAAGCAGGAGGTTCTTGGAATCTAGCATTCCTTGAATCTTCCAGGGAATACTTCTCAAGGCACGCTCTTGAGTTGTTATTCACTCAACCTTTCGACTTTCTCAAACTCAAACATTTTCCAACATTCTACTAAGTCGAGTGCTCATATGCATTCGCAACCCACATTTCGCACACACATCACAATTCACCGTGGTTTCGATATTAGGGGCACCCTTAGGGACTAATATCGTTTCTCACAATCTAACCCTTGACACGTCGTCAAGTCGGTTCCATCCTCGATCAAATCCTCGACACGTCGTCGAGCCATTTTCTAACCAACCTCTTATTACCACACATTCCGTTTTCGACTCGATCTTTCTACAAAAGTTTTTTTTTAAACTTACGAAAGAGGGGTATTCTTAGAATCTAGCATTCTTTGAATATTCGAATGAGTAATTCTCGAGGCGCGCCCTTGGGTTGTTATTAGTTCATTCTTTCAATTTCAAAACATCCAACTCTTTATCTTCAACCTATTCAGTCAATTGCCGAAAGAACTGGGTTCTTGGAATCTCGCATTTCTTGAATTCTTGAGTGACAAGCTCTTAAGGCACGCCCTTGGGTTGCTTGTCAGTCACTCTTTCGTCTCTTTCTCAAACTTCCAACCCATTCAATCTCATCTTTTCGTGGTTGTTACCACGAACTACGACTGCTCGGATTCTTCATTCTCGTCCGAATGTAAGATACGTAGGCACAAGATTGCGATGATCTTGGTGAGCTACCTTCTATCCATCCTCCTATTTCCCCATATCCCTTTTCGTGGTTGTTACCACGAACTACGGACGCTCTGATTCTTTATTCATTCTTGAATACAAGATACGTAGGCACAAGATTGCGATGATCTTGGCGAGCACACTTCTATTTCTCTCCCCTATTCCACACTTCTACCTTCCTCCATTAATCCATCCAATTCTCCAATCCTTTCCTGTAGTCGAACTACGACGCTCTGATTTCTCATTCTCGTCCGAATGAGCATACGTAGGCACAAGGGCCCCAATCCTTGGCGAGCACCCCATCTTCTAACCACCCATCTCTCCTTAGCGTCTTTAACCTTTTAACCTACGAATTCTACCTATATAATCGAGAAGAAAACAACCAAACCTAGACAACACTCTCCACAAAATACCTTAAGAGGTTCCCGTTGAGTACAACGGACGTGAGGGGTGCAAATACCTTCCCCTCGCGTAACCGACTCCCGAATCCAGAACTTGGTTGCGACAGCCCTGTTCCTATCCTTTCGTTTTTAAGAGGTTTTCTCGATATTTTCTTCTCCCGTTTGTTCGGGAAAAATAAAGTTCGGTGGCGACTCTGTCGAGCTGCATTTCCGCGCCTTTCGCGCGAGGGTCGTTTCTCCGAAATATCTCCGTGATTTTTCGAGGTGCGACAACTGGCTGATGTTAGTGTGTTCCCCTTAGAACCTTCACCTAGTTTTGCCCTTTAAGCGATCTTTAGGCAATCCTTAGACACCCAATCATTACATGATCCTATAGTACATAGGTTGATACCTTTGTAAGATAATTTTCAAGTCTTTATCATATCCATAGCTTCATTAGGGTAGACATCCTTTAGAGCTTACCTTTTAGGGTTCTTTAGAGGCTTTTGGTGGATGATTCCTCTCCCCTTTGTGCTTCTCTTTGCCTTGATCAATTCAAGGCATTCCAATCTCTCCTAGCCCTTATCATGAGATCCCTCTTATGAGAGCCTAGTTTTCCTTAGGAAGTACCCTGTGCATTACATGAAGAGGTTGAACCATTAAGGATTATTCTTCATCAAGATGAACTTGGTTGAATGCCATGGTGATTTCCTTAGGTTCTCACCATGCTTCCCATCATCACTCAATCTTTTTCTTTGTCCTATTGACATAGGATACCTCTTGTAAGAGCCTGTTCTTCCATAGGAAGTACCCTGTGCATTCCATAAAGAGGTTGAGCCCATGATTGACTCTTGTGTTGACACATATTGACCTAACACTTTAGATAAACCCTAGTTTCTTAATCACCTATTCTCTGTCCTATTGACATAGGATCCCTCTTGTGAGAGCCTAGTCTTCCTTAGGAAGTACTCTGTGCATTCCGTAAAGAGGTTGAGCCTTTGAGGACTCCTGTGTTGATACACATTAACCTAGTGTCCTAGATTATCACTAAATTCCACCACACTCACTTTCATCTGTCCTGTTATCTCAGGATCCCTCTTGTGAGAGCCTAGTCTTCCTTAGGAAGTACTCTGTGCATTCCATAAAGAGGTTGAGCCTTAGATGGACTCTTGTGTTGATACACATCTAAACCTGATGTATCCTTGGGATGATTTCCTTGTTGCTCATCTGGTTTGTCTCTCTCCTGATGGATTGATTTGATTGAGTGTTTGTTGTGTTAGATTAGGATAGACTTGCATGTGTAGATACCCTTTTGTTTAGGTGCATGATTGCATTAAAGGTTGAGTTTGTCTCCTTTGCTTGGATGTTTATCTGCCTTTCATACTTGTCATGTTTGCATTAAAGGTTGAGTTTGTCTCCCTTTGCTTGTGTGCTTTCTCTGTGCATCTCTGTTTGCATCCCATGTTTGCATTTAAAGGTTGAGCTTGTCTCCCTTGCTTGTACTGTTGCATTGCATGTGCATCCAGTTATTTTAGATTTCATCTGCTTGATAGCTTTGTTTTGCTTCCCTTTGCATGTTCCCTTAGGGCTCTCACTTCCTTGTTTAAGGAGTGATGATAGACTTTAGGTTGAATCCTTTGCATCATAACATATAGGATAGATTCCCTTTCAAACTCGACATTAGGACCATCTTGCATGACAACATTAGGGTTTTGATTAGTCCCCTGTTGAGTTCTTTTCTTTTCTCATCTAAAAACAACAGTAATACACATAATAAAGGCTAATTTGTACCGTATGTTACGAGCCTTAAGCTACTTAGGAAGTGGTGATTGGGGGGCTTCTCCTTAATTACCTTGAGTGTTTAGCATACGTCCTTAGGACGATATGCGACACATTCGTTCCTAAGTCATAGTCTCTAGTGCAATATGAATTACAAACATTCATCAAAAACACTTCTCCGATAAAAGAAAAAAACAAACATCAAACTCCTTTTTCCCTTTGGGTCTCCCTTAATTCAAAAAACCTTTTCAGAAAAAGAGTGTTGTTAACTCTCAGTTTTACCACAAACGATAACGCGTAAGTCTCCAACGAGTGAGCTGCATACACCAAACTGCTGGAACTGTTTGTTAACCCTACTCGGGTAAAAACAGTTGAACAAACGTGTGTATCGTTTTATCCCGAACTACGTTCGCTATGATCTCTCATATCTGTTGAGAGTACGTAGGCACAAGACGCGATGTCTTGGCGAGCGAACTTCCCCCATCACCCGTAGTTAGTCGAACTACGTTGACTCTGACTTTCCCATTGCACGAGGGGGTACGTAGGCCTCGAGCTGTGATGCTCTGTCGAGTCCTTTTTCTTTCTTTTAACCCAGACCATTAGCTAGATAGATAAGCAACCCTTTTAGATAAACAAACCAGCGTGGATCCCGTTGAGTACAACGAACATGAGGGGTGCTAATACCTTCCCCTTGCGTAACCGACTCCCGAACCCGAGATTTGGTTGCGATGACCGATCTTATCCCTTTTCGCTAGGTTTTTTCCTTATCATTTCCTTTCTCTCCTTTGGGATAAATAACGATAGGTGGCGACTCTTCTGTCTTTGCTAGCACCTTTTTTTGCAGTAGCGACAGCTAGCGACTCTGCTGGGGACATATAGCTGCTGGGGACTCTTCCCATCCCCTATGCTGGGACCGTTTCCCATCCCCTATGTGAGTCAATCCTAGCGCTTGTTTGTTTATCTTTTTGGGTTTTATACATACCTGTTGCACCTTTATCTTAATTTCCCGCATTTTATTTTCAGCATTATATTATTATTATTGTGCTGTTGTGAGGGGGATTGATTATGATGAGTGAAGAGCCAGACCCAGGCTTGAGAGCAAACATAGAATTAGAGTGGAAATTAGTGGGGACTTGTTTGCTTGGCAAACACCAGTTCCCATGAAATTCACGCCCACACGAGATTCTCTTTGACGATTTCTTTTCTGGTCGTTAGGATTGGAATTGATTTTGGATCTGAGGATTGTCGACTCTAGGGACCGATCATTTGTGACTCAGCTAAGTGAGGCCTCTTCAGGGGGTGATGATGCCAAACCAAAAATGGTGAACGTATCAACATTTCTTGAAAGTCTGTGACGCTGAGGAACGCATAGGATGCCGTACCTTTATCAGTGGATTAGGTCCATACCCGTGAGTGGGATTGGGGTTATGCAGGAAACCTTTACCTTCAGACTACCCAGTTTTCTCTAAAGTTTGAATCCGATTTATTGGTATCAGTTGGTTCCTATCAAAGCAGTGCTATATTCTCGTTGAAGCAGAATCTTGGTCCTTCTCACTCAACAACACAACAATCTTGATCCCTTGCTTGCATCCTTAGCATTTGCATCCTTTCATTTTCATTTTGCATTTCATTAACATGTGTCTGTGTTGCAGGTGCATATTTCTTCCCCGATTCTAGTGGTCCTTCCTTATTACTGATATGGAGACTTTGAAGAGGACAATAGCATACAGATTTCCCACTCCAGACATTAGTCCCATACTGAAGTTGATTGCCCTGGCTGATGGTTCAGTAACAGAAGACTTTAGGAAATCATATGGGAGGTTGTTGAAATTTGTTTGCAAGCCTACCACACACGAGATCAGTGGCCTGTATACTCTGCTACAGTTCTATGATGCTCTGTTGAGATGCTTTGTGTTTCCAGATTAAGTTCTAGCACCCACTCTAGAAGAATAGTCAGACTTTCTAGGCATTCCCATCAAGGATCAAATGCCTTACCATTATGTTGACACTAAGCCTAATCTGGCCAATCTTGCCGCTGCTTTACACTTGGATGAGTCTGAGTTAAAAGGAGGAGTGACTCAAAGGAATGGGATGTATGGTTTTCCTCTATCTTTCCTAGTGGAGAAGGCTCAAAAGTTTGATAAGGAGGGTTGTTCGATCGTGTTCAACGCCATTTTATCTCTTTGCATATATGGTACCATACTATTTCCTAACTTGCCAGACTTTGTGGATGTAGACGCTTTCCACATTCTTGCCTCAGAGAATCCGGTACAAACTCTTCTTGGAGACGTTTACTACTCTATCCATTATAAGAACGAAAACCGAAGAGGGAAGATTGTGTCTTGTTGTGTTCCCTTGCTATACAAATGGTTTGCAAACCACATGCCTAAAGCAAGTCCCTTTGTCTCTTCTTTGGGAACTTTAGATTGGTCTGAGCGTCTAATGGGTTTAGCTGCAGAGAATATCACTTTGTTTGACAGGGATATGATGGGTATAAAACTCGTCTACAGTGGCAGTGGTTTTCCCAATGTTCCTCTGATTGGGAGAAAAAGGTGTATCAATTACAACACGTCCTTGTTGATCAGGCAGTTCGGTTATGCATTGAAGGAGCCTCCCAAAGAAGACGAGATACAAGAATCTCTGTATCTCACCGGGTTGTTGGATGGTGAGGTGTTGGTTATGCTTGAGCATGCTTGGAAAAATCTTCACAGGAAAGGTAAAGCAATGTTGGGGAAGAGCAACAACAAAGCCTTTGAACCATACCTGGTTTGGATTCGTGAGCGAGCCACTAAGTTTCTAATGCCTTATCCTGCTGCTAGACCATTATATCCTCTTGAGATTGAGAAACCCACTACGGTTGACATTCAGAAATACAACCAGGTGCTGCAAGAAAAGGAAGAGTTGTGGAAAGCCAACGAAGAGATAGAGAAAGAAATTGCTTAACTCTGGAGCGAGAAGAGTGAAGCTGTGTACTCCTGCAAGAGGCAGACCGAGTTGATTAACCATTTGGGTGCCAACTTAACCAAAGAGACTGATGCTCGAGAGTGTTTGGGGTTAGATTTCAAGGATTTTAATAGTGTTCTCGCCACCAAGAAGCAAGAATTGGACAGGGCATATCTGAAGATCTCTAAATTCGAGGCATTGTGGAACACTACTTTGACCAATCACAAAGAATGAGAAGAGAAGCTAAAGCAGCAGATTGCCAAACTGAAGATTCAGCTTGAGGCCCAACACGAGAAGATTGAGGCTGAAGCATCACTCAGGCATAACGCTGAGCGCAATTTGAAAGAAGCTATGACAAACCTAAAGGAGTGCAAACTAAGGGATGATTCCAAGATACGCAAATTGGAAGATTGCTTCGGAGAAGCAACCTGGAAAGACTTTGTTAAAGATATCCAGAGCACCGTCAGACAGAGAGAGCTCCTTATTCGAGGATTGCTCACCAGGCCTAATCACCCCGAGACAAAGTACCTATTAGAAGATTTCCGTGCCCGCAGCCGCACATGATTTCTTTTGTATTTCATTGTAGCTTTCATTCACTGTTGTATTGTTGACCATCACTAGGCCTATTAGTTGAGGTCAATCTATTACTGTTGATTCAATTGTACTCAGTTACTCCTATATGCTGCCTAGATGGGCTCTTTATATATCAGATATTGACTCATCTCCGTGTTTGGCTTCTTATTTTGTCTCACTGTTATTCTAGAAGTAGAATCAAGGGGAAATCTCCCCTAGGCACAGACACATGTTTGCATTTGCATATCATTTTGCATAACAGGTACCCTTGGACTTATCCATCTGACCTCTTGTGTTCTCTAAACAGTTGTGTTTCAAGATTGACTGCCGACCAATTCACCGTTACTCCACCCGAGCTAATCAACTCAAAGTTATGGAGCAAGTTCAAGCTGAAATACAAGAATTCAAGGACAGCTCAGAACCCTCGTGCAGCCTTTGATTGCACGCGTTGACACCAATGGGGTTTTGCACGGAGCTGAGACTACCAACCCTCCTCATGTGAAGACTCCCCAGGCTGACAATTCTTGACCAACTGTGGTCATTCCCAACGCTGGAGGCAATGGGAACGCGAGAATGGTTGCTGGCCATGCTGGGGCTGGTAATGGCACCATTGGGGCTGCTAATGGTAAAATTGCTACAAGTGGTAACCACGTTGGAGTTAATGCTGGTAACACGGGAAATGGAAACTTCCATGGACCCGAAGCTGTGGGAATCGTTCATGGAAATGTTCCTCCACCTTGGAACGAAGATCGTCAGGAGGACTTATACTCAATGAGAGGAGCTGAGGATGAGCTACCTTCTGAGGCCAGTTGGAGATTCAAAATTCTCGAGGATAAGATGAAGAGCCTTGAGAATCTGAATTCCATGGGGCTCGATATGGCCAACTTGGGGCTGATCCCCGACCTCAGAGTACCACCGAAGTTCAAGGTCCCCGACTTTGAAAAATACAAGGGCACCACCTGTCCTCGTGTCCACTTGAGATCTTATTACAGGAAGATGTCGGCGTACTCCGACGACGAGAAGTTGCTGATGCACTTCTTTCAAGATAGTCTATATGGGCCTTCACTTGAATGGTACATGGGTTTGGAACCCGTGAGTGTACGTAGCTGGAAGGATCTTGCTGAGGTATTCGTTAAACATTACCAATACCATAGTGACCTAGCTCCCAACCGGGTCCAGCTGCAAAATATGTCACAAAAGAATGGGGAATGCTTTAAAGAATACGCCCAGCAGTGGCGTTAGCTGGTAGCTAGAGTTCAGCCGCCTATGGTTGAACTTGAACTGGTAAACATGTTCGTGGCTACTCTGCCAGGTGTTTACTATGAAAAGCTAATTAGCAGCATGTCAAACCACCAGAGTACAGAGATTTCGGAGTTCCTTTCGAGAATAGGTGACAGAGATCCCACAGGCTGGGGCAAAATTGAAAACAAAGGAATTGTGCCTCTCCATATCTGCAGGGTTTGTCAGAAGTTGTTAAAAATTCCGGGGCAAGCCATCTCGAGTTCGTTTCATGGAAAACTTTCTTTGTTTGGGATAAAATGTCCGGAGATCATTGTTGCAAGGTCATTACTCTTGAAGCATCTAACCGAAGTCTACACAGAGCATTGGGCCCACTTTCCAGCAAGTTGGGATTGGATTTCTTTCCAAGCAGGAGTAAAGTCCCCTCAGCAACTTCAGTTGTGTCTCCCCACAGAGTCTGAATATTGGATTGTGAGCATTGAGTTGTCTTCCAAGCAGAGATAAGTTCTCCCCAACAGAGTTGCTTGTTTAAGTTCCTTTTTGTTCCTCAGCAAAGTAGCCTAACCAGGTTTCTCGCATCCCCAAAGCAAAGTTACTTGTTCAAGTTCTTTCTCTTCCCAACGACATATTCTTGTGATTCATCAAGATAGATGTTATCAACTTTGGTTGATCTGGCCTTCTAGTTCGATGCTCGCTTTTATTTAGCGGATACCTGCGCATTAGCAGATAGATGTTATCAATTTTGCTTGCAATGGAGTGAATCTCAGAATTCGTATTTCAAGTTTCTCTCCCTTTTTCAAAGTTGTTCTTGAGCCAATTCTGCACTAAAACGGGTTCTGAGGGTTTGTTCATGATAGAAAACTTATATATGATGGATCGTGATGGAAATAAAGCCCAATGGCAGCCTATACAGCCTAATTGCAAATCCATGAAATTTGAGTTTTTGCTTTGTTCATGTGCACGAATTTGCCTCCAAAACAGCCTCAAACTGAGTTCTTCAGGTTGCTTGAGGTGTAAGGAACATGAATGGCCAGGATTAATCCCTTGTTTGATCTTAATGGTGAACATTGCAAGTGTAACTTAAGCTTGAAGTAATCTTGGAAATGGCACATAAAAACTCACCAAATTCAAATTCTAAAATTGTCATTGTGTTTGAAATATGTTTTGCACTCAAAATATGTACTCACTTGCACAAAAATGATCCAAAATGAAATAATTGCATTTTATGGTCTTTAAAGCTTTTTCCATGAAAATTTCTACACCAATTCTTCATTCCAAGCCTAATCCATGACTTCTTAATGTTTGGTTGAACAATTGACTTCATTTGGAGCATATTTCATGTTGGAAAGATTTTCATTTGAAGTGTGCAAGTTGGTGAAATGGACCTATAATTTTATGACCTATAATCTCACTTTCCCAAAATACCCATGACTTGCAAGCCTCATAACTTGAGTTCTACAACTCAGATGAAAGACATCTAGTACTCTTTGGAAAGATGAGACCCTGAGGAAAAACTTTAACGTTCATCAAAAGTTGAGTAGAAACATCCTTCTAGGTCAAAAATGGCTTGGAAGTTGGTTGACTTTTTGTTGACCAAAATCACATTCATTTGAGGACCTATAACTTGTCAGCATCAT
This sequence comes from Lathyrus sativus, assembly GCA_963859935.3. Taxonomy (NCBI): domain Eukaryota; kingdom Viridiplantae; phylum Streptophyta; class Magnoliopsida; order Fabales; family Fabaceae; genus Lathyrus; species Lathyrus sativus. The sequence goes on from OZ012738.1 coordinate 231,595,315, forward strand.
AACTTGAGTTCTAGAAATCAGATGAATGACTTCTAGTACTCAAAAGAAAGCTAAGGACATGCTATACAAGTTTCATGTTGGGGTCAAGATGAGATGAGACTTCTATCTTGAGAAAGGTGGTCTTGAAGTTGGGGACTAAATAGGGGATTTTACACTGAGAACCCTAATTGAGTAACTTCTCACACTCTTGATTCTTGATGAATTTATCTTGAAATGATATATTAGATATCTCAATACAACATCCCATGACCATAGAGACTTGGAATTGAGTCTTAATATCCTTTAATTTCACAATTGACTGAGGATTAACCAGATGAAAACCCTAGATGCAACATTCTTGACTGTGGCTTCTTCCATATCACACAACAACTTGAATAAGCTCCATTATGGCTCTCAAAGCACTCAATGAGCTTTCTCAACATCCCACATCCATAATTATGAATTCAGAATCCTTTGATGATCTTTAACTGGCCTCCAAGTTAGAAGCTGACCCACATACATCCATCAATCCTTTCAAAGAACACTGACCACTTCTAGATGACTTGATGACCATCCAAACTTGAGTAACACCCATTGCTTAGGCTCAACACTCTGGGTAACCTTATCTTGCTATGCACAACCTCTTGATCCCCTATTAAATGAAAAATGTTATGCAATGCAAATGCTAGAACAAAATGAAATGAAACAAAAGCCAGCCAAAGAAAAAGGTTGGGAAAATTTTGGGGTGCAACAGCTGCCCCTATTCAAACGACTTGGACATGAGTGGATGAAAAATGAACGACTTTCAAACAATCAAGGTAAAAGACGGTTGAATACCAAAGAACCTGGAAATTTTCCAACCGCAGAAATAAACTGCTAAACTCTGATTGGGGAACAAATATCCAGAAAAACTGAACGCATACAGTTGCAACGGCAACCAGCTGACTGATCATCCGATAAAGAACACCTGACATTGCTGCCAGTCATCTGTGTAATGCCACAGACATCAAAACCAAAGGCTAGATCAACACGCAGTTGGTATCTTCACCTCAAGAAGAGAATAATACTCACATCGTCTAAAAGTAGATGGAAAGACACCAAATACTCACATCGTCTAAAAGTAGACGGAAAGACACCAAATAAAGGTTTACTCTGTCTAAGGATAGACATAAACAATACTCACATCGTCTAAAGGTAGACGAAAAGACTCCAAATACTCACATCGTCTAAAAGTAGACGGAAAGACTCCAAATACTCACATCGTCTAAAAGTAGACGGAAAGAAAAACAATATCCAACGTTCACATTTTCTATGGATAGACAGGAAGAGAAATAATACTCACATTGTCTAATAGTAGACGGAAAGGCACCAAATACTCACATTGTCTAAAAGTATACGGAAAGACTCCAAAAACGCATTTCAAAACCGTTCGTCGAATTGCATAATTCTTTCGTCCATAAGAGTTGATGGAAAGAAAATATCTTCAAAGGGCCACATCATCAATAGGAATTGACAGAAAGAAAACCATCTTCAAAGAGCCATGTCGTCAATAGGAATTACCAACAAGGGAAACCAATCATTCTTTAAAGAGTCACAACGTCAATAGGAATTGACAGCACGAAAACCCTCCTAAAACGCCATCTCATCCAATAAACGGGAAAAAAACCACGTCCGAAGCTCACGTCGTCTAAGGATAGACGGAGAGAAAAAACTTGTTGGGGAAACACGTCGTCAATAGGAATTGATGGAAAGAAAATTTGCTTGGGGATGTCATCATCAGAGGACTGATGGGCAAATCATAACCGACGTATGATCCGAAAACCGAATAAACCGATAAGCTGTCTGAACAAAGCTGCTGGATAAATGCCCCTGTATTGATTGCGAAGTGATTCAAGTTGCCACGAAAGGCTGACAGGAAACTGGCTTATGCTTCAAATGCATATGCGTATGTTTGAATATGGCGTAATGTTCCATACGAAATGGAAATGCTACGCATTTGAGGATGAAATGCAAGGATGATGCAAATATGATAACTACATGCAAAGATGCAGATGCAGGCACGGGCTGCTGGGGAAAGCTGGATACGACAAAACCGCTATAGCAAAATAAATGCTGAAGACGAAGCCAACTCCACTGGGGATAACCAGATGTGCCAAGTATGATCAGACTCTACTGGGGATAGCTTACACGTGCCAATGATGATTGGACTTTTGCTGGAGAAAAGAGACGAAGTCTTCCTGCATACCAAAGGGAATTGGATTTGCAATGGATCAGGTACGACCAATGCTGGAAAAATATCCTGTCTGAACTCAAGTGTTTTGGCTGAAAGGGTCAAGGGGTAGTAGCATGACTTCCCGATATTCGTCTTGCACTTGAAAGTTGGCTGAACCTGCTTGAACATCTATGAGTAGCTCTGGAGAATAACAATTCCTTTGTTTCCAATTCTGCCCCAGCTCGTGAGACCTCATTGGGGATATTCCTCGAATGGAAATCTGAAATCTCATACCCCGACGACTTGATATGCACAGCCTAAACACCTTGAACCTCGAAGAGGTGCTTCACATTAATTGCCCTACGGATAAGGAGTAGCTTCTGCGGTCTTAGGGTGGCCTGCCCCAGTCTGTAATGACTTTTCCCCTGATTGGCTGATTTGTGGGGAAAGTGCTTCTTGGCTGCGAGAAGTTCATCAAATCTCGACTTGACTGCTTCAGATTAAATGACTTCTGGATGGCTGACTCCCATGCTATGATCATTTGATATAACTTGCCCCAGTTTGATGGAGTATTCAAACATTCTGCATTTTATCCTGTTGATCATTTGATGGCTGACTCCCATGCTATGATCATTTGATCAATCTTTCCACTGTTGAAACTTTCCTGTTGTCAAGCGCTTACTCGCAAGTAAAACAAATTGTCCTGCATAAAATATATATTAATTGCAGTGCATATGACAATTTTCGAAATCCAATATGTTCACTGGAAAAAATTTGTGACATAAAGTGAATAAATCATTTATCAACATGTCAACATTAATACAACGCTGTAAGAGGAATCCTTTTAGGAGTCAGTTTCGATGCGATCCTTACCGAAGTATGCTTTCGAAACAAACCTGATTCAATTAGGACTTTTTCAGGTTGTAACTTGGTCAGGTTCACGGTTTACAAGGAAAGGATAAAGGCTCAAAATTTATTATAACCCACCCATTCTCCGTGATGTTCTCCAATCCTATATTCAGCTAATTCGACGCTAGCGCTCACTTTTCAGAGTTTAAATGATAGGAGTGACGGTTCAAGAAACCACACGTTTTTGGAGTAACAGTCACTCACTTTTTCGTCTTTGGTTCCTGAATCACACGACTTGTTTTTTTCCATCATCATTTTTTTGATTTCCCTAACTTTTTCCTGGACTGGCTCTTTTGAGGTTCTTTTGATTTCCGAGTCCAACGGGATGCCCTAATTTTTGCCTAAGTCGCTTGTTTTCAAGATTCGAGTTAGCGGGCTTTTTCTTCTTTTTTTTCTCTTTTTTTTTAACAAATCGTGTGACATCGGCTTCTCTGACTTGTTTAGAGGATTGTGACTATTTCACTCCTTGGTTGGCAAGGGATAACCATTGAGGTTCTTTAGGCACGACCTATACAGGTGTGATTGATCCTTGAACGGGAAAAACTCCTTTTGTGATTTGGATGCTCGACCCAAATTAGCTGATACCTACCCTGCCCCAGGTTAAGATTTAGGGTTTTTCGTTTTCAGAAAGAAACTCCTACTACTAGGCTCAAAGGGGTTAACAAGGTGTGAACTCGGACGCAGTTAAAAAATACTTTGCTTAAAGAGACCCGCTGGACAGAAAAAGAAAGTCCAGGCAAAAATGGGGCATCCCGGCGAACCAAGAAAAAAAAGGAAAGGTTCGGGCATAAATTAGGGATAAAATTGAAAAATGTACACCCGCGAAGTCGAAAACCTGAAAAGGCGACTTCGGAAAAAAAGGGTATCCCGGTGAATTGAAAACCCGCAAAGGGCGATTCAGGCAAAAGTTAGGGATTGAAAAAGCAAATGACTGCGGTCCGAGTTTGATACTGCATTGCTTAGTGGCTTAGGAGTACCTGAGGGTCGATTATCCAAGTCAATTTCTTCCGAGGATGGAGTATCGGGAAAGCGTTGGAGTCAGGCGAGTCATAGGAGGATCAGCTCATGGTGTTTGTCTGTACCACGTTGCCGACATGTATACAAATTTCTTTGTACCTCTTTACATATTTGTATTTATTTTGTGACATCCTCTTTTCAGGAGTTGCATCCACTGTAAAAACTTTGCCTATTTACAAGCCCGTTATCAATAAACGCATACTATTCCGTACTTGATGTCTGTTTCTTGTTTTAACTTTTACTGTTTTGTTTATCGAAAACGCCAATGTTTTTGATAAACTTGCACGTGCATAAACTTGCAGGCCTCAGCCAATAATTGTTAAGACTTTGAATTGACTGAACAATTGTCACGAATATTGACCTGGATATTTCCTTTTGTATAGGATATCTTGTTGTTGCTCATATTTTGCAGGGTCGTTACCTTCGATGCAAACAGCCAAGGGATCGTGTTTCCCCAGCCGGAGTCCCTTAACGTAGGAGCAGACTCTAGATGATTTTATTCCTCCCCAGCAGATGGAGGTTGCATTTTTATCCCCAGAAGAGTTAGATGCAAGCTAGTATGCGGTCAGGCAGTGATGTGCATTCCCAGCAGTTGGTCGTGTGTACACTTAATCCCCAGTGTAGACCTCACAGGGTATAACCAGGTTGTCAGTGGTTTTGACAGGATCATCCCGCGCGGGATTGTTCTTTCTGTTCCCCAACAGGTTGTCTTTCCTCCAATAGGTTGTTCATCCTCAGCAGAGTTCGTAACTCCAGATTTGTTACGCTATCCCCCAGCAGGATTGTTTCTTCCCCAAGTGGAAGTTTGGATTCGTTCCTCTGGCATTTATTTTGCGGGAACGCCTCGTTGCATTTGCATCGTGCATAACATCTACCCCAAACGCGTAGCATTTCCATTCCGTATGGAGCATTACGCCATTTTCAAACATGTGCATTTTGAAACATAAGCGAGGTCGGTTGCCTCTTTGTTTTCAGGTGTTTTTCCCTGCAGGTAATTGGAATTCTTGTTAAGGATGGTTTTCAAATATTCAAATTTTCGACGTGAGATATGTGATGATAACGTTCGTCCTATCATGTTTTTCCCTGCAGAGTTGCTTGTTCAAGTCTTCGGATGCCTGATACCGCGCTTTTATTTAGTGCGATGCTCGTTTCTTCGGAAATGGAAGATCCAGGATAATACATGGATGATGCACTTTACGTAGTGTATGCTCGTTTCTGAGGAAATGGAAGGTCAAGGATAGTATATTGACAGTCCGCACATTTATTTAGTGCGATGCTCGTTTCTTCGGAAATGGAAGATCCAGGATAGTACATGGATGACGCACTTTACGTAGTGTATGCTCGTTTCTTCGGAAATGGAAGGTCAAGGATAGTATATTGACAATCCGCGCTTTTATTTAGTGCGATGCTCGTTTCTGAGGAAAGGGAAGGTCAAGGATAGTATATTGACAATCTGCGCTTTTATTTAGTGCAATGCTCGTTTCTTCGAAAATGGAAGATCCAGGATAGTACATGGATGATGCACTTTATGTACTATATGCTCGTTTATGAGGAAATGGAAGGTCAAGGATAGTATATTGACAATCCGCGCTTTTATTTAGTGCGATGCTCGTTTCTGAGGAAATGGAAGGTCAAGGATAGTATATTGACAATTCGCGCTTTTATTTAGTGCGATGCTCATTTCTTTGGAAATGGAAGATCCAGGATAGTACATGGATGACGCACTTTACATAGTGTATGCTCGTTTCTTCGGAAATGCGAGGTCAAGGATAGTATATTGACAATCCGCGCTTTTATTTAGTGCGATGCTCGTTTCTTTGGAAATGGAAGGTCAATGAGGATATTTTGATTTGGTCCTATGACGTATTGCCCGTTTATTGTAGCGTATATTTGAAGATTTCCTATGGTGTCACACAGGTGGTTGATGTTGAAGGCAGGTTCTGTATCAGATGATTGATCAGTTGTTGTCGTGACAACCAGATTCAATTCTATGGATTTTTTTCCCCCGAGCAGTTTTCGCAGTTTATTTCTCCGGTTAGCAAATTTACGGGTTCTTTGGTATTCAACCGTCTTCTACCTCGATTGGCTGAAAGCCGTTCGTTCTTCATCCAGTCAGGTCCAAGCCGCTTGAATAGGGGCAGCTGTTGCACCCCAAAATTTTCCTAAGCTTTTTCTCACTTGGTTTATGTTTCATTGCATTGTTCTAGCATTTGCATAGCATAGCATTATTCGTTTAGCAGGGGATCAAGTGTGGTTTATATCAAGAGGAGCCTATCTAGAGGTCTTATGCAAGCTGGAGAAGTCACCAAGGTCATCAGGAAGTGTGTTGTGTCCTAGAGAAGTTTGGTTGCTTGTGTAGGGTTCATCTCCTAACCTGAGGACCAATTGAAGACCATCAGTGGATTGTGAAGCCTTGTTCATGGATAGGATATGTGGATAGAGCTCATAGAGTGCCTTGAGGGTCATGGTGAAACTCAGTCAAGTCATTATGCTAAGTGTGAAGAGCCACGGTTGAGGGTGTTAAAATTAGGGTTTTCATCTGAGTAACCCTAAGTCAACTGTGCAATTGAAGAGGATCAAAACCTATTTCTGAGTCTTTGTGATCATGGGAAGTTGTGTTGAGATATATGAGGTGATATTCCAAGATCAATTCAAGAAGAATTCAAAGTGTAAGGAGTTGCTAAACTAGGGTTCTCAGGGTAAAATCCCATATTTAGTTGCTAAACGCATAAGGCATGTTCTTAGCTAAACTAGGGTTCTCAAGATACAAGTTTCATCTCAACTTTTGTCCAACATGAAACTTGTAGAGCATGTTCTTAGCTTTAATTTGAGTACTAGAAGTCCTCCATTGGATTTATAGAACTCAAGTTATGATCCAGACAAGTTACAGGTCATCAGATGAATGTGAAATTTGTTTGCAAAAGTCAACCAACTTCCACGGAACTGTTGACCTAGAAGGATGTTTCTCCTCAACCTTTGGCCAACATGAAAGTTGTAGGTCTTGATCTTAGCTTTCCAAATTTTACTAGAAGTCTTCCATCTGATTTGTAGAACTCAAGTTATGAGGTTTGCAAGTCAGGGGTATTTTGGGAAATTAGGATTATAGGTCATTTGGCATTATAGGTCATTTTCACTATCTTGCACACTTTAAATGAAGTTTTTTCCAACACAAAACTTGTTCAAAATGGCATTTTTAGGTCAACCATGTATCAAGGATGTGTTCATTTGGCTTAGAGTGAGACTTGGTTTGAAGGAAATTGACAAAAGGGGAATTTAAAGGCATTTAAGTGAAAAATTCAAAATTAATTCTTGTGTGCTCAAACCAATGCAAATGAGTGCTCATTATGATCAGAAAAATCATTTTGAACATGATGGAAATATTAGAAATTTCATTTGAGGCCTAATTCATGGTGTTTTACCTTGTTGCTTCATAAGGAAGAAACACATTCAATCTTGGCCATAGGATACAAACAAGGGTTTAATCATATCCATACACTCTCCACAGTCAATAAGCAAGGGAATTGAAGCTTCTTGGAGAGGTTTTGAGCTCAGAACCGTGCATAGCCATGGGTGAAATTTTCAAGCAAAAGTGAAACTTGGATTTCTGAGTTTGGGCGTCCAAATCATCAAAACCAATTCTATATAAGTTCAGAAAGGGATTTGGATCAAGGTTGGTGGTTATTTCGTGCCAGAGCCAGAGATTGCAGAGTGAATTTCAAAGCTCCAAGTGAAAATCGTGTTTTCAGATTGGGTGCATTTCAGAGCAAATTGAGGATCCAATCATCTTCAGTTTGAAGCCAAGGATCGTGCCCTAACTGCTCCAATTTGAAGCTGCAACTCAGGTATGAATCTTTCAAAATTGTTGTAGATTCATGAGGATCTAGCATATTTTAGCATGAGGTTAAGGTTTAGGAAGATGATTAGATGGATTCTGGATCAAAATTGTGGAGTTTAGTGACAATTCTAGGTGTAAGCAATTTTCTGTTTGGATGCGAATTGGCCTGATTATTGAGAGTTAACATGATCTAGATAGCTTATGATGATCTATGAAGTGTAAGGAGAAGATCTATGGCTTTGGATTGAGGTTTGGTGACACTTGAAGGTTTGGTGTATTTTCTGTTTGTGATCGTGTTTCAAAACCTAGAAGGAATTAGGAGAAATGGACATTGGATTTGAGATCAACATGAAAATTGGAGTGAAACTGTATAGATTTTGTTAACGATTGTTGACCTGTAACTTTTGGCTCGCCGGAGAAGACGGCGGCTCAGCCACCGGAGCCACCGTCTGGTTCACCTGAGATTATTCCCTCCATTTCCAGCTCAAACGAGGAAGATGAACTCCCCACCCTTGGCTGAAGTTGAAACAAAGACTTTGTAATCAGATCCAACGATCATGACTTGTTCTCAGAATTGCCCTTGACCAAATGAAACGCTGCGTTTCATTTATGTGTTGGCAGCGCGTGAGCCCTTAGATGAGCTTACTTAGTCTCCAGATCCAACGATCCTGATTTAATTCCAGCATTTTTATTCTTTAATTCATTTTTCTTTTTATTTTAATTGCTTGTTTCATTTTTAATTCATAATAATTCCAATATTGGTCAGAAAAATATAATAAAAATATGTGGATGATCTAGATTTAATTTCTGATTTTTTGGTTCTGTTGCATTTTATTTTCATGCATTTTTCAATTTAATTTGATTTTTTGCATTTTGTTTAATTCATTAATTTTGGCTTATTTTCTCATTTTCTTGCTGATTTTTGTGTGATAAATTGGTATTGAATTTGGATGAGATTTTTTGCTGGTTGCTAGTATAGAGATGAATGATCCCTTAGGAATTATTTCATATTTTTTTAGATAACTATAGGTTCTATTTTGGTTTAGGTTCCCATGACCTTCCATTTTAGGGTTTCCCTTTGACAACTTTAAGTTGAGGATTTCTTTAGTAGCTTTCCCCTTTGATTTAGGACATGCCCTTTCTACTATAGATACCTAATACATGTAGGTTCCCTTAGAAAATTTTATAGGATTTTAGGAGATGATTTGATATTTTAAATAGATTTAATACTTAGACTAGTTTTAAGGTGCTTTCAACATATCACTTGCACTAGTTGAACTTCAATGGTGGCCCATAGCATAAGATCAATTTCCCATTCGTTTTGGATGGTGTTTTAGACATATAGAAGCTTCTGGTTGCTTGATTGTGGTGTTTGGTTTTGGTGTTTAGACCTCCTTTTGGTAGCTTTCTTTGAGCTTGATCAATTAGGGTTTAGGAAGAGCTTAGGTTGATTTCTCTTTCTTCAAATAAACATGGATTACTTTGGTTGCTTTCCATCCTCATCCCATGATACAAGGTCCCTATGTGGATTCCTCATCTTTCCTTTGGAAGGATGTGTGGCATATCATAAGATGTAGAACCTTTGAGGATGCCTATCTCAGATGTATGGTTGAGTGCCATGATGGATTCCCTTGGTTTCCATCATGCTTCCCATCATCAATCAATAATCTTGATGTTAATTCTCATCTCTCTTGGTGGATCCTTTGAAGCTTGAAGATGAAGTCTTCTCTTGAAGATGGTTTGGACTTGAAGTTGACTGCAAATTGTTTGATTGTTTTGCTGTTAGTCTGCTTTGCTGTTGAGTTGCTTGTCTGCTGTTTTTTCTGATTGCTTTACTGTTGCTTGTGTGACTATGTGGTATGTTGCATTAGACTGGGTTCTCATATAGATGTTTCTAGGCCTAAGAGCATCCTAAAGGTTGAGCTTGCTCCCTTTGCTTGTCTGCATTAGAGGTTGATTTTGTCTCCCTCTGCTTGACTGTTATTATCTGGCTTTGCTTGCTGGCTTAAGGTTGAGTCTGTCTCCCTTGCCTGTGCTTTGTGTGTTTCCTTTGGGCTTGCTTGCCTTAGAAGTTGAGCTTGGCTCCTTCTTCTTGTTTGTTGCATTACATGCATTTTATTTACAGTTATTTCCTTACAGTTATTTCTTCTGCTCTTGTTTTCCTTTGCCATGTTCCCCTAGGAACTCTGACTTCTCTTGTTCAAGAAAAGTTATGACAGACATTAGGGTTCTAACCATGCACGATAACATTAGGTAGTTCCCTCCTAACCTCAACCATAGGATCAATTTTGCATGACAACTTTAGGATTGGATTAGTTCCCCTTTAGTGCGTCCTTTCTCTTCTCATCTTCAAACAAATCAAGATACAGTAATAAAGGTTAATTGATTTCGTACGCTACGAGCCTTAAGCTACTTGAGAAAGGGTTGTTAGAGAGTTCCTTTCCAACAACTTGGATGTTTAGTATGGAACCCTTTGGGTGACATGCGATGCATTCACTCTCAGGTAATAGTCTCTAGTGCGATATCAGTTGCAAACATCCATAAAAAGATACTTCTTTAAAAGACAGAAAACAAAGATCAAACTCTTTTTGTCCTCTTGTACCTTTAATCCCTGGAAACCCTTTTCAGAAGGAGAGTTTTGTTCACTCCCGGTTCTACCGCAAACTGTAAACGCCTAAGTCTCCTTCGAGCGACCTGCATACACCAGCTGTTGGAACCGTGCGTTAACCCTACTCGGATAAAAAAGACAAACCTGTGCCTCTCGTGTCCCGAACTACGTTTGCTCTGATCTTTCGCGCTGTGTGAAAGTAAGTAGGCACGAGATGCGATATCTCGGCGAGCAACCTTCCCCCGTAACTCGTAGTTAGCCGAACTACGTTGACTCTGATTTCTCGTTCCAGACGGGAATACGTAGGCATAGAACTGCTGTGTTCTTCCGAGTCATTTTCTTTTCTTTTCAGACCAGACCTTTAGCGTAGATAGATGTAACCAACCCGTCAGATAAACACAACAAGCGTGGATCCCATCGAGTACGATGGACGTGAGGGGTGCTAATACCTTCCCCTTGCGTAACTGACTCCCGAATCCAGACAATGGTTGCGATGACCTTGTCTTATACCTTTTCGTCAGGTTTTTCCGATTGTTTCCTTTCCTGTTCTATGGGATAAATAATGAAAGGTGGCGACTCTTCTATTTTGCTGGCACCTTATTTTCGCGGTATCGACACAAGGGATTATCATCCTTATATCTCCGGTGTTTGGGAATTTGAAACAATGCATGTACATCATCAGCAGGTTTTATTTCAAAAGCATACAATCGGAAGCTTGCGCGTCTCTAAACTTCGTCATCCTCCCCGGACTCCGCTGAAAAAAGCGTATAACATCTGTAAAAAGCAGTTAATGAACATGAATGGATTAAATCAAAACATGCATACTCATTTCATTAATATAAATCGAAAACAACAAGTTTTACAAATGAGATTGCACTTTAAACAGAAGAGAAAATACAAACACAAAGAAATAAGAGAATAAAACTAAAATTGCCAGCTTCTGGGAACTGGGCTTTCACACTGATTAACTACTATGGGAATGCGACCCTTGAAGTCTTCAAACTCAATCAGATGAGCAATGTGACATAGGCACTGGACGTAGAGAAGCATTCCTTCTTTTCAGATTGTTGCGAGGCCCATTATGATTCTGGTACCGATAGCCTTGCTGCAAGGACCCAAAAGGTCGTGGACTCTGAACAGCAAAAATGTCTAGCGACTGGGTTTGGACTCTTGAGAACTCTCTCTATTCAGGCGCTTTCATCCTTAAACTTGACCCAGGAACAGGAAGCTACTGTGGGCAGGGGGATTCTGACACCAAAGATTGTAGGATATACTCTTGACCTACTGCAACTTTAGGAATGGGAATAGGAGTATCCATCTCTTTTTCACGACAGGGAGTAAATTCGCCCGATACCTTCATGCCGCTCAGCATGAATTCAATTGTCTTCGAATCAATCAGGTTCTGCACCATATGCTTAAAAGCTTTACAATTCGCGACGTTGTGCCCCTGTCCCCTAGAGTGGAAATCACAATAAGCATTGACATCAAAGCCCAGTGGTGGTTGGCTAGTAAGTGGAGCCAAAGTCTGAGGCTTAACCAACTAAAGTTGGAGCAAGAGTTCCACCAACTGAGCATAATCCATGGGGATCTGATCGAAGATTCTATCTTGAGATTTTATCCTTTGACCATACCTTCTAATCTTGGGATTCTCTTGAGAAACGGGACGTAGCTGATGACACGGGAATTTTGGAACCTCCGGTTGTTCAGAAGATCTATGACACACATTACGCTTTGCGATAGGTTCCACAGATAGAAGTGGAACAAATATCTTTGCTGTAGCCTCGGGCACTTGATCACCTTCTTTTCTGAGCATGTTTATTATCACTTCCATGATTAAGCCCACCTGAGTTTTCAACTGCTGGTTTTCCTCTCTGAGCGCATTTTGATCCAAGCGCAACGCTTGCATGTCCACAATGAACTGCGCTATCTGGCTCTTGACTTCTTTCAGCACTGCTTGAACTTGCTCCATGACTTTGCGGGAATTCCTGTGATCTATCTGATTATATATCCTACAACAAACTAGTGGAGTACACGAAGTCAGATTAACAGTTCTGAGGTACCTGTTACACAAAAACAATATGCAAAATGCAAACAAGTATGCAACAGGGAAATCTCAGAATAGCACCAAGGCAAAAAGGAACCCAAGATCCAAACAAGGATAACCATCACACATATATGCACCATATTGGAGTAACTGAATACAAACAGAGTGATCTCGACCGACAAGCTTGGCGATGGTCAGCATACAGTAATGAACAAATTCTACACAGGGATACAACCCTCAACTGAGTCTTCAGTTTGATACTCCTGTGAACAAATGCTCTAAGTGAATTCCTCCAAAACATGAGCGAATACACCCGCTTGGCTAGATAAGAGAGGATCATTGATTTGAACACCCTGGAATGCGACTGAGATCCTGTTGGAATCCAGCAAAGCCTGAACCTGGCTCCTAAGAGCTTGACAATCTTCAATGGAATGCCCCTGTGCCCCAGCATGGTACTCATAGCGGGTGCTGACATCGAAGTCTGGTGGATATGGCTGGATCTCTGGATTAATCTTCTTCGGCACTATCAACCCCCCTCTGATCAAGTCCGGCAACAACTGACTATACAATACCGACAACTGAGTAAAATTCCTTTCTGGTTTCCTTGGTCTTCATCTGGCGTGCTGACGCAGTTGATAACGGTAACATTGTTGACTCTGGAGGGAAACAGATACCTGATACACAGACCCAACAGACTACTGACTCTGGACACTTGAGGTATCTGAAAACTGAACTTGAGATATAGGAGATTCTGAGAGAACATCACTTCCTTTTTCCCATTCTTCTTGAGAACTGACAACTAATTCATTCTCCTCAACTGAAATATAGGCGATGTTTCGAATCTTCCCGCTCTTGAGTCCACTCTCAATATGTTCACCCATTGTCACCAAATCACCAAAGTTTGACATTCCACCGCTAATCAACTTGTCAAAGTAATGGCCTTTCAAGGTACCCAAGAATATATCAATCAACTCTCTATCCTGAAGTGGAGGTTGAACACGGGCAGCTAACTCTCTCCATCTCTACACATACTCTCTAAAGGATTCATTCTCCGCCTGAGATAATTCTTGTAACTGCACGCGACTAGGAGCCATGTGGAGATTGTAGTTGTACTACTTCACGAAGGCATTGGCTAAATCTGACCATGATCGGATACAACCACTCTCCAACTGCATATACCAACTCAATGATGCTCCACAGACTGTCCTGGAAATAGTGAATCATGAGTTGATCATTGTGGACATGTGAGGTCATTTTTCTGCAGAACATTACCAGATGCTGCTTCGGACAACTATCTCCTTTGAACTTCTCAAAATTCGGCATTTTAAACTTCGGAGGCATCACAAGACCTGGCACTAAACACATGCTCGCAACATTCAAATTGAGAGTATCTTGACTCATTAGGGAATCAAGCTTTTCGTCCAATAGATGACATTTTCTTATAAATTCAACAGTCTGCGGGTCTTCAACATTAACCTTTGGAACATTCCTTTGAGAATCTGGCACAGGGAAAGTAAAACTCTGGTATTCTGTGTCGTGGAGAGAAGAAGAATATCTATCTCTGGCAATGGGATGCTCTTCAACGGGAATCGGCACATGCTGAGCTTGAGCATCATTATTCACTGGAGTCCTCTGAATACTGGCCTCTCCTCTAGTCATAGCTGACATGGCTTGCACGAGTTGACTCAACTGATTCTTCATCAATTCAAACTCTGCCCTCGTAACAACCAAATTCTGCTCTCCTGAGCTCATGATCCTTCCAGAAGCTAACTCTAATCCAATGTGAATGTCGGGAAATCAACTGACGAAGCAGACAAAAGACGGTTAAGCTCCCTGTTCCGGCTGAGGATGGATATGCAAAAATGAAATGCAAATGCAATGCAAAAAATGCAAAATGTTAATGCACACACAAGGGATCAAGACTTATGTGCTGTAGACTGAGAAAGATCAGAGCTCTGCTTCAGGAAGAACATAACACTACTCCGATAGAAACCAAGAAATAGCAATAATCCAGATTCAAACTGTAGAGAAAACCGGGTAAGCTGAAGGTAAAAGTTTCCTGCATGACCCTAGTCCTACTCACATGTATGGACCTATCCACTGATAAGGTATGGCATCCTATGCGTTTATCAGCGTCATAGAATTTCATGAAATGATGATACGTTCACCATTTCTGGTTTGGCATCATCATCTCCTGAAGAGGCCTCACTTAGCTGACTCACAAATGATCGGTTCCCAGAGTCGACAATCCTCAGATCCAAAATTCCTTCGAGCCCAAAGGGCCAGAAAGAAAATCGTCAAAGAGAATCTCGTCCGAGTGCAAATTTCATGGTGAACTAGTATGAGCAAAGCAAGCACATCCACCACTACTCTCCACTACTAATGCTAGGTTTGTACTCAAGCCCAGGTCCGACTTATCACTCATTAGAACTTCCCACCCCCACAACACAACAAAAATGATATATGATGCGGAAAATAAATGCGGGAAAATAAAGTGCGGGAGTAAATAAAGCACATATATACAACACCCAAAGATAAACAAACAAGCGTTAGGATTGACTCGCAAAGGGGATCTTCTTGTCCCCAGCAGAGTCGCCAGCTGTCGCAACTGCGAAAAACAACCGGCAAAAAAACAGAAGAGTTGCCACCTTTCTTTATTTATCCCAAAGAGAGGGAAAGGAAACGATCATAAAAACCTAACGGAAAATGGAAAGACAAGGTCATCAGAACCATGTCTGGATTCGGGAGTCGGTTACGCAAGGGGAAGGTATTAGCACCCATCACGTCCGTCGTACTCAACGGGATCCACACATTATTGTCTATCTGAAAGGGTGTGTTGAAACTGTCTAGCTAAGGGTCTCAAGGACAAAAGAAAACGAAAGGACTCGACAGAGCATCGCTGCTCTGGGCCTACGTATTCCCGTCTGGTACGAGAAATCAGAGTCAACGTAGTTCGGTTAACTATGGGTGAAAGGGGAAAGGTTGCTCGCCAAGACATCGCGTCTTGTGCCTACATACTTTCATCTGGTATGAAAGATCAGAGCAAACGTAGTTCGGGCTGAAAAGAACACCGGTTTGGTTCAAAAGTTTTTTAGGCCCGAGTAGGGTTAACAAGTAGTTCTAGCAGTTGGTGTATGCAGCTTGAGCATGGGAGACTTAGGCATTACCGTTTGCGATAGAACTAAGAGTTAACAACACTCTTTTTCTGAAAAGATTTTCTTGATTAAGATCCCGAAGGATGAAAAAGGTTTGAAGTGTTTTTGTGTTTTTTAGAGAAGAATTGTTTTGAACTTGATTTGTAACTCATGTCGCACTAGAGACTATGACCTAAGAGCGAATGCGTCGTATATCACCCAAAGGGTATACACTAAACACTCTAGGTCATTGAGAGGAAGCCCCCCAATCACCATTTTTCAAGTAGCTTAAGGCTCGTAGCGTACAACACTTGTCATTCTATATTAAGTGTTTTATGAATGTTTGAAGATGAGAAGAGAAGAAAGGACACTAATGGGAGACTAATCAATCCTAAAAGTTATCATGCAAAGTGGACTTAAATTTTGGATTCAAAGGAAAATACCTAATGTTATCATGCATGTTTAGGTACTTAATGTCTATCATAACCTCAAGAGGTTAGAGAACTTATGGGGAGTATGGCAAAGAAGAACCAAAGAAGAAGAAGAAATAACATGCAAATGAAAATGCAAACAAGATGCACAAGTAGAATGAAAGTGGGAGGAAAATAGTGTGGGGCAGTAGCCTCCACAAGCTCATCTCAACCAAGCATGCATATTGGAAATGCAAAGAAGAAAGGATGAGAAGAAGTTCATAAAAAGAAACCACACAAAAAGAGATACCACACAAACAATGCAAACATAAGACATATGGAAACCCTAAATGGAAGCAACAAAAGGAATGCACAAACCAACAAGCAATGAACATAATTTTGACCTAAAAATGAACATACAGCAAGCTCAACGTGTCTAATATATGAAACAAGAGGAGTTGAGAGCTTATTGGATCCACAAAGGTCATTTCCAATTCAAACTAGGTCATGCACTTGTATGAGCCACCTTATGAAATGACCTAACTTGCAAGTCATCTCAAAATTAGGAAAAAGGCTCAAAAATTACCAAATAAAATACAAGAGGTGCACAAACATGTTGGCAACCAGAGGCCAAATTCTTAAAGAAAATATCCCCTCAAAGAACCATCAAAAGAAAATAATACTCAAGATGTACCACTTTGTAATGGGAGAATCGAGGGTCAAAAGAAAAGCACCCAAAGTCAACCCTAAAGTCAACAACACATGGGAAAAATGGTCCTCAAAAATTGACCAACTCATCATTTAGATGAGGATCAATTTTCAATCATTGGATCCAAAATAATGGAGAGAAACAAATCAAGAAGAAAGCAATGTCACAATTTAACTCATTCAAAACAACTCCAATGTTTAATTCCAATTTTAATTGAAAATAAAACCCAAAAATAAAATAAAAATATCCTAAAAATAAAGGACATCTCAAAGTTTCTAAAAATTATTTTTGTGGAATTTTTTGAACATTCAAACTATTTTAAATGAATTAAATTCAAACAGATAACAAAACAAAAATGAAAAGAAAATAAAAAGAAAATGAGAAAACAAAAGGTTCAAATAGCAAAGAAGTCACATTCAAAATGGCAATGGGCTCAGCAGGGGGCGTGATTAGCAATCAGAGGCCCAAGTCCAAAACGTATTGGACTCAGAATGATCAAGTCTGGTAAGGCCAAGGTAGCGCATGGTGGCATGCATTGTGGTTCACATGATCAGAAAGTAGTACAATCAAAAGGTTCAGAACGCGCCACATCATTTAATGAATTTCAAACTAGATTATGTGTAGCGTGGTCAAACAAGGAGCAACGTAGGTCTTAATCAAGACCGTGTGTTTACAAAGTATGTGCATCATGTGAACAAGAACGTGCCAGCACATCATCTTCTCCATTCAAACATTGGAGGGAAACCAGACGGCCGGAAAACGCCTTCGGTCGTCTTCTCCAATCTCCGGCCACCGCAATAGTAACACACACACACGTAGGTAGCTACACTGAACCAAATCAAATAAAATTTATGTCCAAATTCATCTACTCATCACGTAGAACACGAATCCATGATCCATTTTCATTAATTATGCACACATAATCCAAATCAAATCAAAACAGTTTGATGCATCAAATTCAAAAGTTCACAAACATCAACCAATTGTATCCAAACATCATCTACACATTACATAGAACATGAATCAAGCAACATTTAAGCATTAAACCTCAAGAATAGAGCAAATCATGCCAAAACAGTTTGGAGCTTCAACCAACAATCATCACAAATGCCAGTTCATTTTAGTTATTAATGATCTACATACTTCCTCGGTCTCAATGATGCAAAAATGGCAAGAAGTCATGGCATAAACAGAGAGATAAGTTGAATTGAAGATACCTAGCGGAGAACTTCCACTAAGCCTTCAAATGTTGTTGAAGCTTAAAGAAAACCAACCAGAAACGTTCCACAATCTTCAATAAAGCTTTTGCTATGCTCAATTTTGCTTGCAATGGAGTGAATCTCAGAATTCGTATTTCAAGTTTCTCTCCCTTTTTCAAAGTTGTTCTTGAGCCAATTCTGCACTAAAACGAGTTCTGAGGGTTTGTTCATGATAGAAAACTTATATATGATGGATTGTGATGGAAATAAAGCCCAATGACAGCATATACAGCCCAATTGCAAATCCATGAAATTTGAGTTTTTGCTTTGTTCATGTGCACGAATTTGCCTCCAAAACAGCTCCAAATTGAGTTCTTCAGGTTGCTTGAGGCGTAAGGAACATGAATGGCCATGATTAATCCCTTGTTTGATTTTAATGGTGGACATTGCAAGTGTAACTTAAGCTTGAAGTAATCTTGGAAATGGCACATCAAAACTCACCAAATTCAAATTCTAAAATTGCCATTGTGTTTGAAATATGTTTTGCACTCAAAATATGTACTCACTTGCACAAAAATGATCCAAAATGAAATAATTGCATTTTATGGTCTTTAAAGCTTTTTCCATGAAAATTTCTCCACCAATTCTTCATTCCAAGCCTAATCCATGACTTCTTAATGTTTGGTTGAAAAATTGACTTCATTTGGAGGACATTTCATGTTGGAAAGATTTTCATTTGAAGTGTGCAAGTTGGTGAAATGGACCTATAATTTTATGACCTATAATCTCCCTTTCCCAAAATACCCATGACTTGCAAGCCTCATAACTTGAGTTCTACAACTCAGATGAAAGACTTCTAGTACTCTTTGGAAAGCTAATACCATGAGGAACAACTTTAATGTTCATCAAAAGTTTGGGAGAAACATCCTTCTAGGTCAAAAATGGCTTGGAAGTTGGTTGACTTTTGTTGACCAAAATCACATTCATTTGAGGACCTATAACTTGTCAGCATCATAACTTGAGTTCTAGAAATCAGATGAATGACTTCTAGTACTCAAAAGAAAGCTAAGAACATGTTATACAAGTTTCATGTTGGGGTCAAGATGAGATGAGACTTCTATCTTGAGAAAGGTGGTCTTGAAGTTGGGGACTAAATAGGGGATTTTACACTGAGAACCCTAATTTAGTAACTTCTCACACTCTTGATTCTTGATGAATTGATCTTGAAATGATATATTAGACATCTCAACACAACATCCCATGACCATAGAGACTTGGAATTGAGTCTTAATCTCCTTCGATTTCACAATTGACTGAGGATTAACCAAATGAAAACCCTAGATGCAACATTCTTGACTGTGGCTTCTTCCACATCACACAAAAACTTGAATAAGCTCCATCATGGCTCTCAAAGCACTCAATGAGATTTCTCAACATCCCACATACATAATTATGAATTCACAATCCTCTGATGATCTTTAACTGGCCTCCAAGTTAGGAGCTGACCCATATACATCCATCAATCCTTTCAAAGAACACTGACCACTTCTAGATGACCTGATGACCATCCAAACTTGAGTAACACCCCTTGCTTAGGCTCAACACTATGGGTAACCTTCTCTTGCTATGTACAACCTCTTGATCCCCTGTTAAATGAAAAATGCTATGCAATGCAAATGCTAGAACAAAATGAAATGAAACAAAAGCCAACCAAAGAAAAAGGTTGGGCAAATTTTGGGGTGCAACAGTCACTACGTGGAACGAGTTGAAGAAAGTGTTCTTAGCACGATATTTTCCACCTAGGAAAACGGCTATGCTAAGAGCCCAAATAAACGGATTCAAACAGAAGGACAATGTATCTCTTTTCGAAGCATGGGAAAGATACAAGGACATGGTGTGGATTTGCCCACATCACAATCTAGAAGAATGGTTGATCATCCATACCTTTTACAATGGTCTCTTGTACAACACAAGATTGACAATAGACACCGCCGCGGGTGGCGCACTAATGGATAAACCCTACAATGAGGCTATGCACTTATTGAAAGTATGGCTCAAAACCACTATTAGTGGGGAAGTGAAAGAGCCTCGGTAGAGAAACCTCCAACAAAAAGTGGTATGTACGAGATAAGCAGTCTTGACCAAGTTAATGCAAAGGTAAATGCTCTCACGTAAAAGATTGAAAGTTTGACTCTAACCCCTACAGCCACCGTGGTTGCTGTAGCTCCAAACTGCGAGTTATGTAGAGTTCCTAGGCATGCTTCCCCTGAATGTCAACTTTTAACAGGAGTTTCCACAGACCAAGTGAATTATGCTCAAGGAAACCCTTATTCAAATACCTATATCCCAGGTTGGAAAAACCATCCGAACGTTTCGTACAAAAATAAAAATGCATTATATGCTCCTGGAAAAACACTTGTTGTACCACCAGGATATCAGAAATCTGCCATAGTTGCTCAAAATGCCCTCATATGCTAAGTTTCTTAAAGAAATCTTAACAAATAAAAAAAAGATCGAGGATAATGAAATCGTTACGCTTACTGCTGAGTGTAATGCGATACTCCAAAACAAAATACCTCTTAAGCTGAAAGACCAAGGTAGTTTTTCCATACCATGTGCAATTGGAAAATTATTCATAGACAAAGCTCTATTTGACTTAGGAGCTAGTATTAGCTTAATGCCCTTGACCATATGCAAAAGGCTTGATATGGGAGAATTAAGACCAACTAAGATGTTTGTACAACTAGCCGATTGTTCTGTTAAATTCCCGATAGGAATACTAGAAAATGTTCCAGTACATATAGCTCAACTCTATATCCCTACTGATATCATAATCATGTACATAAAAGAGGATGCCAACACCCCTATCATATTAGGAAGGCCTTTCTCAGCTACAGTCGAATCCATTATAGATGTAAAGAAAGGTAAGCTAACTTTTGAAGTGGGTGAAGAAAATGTCGAATTTATTTTGACGTAATTCTTATAAGCACCATCTATAGAAGATACATGTTGTCTGCTAGATGTCATCGACGAATGCATAAGAGAAATGGAGATGGAACAAAATTCTTATTCAAAAATCCTAAAGATTCTAATACCTCCAATTTTTGAAGACGATAATTGGCATGATGAATACCAAGATGACAATCTAAGCGAATGCTTAGCACTAACACCCAATCATATGCCTTGCCCAGAAACCGACTTTAGAACTTAAAACACTACCCAAAATTTAAGGTATGAATTCCTAGACACCGAGCTCGAACGACCAGTGATAGTCAACGCAGACTTAGGACAAATAGAAACTACGAAACTACTGCATGTCTTAAGAAAATACCCATCTACTTTAGGCTACATCATTTCTGATCTGAAAGGAATAAGTCCTTCTATCTGTATGCATCACATTATGCTAGAGGAAGACTGTAAGACCTCTAGAGAACATCAAAGAAGGATAAATCCCATTCTGAGTGACGTAGTCAAGAAAGAAGTACAAAAGTTGTTAGAAGCAGGAATTATATACCCGATATCCGAAAGTCAATGGGTTAGCCCAGTGCATGTCGTACCAAAGAAGGGGGTGTTATAGTTGTTAAGAACGAAAAAGATGAATCTATAGCACAAAGAGTTGTGACAGGAAGTAGAATGTGCATTGATTATAGGAAATTAAACAAAGCTACTCGAAAGGATCATTTCCCTTTGCCTTTCATTGATCAAATGCTTGAGCGATTAGCTAAGCACTCCAATTTCTGCTATTTAGATGGTTATTCAGGATTATTTCAAATCCCTATTCATCCTGATGACCAAGAAACGACAACCTTCACTTGTCCTTATGGTACATTTGCCTATCGACGAATGTCTTTTGGATTATGTAACGCTCCCGCAACATTCCAAAGATGCATGATGTAAATCTTCTCTGACTTTATAGACGACATCATGGAAGTATTTATGGATGGTTTTTCTGTTTGTGGGTAGTTTTTTTAAGGATGCTTATCGAACCTAAAAATGGTACTTGAAAGATGCGTAAAAGTAAATCTTGTGTATGGGTGTCACCTCTTATCTTGAGGATCATCAGAGGTTCATGAGGTTACTTATTTGGATGAGGAATGACTCAAGGGTTCAATAGAAATCTAGATGTTTCTCTATGGAGTTTGTTTGATCACACAATTCATTTGCAATTGCCTCAGTCAGTGGATAAGAAGTTAAGGTTTCATCTGGTCAACCAAAAGTCAACTGTGAACTTGAGAGGGATCAAGGCTTGGGTATTGATCTTGGAAGTCATGATAAGTCAACTTAAGTCATCTCTAATGTCATGAGGAAGCAAAGTCAAGAAGATTCAAAGGTTCAAGGAGTTACTAAATTAGGGATGCAGATGATTCTAAGTGTAAAATCCCCTCTTTTAGTCACTAACTTCAAGAACAAAATTCACTATGATACAAATCTTGTCTCATTTTATATCAAACACGAGACATTTTCATCATCTTCCAAGCTTTCTTTTGAGTGCAAGAACTCATTCATTGAGTTTGTACATCTCAAGTTATGGTATCAACAGGTTGGTGTCACCAGATGAAACAAATTTAGAGGTACTCAAAGATAGTTCACTTCCAAGGAATTTTTCACAAGGAACCAATCTCTTCTTCATCTTTCCTAAAACATGAATGTTGTTCCTCATTGTCTTAGCTTTCCAAAAAGTTCTAGAACTCATCATTCTCATAGGTGGAGCTCAAGTTATGGCTTTCTCAAGTCAAGGGTATTTTTGGAAACCAAGTTTTAGGTCTTTCATTTCAATGATCAATCCCATGAACTTCCAGACCTCTAATACAAATTTGTGCCACATGAAAGTTGTGTCAAATGACCTTAACATCATCTCGAACTCAAAATCCATGATGTTTGATGATTTGTGTGATCACTTGAACCATAATGAACATAAAAACATGATTTTTGGACCTAGTTTGAACTTCTTCCATTTCAAGTCACCATTTGAAGTTATTTTTGATTCTTGGACACCATAACATCATCATGTAATGGTCATGCTAGATATTAACTAATTTGAACCAACACAAGTCCACATTACAAGTCACTTTTTCAAGTTTTACACCATAAGAAGCAATTGTCCAAAACCATATTTCCACCCATTCTCAATAACCCAAATCACCAACATTCTTCTTCACACACCTTAATTGCCCTAATTTTATGACTAAAAGAATGGTACAAAGGGCCATACACGTGTGCACATGGAAAGAACATTTTTTGCCAAACTTTGAAAACCAACAAATCATACATCATGGGCCTGCATGGGATTCACTAAGCCTTCAACTTAAGCCAAAAACCAACCCTAGATGATCAGTTTAGAGGGAGCTGCGCAGAGAGAAGAGTTTCATCAAAAAATACACAAATTTTCTCTTTCTTCGAATCACATATTTCACTGAGTTTTTCTCCCATTGTTGGAACATTTCATCATCACTAAAGTACAAGGGTTTGATTGGAAGCATCAGAGCAAAGCTTGTAAGGTGTTTGAAGAGTCAACAAAGTAGCTCCGTTAGGTAACATTCCATTAACTGAAACTCTCATTTTAGCCTTGCATTTTGGATCATAATTGGTGCATCTGAAGCCCTACTCCATGTAGGCAATGTTTGAATCATTTTGGTGCTTATTTGAATTGATTTCAGTTTGTACATCAAATAATCATGGCCTGATTTCTCATAGTTCTAGGGACCATTTAAAAAACTAAGCTCATATTCTTGTTCTACGTGAAAAAAGCTTTGAGTTGGCACCACGGGTTTTAATTTTTATGGCGTTTTGCAACCAGCTCTAGTGAAGCTCGCCTGAGAAGACGACCATACGTAGTTCTCCGGCGTCTGAGGCTTGAGCTGAGGTGTCCTTTGATGTGGCACGTTGACCTTGCACATGTGTTGGTTTGAATCTGAGTTGGCATGCTAAGTCGTTTAATGAAGCGATTCGTTTCATTTGGAAGCTGATTGATTTTGGTTTTGGGCCTTGCAATTCTGCTAACCACACCCCCAAATTTAAGGCCCATGCACGTGTTGTGAAGGATCTCAGTTCAATCCATTTTTACTTGTACACCTCCCTTCTCTTGTTTGTTTTATTTTTATTTTCTTTTATTGCAATTTCAATTTAAATCTTTTTAAAATAGTTTTGTGCATTATAAAAATCCAAAAAGACGTGTTTCTGATATTTCAAGATGTTAAGATATTTTTCATTATTTTTATTTCATTTTCCAATTGCTTTTTAGCATTTTTAACTGAATTAATCATTGAAGGTGTTTTATGGTTTGTACCTTGATTTGAACTTGATCATTTACTATAATTAAAACACCACCTTTGACAAATTTTTCTCTCACACTTGGGTGTTAGATTAAAGCTTATTTGAGGGCTGGTTTGAGGTCTTGATGATCACTTTTCAATTGTTTTTTCATTGGCTTTAATTTTCTCCTCGATGCTTGCTCGATAAGTTGAATACATTGCATTGTTTGACCTAATTTATGGTGCTTTGAATGGATTCTTTCCGTGAGCTTTTGCATACTGACTTGTGTTTTCTTCAACTTGATTTGAGTATTTTATTTGGATTTTATTTGAGCTCTTTTCTATTTTTGGTGGATATTTCAAATTCAAAGTGTTTTATTCATGAGTGATCCCTTGAGCACCTTTTAAGCTTTGCTAGCTTTTCTTAACATGCTTGAGGTTCTGCATTGTATGATTATAGGTCCATTGGATGTGTACCTTGTGCCACAAGTTTCATTTGATCATGTCTCTCAACTTGTTTGAAGTATGAGATGTTTGGATGGACTTTGTTCCTCTATTTGAACTTGACCATTCTTGTGTTTTATTTCCAATTTCATTTTTAATTTGAGGTATCCAATTTAAGTTTCACTTTTGACCTTGATGGTTTTGGACTTGTTCATGTTGCTTTGGTGATTTTGGTTTCACTTAGCAGTATGCTATGAACATTTGAGCTTCTTTTGAGTTGTTTGGGTGACTTTATTTACTTGATCATGAGTAAGTGTATGGTTCAGATATTTATGATATGGTTGCTGCCCCAAACTCTTTCCTCCCTCACTTCTTTGATTGTGCTTTTGTGTTTAACACCTTTCTTCTTATGATGATTGATGGTATTTGATTGTAGGAGCTTGCTTCTCTCATTTCTTCTCATCTCTTGTTGACTTGTTTAAGTCTCCCACCTTTGTGACTTGCGCTTGTATTGGTTTGCATTTGTGATTGCATTTGATATCTCTTTTCTCATCTTGCATTGACTTGGTTAAGTCTTTCATTTCATTTTCATCTGTGATTGATTATGCAGTGTGTTTACTTGTTCTTCTTGCCATGATCCCCTAGGATTCCTAGTCCCTTTGTTTAAGATAGGAGTAGGAAAAACATTAGGCTTTCGATCCTTTGCATGATAACATTAGGTAGTTCCCTTTTCTATCCCAACTTTAGGACCACTTTGCATGACAACATTAGGGTTTACAGTTTCCCTTAGAGTCTTGTGTCTTCTCTTCTCATCTCAGAATCTCTTTAAGACACTTAATAAAGAATGACGAGTGTTGTACGCTACGAGCCTTAAGTACATGAGGAATGATAAGTGGAGGGTCTCTTCTCACATTGTCTAAAGTGTTTAGCATATGCCCTTTGGGCGATATGCGACGCCTTCGCTCTTATGTCATAGTCTTTAGTGCAACATAAGTTTCATACTAACTTAACCCACTTCTTATAAAAAACACAAACAAAACTCAAACCTTTTCATCCTTCAGGATTGTTTCAAACCTAATTTTCAGAAAGAGTATGTTACATTTCCGTTCTACCGTAAACAGGCATCGTCCCTAACTGCTGGAATTGAAACGTAACATTACTTATAAAAAACACTTAACCAACCAGTGGTCTAGTTTTCCCGAACTACGTTTGCTTTGATTTCTCATACCAGATGGGGATACGTAGGCACAAGACGACAATGTCTTGGCGAGCAACCTTACCCTCCATCACACGTAGTTTCCCGAACTATGTTTTCTCTGATTTCTCATACTAGATGAGGATACGTAGGCACAAGATGACGATTTCTTGGCGAGTAACCTTCCCCCCATCACCCGTAGTTTCCCGAACTACGTTGACTCTGACTTTCCCATTACATGAGGGAATACGTAGGCAAAGGGAGGCGATGTCCTATCGAGTTTGTTCTTTCTCTTCACCGTTATTTAGCTGTTTAGCAGTAGCTTTTAGATAGTTTTCACCCATAGATTAGACAACAAGCGTGGATCCCGTTGAGTACAACGGACATGAGGGGTCCTCATACGTTCCCCTTGCGTAACCGACTCCCGAACCCAATATTTGGTTGCGATGACCTTGTCTTTCCCGTTCTCTTAGGTTTTCTTTGATCGTTTCCTTTCCCTCTGTTTGGGATAAATAACATTTGGTGGTGACTTTTCTGTCTGTTTGCCGGCCCCGTTTTTTCGCAGTTGCGTCAGCTGGGGATCCTGTTTCCCTATGCAAGTCAATCCTAGCAGTTGTTTGTTTTATGTTTGTGGGTGTGTATATTTGTGTGCATATGTGTTGTATCTGTACATTATTGCATTTGCATTTTATTTTCTTCACTTTATCATCAGTCGCTGTTGTGCTATTAGGTGGGTGTTCCATTAAGAGATAAGCCCAATACCCAGGCTTCAGTACATACCTAGCATTAGTGTGGAAAATAGTGAGGGCTTGCATGTTTGGCATGCAATAGTCCTCATGAAATTCGCGTTCAAACAAGATTTTCTTTGAAGACATCCTGTCCAGTCCGTTTTAGACAGTTGATAGGATGTTGGATCTGAGAATTAACGACTCTGGAGACCGATCATTGGGAAGTTAGTTGAGTGAGGCCTCCTCGTTTGACCATGATGCCAAACTAGAAATGGTGAACGTATCATCGTTTCTCGAGAGTCCGTGACATTGACGACCTGCATAGGATGCCGAACCTTATCAGAGTTTAGGTCCACACCTGTGAGTGGGAAGGTTATGCAGGAAAATTGGCCTTCAACCAACCCGGTTTTCTGGTTTTCTCGTCAGTGCAGACCTTTGATCTTTGGTATTATTGGGTTTTTTTATCTCAGTGCTGATGTTCTGGTATTTTCTTACTGAGGTAGAATTATGGTTCAACTCAGTCAGCAGCACAGTAGTCTTGATCCCTTGTTTGCATCTGCATTTTCATCTGGATTTTAACATTTGCATGTATTTATGATTTCAGGCGTTTATTTTCCCTTGGATTCTAGCAATCTGATCCACCATCAGCATGGAGCCTGGTTTGAAGAGGATTGTCGTCTACAAGTTCTGTATGCCAGAGTTAGGACATTTACTGGGTTTTATTTCAGTGGTTAATTGTAGTGTTATGGAAGACTTCAGGAAGGATTATGGGAAGATTTTGAGCTTTGTCTGTAAGATCTCAAGATTTGAATTAGGAGGTATTCACACTCTGCTACAGTTCTATGATCCTCAGTTGCGTTGCTTCACTTTCCCTGGTTATGTCTTGATGCCAACACTGGAGGAGTTTGCTCTGTTAATGGGAGTTCCAGTCTTTGAGGAAGTGCCTTTCTTTCACTCTAAAGAAGAACCTGACCTGACCAAATTGGCTAATCCTCTTCATTTGGGTATTTTTGAGATGGATGGTAAGATGGTGTGGAGGAATGGAGTCCCTGGTTTTCCCCTATCATTCTTGGTGATCAAGGCTCAACATTTTGCTAAGAAGGGTTGTTGAGTGGTTTTCAATGTTATTATGGCCTTATGCATCTATGGCATAGTCATGTTCCCTAATATCCAAGACTTTGTTGATTTATGCGACTTATCTGCAAGAGTGACTACAAAATTGTTGATCATTTGCAACAAACTCCTTCTAAGGTGTCAATCTTATCTCTGTTGTTGTGCTCTGAGGCACATCGGAACGCGTTGTTGAGAATTCTGAACACTGCTTACATACCGCAGGAGATTTTTGTCAACTTCTGACTCATCATCATCATACCAAGAAATAGTTAACACCTTTTTCTACTTCTTAGGATAGTTGGAACATTCTAGCCTAATGTAACCAAAACCTTCACACTCATAGCACATGACCCTTTTACTTTGATCTGACTTTTCATTAGTTCTTGTATTCTTTCAGGAATCATAGTTATTATGATGTCTGATATGATGTCCTTGACACCTGATCTCCTTTTCTATCCATTCTCTTCAGAATTCTATTGAATTGCTTCCCAAGTAAAACAATGGTATTTGACTGCCCCTTATCAGTATCCAGGTTATCTTGACCCTCTTTTTCTTTTGCATTGGATACAAAATCAATGCTTTTGTTCTTCTTTTCAATTATATCATTCATGGCCAATTCAAAAGTTTAAAGTGACCCCACTAGTTCATCAACTCTCATACTACTGATGTTTTGGGTTTGTTCAATGGTTGTGACCTTCATGTCAAATTTCTTAGTAAGAGACCTAAGAATCTTCCTCACCAACTTCTCTTCTGAAATCATTTCTCCCAAGGCACTAAAAGCATTAGCTATTTCATGAACATTCATGTGACAGTCATGAATACTCTCATGTTCCATCATATTTAGATTTTCAAATTTGGTAGTGAGCATCTGAAGTCTAGATATCTTTACCTTATATGTGCCTTGATGAGTTGCCTTGAGAACATCCCAAGCATTCTTAGCCACAGTACAAGTGTCGATCAACCTAAACATGTAATTGTCAACTCAATTGAATAAATCATTTAAGGCTTTGGAGTTTCCAAGAGCAGCCTTCTCTTCTTCCTTAGTCCAATCCTCTTCATCTTTCAAAGACTCCTTCCCATTTTTACCTTTCACCACAGGATTTTCCCTACCCTTGATGATAGCCTTCCAAGTTTTAGTATCCATAGATTTTAAGAAAGCCATCTTACGTGCCTTCCAATAGTCATAATTAGTTCCATCTAAGACTGGGGGCCATTTAACATTTCTTCCTTGTTCCTTGTCCGTAGAACCAGAATACAAACTCCCTGCAGCTCACCCAAAAACAAAATTGGTTGACCGCTCTTATGCTAATTGAAACTCTTGCACGCAGATACCAGATGTCGAGACAAATGTCACAATACTACGATCAAAATAGCTTGATCACAAAGAAAAAATGCAGAAACTTAAATGATAGAAAAGTAAAATAACCCCTAGTAGTTGTTAACCTAGTTCGGTGCAACTCACCTATATTTAGGGGCTACCATGCCAGAAAGGAAATCCACTATGATAATATTAGTTCAAAGCTAAACTCCCTCGTTTACAACTTCTCGCTTAATCACTACCTTGTGAAACTTATACCTAGACACCCTATAGATATAAGACCCCCCTCTCACTTCCTAAAAATTCACAATCCCGACGATAATTCAACAATTATCCAAAATAGAAGTACCAACCCTTCCAAGTACAATAGTTGGTTTTGCTTAAAAGCTTCAACCAAGAACAATACACTCTTTATTAAAAGCTTTAGAGTGGACAATTAACAATGAACAATCAGTCAACCTCAATGCATCCGAAGATACATGAGTGACATACAAATAAAACACACTAAACCCTAAAGACCTACCAAACCACGACTAATCCTTATGCTTCAAGCTTCACGTGATGTCCACATTATAATAGGGTTAGGTCTTCTCTTTAAATAGCCTTCTGTCCACTTGGGCTTGGGCTCTTGAAGCACAAAATCACCAGGAATCAGCTTTAAATCATACGCATAATCTCATGCACAATAGTAGGAATAAAATACAAAGTTTCCTAATAAGGCTCAAGGATCTTCTTTACGAAAGCCAACGCAATCTGTCAAATATAAGTTCCCACGATGTCCCTCCTTGGATAACGCACGGGGGTGAATTAAAATACACTTAAAAATCACACTAAAAATACCAAAATAGTCAGGCCCTAACTTTCTGGTATATCATGTCCTGCCACATGTCACAATATCATACTAAACATGACGTATGACTGTTATGGTAGAACATTTGGTTTAACATCTTGCTAACAACATGTTGTTTTACCAAAATGTTGCTAATACAAAAACCATATAACTTACAATCTCCCCCTTTGGGAAATTTCGGCTAAAACAACCTTAGCACACATCAGAGGCATACACAGCAAAATCAAAACAGAACCACCAAGTAACAAGAACCGCAAACCCAAAAACTGGCAGTAGAGTACACCTGACAGCATAATGTTAAGACATCTAGTCTGACATCACAGATCAAATAGACCAACACAAGCCACATGAGAACATGTAAGCTTTGCACAAACTATAATATTTCAGCTACAAATCATATAGTTACAAGGTTCCCTCTATCATATATAAACAGTACCCCCTATAGGGGAAAACTAAAATCACAAGAATAATACACATGAAATCTTGCAGGTTCATACAATAGAAACAAAATTCAAAAACACCCAACACATACGCGCTCCCCCTGAACATCATAACCTACTGCAGAGACAATGCATTCTCCTAAACACAACATATGGTTCCACATTGTTGCCTCCTAAAATTTCCCTCTTGTTTTCTAATCTTAACTGGCTTGTGTTTGCATTCCATATGCATTCATTATACATTGCATTGGACTTCTAGGACATGGGATCATAGCTTATATCTTTCCCTTCAGGGTTTCCTTCATTTTAGAGGTTGTTTCAGTAGCAATCAGAGCTAAATATGCAATCATCAGAGGCATTAAGCATTTATTTTGTTTAGTAGATAATTTAATTATTTCAGGATCAGGAACACAAAGCACATAGTTCACATGATATGGTTTCAGACAGGTTATTTATCATGTTTCAAACATTATTCAAGCTCAGTACTCAAGGCTACGGTTCAACTAGGGAGTCGTGCTCAAAACCCAGTGTAATGGGCCAGAAGATTCACTTTTTTTCCTTCATAGTCGATTACAGCATATTGCCTAATCGATACGGACCCGAAAATAGCCCAGGATTTCATATTTTTCCTTCGTAATCTATTACGCAAAATCCTGTAATTTGTTACGTAGACAAATTTTGCAAAATAGCAGTTTTTTTAGTTTTGCAGCAACCTGTGGTCTCTTTCTTTGCTTGCTTCATTCTAGTATCTTGTGGAAGGATCTAGAACCTACATTTTTATCAAACTCCATACCATATTCCAAACCTATTTCCATACCATTCTCCAAATCACATTTCCAAACTCAATTCCTAGCCTCCTTGAGCTTTAAGCCTAACTTCTATTTAAACATTTCCCTCCAAACCAGACTAGAAGGATTTCATTTTTTTCACTCATTTTCTAAAATCACTCTCAATTCTCTCTCACTTTGAGGATAATTTTTCTCTCACATTTTCACTTCATCTTCAACCTCACTCGAAAGCTCTTCCATTAGAGTTAGCAAATTCTTCATTGGGGTTTGTTAATTCTTGAGCTAAACCTTTATCAAATTGAATTTCCATTAATCAATTATACAGTTGAAGTTGATTTGGATCCAGATCTGAATTTTGGAAGTGATTATTTGAAGTGATTTTGGAGCAATTCTAGCTTATTGCATTATTCTCCAACTTTTCTTGCAAAAGGCTCTTTGATCTCTGGTTTTCTTGAGTGCATTAATCAAATTCTGTTTGCAACACTCACCAAAGCAAATTTCAGCTTTGTAGTTTGGTAATTCTTGGATCGCAACTTTCACAATGTAGATCTTTGTGGTTTTGGTGTTGCTTGATCATTGATTTGCATTTTTGATAATTATTGATTTTAATTGATGATTTTGCTTCTAATTGATATAATTTTCGTCTACAATTGCATGCTCTAACATTTAGTTTTGATTTGGAGAAGTGATTCTGAAAAGTGCTTTTCATGAAGTTGTTTTTGCTTTTTTTTTGCCTCCGTAACGGATTATAGGATTTTGTGTAATTGATTACGAAGGCAAAAAAATGACCTGGATCTTCCTGTTTCGTGTTCGTAATCGATTATGGAATTTGGCGTAGTCGATTACGGCTGCCATTTTTGCAAATTTTGCTATTTTTGTGGACTATTTTGGTTCTTTCCTTTGGGAACTAGTTATCACTTTGTATGATCATTTTTCTTGACAAAATGGGATCTATTTGCAGTATTTGTGACGGTTGTGGTTAGCTTACGTGCTTAAACTTTGTGATTGTTGACTACATGTTCATGGTGAGTACTTGGTTATATTGATTGCATGTTGGTTAATCTTGCTTGATGGTTAAGGCTTGCTTGCTTATGTTGATTCATTGTGGATTGTTGCATGCATGCCAACATTGCTTAATCTTGATTTACATAATACATTTTCATGCTAGTGGTTTAATTGTTGGTACATGTTCATGTCAAGTGCTTTAATTACATGATTCATGTTCTTGATGATTATTTGTTTAATGATACATGCTAATGCTAGCTCACTCTCGTATCGCATATTCATGTTAATGTGTGCTTGATCTTGTTAAATGCATATATTGTTGATGTTGCATACATAGTTGTTGCTTGAATACATGTTGTAGTATGCCTTCATTTTGTCTTGTTGCATATACACTTGTTGTTATTCTGAAAACATGCGCTGTTAAATATTGTGTTATGTTATTGTTGGATTTTATCGTTGTGCTGAGCTGGAGCATTGTTGTTACTGTTATTTTTGGTTTATTTTATTTGTTTTTTTCTTATCTTTGCATGCTCCCTTAGGGCCTCCAAGTCCAACTTAATTTTTTATTAAGCTTGGAGTATGATAGACATTAGACTCTCAATCCAAGCATGACAACATTAAGATAACTCCCTTTCAATTCCAACTCCAGGTCCATCTTATATGATAACATTAGGATATAATCGTCTTCTAAACCTAACCTTAGTAACACATTGCATGATAACATCTAGGGCCAAGTCTCCCTTAGATCTTGTGTTGTGTCTTTCTCTTCTTCCTCCTAATCCATTCAAAACACTTAATAAATATGATGTGTATAGTGCATCACGAGCCTTAAGTACATGGGAAAAGATGAGCGAGAGTCATTCCTTACCTCTTCATAATGTATTTTGTATGTGAGACATTTGGATCGTTTATACAAAGTACTTGCTTCTATCGTCATAGACTTTAGTGCGTACGTATCACAAACCGATTTAACTCACTTCTTTTAAATACTTCAACAAATTTAAATCATTTTCATCCTTCGGGATTCTTTCTCTCAAACCATTTTTAGAAAGGGCGTGTTATTTTCATTCTACCGCAAATAGGTAATGCGTAAGACTCCCAACAACGAGCGACAAACACCAAAACTGCTAGAGTGTAAATGTTAGCATTGTTCTTAAAAGACAATAAGCAACTTGTGGTCACACTTTCATACCCCAAATTTGACCTACCATTTCATGACCTTCTTTTAGATGATCATTTGGCCTTTGGCCATGACACTCTAGAATTTAGGTCATGAGTATGTTGTGTGGGTGCTTATGATAATTGCAAGCTCTTGCCACAGTGGTTTGGTCTCAAGAGGAGGAAAAGGAGGTATGTGCCTTCATTCTCAAGATCCAGTAGTCATGATAATATCAACTACCCAAGTTATATGAATGGATCCATTTCAAGGCATGATCATTGGTATTCAAGGGTTTTGAATCCTATTTTAACTTGATTATAAGCTTTTCCTCCATGTGCGAAGCCATACTAAAAATTTACCCAAGGTTTGCAAGAGGTTCATGGCATGTTATGAACAATACACTTGTGTGCTTTAATGTGATATATGGTTGTGATAAAAAAATTCTTTCCTTAAGTCATAATTGGTTATGTTTCTACATTTTAAAGAGCCAAGGCAATTCATAGTGCAAACTTTTCTCAAAACCTTTCAAGTCAATCTTAGGTTTTCTTTGAACCACTTCATGGCCAAGGTACATGTCAAGGAGGGTTTCAAATGATGTTCAAGGTTGCTAAGGTGTTGTGATTGATCAAGATATGAGATAAGTTACTTTGAATTATGAAGAAGTGGTTAGAGCCCATTTGCAAGACATGCTTAGAACGATTATTTCAAGTTTTATCTTGATTTCCTTCAAGTTTGTTTCTAATCATAATTAGAGTTGGTCAGGGCTAGATCTTGTTTAAGATGGTCATGGAAGTCAAGTAAGTATGATTCAAGCCATTCTTGTCAAGACATGGCTAAACATCAAGCTATGAAATATGCTTAGTATTTTGTTGGCCCATGAGTAAAGTTTTAAAAAAATGATAACCATGGAGGTCACCAAGTTGACATCTTGCTATATAAACCAAGTTATCATCATTACACTACTTTAAAACATGCATGGATATAAGTTACTTGTGGGGTTTTGGGTTCCTCGGAGCTAAGTCATGGTTAAAGTAGCATAACAAACCATGGAGGATTTGTTTGCAAGCTAGGGGCAAGCATCACCAGCCGTGTGAGGCTATATGTGTTCATTTTACAACAATGATAATACTACTTTTTTTTAATTAATTCAATCAAGATGGCATAACAAAATTATGGAAAGTGTTTTCACTATCATCCAATGCTTAACATTGCAAATATATTTACAAATTACAAACAGTTTCAAGGCCTAAATCTCTAAGAAGTCAAACCACAAGTTTATGCCAAGATCTTCATGATTTTTTTGAGCTAATCCTTTCCATTCATTCTTATGTCACTAAGAATCTTTACATCATCAACTTCACCTCGTTCCACCATTACACCAATCAAGGACAAGTCCAATTGAAAACAAGACACGAGGCCTAAAGCAATAAGGGCTTTGAATTGATAATTTCACCAAGGTTGTTTCCAAGCCTAGCCATGATTGATATTGACAAGTTCTCCAAACCCTCCATACTCAAGATCTTCTTTAAGACATCACCAAGTATTTTAAGGCTTCACCGAAACACTCTAAAGCCTCCTTAATCCTCATGCCTCGTGCCAAGAAAGACACGAGCAAAATGAACATGAAAAGGAAAGAGAACAAGAGTTAAACAAAAGGAAAAATCCATGGTCAAACACACACAAGACAGGGGAGAAAAGGAAAGTTGCAGTAGCATAGAAAAGCAAGAGTACAAGGTACAAGGTGTTGTACCCCAAAATTTGCCCAACCTTTTTCTTCACTTAGCTTGTGTTTCATTTCATTTTCTTTAGCATTTGTAGATACATAGAATGGTTCTTTTCATGGTATCAAGAGAGGTTTGTATTTCAAGAGAAGAGTATCAAGGGTGTCAAGCTCATGCAAGAGTGTTTACTCAAGTCATCAAGTGCTTGTGGTCACCAAGGGGCAGTCAAAGATCATTGAGAGAATTGATTGGTATGTATTGCTCACCTCCTATCTTAGAGGTCAACTGAGGTTCATAAGCTCATGGATGTGGATAGGAGATGTTTGGAGAGCTCATGGAGTACTTTTGAAGCCATTACGGAGCTTATCTAAGTGGTTATATCATGTGCAAGAGGTTGCAATCAAGGATTGTACACCTAGGGTTTCATCTGCTTAGTGCAAAGTCAATTGTGCATTTGAAGGAGATTGAGACTTGGTTTTAAGTCATTGGAGTCATGGATAGTTGTGTTGAGACATCTAAGACGTTATTTCAAGATCAAATCAAGAAGAACCAAGAGTGTGAGAAGTTACTAAATTAGAGTTTCAGAGGTTTGTTAGTGTAAAATCCCCTATTTAGTGCCTAACTTCAAGACCATATATCTCAAGATACAAGTTGAATCTCATTTTATTATAAACATGAGACTTGTAGGGCATGTTCTAAGATTTCGTTTGAGTACTAGAACTCATCCATTGGGTTTGTAGAATTCAAGTTATCATGCCATCAAGTTAAAGGTCTCAAATGAACATATTTTTCAGTCAACAAAAGTCAACCAACTTCCAAGGCACTTTTGACATAGAATTATGTTTCTCCTCAACTTTTGATGAACATGAAAGTTATTCCTTATGATCTTAGATTTCCAAAAAGTCCTAGAAGTCCTTCATCTCATTTGTGGAACTCAAGTTATGAAGCTTGCAAGGCAGGGGTGTTTTGGGAAACTTTGATTATAGGTCATTTTGGTTATGGGTCATTTACATGCCTTTGTGCACTTCAAATGGAACTTTCACCAACATGAAAGTTGTCCCAAATGACTCAAAATTAATCATGGAACTCAAAGTTAGCATGAATTTGGCATGGATAAGGAGATTGGTGAGGTATTTTAAGTGAAAAATGGATGTTAAATCATGAACTCAATTGAATTGGTTCTAGAACTTTTTCATGCCATATTTGTACTGAAAATGGTTCACATTTGTCCAACAAGTGAAATGCACAAATTAATTTTGGTTTATGAAGTGAGAATCACGTGTAATTCCAAGTAACTTCACAAAGAAGTTTGCATTCCAATCTCCATAATTGGATCAGCTCAAGGCCCAATTACAATCCACATGTAAAGTACATATTCTCAGCTATAAAATGAAGCAAAATTCAAGTGTGTATGGTGTGAAATTCACGTGTGCATGAGCACTTGCCAAATTTGGGAATTTTCAAAATTCAAAGGAAGCAAGCCTCATTGGGCCTCCATTGCATCAAATATTCATAATATAAAAGCTCTAGATGAAAATAGAGAGCTCAGAATGTGCAATTTGTGGAAGGAGCTCTGAATTCAAACTTGGAAAGTGAGATAGAAATTCAAATTTGGAAACTCAGATTCAAGCCATTTTAAAGCAAATTGAAGCAACATTCTTCTTCCTCAAGTTTAGTGGAGTGATTCTGCATCTTTTGAATCAAGCTCAACTGCATTTGAAGCTCCAACGGAGAGATTCCGTTAGGTAACTTTCAGATCTATAATTCTCTCATGTTAGGCACTTAATCTAGGTCATTATTGGTGCATATGAAGCCCTGCACAATGTAGGCAATGTTTGGCATTTTGATTTCTATGTATGTTGAGTTTCACAGTTGAGTATGTGAATTTTCTTTCGTTCGAATCTCTTAATTCAAGCATGCTAAATGATTTTTGAGCCTGGATTCAGAATCTACGTGGCTTGGCGTTCAATTTAGTATAAAATTTCATGTGTTTTGGTGAAGATTTGGAACCTAATCTCCGGCCACCTCGCCGGAGAAGACGATCGGAGCTAGGGCTCCGGCGTCTGGTTCAATTTCAGGCGTGCTGATGTGTTATTGTTTGACCTATTGACTTTTCTTGATGAACGGCTTGGATGAGTCTGACTTGCTGGCGTGTAATGTTGACTAGCCACATCATTTAATGAAACGCATCGTTTCACTTTACCGAAGAGAAGTTGGCTTTGATGCTATTTACACCCCATTCATGATCCAGCCCAGATGTTTGCACTATTTCCCTTGCTATTTATACCACACGCCTTATTTCTTTTATTTTCATTTTTTTTTCTGTTTTGATTTTGATCATTTAAAAATAGCTCCAAATATTATAAAATTCCAAAAAAAATATTTTAGGATACCTTAGGGTGTTAATTAATTTTTGATATTTTTTAATTTCATTTTCCTTTTATTTTTCAATTAAAATGGGAATTAATGATTGGAGAGGTTTTTAAATTGATTATTCATGTGTATTCATTTGTTCTTGCTTGATTCTTGGCCAATTTTTTACCTCCAATGATTGAGACTTTTTCCTCATTTGAATGATGAGTTGAGAGGTCTTAGAGGATGGTTTTGACCCAGGTTTTATTTATTTTTGGTTGACTTTTATGAGCTTTTGTTTGACCCTCGACAACCCTCCTTCAAAATGGTGCATCCTTGTGGATCAGATCCTTTGATGATAGTTTGATTGGACGTTGGTTGTGTCCTTTTGGCCTCTGGTTTCCAACATCCTTATGTGCTTTTAGGTTTTTATTTGGATTTATTTAAACCATTTTCCTATTTTTTGAGTAGCTGGCAAGTCAAGCTATCCCTAAGGATGGTTCACATACACACTTGACCTAGTTTTGATGGGAAATGACTTTTGTGGATCCCTTAAGCTTCCAACTCTTTTTGATCCATATTCATAACATGTTGAAGTTATTGGATGCCAATTTATAGGTCATACACTTGATTGATGCTTGTTGTAAGTTGCATTCTTTTTCGGCCTTCCATTTGGTTTCAAATGTTGAGAGTGTTTAGAACTTAGGTTCTTTTCCATGCCTAATCTTGCAATTTGCTTTGCATATTTTCTTATTTGCTTTGTGAATTCTTTACTATTGTTCTAACCTCTTCCCTAGGGCCTTTGAGTCCCATCTAAGATGATTCGGTCCCTCCTTTGGAGTTACTTTGAGTTTGTCTTAAATGGTGATTCATTTTGAGAACTTTTGGCGTGTTTCTTTTGCATGATCTTTGAGATGCTTTGGTTGAGTTTGCTTTTGATGTTGCTTGCTGCCCTCATCTTATCTCCCATCATCTCATGGGTCATTTCTTCTTCTCCTTTCTTTTTAGTTTGCCTTTGGGCTTGTGGTTGATGACAAGTGGTTATAGGAATTCATTTTTCTCCCACTTCATCCCACTTTTGTGTGAACTTATCTAGTTCGTTGTATGTATTCCTTTTTGTTCTTGCATCTCTCATTTGTTTGATTGAGGTTGAGATGTGCTTGTGGAGGCTACTTCCCCGCACTTTGTTCCTCCCTCTTTTCTTCATCCTTGTTGTGCATTACATGTTTGCATCGTATTTCTCCTTGCATCTTATGCTTCCTTCTGCTTTCTTCTTTCTTCTTTGCCATGTTCCCTTAGGACCTCTAATCTCTTTTGTTCAATATTGATTATGATAGACCTTAGGCTTGAAACCATGCATGATAACATTAGGTAGCATTCCCTTTTCATCCCAATCATAGGTGCACTTTGCATGATAACATTAGGTTGAGTTTAGTCTCTCTTTTAGAGTTGTGTCCCTCTCTTCTCATCATCAAACTTCTTCAAGACACTTAATAACAGATAATGAATGTTGTAAGCTAAGAGCCTTAAGCATTTGGGAAATGATGATTGGGGGGTCTCCTCTCAATTGTCTAGAATGTTTAGCGTATGTCCTTTGGACGATATGCAACGCATTCGCTCCTGAGTCATAGTATTTAGTGCAACATGAGTTACAAACATAACTCAATTCACTTCTTCTCTTAAAAGACTTCAAAAAAAAACTTCAAACTTTTTTTATCCTCTGGGATTAATTTGGAAACCATTTTCATAAGGAGAGTTTTGTTAACTCTTGGTTAAACCACAAACAGGTAACGCCTAAGTCTCCAATGGTCGAGCTGCATACACCTAACTGCTATAACTTAGTTTTAACCCTACTCAGGTAAAACACTTGAACCAACCGGTGTTCTTGTTAGCTTGAACTATGTTTGCTCTAATTTCTCATACTAGATGAGGATACGTAGGCACAAGACGACGATGTCTTAGCAAGCAACATTCCCTACCTTTCACCCATAGTTTGCCGAACTACATTGACTCTGACTTTCCCATTGCACGAGGGAGTACGTAGGCATAGAGCGTCGATGCTCTATCGAGTCTCTTTTTTTTTCTTTTGTCCCTGTGGCCTGTAGCTTAGATAGATAAACACCCTTTAGATAGACAACAAGCGTGGATCCCGTCGAGTACGACAGACGTGAGGGGTGCTCATACCTTCCCCTTGCGTAACCGACTCCCGAACCCAAGATTTGGTTGCGATGACCTGTCTTCTCCCTTTTTCGTAGGTTTTCTCTGATCGTCTCCTTTCTCTCTCTTTGGGATAAATAACGAACGGTGGCGACTCTTCTGTCTTCTGCCTGCCCTCTTTCGCAGTGATGCGACACAAGGCAAGGGAAAACAATTCGGAGGCCTTCCTAAGTACATATCAGTAGCCACAAAATGTTGGGCACGCATGAAGTTTTGTTGGGGATAAAAACAAGCATACATTTCATTATTTGACATACATGAAACAACACAAAGAAGTGCAAGTTCCCTAGTCATTCACAATAGAAGCTTATATCACCATCATCATCTAACAAAACATCACAAAATGTCAAAGGAACTTACCAAGCTTTAAGTACTCTTGATCAAACCTCCAAGATCTCCACCTGAGTCTCTTATCAAGCAATCCATAATTCCATTTTCTTCATGTAAATGTGCTATCCTCGTGCCAAACCCAAAGAACATGAAAAGAATTAGAAACTAGGGGTTAGTACATTATACAATCAGAGAGATACAGAAAAGTACAAAATTATAGCAACATTGCAAGCAAAGCCAAAATGAGCATTTCACGTGGAATTCTATTTCAGAGTGGGACCCCAATTATCCCTCTTCTAGAATCACTATAGACAAAATAGAAAGATCTCACACAAAAACAATCCCATGAAATCAACGTTGATTCCTAGTGCTCTAACGGTTTTCTGCTCATGCCACAATTTTCAGACGAGCCAGAGATTCATCCAAATTATTTTCACACGTATGAGGACTCTATATAATATTCATCGTTCATTCATTCAAGGACAAGAAGAAAACCCTAAAGGAAGCAATCACAGAAACTCCATAACCACTCACTAAAGCTCTAAAAAATCATTACACGCTTACAATTTCTCGTTTAAATTTCTTAGTGATTATGAGCTAAAACCTAGCCTATTCAAACAATAACAATATCACACGTAGAGAGATCAGAGGAGAAGAAGAAGAAAAGATATTAACCTAAAAGAGAAAAGAATAAGTTACCCGATAAGTGGAAACTCCAAACAGGGATTCTTCAACTGGTATTTCAGCTGGATCTTGTTAGTTTTTGTTATAAACCTCCTATTGCACGAATCCC
The DNA here is from genome assembly GCA_963859935.3 of Lathyrus sativus. Taxonomy (NCBI): domain Eukaryota; kingdom Viridiplantae; phylum Streptophyta; class Magnoliopsida; order Fabales; family Fabaceae; genus Lathyrus; species Lathyrus sativus. Next base: position 231,636,075 of record OZ012738.1, read on the forward strand.
TTGTGTCATACCCCAAATTTGTCCTACCTTTGTATAATTTTCATTTTTGTACATCCACCAACTATTATTTAAAAACTCCTAAAAATATGTTGCTCCTATTCAAGGTGTTGCTAGGTTGAATCTAATCTCAGGCAAAGTTGTCAAGTCAGGAGTATGAGTATCACGAGCTGAGATTCATTGGTTTTAATTTAGTCTTCAGTCATGCCAAGGTTTGTAATGATTCAAATGGGGCTTGCTTGAAATATCAATTAGGGTTTGTGCCAAGTCAAATCCGTTGTGAGTGGATTAAGTCATCAGGGCATCAAATTTGTCAAATACTTCATGATAGAGAGCTAGCAGAGATCAAGGTGTTTTCAAATTAGGGTTATGTATTGTATGTTAGAGTTTATTTCTCAGGTCACAAATCTTTGATCTCAAGGCTTGTTCCTTTTCATTTGATTTTCATTTGAGGCTTTGGTTTATCGTGATTTAAGTGCGAAATTCAAAGATTAAATGGTGGTTTCCTGTTTTTTTCAAAGCCTTGATTCATTTGAAGATCAAAATTGATTTATGGATTAGTCGAGAATGTTGGGGTTTGGTTCTAATTGGAATTTCAAGTTTAATTATTTTGGTTTTAAATGAAGAATCAAGTTCAATGTTCTTATGGCCAAAGTTCAAGCATGGTGAAAAGAGAAATATGAAGGGTGCAAACTCAAGTTTCAAATTACATATCTAAAACCCAATTAAATCATAAACCAAGCCCAAATGTTAAATGTTCCAATAGTTTTTTTGTTCTCTCATTACGACAAAGTCAAGGCCCATTGCACAATTTTGCAATAAGAAACTACTACAACAAATCACTACAAAAATCACAAAGAAAAATCTTAATAACCATAACCTATCCCAATTACAAAGCTTGGCAGAAAAGAAAAAATAGAGAAGCAACTTCTTGGATCATATCATGCACAACTCAGTAAAATACATTGCCAAAATAACTCCTGACAAACCACAACGTTACCATTTTGCTCATGATTCCTAATCTCGTGAACATAACAATCTACCTGGCCCCACATCTAATGCTAATGCATAGTGAACAACACGACGCAATTTATGCCAGCATATGACTAACGCAGCAAGGACGTGTAACACCCATTTTAATTATTTAGTCTTTCTGGTGTTATTTTATTTCGGCATGTCTTTTGTGGAGATTATTTAAGAAAGTATAAACTTTAATATTAATATAATATAATTAATAATGATAATAATTTGTTAATTAATAGTAATATTATTATTATTATTATTATTATTATTATTATTATTATTTGTATTATTATTAAGGTTAAATGAATAAATAAGGAATAAGGGATTTAAGAGAGGTATTAGTGAGTTTTTTGGAAAGAAGGAAAGAAAGAACACGATCAAGTGGAGAGAAAGGTTGAGAAGGAAGAACAAGAGGAAGAAGAAGAAGGCTAAGGCTGTCGGATTCATGGGGGTTCTTCATCAATCGAAGCAACTAATCGAGGTAAGGGGAGAAACTAATTGGGATTGGTAATTGCATGAATTGGGTAGAGGGGATTCCTTAACCCCATAGGGATTTGATGAACATAATTGGTATGTTGTTGTGTTTCTGATTGTTGTTGTCACGGTGAACTTCTTGAATGTGGTTGTATAAGGATTGTTTGGGTGGTTTGGGTGATTCTGAGTAGTTTACCGTTTTTGGTTGAAAATGAATTGATTGGTAGAATTGATGTTTTATCGGGTAAAATCGGTGTTAGGCTAAGACTAGTCGGGGTGAAAATGTGCTTGTAGATTAGTCGTAGAATGTTAGGCTAAGACTACAGGGACTGGTGTGGTGAGAATCAGATGATTTAGGAGCTTCTGATGAATTTGTGGACAATGAGGGTTTTGTGAAATTGCAGACGTTCGCCAACACCTTCGCTGAGCAAGCTAGTAGCGAGCATTCGCTAGGCGAGATGGGTAGCGAGTACTTCCAGTAGCCACTATCTGCCTTCGCTAGCAGGTTCGCTAGGCGAATGAGGCAGCGAGCGTTCGCTGAGGCCTCGCTAGGCGAGTGGGCCAGCGAGCATGACATCAAAATGTGATTTTGTGCTGTTTTGCTTTGTAATTCATTTTGTAGGATCCCTTGGGTTGTGATAGGAAGAGAGATGGTGTTTAGCGGTGAAGAGTGTATACCTGGTGTTGAAAGGTGAAATTATGAAATATTGAATTTAATTGACATAATTAACTGGTGGGTAAGACATATATATGTAATATATATATATGATGCATAGTGAGGTGCTCGGGAGGATCGTGTGTACTCTGTGTTCAAATGTAAATTTCCCTATTATTTAATTTGATTAACATAATTGATTGGCGTGTAATATATGTATGATGTATGGTGATGTGATCAGGAGGATCGTGTGCACTTAGTGTGCTTGAGTTTGTGTGTTGTGCATTTGGTGTCGTGCATATCATGGTGTTTTGGTGGGATGAATCATGTCTCAGGAGAAGCGTAAGTGATTCATCCATACTCCTTTGTGGAGAATGGTGGGACGGATCATGTCTCAGGAGGAGTGTAAGTGATCCATCTGTACTCCTTTGTGGAGAATGGTGGGGTTGAATCATGTCTCAGGAGGAGCGTAAGTGATTCACCCGTACTCCTTTGTAGAGAATGGTGGGGATAAATCATGTCTCAGGAGGAGTGTAATTGATTCACTCGTACTCCTTTGTGGAGAATGGTGGGATGGATCATGTCTCAGGAGGAGCGTAAGTGATCCATCCTTACTCCTTTGTGGAGAATGGTGGGGTTGAATCATGTCTCAGGAGGAGCGTAAGTGATTCACCCGTACTCCTTTGTGGAGAATGGTGGGGATAAATCATGTCTCAGGAGGAGCGTAAGTGATTCACCCGTACTCCTTTGTGTTAATGATTGGATAGTAGGTTGTGTTTGATGTTGGTGGGGTGATGATTTGTATATTTTACTGCCTTTTTATTCATGTATCCTATTACCGATATTTTTGATCATGTTTTCTCACCCCTTTGTTGTTGTTGTGGTCTATGCTTCTTCGTAAGTACAGATAATCCAAGTACATAGCTAGCTTAGATAGTGGTGTGAGGGTCGAGTCTTAGGATGCTCTGATATGTAACACGAGACTTGGGTGTTTACTTTTATTATGATTGGATTTGTTGTATTCCTGTGACGTATCTTATTTTGGGTGAACCCTCTTAATGAATGTTTTATGTAAATTGGCGGATGGCCGAGAGTGATGTATTAATGATTGTTTCTGCTATATATTTTGGAAACCATCTAATGAAGTGTTTTGTTGAAATTTTGTGAATGTGATATCCCACTTTTGGAGGAAAACTCTGATATTTATTTGAGTTAATCGTATTTTATTTTAATTCGGGGAAGTGGGGTGTTATAGTTGGTATCAGTGCAGGTCGGTCCGTCCGGCCAGTGTAGTAGTTGAGTCTGTCCGTAGGATAGAGATTGTGTGCCTTTTTAACCTAGTGTTGTTATGGTTGAGCAGTATGGCTGGAAGGAATGATGTCGCTTTAGCTGCAGCTATGCAAGCGATGGCACAAGTGGTTGCTAATCAGAACCAAGCCGTGGGTGCGCAATTCAGAGATTTGGCACAGTTTCAGAGTAACAAGCCACCGACGTCTGAAGGAGGAATTTTGGATCCTGAAGTTGCACAGAAATGGTTGAAGGCAATTGAGAAAATTTTCAGGACAATGGGTTGTAATGATGAGCAAAAAGTGAGGTTTGGTACTCACATGCTGGGAGAGGCTGATGCTTGGTGGGACAACAGTCGCCAGAGATTGGAGGCTGCAAGAACTGCAATTACTTAGGATGTGGTTTAAACTGGGTTTTTGGAAAAGTATTTTCTGGAAGATATACGAAGTGCTAAGGAGATATAGTTTCTGGAGCTGAAGCAGGGTAATCTGACTGTAGCAGAGTATGCTGCTAAATTTGAAGGGTTGGTACAATATTGTCCTCATTACAATACTGAAGTGGCGATGACTTCCAAGTGTTTGAAGTTTGAAAACAGGCTGCGTCCGGAGATCAAGATGGGGATCACTTGTCAGAAGATCAGGAATTATCCTGAGCTTGTAAGCAGAAGCAGAATATATGATAATGACAATCGGGCCAGGACTACACACTATAAGGTTGTGAATGACCTTAAGGGTAAGCAGAGATTTGGTGGTACTCCTTACAGTGTTCCTATTAATAAGGGAAAACATAAGGCTGCTGCTGATAAGAAGCCCAGAGAAGGGTGAGCGTCTGCTGGTGTGAAATGTTTCCGATGTGGTGGCGCGGGGCATCGTGCTAATGATTGTCCTGATGAGGTGAAGAAGTGTTTTAAGTGTGGTAAGCCAGGCCATGTGATGGCGGATTGCAGGGCTGTTATGCCTACCTGTTATAATTGTGTTGAGAAAGGTCATATCAGTACACATTGCGAGAAGCCGAAGAAGTCTCAGGCGCCTCATGTCAGTGGTAAAGTATTTGCTGTGCTAGGAACTCAATCTTCTAGCGAGGAGTGTTCTATCAAAGGTACTTGTTTTATCAATAATGTTCCTTTGACTGCTATGATTGATACGGGTGCAACCCACTCGTTCATTTCTGTTGATTGTGTGAAGAGATTAGGATTGGTGTCGTCTACTCTTGAGCAATGGGTGACTATTGAAACTCCCTCTATTGGTTCAGTGACTACTTCTTTGGTGTGCTTGAAGTGTCCACTGACTATTTTCGGTAGGGACTTTGGAGTGGATCTGATTTGTCTGCCACTTGGTAAGTGTTGCACCCCAAAATTTGCCTAACCTTTTTCTTACTTGGTTTATGTTTCATTGCATTAGCATATCATTGGTCTAGCATGTGCATAGCATAGCGTTATTCATTTAGCAGGGGATCAAGTGTGGTTTATATCAAGAGGAGCCTATCTAGAGGTCTTATTCAAGCTTGAGAGGTCACCAAAGTCATCAGAAAGTGGGTTGTGTTCTAGAGAAGTTTGGATGCTAGTATGTGGTTCATCTCTTGTCTAGGAGCCTATCTAAGGATCGTCTGAGGATCATAAGCCCATGGTTAGGGGTGGAGGCTGTCATTGTAGCTCATTGGAGGCCTTGAGAGTCATGGTGAAGCTCAGTTAAGTCATTATGCTAAGTGTGAAGAGCCACAGTTGAAGGGGTTGCAATTAGGGTTTTCATCTGAGTAACCTTGAGCCAACTGTGCAATTGAAGAGGATCAAAGCCTATTTCTAAGTCTTTGTGATCATGGGAATTTGTGTTGAGATACATGAGGTGACATTCCAAGATCAATCCAAGAAGAATTCAAAGTGTGAGGAGTTGCTAAACTAGGGTTCTCAGGGTAAAATCCCTTATTTGGTGTCTGGCTTCAAGATCACTTATCTCAAGATGCAAGTTTCATCTCAACTTTTGACCAACATGGAACTTGTAGATCATGTTCGTAGCTTTAATTTTAGTACTAGAAGTCCTTGATTGGATTTATAGAACTCAAGTTATGGCTCAGACAAGTTACATGTCATCTGAGGAATGTGAAATTTGTCTGGAAATGTCAACCAACTTCCAAGGAACGTATGACCTAGAAGTATGTTTCTCCTAAACTTTTGGCCAACATGAAAGTTGTAGGTCTTGGTCTTAGCTTTCCAAATTGTACTAGAAGTCATAAATATGATATGTAGAACTCAAGTTATGGGGTTTACAAGTTAGGAGTATTTTGGGAAAGTAAGATTATAGGTCATTTTGGATTATGGGTCATTTTCATTACCTTGAGAGCCTCAAATGAAGTTTTGTCCAACACAAAACTTGCTCAAAATGGGATTTTAAGGTTAACCATGTATCCATGAGGCTTTGATTTGGCTTAGGACAAGAATTGGTTTGAAGAAACATGGTAAAGGGTATTTTTAAAGGATTTAAAGGTGAAAAATTCAAAACAATTCACAAGTGACCAAGGAATGACAAATGAGTACTCATTTTGACTAGAAAAACCATTTGGAACACTTTGGCATTAATGGAATTTCATTTTGAGACTTGCATCATGGCATTTCAACTTGTTACTTCATGGGTAAGTAACACATTCAACCTTGGCCCTTGGATGGAATTAAGCTTTCAATCCTGTCCATTCATTCTCACCAGGCCACAAGCAAGTCATGTGAAGGATTTTGAAGGCTGAAACAGAGCTACTTCATGCATTCCATAGTTGAGATTTTGAAGGAAAAGTGGAAATTGAATATCATAGTTTGGGCCTCCAAAGCACTCAAACAAGTTGTATATAAGCCTAAGGTCCAATTCAGATCAGGTTAGTGATCATTTGGTGCAAGAATCAGTTGGAGCAGTTGGAGCAAGAAGCTTGGAAGTTGAAAATCGTGTTTGGAGTTTCAGAGCAATTCAAGGCAAATTGAGGTTTCTACTAGCTTTATCATTGATCATTGAAGAAATCTGCACAAGATTGGAGCAAGAATCACACCATAACTGCCTCAATTTCAAGCTATATTCCAGGTTTCTATCTCTCACAATTACTCTAGTTTTATGATGATCTTGCATGATTTAGACTGTGGTTAAGGTTTAGGAAGATGACTAGATCGTTTTAGGCTAGAAATTTGGAAGTTTCGTGATGATCCAAGGTGTGGTGCACTTCCTGTTTGAGGTTATATATGGATGTTTAGGGAGAGATAGTGAAAACTGAACCGATCAGAGAGATCCTGGTGAGATGAGGAGAAGATCTATGGAGAAAATTTTGAGTTTGGTGATGATCAATATTGTGATGATTTTTCTGTTTGCGTTCGTGTTTCATAATCTATGTAGAATTAGCAAAAATGGAGGTTAAATTCTTGATCAGGGTGAAAAACTGGAGAGAACGGTATAAGGTTTGACATGTTTCCATGACCTGCAATTTTGCTTCACCAGAGAAGACGGTGGCTCAGCCACCGGAACCACCGTCTGGTTCGTCTGTGTAATTTCCCTCCATCAGAGTTTCAAACGAGGACGATGAACCATGGACTTTGGATCAGTTGAATTTGAAGACTTTGTAAGCAGATCGTGTGCTTGTGATTTAATCTGAGATTTGGACTTTGACCAAGCAAAACGCGTGCGTTTCATGAATGCGCTAGCGTATGTTTGAGCCCTCAGATTGGCAGACTTAGTCATATGATCCAACGCCCCTGATTATTTCTTGCATTTTATTTTCTTATTTGTTTTTTATAATTCTTTTAATTGCTTTTATCATTTTAAATTCATATAAAATTGATTAATGATCAAAAAAATAAAATAAAAATATGGTTGTGATCCTCTGGTGATTCTTGATTTTTTGATGCTTTTATATTTCATTTTGGTTGATTTTTCCATTTATTTTGCATTTTTCTATTTTTGTTATTTCTTTAATTTTGGCATAATTCCTCATGTTTTTGCTGATTTTTGTATGATTAATTGGTATAGAATTTAGAATTGAGATTTGGCTGGCTGTTTGTATAGATGTGCGTGATACCCTAGGATTTATTTCATAATATTTAGCAAACAATAGGACTATTTTTGAATTAGGTTCTCATGACCTTCCATTTTAGGGTTCCCCTTTGACCACCCTTGGTTTAGAATTTCTTAGGTGACCTTAAGCATAGATTTATGCTCTGATCCTTTTACCCTAGGTTCTCAACACCTTTAGGGTCCCTTAAAAAAATTAATAAGTTTTTAGAAGTTGATTTAGTATTTTTCTTAGAATTAACAATTAGGCTAGTTTTATGGCGCTTCTAACATGACCTTTCCTTTAGAATGACCTCAATAATGACCATTAGGAGATTCTAGGTCTCATATCCTTTCTTGATAGGATGGTGATTAGATAGATGCCTCTTTAGAGCTTTGAACCCTTAGTGTAGGTGTTCCTTAGGAGGTAATCTTTGAGGTTCTTTAGAAGTTCAAGTAGGTAGGTAATCTTTCCTAGAGGGTTAGTTTCCCTCACAATTTTCCTTGCTTAATTAGAATCCTCCTTGTGAGCATGTTTCCTCCTGTGGAGGAATTCATTGCAATATCATAAAGGAGTTGAGTCTATGTAAGCTATCTGAGGAAGTGGAGTTGGTTGAGTGCCTGTGGTAAGTTCCTGTGGACCTTACCTTGCTTCCCATCTTTATTCTCCTAGTCCTCTCCTCTCCTTTTAGGAACCTTCTTAAGGTAGCATAGTCCCTCTTGTGGTGGGAATTTTTCACATCTCTTGAAGGAGCCAAACCTCTAGGGTTCTCCCAAATTTCTTTTAGTTGGTTGAGTGCCTGGGATAAGTTCTTGTGGACCTTACCTTGGCCTCCCAGCTTTCAATTCCTTTCCCTAGGATAGAAGCCTTGTTTGTTTACTTGTGGAATGGATTCCTTATTTGTCATAAATCCTTGTCCTCATTCATGATTGAGTGGTGTGTTGCATTAGGATAGTGCATGTTTAGGATTGTCTAAGTGTAGGTGCATGACTGCATTAAGAGGTTGAGTTGGTCTCCCTCTGCTTGTTTGTCTTAAGGGTTGAGGTGGTCCTCCCCTTGCTTGTGTGTTGTTTTTCTTTTTTCTAATTGACGTATTTGCATATAGAGGTTGAGTCTGTCTCCCTCTGCTTGTCTGTTTTGACTGTTTTCTTTTTGCTTGATTGCTAAGAAGTTGAGTTTGTCTCCTTCTGCTTGTATTGTTGCATTGCATGCATTTTACTTAATGTTATGTCTTTACAGTTATTGCTTTTGCTGTTGCTTGCCATTGCCATGTTCCCCTAGGAACTCTGACTTCTCTTGTTCAAGAGAAGTTACGACAGACATTAGGGTTCTAACTATGCATGATAACATTAGGTAGCTCCCTCCAAACCTCAACCATAGGATCAATTTTACATGAAAACATTAGGACTTGACAGTTTCCCCATAGAGTTCGTTCTCTTCTTATCTCAAAACAACAGTAAAAAACATAACAAAGGCAAGTTAGTACAAGCGCGTTACGAGCCTTAAGCTACTTGGGAAGTGATAATTGAGCGGTCTCCTCTCAATCATCTAGAGTGTTTAGTACATGTCCTTTGGACGATATGCGATGCATTCGCTCCTAAGTCATAGTCTCTAGTGCTGTACAAACTACAGACAACCATAAAAAACAGTTATTTCGTAAAAGACTGAAAACAAACTTCAAACCTTTTTCCCCGTGGGCCCATAACTCAAGGAAAGCTTTTTCTTAAGTAAAGAGTGTCGTTAACTCCCAGTTCTACCGCAAACAGTAACGCATAAGTCTCCAAAGGTCGAGCTACATACACCAGACTGCTAGAACTATTTGTTAACCCTACTCGAAAAAAACAGAGGAATTTGACCCCTCCCGTAATCCGTAGTAGCCCGAACTACGTTTGCTCTGATCTTTCACGCCGTGTGAAAGTACGTAGGCACGAGATGCGGAATCTCGGCGAGCAACCTTCCCCTTTTTTCACCCGTAGTTAGGAGAACTACGTTGACTCTGATTTCTCGTTCCAGACGGGAATACGTAGGCATAGAACTGCTGTGTTATGTCGAGTCATTTTTATTTTCTTTTCAGACCAACCTTTTAGCGTAGATAGATAAAACCAACCCGTCAGATAAACACAACAAGCATGGATCCCATCGAGTACGATGGACGTGAGGGGTGCTAATACCTTCCCCTTGCGTAACCGACTCTCGAATCCAGACATGGTTGCGATGACCTTGTCTTATACCTTTTCATCAGGTTTTTCCGATCGTTTCCTTTCCCGTTCCGAGGGATAAATAACGAAAGGTGGCGACTCTTTTGTTTTGCCGGCACCTTATTTTCGCGGTAGCGACAACTGGCGACTCTGCTGGGGACTCCAACAGTTCCCTATACGAGTCAATCCTAGCGCTTGTGTGTTTACCTGTAGGGTTGTGTTTATTTATCGCATTTATTTACCTTCTGCATTTTATTTTCAGTATGATATTATTACTGTTGTGTTGTGGGAGGGGTTTCATTTTGAGAGATAAGCCAGACCCAGGCTTGAGTATGTACATAGCTTTAGAAGCGGATTAGTGGTGAACCTGTATGTTAGGCATACACTAGTTCCCACGAAATCTGCGCTCAGACGAGATTCTTTGAGATGATTTCCAGCCCAGTGGGCCGTTGAAAGGATTTCAGATCTAAGGATTGTCGACTCTGGGGACCGATCATTTGTGATTCAGCTGAGTGAGGCCGCCTCAAGAGATGATGATGCCACACCTTTCTGGGTATCGTATCACCGTTTATTGAAAGTCTGTGATGCTGATGAACGCATAGGATGGCATACCTTGTTAGTGATTAGGTCCATACCTGCGAGCGGGTTCGGGTTATTGCAGAAAACTGTAGCCTTCAGACAACCTGGTTTTCTTGGCAGTGAATAAGTATTGTGGGTATCAGTAGGCCTTTATTATCAGAGTGTGTTATGTTCTCGCCAAAGCGAAATTATGACCTGCCACTTCACAGCACAACACAACACCGCACTCTTGATCTCCTGCTGCATTTTGCATTTGTATTTACATTTTCATGTTGCATTGCATTTAACACGTATCTATGTTGCAGGTGTGCAATTCTCTCTCGATTCTAGCAATCTGGTCCTTTCTGTGTCCATCATGGAGCCCAACGTGAGAAGAACTTTGGCTTATAAGTTTCCTACTCCAGATATTACTACTCTGAGGGGTTTGATTTCTTTTCCTGGTAAGGAGGTGATGAGGGATTTTAGGGGAATCTATGGGAAGCTGTTGAGTGTTGTGTGCAAGCCATCTGTGTATGAATTCAACAGACTTCAGACTCTGCTTCAGTTTTATGATCCTCCGTTGCGTTGCTTCACATTTCCAAGCTATGTGTTGGCCCCTAGATTGGAAGAGTTTTCTGCCATATTAGAAGTACCCATTCTTGCTCAGGTACCCTTTGTCCTATTGATCAGGAGCAAGATATGGCTAGTATTGCTACAGCTTTGCATATTGAGTTCTCTGAGTTGAAAGGAAAAACATCCAGGAGAAATGGAGCCTGGGGATTCCCATTACCTTTTCTAGCTGAGAAAGCCCGACACTTTGCCAAGAAGGAATGTTGGGTGGCATTCAAAGCTATTTTCTAGCTGAGAAAGCCCGACACTTCGCCAGATTTTGTGGGTGTGGACGCTCTTCGTATTTTCGTCTCAAAGAATCCCATCCCTACCTTGCTCGGAGACATGTATCATTCGGTGCACTACAAGAATGAGAATATAAGAGGCAAGGGTGTGTCCTATTGTGCTTCACTGTTTTACAGATGGTTTGTTACTCATTTACTCAAGGCAGGTTCTTTTATAGAGACTGTAGAGACGAAGGAGTGGTCTGAGCGACTAATGAGTTTGTCTGCCGAAGACATTGATTGGTTTGATAGAGATCGCCTGGGGAGTGAAATCATTTACAGTTGTGGGAACTTTCCTAATGTCCCTCTGGTGGGTAGGAAAGGCTGAATCAACTACAATCCATCTATCACTATTAGACAATTCAGGTATGCTTTGAGGGACCCTCCTAAGGACGAAGAGGTACATGAATCTTTGTACCTCACTGGTGCATTAGAAATGGATGATTTAGCCAGATTTGAACATGCCTGGAACAACGTTCATCAAAGAGGAAAGACCTCATTGGGGAAGAGCAATAATCAGGCTTATCCTTCTTATGTGGACTGATTCATAGCAGAGCAGAAAAAGTGTTGATGCCTTTTCCTCCTGTAAAGCAGGACTGCCCTTCAGAGCCTACCATGATTGAAATCCAGAAGTATGATCAGCTTCAAGCTAATAATGAAGAGCTAATCAAAGCCAACGAAGAACTGGAAAACGAGATCGCTCAACTCCGAAGACAAAAGAACAAAGTCGTACACACCTGCAAGAAGCATACATAGTTGATCAACCACCTGGGCACCAATTTGACCAAGGAAATGGATTCTAGGGAACGTCTTGGGTTGGACCTGAAGGCAGTGCATGGGGTGTTGACCACCAAAAAGCAGGAGCTGGATAGGGCATACCGGAAGTTGACCCAGTACGAGAAATTGTGGAACAACACTTTGACTAGCCACAAAGAGCGGGAAGAAAAGCTGAAGCAACAGATAGCCCAGTTAGAAGCTCAGATTGAGGCCAAAGACAAGCAGATAGAGGCTGAAGCCTCACTCTGACAAGACGTCCAGTATAGGTTGGTTGAGACCAAGGCAAACCTAATGGATTGTCAACTCCGGGCTGACACTAAGAGGAGTAGGGTGGAGAACCGTTCTGAAGAGGGTGTTTGTGGGAGCATTGCCGAGAACCTCCCGGATGCCATCTTGCAAAGGGATTTATTGATCCAGAGCCTGCTCACTAAGCCTGACCATCCCGCTACAAAGAAGTTACTAGAGGATCTCTGTGTCGTAGCCGCACTTGATTTCTTTGTATTTATTTGTACCTGTTATACATTGATATGCTGATCACCACCAGGCTTATTGGTTGAGGTCATGGTTGTTGCTTCAGTTATATTCAGTTACTGTTGTACGCTACCCACGTGGGCTTTTCATATATATATGAGGGTTTCTTTCCATGATTGGACGGTAGACTTTATTTGTCTTGGAGCTAGAATCGACGGGGACTTCCTCCTAATGCATGGATATGTGTTTTGCATTTGCTTGAATCATTTGCATGACATGTACCTTGAGTTGTTTCCTAACCCTCTGTTGATACAGGTTTCAGGATTACCGATCAGTGAATTCATCGCTACTCTACGAGAAGTAACTGCAAGATAGCTATGGATCAAATGCAAATTGAGATGCAGGAGATGCGCGACAGGATGGCGCAGTTCATGCAGGTTATGGAGACTGTGGCCAAGGGGAAAGAGCAGCTTCAGACTCTGGTGCAGCCTCTGATTGCCCGGGTTGACGGTCATGGTGTGCTACATGGTGGGGTTGCTACTAATCCTTCTCAAGTCGAGACTCCTCGAGCGGGTGATGTCGTACCAGTGGTCGTCCTCAATACTACTGAGAACGGTAATGGGGCTGGGAATGGGAATGTGACTGGTAATGGTAACGGGCATGTGGAAACCAACGGTAATGGAGCTGGAAATGCTGGTTTTAATGTTGGAACTAAGAATGCTGGTTTTGGTGTTGGTGCTGGGAACATTGGTGTAGGTATTGGTGTTGGCAATGCGGGTTTTGGTGGTGCCAATCAAGGCTATGGCAACCAGGGCTTTGGCAATGCAGGTTTTGGCAACGCAAGCAACAACGGTTTCGGGATGGGTGCCTACAACACTGGTTTTGGGTCGGGTATTGCTAATCAGGGCTTTGGTAATGTGGGGTACGGTCCCAGGTTCAATCAGAATGGCTTTGGTCCTAATGCTGCTTACGCTGGGTATGATAATGGGGATTCTCATTGGGGCGAGGATCGTCAAGAAGATGCTTTCCCTCCGCCGGGCAGCGATCTTGCTAATCAGAATGCCATGCGGTTGGACATGTATAATATGGGGTTGGTTCCTGGCTTGAGGGTTCCACTCAAGTTCAAAGCACCTACTTTTGACAAGTATAAGGGGGATACTTTCCCAAAGGTTCATGTTTGGTCTTATTATTGGAGAATGTCTGCTTATTCTGATGACGAAAAGATGATGATGCATTTTTTCCAGGATAGCTTGTCTGGACCGTCTTTGGAATGGTATATGGGGTTAGAGGTGACTCAGATTGGTAGCTGGAAAATAGTTGGCGGAAGCCTTTGTAAGGCATTATTAATATAACAGTTACCTTGCTCCGAACAGGGTCCAACTTCAAAACCTTTCTCAGAAGAATGGAGAGAGTTTTAAAGAGTACGCCCAGAGGTGGCGTGAACTTGCAGCTAGGGTGCACCCACCCATGGTAGAGCGTGAATTGGTGGATCTTTTTGTGGGCACTTTCTCTGGTTTGTATTATGACAGGCTTCTCAATTGCACGACGGATAGTTTTTCTGACATGATACTCTTGGGAGAACGTATAGAGAACGGCATCAAGATCGGTAAGATTCAAGCAAGGGAATCCACCTCAGCTGGAGGTGGTAAAAATGTATTTGGAAATAAAAATCAGGGGGACACTAATTCGGTATGTAGTGATCGGAGAAGGGATAGAAGTAAGAATTGGCGCAGGCAGCAGGTCGCCAGTGTGACGATTCCTTTACCTCAACAGCAACAACAACAGCCGCAACAACAACAGGGACAACAGAATTCTGCTCCGCAAAGGTTCCAAGGTTGTGATAGGGTCGTGAAAAGAGTATTTGATGTGCCTCCACTACCGTATGCTCAGCTTCTTCAAAATCTATTACAACTGCAGCTTGTTGAGAAAAGGACGTTAGCTCCGCCGAAGGGCACGCCTCCTTTTGGTTATGATGCCAATGCACATTGTGAATTCCACTCCGGGGCACCCGGTCATAGCATAGAGAATTGTCAGGCATTCAAGCACAAGGTGCAGGATTTGATAGATAGTAAAGCTATAAACTTTGGTAATGAGGCACCTAATGTTGAGAAAAATCCGATGCTACCTCACGGATCTGCAAAGGTGGGTGCGATCTTGGAAGATACCAGTCTGAATTTGGTTATGGATGTAGATGAACTGAAAACGCCTCTGAGCTGTGTAAAGAGCAGGTTGCTGAAAGGGGGAGTTTTCCCTGGTTGTGATGCAGATTGTGTTGACTGTTTAGCCCGGCCTAAGGGGTGTGATAGTTTAAGAAGAGGTATTCAAGGTCTGATTGATGAGGGAACGCTGCAATTCGACCGTACTGCTAAAGAGAAGCCTGTTGAGGCAATAGCTGAAAAGTAGGGCAAAGTTGCAACGGTTACGATCCCATTTAAGACTGTCACGATATCGGCACCTCCCAAGAGGCCGACCATCACCATAACCAAAGCTGGATCCATTCCATACAAAAGCACTAAAGCCATCCCTTGGAACTATGGGGCGGAAGTTTATTGCAATGGAGAAAAGATTAACCTGGAAAGCCCGCCGGTTGGGTCAGTTGATAACCTTGTAGGGGCAGGGGGCATAACCCGCATCGGTAGAATTTTTACGTCGCCAGAAGTAGAAGCTGAGAGAATTGCCAAAGGGAAAGGTAAAGTCAATGAAGGAGAACCCTCTCAAGAGAAGGAAAAAGAGTCTTTGACTAAAGATGTGGAAGAATTTATGAGACTAATCCGGAAGAGTGATTATAAAATTGTTGATCATCTGCAGCAGACGCCTTCCAAAATCTCGATTTTGTCATTGTTGCTTTGTTCCGAAGCTCATCGGAACGCTTTGCTGAAAGCTCTTGACACTGCTTATGTACCCCAGGAGATATCCGTTAATCAACTCGAAGGAGTGATTGCGCACGTGAACACGGGGCATGGCCTTGGCTTTACAGACTTTGATTTAACACCCAGGGGCCGCAACCACAACAGTGCGTTGCATATTTCAGTTGAGTGTAGGGGCACTGTAATGTCTCATGTCCTTGTTGACACTGGTTCGTCCTTAAATGTTTTGCCCAAGAAGGCGCTGTTGAAGCTGGATACCCGAGGCATAATATGCACGCTAAGTGACTTGGTAGTAAGGGCTTTTAACGGGACTAAAAGGTCCGTATTTGGAGAATTGACTTTACCCATCCAGGTCGGTCCAGAGGTGTTTGATACTGTGTTTTACATCATGGACATTCAGCCAACTTATAGCTGTTTGCTTGGATGACCTTGGATTCACTCTGCAAGGACTGTAACGTCTACGTTGCACCAAAAGCTCAAGTATATGGTCGGTGGTAGCATTGTCACCGTGTGTGGGGAGGAAGATATCCTGGTAAGTCACCTGTCATCATTCAAATATGTCGAAGTGGATGGTGAGATCCATGAGACATTATGCCAAGCTTTTGAAGGGGTGCAGATCAAAGACCAATCTCCTGACATTAGCAATGGGCCAGAGGTGGCTATATCTTCATACAGAGAATCCCAAGCGGTAGTTCAGGCTGGGGAGACTAAAGGTTGGGTTCAAGTTCTGGAGATTCCTGTTAAGCAGGACAAGTTTGGCTTGGGATATCGCCTTTCATCGTCATCTTCATCACAGAGCTCGCCAAAGTTTAAGGGGCCGATTATGTTTACTCCAGAAGGAGTCAGTTTTGAAACGATTAATGTTGTGTCTGACAGTGGAGATGAAGATAGCGAATGTGACATGGATTCATGGATTAAGCCAAGCGAGCCAGGACAAAGCCTATGCAACTGGTCTATTCAGGACTTTATTCAAGTGACGACAAAACAATAATGCCTTGTTTTTTCGATTATTGTACAATCCTATGTCCTACCCGGGGCATAGTGATTTTATTTCAGGGCCTACTTGTTTATGTTTATGCTTTGCTTTAATCATCAAATAAAGGCGTTTTCCTCGTGCAAATTTTGTGATCCTTGCTTTTCTACTTTTATTTTTTTCAATAAAATGGCAACATGGTTGTGTGCTTTGTTTGCATATCATTTGAAGCATTTAACCATTTCTCTAGCAGGATCCATATTTCAGATGACACCGATCAAGAACTCCCTATGACTCGCTTCGACTTTGAGCATCCGATATCTCAAGCCGAGGAAGAGTTTGTTGAGGACGACGACTTACCAGAAGAGCTGACTCGACTGTTAAGACAAGAAGAGAAAATCATTCTGCCTCATCAGGAGGAAATTGAGGTCGTTAATTTGGGTTCCGAAGAAGTTGTCAGGAATGTCCGGATAGGGGATGCGCTGCAAAGCGATATCAAGCAGAGACTCGTCGAGATGCTTCGAGAGTATAGTGACATCTTTGCTTGGTCTTATGATGATATGCCTGAGATAAACACTGATATTATGGTCCACCGCTTGCAATTACGAGAAGAATGTTCGCCGGTCAAGCAGAAGCTCAGAAGAACGAAACCAGATATGGTCGTAAAGATTAAAGAGGATGTACAGAAACAGTGGGACGCTGGTTTTCTAGCTGTTACAACTTACCCTCCTTGGGTAGCCAATATAGTACCTGTACCGAAGAAATACGGTAAGATACGAATGTGCGTTGACTATCGGGATCTGAACAAGGCGAACCCTAAGGATGATTTCCCGCTTCCTCACATTGACGTGTTGGTCGAAAATACTGCTCAATTCTCTGTGTTTTCCTTCAAGGACGGCTTTTCGGGCTATAATCAGATTAAGATGTTGTCGGAGCATATGGAGAAAACAACTTTCATTACCCCGTGGAGAACGTTCTGCTACAAAGTGATGCCCTTTGGTTTGAAGAACGCTGGGGCAACGTATCAGTGTGCTATGACGATGCTCTTTCATGACATGATGCATAAAGAGATTGAGGTATATGTTGACGATATGATTGCCAAATACCAGACGGAGGAAGAGCATCTGGTGAATCTTCTAAAATTGTTTGAGAGGCTTAGAAAGTTCAGGCTGAGGCTGAATCCTAATAAGTGCACCTTCGGGGTGAGATTTGGAAAGCTACTGGGGTTCATTGTTAGTGAGAGAGGAATTGAGGTTGATCCTGCAAAAATAAAAGCGATATAAGAAATGCCAGCGCCAAAAACGGAGAAAAAGGTTCATGGCTTTTTGGGGAGGTTGAATGACATTGTCCGGTTCATATCTCATCTCACAGCCACGTGTGAGCCAATGTTTAAATTGTTGAAAAAAGATCAGGCGATTTTCTGGGATGAAAATTGTCAAAAGGCGTTTGAAAGAATAAAAGAGTACTTGCAAGAACCTCCGGTATTGATACCCCCAGTAGCGGAAAGACAACTGATCATGTACTTGACGGTTCTTGAGAACATCATGGGTTGTGTTCTCGGTCAACATGACGAGACTGGACGAAAAGAGCATGTGATCTATTATCTGAGTAAAAAGTTCACAGATTATGAATCTCGTTAATCAATGCTCGAAAAGACGTGTTGTGCACTTGCTTAGGCCGCCAAACGTCTGAGACAATACATGTTAAACCATACAACCATGCTTATTTCAAAGATGGATCCGATCAAATATGTCTTTGAAAAGCAGGCGCTTTCAGGAAGGATTTCCTGATGGCAGATGGTACTGACAGAATACGACATTCAATATGTTTCGCAAAAGGCTATCAAAGGTAGCGTTCTGTCAGAGTACCTGGCCGAGCAGTCAATCGATGATTACCAGCTAATGAAGTTTGATTTCCCTGACGAGGATATTATGTACCTAAAGATGAAAGACTACGAGGAGCCGTTGCATGGTGAAGGTCCTGAACGGAGTTCCCATTGACAATTGATTTTTGATGGGGCTGTTAATTCGTATGGAAGTGGAATTAGGGCAATCATCACTACTCCCCATGGGACGCACATCTTGTTCACTGCCGGATTGACGTTTCCAGTTACCAACAATGAGGCTGAATATGAGGCGTGTATCATGGGTCTCGAGGAGGCTATTGATTTGAGGATTAAAAATCTTGATGTGTATGAAGACTCTGCGCTAGTCGTGAACCAGATCAAGGGAGAATGGGAGACTCGTCATCCTAATCTGATACCATACATGAATTATGCAAGGAGGTTGTTGCCTTTCTTTGATAGAGTAGAATTTCACCATGTGCCACAGGCAGAAAATCAGATGGCAGACGCTCTTTCGACATTGTCTTCAATGTACAAAGTTAACTTCTGGAATGAGGCTTCCAGAATAGTTATCTCTCACCTTAATAGGCCCGCTTTCATATTTGCCATTGAGGAAGCTTCCGATGGAAAGCCGTGGTATTTTGATATCCAGAATTTCCTAAAGAACCAAGAGTATCCGACTGGGGCATCCAGCCGTGCTAAGAAGACTCTTAGGAGATTGGCTGGCAATTTCTACTTGAATCCAGATGGTGTTCTGTATAGGAGAAACCATGATTTGGTGCTATTGCGATGTGTGGACGAGAAAGAAGAGAATCTGCTTATGGAAGAGGTCCACGAGGGTACCTTCGGCACGCATGACGGCGGACATGCTATGTCTCGAAAGTTATTACGAGTAGGGTATTATTGGCTGACAGTGGAAAAAGATTGTTTTAAGTTTGCGAAGAAGTGCCATAAATGCCAAATTTATGCAGACAAGATTCATATGCCGCCAAGCCCTTTGAATGTTATGGCGTCCCCGTGGCCTTTCTCCATGTGGGGCATATATATGATTGGCAAGATTGAGCCCACTGCCTCCAATGGACACCGGTTCATCTTGGTAGCTATCGATTACTTCACCAAATGGTTCGAAGCAGCGTCTTACGCTAATGTTACCAAGCAAGTAGTAGCCCGGTTTATCAAAAAGGACATCATCTGCAGATACGGAATTCCCGAAAGAATCATTACTGACAATGGTTCGAACTTGAATCATAAGATGATGAAGGAATTGTGCCAAAATTTCAAGATTGAGCATCACAACTCGTCTCCCTATCAGCCCAAGATGAATGGCGCTGTCGAAGCGGCCAATAAGAACATCAAGAGGATAGTTCAGAAGATGGTTGTGACATACAAAGACTGGCACGAGATGTTGCCCTTCGCATTGCACAGTTATCGTACAACGGTACGCACATCAACCGGGGCAACACCTTTCTCACTAGTGTATGATATGGAAGTTGTCCTACCATTGGAAGTTGAGATTCCTTCTTTGAGAGTTTTTCTCGACGTCCAACTTGATGAGGCGAAGTGGATAAGGAATAGACTAAATCAGCTCAGTTTGATGGATGAGAAGAGACTTGCATCCATCGCATATGGTCGGTTATACCAGAGCCGGATGAAGAAAGCTTTCAACAAGAAGGTGCGCCCTTGAAGCTTTCAGACGGGCGATCTTGTACTGAAGAAGATTCTCCCACCACAATCAGATCACAGGGGCAAGTGGACTCCCAACTATGAAGGTCCATATGTCGTTGGAAAGGTCATCTCTGGAGGAGCCTTATTGTTGTCCACCATGGATGGCGAGGATTTTACATCCCCTGTGAACTCGGACGCAGTTAAAAAATACTTTGCCTAAAGAGACCCGCTGGACAGAAAAAGAAAGTCCAGGCAAAAATGGGGGATCCCGGCGAACCAACAAGAAAAAAGAGAAAAAGGTTCGGGCAAAAATTAGGGATAAAATTGAAAAGATGTACACCCGCGAAGTCGAAAACCTGAAAAGGAGACTTCGGAAAAAAAGGGTATCACGGTGAATTGAAAACCCGAAAGGGCGATTCAGGCAAAAGTTAGGGATTGAAAAAGAAAATGACTGCGGTCCGAGTTTGATACTACATCGCTCATTGGTTTGGGAGAACCTGAGGGTCGATTATCCAAGTCAATTTCTTCCGAGGACGGAGTATCGGGAAAGCGTCGGAGTCAGGCGAGTCATAGGAGGATCAGCTCATGGTGTTTGTCTGCACCACATTGCCGACATGTATACAAATTTCTTTGTACCTCTGTACATATTTGTATTTTTTTTTGTAACTTCCTCTTTTTAGGAGTTGTATCCACTGTAAAAAAATTTCCAATTTACAGGCCCGTTATCAATAAACGCATACTATTCAGTACTTGATGTTTGTTTTAACTTTTACTGTTTTGTTTGTGGAAAACGCCGATGTTTTTGATAAACTTGCATGTGCATAAACTTGCAGGCATCGGCCAATAAATGTTAAAACTTTGAATTAACTGAACAATTGTCACGGATATTGACCTGGATATTTCCTTTTGTATAGGATGTCTTGTTTTTTTTCATCGTTTGCAGGGTCGTTACCTTCGAAGCAAACAGCCAAGGGATCGTGTTCCCCAGCTAGAGTCCCTTAACGTAGGAGCAGGTTGTAGGTGATCTTATTCCTTCCCAGCAGATGGAAGTCGCATTCTTTATCCCCAGAAGAGTTGGATGCAAGCTAGCAAGCAGTCAGGCAGTGATGGGCATCCCCAGCGGTGGTCATGTGCACATTCAATCCCCAGTTGTAGACCTCACAGAGTACAACCAGGTAGTCAGTGGTTTGTAAGGATCGTCCCCACGCAGGACCGTCCTTTCTGTTCCCCAGCAGGTTGTCTTTCCTCCAATAGGTTGTTCATCCTCTGCAGAGTTTGTAACTCCGGATATTTTGGGCTATCCCCAGCAGGATTGTTTCTTCCCCCAGCGGAAGTTTGGCTTCGTTCCTCCAGCATTTATTTTGCTGGAACGCCTATTTGCATTTGCATCGTGCATAGCATCTACCCCAAACGCGTAGCATTTCCATGCCGTATGGAGCATTACACCATTTTTTTTCAAACATGTGCATTTTGAAACATAAGCCAGGTTGGTTACCTCTTTGTTTTCAGGTGTTTTTCCCTGCAGGTAATTGGAATTCTTGTTCAGGATGGTTTTCGGATATTCAAATTTTTGGCATGAGATTTGTGATGATAATGTTCGTTCTATCATGTATTCCCTCATCAGAGTTGCTTGATTAAGTTTCTCTTCTTCCCCAGCAGAATCTCCCTCAGATGGTTGTTACGTCAGCGTTTTAAAAGGAAAGATTTCATGATTATACCTTTGAAGTTGTTACCCATTTTTGTTCAAGATGGATGTCTGGCAGCTGACTTCAGAAATTCTCCGCAGAGTTGCTTGTTCAAGTCTTCGGAAGCTCAGTTCGCACTTTTATTTAGTGTAGGCCCGTTTCTGTGGAAATGGAAGGTCAGAGATATTGACAGTTCACAATTTTATATTGTGTATGCCCGTTTCTGCAGAAATGGAAGGTCAAAGATATTGACGGTTCGCGCTTGTATTTAGCGTATGCCCGTTTCTACGGAAATGGAAGGTCAAAGATACCGACGGTTCGCGCTTGTATTTAGCGTATGCCCGTTTTTGCGGAAATGGAAGATCAAAGATACTGACGGTTCGCGTTTTTATTTAGCGTATGCCCGTTTCTACGGAAATGGAAGGTCAGAGATATTGAGAGTTCGCACTTTTATTTAGTGTATGCCCGTTTCTGCAGAAATGGAAGGTCAAAGATATTGACAGTTCACGCTTTTATTGAGTGTATGCCTGTTTCTGCAGAAATGGAAGTTCAAAAATATTGACAATTCGCGCTTTACGTAGTGCTTGCCCATTTCTTCGGAGATGGAAGGTCAAGGATAGTATGTTGATATGGTCATGTGGCTCGGTGCCCGCTTATTGTAGCGTATATTTGATGATTGATTGTTGATTCAATGCCTGTGGCGTCACACAGGTGATTGATATTGAAATCAGGTTCTGTATCAGACGATTGATCAGTTTGTTGCCGTGACAACCGGATTCAATTTTCTGGATATTTTTTTCCCCAAGCAGTTTTGTTGCAGTTTATTTCTTCGGTTAGCAAATTTCTGGGTTCTTTGGTATTCAACCGTCTTTTACCTTGATAGGCTGAAAGCCGTTCGCTTTTCATCCAGTCAGGTCCAAGCCGCTTGAATAGGGGCAGCTGTTGCACCCCAAAATTTGCCTAACCTTTTTCTTACTTGGTTTATGTTTCATTGCATTAGCATATTAATGGTCTAGCATGTGCATAACATAACATTATTCATTTAGCAGGGGATCAAGTGTGGTTTATATTTAGAGGAGCCTATCTAGAGGTCTTATTCAAGCTTGAGAGGTCACCAAAGTCATCAGAAAGTGGGTTGTGTTCTGGAGAAGTTTGGATGCTGGTATGTGGTTCATCTCTTGTCTAGGAGCCTATCTGAGGATCATCTGAGGATCATAAGCCCATGGTTAGGGGTGGAGGTTATCATTGAAGCTCATTGGAGGCCTTGAGGGTCATGGTGGAGCTCAGTCAAGTCATTATGCTAAGTGTGAAGAGCCACAATTGAATGGGTTGCAATTAGGATTTTCATTTGAGTAACCTTGAGCCTGAAGGTGAGAAAATACTTAGAAGGGGGGTTGAATAAGTATGAAGATAAAAACTTAGAAGTAAAAACTCAAGTATTTTTATCCTGGTTCGTTGAACTCAACTACTCCAGTCCACCTTTTCTAGAGTGATTTGCCTTTCTCAAACAAGGACTTAATCTACTATTTAATCAACTGATTACAATAGTAAGCACTAAGAACAACTGTTCAAAGTCTTCTCAAGAACTACTGATCCTAACTGGATCTTCTTAAGGTTTTCTTACAATCAAATGTAATAATAAATACAAGTGTTAAAATGCTTCTAATAAAGCTTTATCACAACTGTGATTTTTCACTTAAGATTAAGAACAATGAAATAATTCTAGCAAGAATATATGAGTTTTATGAGAGCTTTTTAATCAATTCTTTTCAAGTGTATTCGTCAACTAAAGAAGATGAGTGAAGACGTGCTTTTATAGGCACAATGATCCAAGAGCTTTTCACGTTGAGAATAGTGTACCAAAAGGTCTGAGCCTTTTTGTCTTCACATCAAGTGACCTTTCCTAGAAGAAGAATGCACAGAGAAATCCTTTTTGTCTGTGTTCTTGTGTCTAGCATAAATAAGGAAAGAGTCGTTTGGATATTCCAACGGACATAATCTTTGAATTCTTCTTCAATAACTTTCAGCAAGAATCATCAGAGTCTAAGTAAGTCAGAGCCTTCTGATATTCATCAGAGTTTTGCTGAATCAGAGTCTTTGCATCAAGTGTGCTTTTAGCGTGTATAAGTTCAGAGCAGTGTTTTTGGGTCAGATCCTCAGTACTGGCACCGTTAGTACTATCAGAGTCTTCTGAAGTAACTGTGCTTGAAAACTCTTCATACAGACTTCTTCATTGCATCAGATGCTTTCTGGCTTGCTTCAGATTCTTCTGTAGCTTCTGCTTCAGATCCATCTAGAGGCAGTGCTCAGAATCTTCTGGTGGCAGCGTTCAGAATCTTCTAAGAGATGCTTCTGACGCTTCAGAGCCTTGCATATTTCTTATGTTCAGATCTAATTTGCTTCTGGCGTGGTATTTACTTTAACATCTGCAGCAAACATTCTCAAGCAAATTTTAGAGTATATAATTCTTCAATACAAAATTTCATAACAGTTATCATCAAAACATAGAGATACTATTAAGAACCAATCTGTGTTCTAACAATCTCCCCCTTTTTGATGATGACAAAAACATCAGAAAATTTGTTCAGTTAGAAAAGAAAATAATTATAACTCCCCCTGAGATGATGAATCTCCCCCTAAATTGAATACTAGTAAGGAATAGAAACTTCCTTTTTTGCATGAGTATTCTTTTCAGAATCAGAGCCTGGATGTTCTAAGCCTTCAATCTTGCTTGTTTTAGAGTCAGATTCTGATACGTTAAAAATGATCTGGAAGTCTCAGAGTTTCTTTTAAGGAATATATCAGATTTATCAAATGATCTGAAACACTTAGAGTTTATGTTAGATAAAATTTGATATATCTGAAGTTTCATTTTGGTAGAGTTTATTTAAACAGTTCAGATTTATTTTCTCCCCCTTTTTTGTCATAATCAAAAAGTAAAAACTTTTAAAAGACTAATAAAAGGAAATACAGAAAAGATAAATCATGTAGAGAAAACATTGAGACATTCATTCATTCAGAGCAAATAATACAAACATCAGAAAGAAAATTCAAGTACATGTGCAAACATCAGATAAAAAATAAACTAAGTTTGTTTTGACAAAATCATCTTCAACAAATCAGTGATCTCAGAGGATGACTGTTCTTGCTTTGACATCCACTTAGCCATGGTTTCATTCTTCTGATCTTGTTTGGACATCCACTGAGCCATGTCTTCAGACTTCTTATCTTGCTTAGCCATCCATGACTTAATCTCTGATTGACCAGCTTCCAGAACTGCAATCTTATCTTCAAGATCTGGATACTTTTTCTTGATCTCAGATTAAGAAGGTGGGAAAGATTCTGAAGCAGGAACATAGTCAATTTCCATAGGGGATTTAGAGTCAGGAGCAGCAGATCCAAAGGGATGTTCTACAAGAGTCATAGCCAGTGGGTTGTCTTCAGATGCAGATTCAGTATTCACTTTTGTATCACATACTTCAGATGATGAAGGAGCATCTCTAAGAAGTAATGGTGCAGATCTTTTAACAGTCCAGAACAAACTTTTAGGAGTTTCAGAAATTTGAGCTTCGCATCATTAGAACATACGTTCTTCAGATTTGATGCTACAGTATTGAATCTGTTGATGAAGCTATTCCAAATAGCATCAGATTCATTTGCATCCATTGTTGATAAACACTTCCTCTGTACAGAGCCTAAATGCATATCTATTTCATTCAAAAAACTTGTAAATAAATGATCAGCATTCAGCCTAGGTTTTGGTTTTAGGAGAGTTTCCAATGTGATTGGCTTGGGTTAAGGTGAAGGTGGAATGGTGAATTTTGGAGTGGTGATCAAAGGACGGGGGTAGAAGGGTATGGATGGAGGATCAAATGAAGTGACAGTTTTGGATCTGATTAAAGCATTCAATAGAAATGGTTTTACATTTGATGCATAGGAAACAACATCAAATACGGTAGAAGAGTAAGGAATGAATGCAGATTTATCAGATAAAATAGGTTCTGATGAAGTCATTTCTGGAAGTTCTTTTATATAGGTTTGAAGAACAGATGGTAGAATAATGAAAGCTTGGGTTTAAGAGGGGTGATAGTGTCAGATGGTTCAATTCTGTCATAGAAATTTTTAACTTTCAACACATAAGAAAGTGGATCAGTGGGGAGTGGTTTAAAGGAAGCAAAGGATACAAATTCAGATCTCCTTGGCTTAGGTTTTGGAATGGGATTGGGAATTAGAGAGTCTGATGAGACAGGTGGTTCTGGTTGTTTAACTGCAACATTTCTGAGAGAGGGTGTTGCACCCCAAAATTTGCCCAACTTTTCTTCACCTAGCTTATGTTTCATTTCATTCACATTAGCATTATCATTTGCATTCCATTGACATGTATACAGGAGATCAAGAGGTATGATTACCAATCAAGGGCTATACAAGACTATGAAGCTAGCTAAGAAGGTTATTCAGATATTCAAGGGTTAATATCCTTGCCAGAGAAGTTAAAAGATCCTTAGAGAGGGTGATTGAAGCCAGATGTGTAGGTCTCCTAACTTGAGAGTTGAGGGAAGCCATCAGATGCTTCTTAGGCCATGAAGATGGACTTGAGGTCTTGAGAGACCTCATGAGAAGGTTTGAAGATCACTTTGAGGCTTAGACAGGTCATTGTGTAAGAATAAGAATCCTCAGCCATGATTGGTGGAGCTAGGGTTTGACTGGGTCAACCCTAAGTCAACTGATGATTTGAAGGAAGTTGAGACCTAATTCAAGAGCCATGTGATCATGGATTTATACATCGAGATGTTATAAGGATGATTCCAAGGTTAACTCATCATGATTGAAGATTTTGAGAAGTTTCAGGCTAGGGTTTCTAAGACTTGACAGTGTAAAATCCCCTAGCTTGGCCCCTATCTTCAAGGCAATTTAGCTCAAGA
This sequence comes from Lathyrus sativus, assembly GCA_963859935.3. Lineage (NCBI taxonomy): Eukaryota > Viridiplantae > Streptophyta > Magnoliopsida > Fabales > Fabaceae > Lathyrus > Lathyrus sativus. Next base: position 231,662,380 of record OZ012738.1, read on the forward strand.
TGTGATTGTCATCTCATCTTGCCCCCAACATGATTGTTGTAGATCATGGTCTTAGCTTTAATTTGAGTACTAGAAGTCCTTGATAGGATTTGTAGAACTCAAGTTATGGCTTTGCCAAGTTACAAGTCATATGAGGTATGTGAGTTTGGGGCTTGAAAGTTACCCAACTTGCATGAAACGTTTGCCCAAGAAGGATGATTCCTATGAACTTTTGGTCTACATGAATGTTGTTACTTATCCTCTTAGATTTCCATAGAGTACTAGAAGTCCTGATAGGATTTGTAGAACTCAAGTTATGGCTTTGACAAGTCAAGGGTATTTTGGGAATTTGTGATTATAGGTCATTTATGATCACAGGTCATTTTCACCAACTTAGACACCTCAAATGAAACTTTGTTCAACTTGAAAGTTGCTTAAAATGGTGTTTTAACCTTTTCCATGCATCAAGGAGACATTGAAATGGCTCAAGGAAGAAAGTGGTTCAAGGAATTTTGAAAAAAGAAGAATTAAAGGCATTTAATGACCAAAAAATTGAAATAATTCATTTTGTGTCCAAACAAGGCAAAATTATTGGTTATTTTGAATGGAAAAATCATTTTAGAAACTTTGGCAATGCTAGAATTTTGGTTTGAGTCCATTTTCATACCATTTCATGTTGTTACTTCATGATGAAGCAACATATCAAACTCACACCATTGGATTGCAAACAAGGAAGAGAACATAACAAACCAATCCAATATCTCATGAGATGAATTTTCCAAGAATTTTCATGCCCAAAGAGAGCCAGAATCGTGACTGGTGTGGGAGAGATTTTGGAGAGAAATTGAAATTGCAAAATCTCATTTGGGTGATTACAGAACTTTCTAGATGATTCTAATGAGTTCTATATAAGATTTGGAGTGTGTTCAGCCATTTTTTTGGAAGCATTTGAAGCTGGTAGCAGAGATAGCAAGTGAAAATTCAGAGCCGCAACTCAAGATCGTGTTTGGAGATTGAAGAGTAATCAAGCCAAATTGAGGTGTGCATTGGCTTCAGAGGAAGATTTGGAGTGAATCTGGATCACTGTGGAGGAGAAATCGAGCAAGAGTTGCATCTGTTCTTCATCTAAAACCAGGTTTGTACAAATTGAAATTGTGCTTAATCTATAGGGAGATAGCTAGAAATCTTTATGTGGTTAGGTTCTTATCATGACATAGATGGATTCTGGTACCAGAATTTGATGGATAGAGACACTCTAGGGTATGGACCATTTTCTGTTGAGCCTGATTTCTCAAGATTCTTGGTGATACATTCATGATTGGATAGTGGAAATTGATCAGTGAAGAGTGTAGATTACATTAAGATCATTATCTTGGAGAATTGTGATGATCAAGATTTGGTGGATTTCTGAAAATTCTATCGTGTTTGGAGTTAGAGAAGGAATTAGTGAATTTGGATGATGGATTCGTGATCAGGATGAAAAATTGAGTGGGATGATGATTTGTTTCAGTATTTTTATTGACTTGTGTATGCCACTTCGCCGTAGAAGACGGTGGCGCTGCAACTCAGGCCACCGTCTGAGAACTCCCTCCATCTCAGTTTGAATTTGGGGACGATGAGCATGAGCCTTGGGATGAGGGTTTGACATTTGACTCAGGCAATGGATGGATGGCCACGATTGGCTCTCAAATTCTGAAGAGAGACTCTGAATGAAACGCACCGTTTCATTAATTGGAATGGTTTGGGCTTAGTGCACTGAGTGATATTCACACCCCCCCCCCATTGGCCCAATTTGTGAAGTGAACTTGAAATAATTGCTATTTGATACGTGTATTTTATTATTTTCTTTGTTTTTTCTTTTATTTTCATCATTTCACATAGTTTGTAAATAATTCATAAAAAATAGAATAATAACTCAATTAATTCCAGATTTTTCCCCCTTGATTCATGATTGAATCTAGAATTTTATTGAATTAAAAGATTAGGAATTCATGCATTTGTGATTTTAATTGCATTTTTTGTATTTTAATTGACATTAATTTCATTGGTTGATACCTTGTCTTGTTGATATTTGTGTGATCATTTGATGATGATTCTTGAGCTGATTTTTGTTGTGTAGTTAGTTTAGATATGTATTCTCCCCTTAGATTTTTCTCACATTTTTGTGATGAAATTAGCTGTTGGTTTTAAGTTGAGACTTTAGGTGCTCTAGTTTTAGGGTTTAAGCTTAGTACCTTGTAGTTTAGTATTTATTTCTAGGACTCTGTGGATGATTTAACCTCTGGATTTTGCATGATAGAGTCATGATTGACTTAGGTTCCCATAGTTATTTTTGTAGGATTTTACAATTGGTTTTAGTATTTTAGTTGGAATTAACTTTAGTACTAGGTTTTAGGTGATCCTAACTTGCTAATTCAACTAGATTGATTTCTTTAGTTCCCTTGGATTAGGGTTTTGCTTCTCTTGCTCTTGGATGGTGTTCAAGACTTGTGTGGGCTGCTGAGGAATGCATGGTGGAGCTTGGACTTGAAGTTTGCTCTTCCTTTGGAGTAGTTTTGTTTAGGTGTTAAGATTAGGGTTTATAAGTGGAGCTTCTAGATAGATTCTCTTCTTTCATAAACATGGAAGGTATTGATCACTTCCATTCTTCCCTATGATGTAAGGTCCCCTTGTGAAGGCCTCATCCCTCCTTTAGTAGGATGTGTGGCTCTTCACAAGTTGGTAGAACCTTTGAGGGTTCCTTCCTTTGATGGTGGAGTGTTTAGTGGTGACCTTTGGTCTTCACTTTGCTTTCCACTATCCACACCTTGCTCTTGTTAGATGAATCTTTCTCCCTTGCTAGAGGATGGAGTTCCTTGTTAGAAGATTGAAGATGCTAGAAGTTGCTACTTCTCTGTATTTGAAGACTGCCATTGGAGCTGAAGCTTGAAGACCAAGAAGAACAAGTTAACACTTGTGAAGAAGATCCAGCTGAGATCAAATGAAGAGCTGAAGCTTGAAGTTGGAGAACAAGTTGATACTTGTGTTTGATGCATTGAAAGCTTGAAGAAGCAAGTTGACACTTGCTATTGAAGATGATAGTCTTGAAGAGCAGTTGGAGACTGAGGACTGAACTGCTGTCAGAAGATTGCTTTGCTGTGAAGTTGTGTAGGAGTTGTTGATCTGCTTTCTTTCTTGTCTGTTTGCTTGCTGTGCAACTGTATTGATGTGACTTGTTTGATTTGCTTGATGCATTAGAATAAGCTCATATTTAGATTTATTTAATCTAGGAGCATGATTGCACTAGAGGTTGAGTTGCTCCCCCTGCTTGTATTTTTACTGTATGGCTTTGCTTGCGGGTATTCGGTAGAGCCCAGCTCCCTTGCCTATGTGGTTTGTGTTTTGCTTGATGGCATTTTATTTCATTTCTTCTGTATGATTACAGTTATTCATATTTGGCTTGAGGTCGAGACGAGCTTGTGGAGGCTGATGCCCCACACACATTTCCTCCCTCACTTGCATTGCATGCATTTTACGGTCGTTTACTGTTTATTGTTTAAGCTGATGCTTTATCTGTTTCTGTTTACCCTGACATAATCCCCTAGGAATATCACTTCCTTTGAAAAGGAAGTGATGATTAGAACTTTAGGTTGAAACCTATGCATGATAACTTCTAGGAGTTCCCTGTTTCAAACCTCAACCATAGGATGAATCCTTGGCATGACAACCTTAGGACTTGATAGTCTCCCCTTAGTTGAACCTGTTCGTTCTCTCTTCTAATCTCAAGACAAATTAAAACACAGTAATAAAGGTTAACTGACGTTGTACGTTACGAGCCTTAAGCTATCTAAGAAAGGGTTGTCAGAGAGTTTCTTTTCGACAGCCTGGATGTTTAGTATGGCACCCTTTGGGTGACATGCGATGCATTCACTCTCAGGTCATAGTCTCTAGTGTGATATTGGTTGCAAACATCCATAAAAAACAGTTCTTCCGTAAAAGACAGAAAACAAACTTCAAACCTTTTTGCCTCGTGGGCCCATAAGTCAAAGGAAAACTTTTCTGAAGAAAAGAGTGTCGTTAACTCCCAGTTCTACCGCAAACGGTAATGCATAAGTCTCCAAGGGTCGAGCTGCGTACGCCAAACTGCTGGAACTGTTTGTTAACCCTACTCGAGAAAACAGATGAATCTGAATTCCCGTAATCCGTATTATCCCGAACTACGTAAGCTCTGATCTCTCATACCTGTTGAGAGTACGTAGGCACAATACTGATGTGTTGGCGAGCCACCTCCCCCGTAACCCGTAGTTAGGCGAACTACGTTGACTCTGATTTCTCATTCTTTGATGAGAATACGTAGGCATAAAGCGTGACGCTTTGCCGAGTCATTTTCTTTTCTTTTTTAAGCCAGCCTTGATAGGTAGATAGTAAAACCAACCCGTCAGATAAACACAACAAACATGGATCCCATCGAGTACGATGGACGTGAGGGGTGCTAATACCTTCCCCTTGCGTAACTGACTCCCGAATCCAGACAATGGTTGCGATGACCTTGTCTTATACCTTTTCGTCAAGTTTTTTCCGATCGTTTCCTTTCCCGTTTTGAGGGATAAATAACGAAAGGTGGCGAATCTTCTGTTTTGCCGGCACCTTATTTTCGCAGTAGCGACAGAGGGAGGTGACAGAATATTTGGGTGTATATCAGATTCTAATGAGTTTGAGGATGTGGTTGGAGTACAAGACGTAGAAGACACTTCAAAAACAGTTTTGAGAGGTGTAACTTCTAGAACCTCTGTCTCAGGTATATTTGTTTCAGATGGGTTGGTTGGTTCTGATTGATGATCAGAAGGTTTTGATGGAGGTTCAGATGCAGGTTGTTCAGATGCAGGTGGTTCAAAAGTAGGTTGTTCAGAAATAACTTGTGCAGATGCAATAGGTTCAGATGTGTTTGATTGTTGTTTTTCTGGTTGTTATTGTTGTTCTGGTCGTTGTTGTTGTTCTGGTTGTTGTTGTTGTTCTGGTTGTTGTTGTTGTTCTGGTTGTTGTGGTGGTGCAGATTGTTCTGTTGGTTTTGTTATAGGTGGTGGAGTTTGATTTGCTGGTGTTGTTGTTGTTGATGGTTCAGATGATGGAATAACAGAAGGTTTTACTGGAGTAGTGGAAATGGGATCAGATGATTTTTGTGGGGAAAGAATTTTTAATGGTTCAGATTTTTGAGATGGAGCAGGAACAGATTGTTTTTAAGTAGGAGGGGGTTTTGGAATAGAACTAAATGTTGATTCATTTAAAACAATGCTATTGAAAGAAGATACAGAAGATTACTACCTTTAATCTTGATACGCTTTGTGGGAACAGAGGGGGCGTCTCCAGATGCTTTCCTCTTGATCAGCTTCTGAGGCTTGTCAGCAACTTTTGGCTTCTTCTGAGCAGCAACTTCTTCTGCTTCTGATTGACCTCTTTTCCTTGTGTTCTCATTGCATACATCAGGCATTGGTTCTCTTGCTCTTTTCAGAATATCTGCAGGAATGGGCGTTCCATCTGCCTTGCATGCATCAATATATCTCACAATTATTTCCCTTGGTTCTTCAGCACAAAACAGTGGATAGTTTTCATCTGGAATTCACTTCTGACTGATTTCAGAAATATTCAGCTTCTTGGGTGAAGATGAGAGTTCCTTTACTATTTTTAGTCGCTGAAGACTCTTTGCATTTAGAGGTTTTCCAACAATGGATTCAAGTTCATCCTTGACTCCAGCTTCATACAGAGCAGTCACCAGACCATTCTCTGTCAGAATGTATGGAATTAACCTTCCAAAGGGAATCCATGTTCTGATCTTCTGACCCTTATCCTTTACAGATTCTCTTGAAGCATTGATATGATTCCATAAATGCATAAACAGAATGTAAGGAAGATCCACCTTAGTGCTCTGACTTAAACAGTACATGAAGTAGAGTTGTTCATTGTTCACATAATCTGGAGAATTTGTAGATTTTCTGTGATGAATGCATCCCAGAAAAATATTTGCCCAGATTTTGTAGCAGGCTTCAGATCTTTAAATTTGTTGGAGGCCTGTCTAGAAGTGATGACTTCCTCATAAACTTCTTCCATGTCTACACGCCCAGCTGGCAGATGACATACTCCATCAGTCTCCTCACACCCTATGAGTTTCCTGATTAGATCTTCAGTAATTATAATCTCCTTACCCAAAACAGAAGACAAGATGAATTTGGGATAAACAGAAGCATGTATCCAGAATTCTTTCACCAGATGAGGGTAAACTGGTCGAAATAATCTGTCAAAGTATTTTACCCAGCCTTGTGCATCAATTATTGAACGAAATTCAAATCCATTTTCAGCTAGCGAATCAAATTCCACCATTGATTCACAGAGAACTTCAAGTTTGTCAACAGGAGTTAACAAAGTTCTTTTAGGTACGGTAAATGGAGTCACACCCATATTTGCAGAAGTAACTGCAACCATGGTTGATTGAAACTGAGCTGCTGTAGAAGATGAGGTTGCCATTAAAGATGATGAAGATGATTTTGACGAGGGTTTAGGGTTTTTGTGAAGAGAGAATAGAAGACAGAAATGCATAAACTTGCTTGTGTTGTGAAAAGTGTGAAATGGGTATGAGATGTGGTATTTATAGAAAACAATTAAGGCAGTTAGCAGACAAACAAAGCACGTTTTTACATAGCATTTAATGACAATTAATGAAAGAGAATAAAAATCATTTCAAGCATTAATTGATTCTGACAAATTGGGGGGAAAAATCAAGATTTTCACTATTCAAACCATACCTCAAACGTTTCTTCAGTAGTGTACACGCTATCTTTTCAGATTTAGAGTGACACGTGTTTGCTTGCATGTGCTTCTGAATTCTCTTGAGAAATCAAACGTTAGCCAATGTTCAGATCCTCTAAGATTGGTTAGTTCAGATACACACAAATGAACATAAATCTAATAAGCAACAGATGAAATACTTCAGAGTTATAAACATTTTATATCTAAAAAATTTGCTTCTGACAAATATTATTCTGGACACAAATCCATACTAATATTTTTCAGAATGAATTTGAACCTATCTTCAGTAAGGGGTTTTGTGAAAATATCTGCCCATTGATGATCTGTATCAACAAAGGCTAAGTTTATAATTCCCTTCTGAACATAGTCTCTGATGAAATGATGTTTAATTTCTATATGTTTTGCCTTAGAGTGTAAAATGGGGTTTTTAGACAAACATATAGCAGAAGTATTATCACAGAATATAGAAATGTTACTTTCAAATATCTGATAGTCTTCTAGCTGACTTTTCATCTAGAGCATCTGCGTGCTACATCCAGCAGCAGCAATATATTCTGCCTCTGTAGTTGATAGTGCAATTGTGGGTTTCTTCTTGCTGTACCAAGAGATTAGATTTCTTCCTAGAAATTGACAACTTCCAGAAGTACTTTTCCTTTCCACTCTGTCTCCAGCGTAATCAGCATCACAAAATCCAACTAATTTGAAATCATCAGATTTTCTGTAACACAAACCCACATTAGAAGTACCTTTCAGATACCTTAGAATCCTCTTAACATCTGTTAAGTGTGATTCTCTAGGATCTGATTGGAATCTTGCACATAAGCATACACTGAACAGAATGTCAGGTCTAGAAGTAGTTAAGTAGAGAAGAGATCCTATCATACCTCTGTAGAGTTTCTGATCTACTTTCTTACTTACCTCTTCCTTGCCTAGTGTACTAGTTGGATGCATGGGAGTCTTTTCCATCTTACTATCAGTCATGTTAAGTTCTTTAACATATTTAGTCTGATGAATGTAAGTGTACTATGGAGTTTGGTTGACTTGAATTCCCAGAAAGAATCTCAATTCTCCCATCATGCTCATTTCAAATTATGCCTGCATACATTGAGCAAACTCCTTTCCCAGCATAGTATTGGTAGATCCAAATATAATATCATCCACATATATTTGACAAATTAGAATATCTTTCTTAAATTTTTTACAAAAGAGTGTTGTGTCCACTTTTCCTCTGATGAAATTTTTCTCCAGAAGAAAATTGCTTAACCTCTCATACCAAGCTCTGGGAGCTTGTTTTAAACCATACAGAGATTTCTTTAGTTTGAAAACATGTTCTGGAAATTTTTCATTCTCAAAACCAGGAGGTTGGTGAACATAAACTTCTTCTTCTATAATACCATTTATAAAGGCACTTTTAACATCCATCTGATATAGAGTGATGTTATATTGTGCAGCAAAAGAAATGAGTAAACAAATAGACGCTAACCTTGCAACAGGAGTATAAGTCTCTGTATAATCAATTCCTTCTTGCTCACTGTACCCTTGAGCAACTAGCCTTGCCTTATTTCTTTTAACTTCTCCTTTCTCATTAAGCTTGTTTCTGAAGACCCATTTAGTTCCAATTATGTTGAATCCTTTTGGTCTTGGAACTAAGTCCCACACATCATTTCTAGTGAACTGATTTAGCTCTTCTTGCATGGTAATAATCCAATCATTATCTTGCAGAGCTTCATCCACAGCGGTTGGTTCAATTATTGACACCAATCCAAATAATGATGCTTCAGATGATCTGAGGAAGGATCTTGTTCTGATAGGGTCATCCTTCTTTCCAATGATCACATTCTCTGGATGAGAAGCTTTGATTCTGGAAGATGATCCTCTAATAGTTGATTCTTCAGAAATGTTTAAGTTGTTCATCTGAGAAGTCAAAGGAATTGCATCTGCCGTTGCTTCTAGTTCCTTCACTTGAGCTTTGTTTGCCTATGAGTCTTCAGAGTCTGTGAGAATTACTTCTCTATCTGCAGAACTTTCAAACTGCTTTGGCTTTTCAATGCCAAGCTTATCATCAAATCTAACATGAATAGATTCTTCCACAATCTGTGTTTCAGTATTGTATACTCTGTAGCCTTTAGAGCGTTCAGAATACCCAAGCATGAAACACTTATGTGCTTTAGAATCAAACTTGTTCAGATTCTCTTTAGTATTTAGCATATAGCAAATACATCCAAAAGGATGAAAATATGAAATGTTGGGCTTTCTGTTCCTCCATAATTCATAGGGAGTCTTTTCCAGAAGAGGTCTTACAGACACTCTGTTCTGAATGTAACAGGCTGTGTTGATTGCTTCTGCCCAAAAGTGCTTTGCCAGATTAGTCTCATTGATCATGGTTCTGGCCATTTCTTGCAGAGTTCTATTTTTCCTCTCTACAACCCCATTCTGTTGTGGAGTTCTAGGACAGGAAAAATCATGAGCAATGCCATTTTCATTAAAATATTTTTCAAAATATTTGTTTTCAAATTCACCACCATGATCACTTCTGACTTTTATGATTTTGAAACCTTTTTCATTTTGGACTTGTTTGCAGAAGTCAAAGAACACAGAATGTGACTCATCCTTGTGTTTTAAGAACTTTACCCATGTCCATCTACTATAGTCATCAACAATGACTAATCCATACATCTTGCCTCTGATGGATGCAGTTTTCACTGGTCCAAACAGATCAATATGAAGTAATTCCAATGGTCTGGAAGTAGAAACAACATTTTTAGATTTAAAGGAAGATTTTGAAAACTTTCCCTTTTGACATGCTTCACAAAGAGCATCTGAGTTGAACTTCAACTTAGGAAGTCCTCTGACAAGATTAAGTTTATTAATCTGAGATATACGTCTCATATTAATATGCCCCAATCTTCTGTGCCAGACCCATTGCTCCTCATTAACAGACAAGAGGCATTTAACATTCTGAACCTTAAGTTCTGAAAGATTTATTTTATAAATGTTGTTCTTCCTATTTCCACTAAATAGGATTGAGCCATCCTTTTGACTAATAGCTTTACAACATTTTTGATTAAAGATTATGTCATAACAATTGTCACTTAATTGAGTTATGGACAATAGATTATGCTTCAATCCTTCTACAAGTAAAACATTAGTAATAAAGGGAAGGTTACCATTTCCAATAGTGCCAGATCCAATGATCTTGCCCTTCTGATTCCCTCCAAATTTCACATCACCTCTAGATCTAAGCTCTAGACTTTGGAACATAGACCTTTCTCTCGTCATATGTCGCAAGCATCGAGAGTCCACGTACCATGACCGGCGTCCTGACCTTGCTGCTAAGAACATCTGCAACAGGAATTATTTTACTCTTAGGTACCCATATCTTCTTGGGTCCTTTTGGGTTAGTTGTTCTGAAGGTTCGTCCAAACTTCTGTTTTTCAACATAAGGTTTATTCTGACTAGCCTTAGATTTAAACACATGAATGTTATTTTCAGAACGAGTGTGTTTAATATCATTCAAGTGACCAAATTTAAAATGGGAATATAAAGGAGTCTTCTTGATGATAATTTTATCAACAGATTTTGGATTTAAATCAGAAGAAGATTTATATCCAATTCCTTTTCTGTTATTTCTTCTAACTCCATAGATCATAAAGGCCATTTTACTTCTGTCTATGCTTTTAGCAAGAAACTTCTGAAAGCTGTAGTCATATTTTTCCAAAATATTTTTGCATTCAGACTCAGTTTCAGAATCAGAGTCTTGTTGAGCTAATTCAAAATCATTTTTCATTTTTAAGTTCATTTCATTTAGCTCAGCCACTTCTGATTTGAGAATATTATTCTCAGATACAAGATTGCTTTGACGCTCCTTGTATTTGAGCTTAATATTGTTATAGCTCTTTAGAACCTCTGATAACACTTTGATAAGTTCATCTTTAGTGAGTTTAGCCATTACCTCTTCAGCGTCAGAGTCAGATTCAGAGTCAGATTCAAATCCTGAAATTCCTTCCTCCTGATCTTCTATGTCTGCCATCAATGCTACGTTGGCACATTCCTCTTCTGACTCAGATTCAGATTCAGATGTATCTGAAGCATCCCAGGTTGCCATTAGAACCTTCTTTTTCTTATCAGATTTTCTTTTAGGCTTTTCTTTCAACAACTTTGGACATTCATTTTTGTAATGCCCAGGTTCTTTACATTCGTAGCAGACAACCTCCTTTTTGCCAGATCTTCTGTGTACAAAAGATTCTTTTCTTTGGTCAGGCTTCCTGAAGTTTCTGAACTTCTTTCCTTTATGCTTCCAGAGTTTGTTTATTCTTCTGGACAACATGGATAATTCATCTTCATCTTCAGATGAGGATTCTTCAGAGTTTTCCTCTATGACCTACAACGCTTTAGCAGATTTATTAGATTTTAAGGCAATTGACTTACCTTTCTTTTGAGGCTCATCTTCCTCAAGTTCAATTTCATGACTCCTCAGTGAACTGATTAGTTCCTCCAAGGAAATCTGGTTCAGATCTTTAGCCATTTTCAGCGCAGTCACCATAGGTCTCCATCTGGTAGGTAAGCTTCTGATGATCTTCTTCACGTGATCAGCAGTAGAGTAACCTTTATCCGGAACCTTTAGTCCAGCTGTAAGTATTTGAAATCTGGAGAACATAGCTTCAACAGATTCAGCTTCTTCCATCTTGAAAGCTTCATACTTCTGAATTAGAGCCAGAGCCTTGGTCTCTTTTACTTGAAGGTTTCCTTCATGAGTCATTTTCAAGGACTCAAACATGTCAAATGCAGTTTCTCTATTTGTGATCTTTTCATACTCAGTGTGAGATATTGCATTTAACAATATTGTTCTAGCCTTGTGGTGATTTCTAAACTCCTTCTTTTGGGCTTCTGTCATAGATTTTCTATCTATTTTCTTGCCATTACCATCAATGGGATTAACATATCCATATATGACCAAATCCCATAAATCAACATCATAACCAAGGAAAAAACTTTCAATCCTGTCTTTCCAATAATTAAATTTCTCCCCATCAAACATAGGGGGTTTAGTGTTGATTCTATCCCTTTCATCATATTTGTTGTTAATGTTATATATTGAAGTATCAGCCATAGGAACAACCAAATACATATCAAAGTTTTTCTCACTGGATCTTTTCTGTCACTATGAAGTGGTAGCACACACAGAACCATGCTCTGATACCAACTGAAGGTGAGAAAATACTTAGAAGGGGGGTTGAATAAGTATGAAGATAAAAACATAGAAGTAAAAACTCAAGTATTTTTATCCTGGTTCGTTGAACTCAACTACTCCATTCCACCCTTTCTAGAGTGATTTACCTTTCTCAAACAAGGACTTAATCCACTATTTAATAAACTGATTACAATAGTAGGCACTAAGAACAACTGTTCAAAGTCTTCTCAAGAACTACTGATCCTAACTGGATCTTCTTAAGATTTTCTTACAATAAAATGTAATAATAAATACAAGTGTTAAAATGCTTCTAATAAAGCTTTATCACAATTGTGATTTTTCACTTAAGATTAAGAACAATGAAATAATTCTAGCAAGAATATATAAGTTGTATGAGAGCTTTTTAATCAATTCTTTTCAAGTGTATTCGTCAACTAAAGAAGATGAGTGAAGACGTGCTTTTATAGGCACAGTGATCCAAGAGCTTTTCACGTTGAGAATAGTGTACCAAAAGGTCTGAGCCTTTTTGTCTTCACATCAAGTGACCTTTCCTAGAAGAAGAATGCACAGAGAAATCCTTTTTGTCTGTGTTCTTGTGTCTAGCATAAATAAGGAAAGAGTCGTTTGGATATTCCAACGGATATAATCTTTGAATTCTTTTTCAACAATTTTCAGCAAGAATTATCAGAGTCTAAGTTAGTCAGAGCCTTCTAATGTTCATCAGAGTTTTGCTAAATCAGAGTCTTTGCAGCAAGTGTGTTTTCAGCGTGTATAAGTTTAGAGCAGAGTTTTTGGGTCAGATCCTCAGTACTGGCAGCGTTAGTACTATCAGAGTCTTCTGATGCTTTCTAGCTTGCTTCAGATTCTTCTGTAGCTTCTGCTTCAGATCCATCTGGAGGCAGCACTCAGAATCTTCTGGTGGCAGCGTTCAGAATCTTCTAAGAGATGCTTCTGACGCTTCAGAGCCTTGCATATTTCTTATGTTCAGATCTAATTTGCTTCTGGCGTGGTATTTACTTTAACATCTGCAGCAAACATTCTCAAGCAAATTTTAGAGTATATAATTCTTCAATACAAAATTTCATAATAGTTATCATCAAAACATAGAGATATTATTAAGAACCAATCTGTGTTCTAAAAATCTCCCCCTTTTGATGATGACAAAAACATCAGAAATTTTGTTCAGTTAGAAAAGAAAATAATTATAACTCCCCCTGAGATGATGAATCTCCCCCTGAATTGAATACTAGGAAGGAATAGAAACTTCCCTTTTTGCATGAGTATTCTTTTCAGAATCAGAGCCTGAATGTTCTAAGCGTTCAATCTTGCTTGTTTTAGAGTCAGAGTCTGATACGTTAAAAATGATCTGGAAGTCTCAGAGTTTCTTTTAAGGAATATATCAGATTTATTAAATGATCAGATAAAACTTGATATATCTGAAGTTTCATTTTGGTAGAGTTTATTTAAACAGTTCAGATCTATTTTCTCCCCCTTTTTTGTCATAATCAAAAAGTAAAAACTTTTAAAAGACTAATAAAAGGAAATACAGAAAAGATAAATCATGTAGAGAAAACATTGAGACATTCATTCATTTAGAGCAAATAATACAAACATCAGAAAGAAAATTCAAGTACATGTGCAAACATCAGATAAAAAATAAACTAAGTTTGTTTTGACAAAATCATCTTCAACAGATCAGTGATCTCAGAGGATGACTGTTATTTCTTTGACATCCACTTAGCCATGGTTTCATTCTTCTGATCTTGTTTGGACATCCACTGAGCCATGTCTTCAGACTTCTTATCTTGCTTAGCCATCCATGACTTAATCTCTGATTGACCAGCTTCCAGAACTGCAATCTTATCTTCAAGATCTGGATACTCTTTCTTGATCTCAGATGAAGAAGGTGGGACAGATTCTGAAGCAGGAACAGAGTCAATTTCCATAGGGGATTCAGAGTCAGGAGCAGCAGATCCAAAGGATTGTTCTACAAGAGTCATAGCCAGAGGGTTGTCTTCAGATGCAGATTCAGTATTCACTTCTGTATCACATACTTCAGATGATGAAGGAGCATCTCTAAGAAGCAATGGTGCAGATCTTTTAACAGTCCAGAACAAACTTCTAGCAGTTTCAGCAAATCTGAGCTTCGCATCATCAGAACATACGTTCTTCAGATTTGATGCTACAATATTGAATCTGTTGATGAAGCTATTCCAAATAGCATCAGATTCATTTGCATCCATTATTGATAAACACTTCCTCTGTACAGAGCCTAAATGCATCTCTATTTCTTTCAAAAAACTTGTAAATAAATGATCAACATTCAGCCTAGGTTTTGGTTTTAGGAGAGTTTCCAATGTGATTGGCTTGGGTTGAGGTGAAGGTGGAATGGTGAATTTTGGAATGGTGATCAAAGGACGAGGGTAGAAGGGTATGGATGGAGGATCAGATGAAGTCACAGTTTTGGATCTGATTAAAGCATTCAACATAAATGGTTTTGCATTTGATGCATAGGAAATAACATCAAATACGGTAGAAGAGTAAGGAATGAATGCAGATTTATCAGATAAAATAGGTTCTGATGAAGTCATTTATGGCAGTTCTTTTATATAGGTTTGAAGAACAGATGGTAGAATGATGGAAAGCTTGGGTTTTAGAGGGGTGATAGTGTCAGATGTTTCAATTCTGTCATAGAAATTTTTAACTTTCAACACATAAGAAAGTGGATCAGTGGGGAGCGGTTTAAAGGAAGCAAAGGATACAAATTCAGATCTCCTTGGCTTAGGTTTTGGAATGGGATTGGGAATGAGAGAGTCTGATGAGACAGGTGGTTCTGGTTGGTTAACTGCAAGATTTCTGAGAGAGGGTGTTGCACCCCAAAATTTGCCCAATTTTTCTTCACCTAGCTTATGTTTCATTTCATTCACATTAGCATTATCATTTGCATTTCATTGACATGTATGCAGGAGATCAAGAGGCATGATTACCAATCAAGGTCTATACAAGACTATGAAGCTAGATAAGAAGGTTATTCAGATATTCAAGGGTTGATATCCTTGCCAGAGAAGTTAAAAGATCCTCAGAGAGGGTGATTGAAGCCAGATGTGTAGGTCTCCTAACTTGAGAGTTGAGGGAAGCCATCAGATGATTCTTAGGCCATGAAGATGGACTTGAGGTATTGAGAGAGCTCATGAGAAGGTTTGAAGATCACTTTGAGGCCTAGACAGGTCATTGTGTAAGAATAAGAAGCCTCAACCATGATTGGTGTAGCTAGGGTTTGACTGGGTCAACCCTAAGTCAACTGATGATTTGAAGGAAGTTGAGACCTAATTCAAGATCCATGTGATCATGGATTGATACATTTATATGTTATAAGTATTATTCCAAGGTTAACTCATCATGATTGAAGAGTTTGAGAAGTTTCAGGCTAGGGTTTCTAAGACTTGACAATGTAAAATCCCCTAGCTTAGCCCCTATCTTCAAGGCAATTTAGCTCAAGATGTGATTGACATCTCATCTTGCCCCCAACATGATTGTTGTAGAGCATGGTCTTAGCTTTAATTTTAATACTAGAAGTCCTTGATAGGATTTGTAGAACTCAAGTTATGGCTTTGCCAAGTTACAAGTCATCTGAGGTATGTGAGTTTGGGGCTTGAAAGTTACCCAACTTGCATGAAACCTTTGCCCAAGAAGGATGATTCCTATGAACCTTTGGTCAACATGAATGTTGTTCCTTATCCTCTTAGCTTTCCATAGAGTACTAGAAGTCCTTGATAGGATTTGTAGAACTCAAGTTATGGCTTTGACAAGTCTAGGGTATTTTGGGAATTTGTGATTATAGGTCATTTATGATCATAGGTCATTTTCACCAACTTAGACACCTCAAATGAAATTTTGTTCAACTTTAAAGTTGCTCAAAGTGGGGTTTTAACCTTGACCATGCATCAAGGAGACATTGAAATGGCTCAAGGAAGGAAGTGGTTCAAGGAATTTTGAAAAAAGAAGAATTAAAGGCATTTAATGACCAAAAAATTGAAATAATTCATTTTGTGTGCAAACAAGGCAAAATTATAGGTCATTTTGAATGGAAAAATCATTTTAGAAACTTTGGCAATGCTAGAATTTTGGTTTGAGTCCATTTTCATATTATTTCATGTTGTTACTTCATGATGAAGCAACATATCAAACTCACACCATTGGATTTCAAACAAGGAAGAGAACATAACAAACCAATCCAATATCTCATGAGATGAATTTTCCAAGCATTTTCATGCCCAAAGAGAGCCAGAATCGTGACTGGTGTGGGAGAGATTTTGGAGAGAAATTGAAATTTCAAAATCTCATTTGGGTGATTACAGAACTTTCTAGATGATTCTAATGAGTTCTATATAAGATTTAGAGTGTGTTCAGCCATTTTTTTGGAAGCATTTGAAGCTGGTAGCAGAGATAGCAAGTGAAAATTCAGAGCTGCAACTCAAGATCGTGTTTAGAGATTGAAGAGGAATGAAGCCAAATTGAGGTGTGCATTGGCTTCAGAGGAAGATTTGGAGTGAATCTGGATCATTGTGGAGGAGAAATCGAGCAAGAGTTGCATCTGTTCTTGATCTGAAACCAGGATTGTACAAATTGAAATTGTGCTTAATCTATAGGGAGATAGCTAGAAATCTTTATGTGGTTAGGTTCTTATCATGACATAGATGGATTCTGGTACCAGAATTTGATGGATAGAGACACTCTAGGGTATGGACCATTTTCTGTTGAGCCTGATTTCTCAAGATTCTTGGTGATACATTCATGATTGGATAGTGGAAATTGATCAGTGAAGAGTGTAGATTACATTAGGATCATTATCTTGGAGAATTGTGATGATCAAGATTTGGTGGATTTCTGAAAATTCTATCGTGTTTGGAGTTAGAGAAGGAATTAGTGAATTTGGATGATGGATTCGTGATCAGGATGAAAAATTGAGTGGGATGATGATTTGTTTCAGTATTTTTATTGACTTGTGTATGCCACCTCACCGGAGAAGACGGTGGCACTGCAACTCAGGCCACCGTCTGAGAACTCCCTCCATCTCAGTTTGAATTTGGGGACGATGAGCATGAGCCGTGGGATGAGGGTTTGACATTTGACTCAGGCAATGGATGGATGGCCACGATTGGCTCTCAAATTCTGAAGAGAGACTCTGAATGAAACGCACCATTTCAATAATTGGAATGGTTTGGGCTTAGTGCAATGAGTGATATTCATACCCCCCATTGGCCCAATTTGTGAAGTGAACTTGAAATAATTGCTATTTGATACGCGTATTTTATTATTTTCTTTGTTTTTTCTTTTATTTTCATCATTTCACATAGTTTGTAAATAATTCATAAAAAATAGAATAATAACTCAATTAATTCCATATTTTTTCCCCTTGATTCATAATTGAATCTAGAATTTTATTGAATTAAAATATTAGGAATTCATGCATTTGTGATTTTAATTGCATTTTTTGTATTTTAATTGACATTAATTTCATTATGGTTGATACCTTGTCTTGCTGATTTTTGTGTGATCATTTGATGATGATTCTTGTGCTGATTTTTTGTGTCTAGTTAGTTTAGACATGTATGCTCCCGTTAGATTTTTCTCACATTTTTGTGATGAAATTAGGTGTTGGTTTTAAGTTGATACTTTAGGTGCTCTAGTTTTAGGGTTTAAGCTTAGTACCTTGTAGTTTAGGATTTATTTCTAGGACTCTGTGGACGATTTAACCTCTGGATTTTGCATGATAGGGTCATGATTGACTTAGGTTCCCATAGTTATTTTTGTAGGATTTTACAATTGGTTTTAGTATTTTAGTTGGAATTAACTTTAGTACTAGGTTTTAGGTGATCCTAACTTGCTAATTCAACTAGATTGATTTCTTTAGTTCCCTTGGATTAGGGTTTTGCTTCTCTTGCTCTTGGATGGTGTTGAAGACTTGTGTGGGCTGCTGAGGAATGCATGGTGGAGCTTGGACTTGAAGTTTTCTCTTCCTTTGGAGTAGTTTTGTTTAGGTGTTAAGATTAGGATTTGTAGGTGGAGCTTCTAGATAGATTCTCTTCTTTCATAAACATGGAAGGTATTGATCAGTTCCATTCTTCCCTATGATGTAAGGTCCCCTTGTGAAGGCCTCATCCCTCCTTTGGTAGGATGTGTGGCTCTTCACAAGTTGGTAGAACCTTTGATGGTTCCTTCCTTTGATGGTGGAGTGTTTACTGATGACCTTTGGTCTTCACTTTGCTTTCCTCTATCCACACCTTGCTCTTGTTAGATGAATCTTTCTCCCTTGCTAAAGGATGGAGTTCCTTGTTAGAAGATTGAAGATGCTAGAAGTTGCTACTTCTATGTATTTGAAGACTGCCATTGGAGATGAAGCTTGAAGACCAAGAAGAACAAGTTAACACTTGTGAAGAAGATCCAGCTGAGATCAAATGAAGAGCTGAAGCTTGAAGTTGGAGAACAAGTTGATACTTGTGTTTGATGCATTGAAAGCTTGAAGAAGCAAGTTGACACTTGCTATTGAAGATGATAGCCTTGAAGAGCAGTTGGAGAC
The DNA here is from genome assembly GCA_963859935.3 of Lathyrus sativus. NCBI lineage: Eukaryota > Viridiplantae > Streptophyta > Magnoliopsida > Fabales > Fabaceae > Lathyrus > Lathyrus sativus. Next base: position 231,680,910 of record OZ012738.1, read on the forward strand.
TGAGGACTGAACTGCTGTCAGAAGATTGCTTTGCTGTGAAGTTGTGTGGAAGTTGTTGATCTGCTTTCTTTCCTGTCTGTTTGCTTGCTGTGCAACTGTATTAATGTGACTTGTTTGATTTGATTGATGCATTAGAATAAGCTCATATTTAGATTGATTTAATCTAGGAGCATGATTGCACTAGAGGTTGAGTTGCTCCCTCTGCTTGTATTTTTACTGTATGGCTTTGCTTGCGGGTATTCGGTAGAGCCCAGCTCCCTTGCCTATGTGGTTTGTGTTTTGCTTGATGGCATTTTATTTCATTTCTTCTGTATGATTACAATTATTCATATTTGGCTTGAGGTCGAGACGAGCTTGTGGAGGCTGATGCCCCACACACATTTCCTCCCTCACTTGCATTGCATGCATTTTACAGTGGTTTACTGTTTACTGTTTAAGCTGGTGCTTTATCTGTTTCTGTTTACCCTGACATAATCCCCTAGGAATTTCACTTCCTTTGATAAGGAAGTGATGATTAGAACTTTAGGTTGAAACCTATGCATGATAACTTCTAGGAGTTCCCTGTTTCAAACCTCAACCATAGGATGAATCCTTGGCATGATAACATTAGAACTTGATAGTCTCCCCTTAGTTGAACCTGTTCGTTCTCTCTTCTCATCTCAAGACAATTTAAAACACAGTAATAAAGGTTAACTGACGTCGTACGTTACGAGCCTTAAGCTATCTGAGAAAGGGTTGCCGGAGAGTTTCTTTTCGACAGCCTGGATGTTTAGTATGGCACCCTTTGGGTGACATGCGACGCATTCACTCTCAGGTCATAGTCTCTAGTGCGATATTGGTTGCAAACATCCATAAAAAACAGTTCTTTCGTAAAAGACAGAAAATAAACTTCAAACCTTTTTGCCCCGTGGGCCCATAAGTCAAAGGAAAACTTTTCTGAAGAAAAGAGTGTTGTTAACTCCCAGTTCTACCGCAAACGGTAACGCATAAGTCTCCAAGAGTCGAGCTGCGTACGCCAAACTGCTGAAACTGTTTGTTAACCCTACTCGAGAAAACAGATGAATCTGAATTCCCGTAATCCGTATTATCCCGAACTACGTGAGCTCTGATCTCTCATACCTGTTGAGAGTACGTAGGCACAATACTGATGTGTTGGCGAGCCACCTCCCCCGTAACCCGTAGTTAGGCGAACTATGTTGACTCTGATTTCTCATTCTCTGATGAGAATACGTAGGCATAAAGCGCGACGCTTTGCCGAGTCATTTTCTTTTCTTTTTTAAGCCAGCCTTGATAGGTAGATAGTAAAACCAACCCGTCAGATAAACACAACAAGCATGGATCCCATCGAGTACGATGGACGTGAGGGGTGCTAATACCTTTCCCTTGCGTAACCGACTCCCGAATCCAGACAATGGTTGCAATGACCTTGTCTTATACCTTTTCGTCAGGTTTTTTCCGATCGTTTCCTTTCTCGTTCTGAGGGATAAATAACGAAAGGTGGCGACTCTTCTGTTTTGCCGGCACCTTATTTTCGCAGTAGCGACAGCTGGCGACTCTGCTGGGGACTCTGATAGTTTCGTGGGATCCAACGTCCCTTATACGAGTCAGTTTGGGGATCCAACGTCGCCTGCGAGAGTCAATCCTGGCGCTTGTATGTTTACTTGTTGGGTTGTGTTTACTTATCGCATTTTATTTCCCGCACTTTATTTTCAGTATGATATGATTATCTGTGCTGTTGTGGGAGGGGCATTCTGATGAGTGAGGAGCCAGACCCAGGCTTGAGTGTACCTATCATTAGTTGTGGAAATTAGTGCGCACGTGCTTGCTTTGCAGGCACTAGTGTGTCATGAAATCCACGCTTAGATGAGGTTCTCCCGGTTGACTTCTTTTCCGGCCCTTTGGGCCTGGGGGGTTGTTGGTTTGGAGGATTGTCGACTCTGGGGACCGATCATTTGGGATTCAGCTAAGTGAGGCCGCTTCAGGAGATGGTGATGCCACACCTTCTGGGTATCGTATCATCTCTCTTGAATGTCTGTGACGCTGATGACCGCATAGGATGCCGAACTTGTGTCAGTTTAGGTCCATACCTGTGAGCAGGGTCGGGTTTGTTGCAAGAAACCTTAACCTTCAGACTACCTGGTTTTCTTGATAGTGAATCAGTTTTGTTGGTATCATAGGTTCTCATCATCAGATATGTGTTTGTTCTTGACAGAGCAGATTTATGGTCTGGTATCAGAGGTTCTCATCATCAGATATGTGTTTGTTCTTGACAGAGCAGATTTATGGTCTGGTATCAGAGGTTCTCATCATCAGATATATGTTTGTTCTTGACAGAGCAGATTTATGGTCTGATATCAGAGGGTCTCATCATCAGATATATGATTGATCTTGACAGAGCAGGTTTATGGTCTGATATCAGAGGGTCTCATCATCAGATATATGGTTGTTCTTGACAGAGCAGGGTTATGGTCTGGTATCAGGGGTTACTTCTCATCAGAGATATGGTTGTTCTTGACAGAGCAGTATTATGGTTTTGTTGATACAGAATCTTCACCTTCATCTCCTCAACAGCACAGTCGTCTTGATCTCCTGCTGCATGATTGCATTTTGCATTGTTTTGCATACTCATTTGCATATCATTAACGTGTGTCTGTGTTGCAGGTACCGTCTCCCCCAGTTCAGGTTTTCTTGCCTTCTATTGTGCTGTCATGGGTTCTCTGAGGAAGACTGTGGCCTACAAGCTCCCCACTCCTGATGTTGTTCAGCTGTCTAGTTTGATTGCTTTGGCAGATGATTCTGTGAGAGGTGAATTCAGAAAGTCTTATGGGAAACTGCTCAGCTTGGTTCGTAAACCTTCTGTGTTTGAGTTGAATGGGTTGTACGCCTTGCTGCAGTTCTACGATTCTCCTTTGAGATGCTTTACTTTCCCGGACTTTATTCTCGCACCTACACTAGAGGAGTATGTTGATTTGTTAGGTGTGCCTATCAAGAGTCAGATGCCCTTTGTTCATATGGATGCTGAGCCTAATCTGGCTAGTCTAGCTCTTTCGCTTCATCTGGATGCCTCTGAGTTGGTCTTGTCTAGTTGGAACGGGGTTCCCGGTTTCTCCTTGCAGCTCTTAGTGGGAAAGGCCCAGCAGTGTGCCAAAGACGGTTGTTGGATCGTGTTCAACACTATTCTTGCTCTTTGCATATACGGCATCATTCTGTTCCCTAATATGCCTGACTTTGTAGACTTCGACGCCTCTCACATCTTTGCAGCAGGGAATCCAGTCCCTACCTTGGTTGGAGATGTCTATCATTCCGTCCACTACAAAAACGAGAACAGAAGGGGCAAGAATGTCTCGTGCTGTGTGCCCCTATTCTATAGATGGCTTGACAGTCACCTACCCAAGAAGGGTCCCTTTGCTTCATCCGCAGCCACAGATGAGTGGCCTGAGCGTTTGATGAGTCTATCAGCGGAGGATGTTGCCTGGTTTGATAGAGATAGGTTGGGTACTGAGATTATCTTCAGCTGCAGCGGGTTTCCGAATGTGCCTTTTATAGGCAGGAAGGGCTGTATCAACTATAATCCATCTCTGCTGGTCCGACAGTTTGCTTATGCTTTGAGAGCTCCGTCGAAGGATGAAGAGGTGCAGGAATCTCTGTACCTCACTGGTCTTCTAGAGGGGGATATGTTATCTAAGCTTCATCACACTTGGAATGGTATCAGTAGGCGGGGGAAACCGTTGCTAGGAAAAAGTAATAGCCAAGCCTACGCTCCATATGTGACCTGGATCAGAGCCAGGGCAGATATCATAGGGATGTCGTTTCCTCCTGCCAAGCTAGAAAGCCCTCCAGTGATTGAAGAGCCTACCACCGTGCCTATTCAGCAGTACAATCAGGTGTTAGCTGAGCGAGAGGAGCTGAAGAAGGCAAATGAAGAACTGGAAAAAGAATTGGCTCAGTTCAGAAGCGAGAGAAGCGAAGCCGTCTATTCCTTCAAGAGGCAAACAGAGCTGATAAATAAGTTGGGTACGAATTTGACTAAGCAGTTGGCTGAGCGTGAGCGTTTGGGTCGGGACTTCAAATCTGTCAACGACGTATTGTCCACTAAGAAGCAGCACTTGGAGGAAGCGTACCGGAGAATATCCAAGTTTAATCAGCATTGGAAGGCCACCCTAGCCAACGACAAAGAACGGGAGGATAAACTGAAGCAGCAGATCTCCAAATTGAAAGCCCAGGTGAAGGCTAGTGAGAAGAGGTTTGACGAAGAAACCGCTCGCAGATATGCCGCTGAAGGCCTGCTAAACAAGGCTCTTGCTAACCTGAAGGAGCGCAAACAGACGTTTGAATCCAAGAAGCGGAAGTTAGAAGATTGTTTTGGCGAAGGAGTATGGGAAGACTCAGTTGAAGGTCTCCAATACACTATTATGCAGAGGGAGTTACTCGTCGAAGGGCTGCTCACTCAGCCTGATCATCCAGAAACGAGGGATCTGTTAGAAGAGTTTCGAGCCCGTGGCCGTGCTTGACTATATTTGTAATCCTTTTGTTTTGATCATTGTTGTAGGCTGACCATCACCAGGCTTGTTGGTCGAGGTCATGCTATTGATTCTGCTTGTACTCAATGACGTTGTGTACCGCCGTGAGGGGCTTTCTTTATATATATATATATATATGAGATGTTATTTCCATGACTGGACTCGGACTTCTTATTATCAGCACTGGCACTCAGGCACTAGGATCGGGGGGGGAAATCTCCCTAACGCACAGACACATGTTTACATTTGCATGAAGCATTTGCATGACGAGCACATTGTCTTTTTTCTAACCCGTTGTGTATGTAGGTTGTTCCAGGATTGATCGAAGGCCGATCCACCGCTATCCGACCAGAGCGAATCAAGCTAGGGCAATGGAACAAGTACAAACTGACGTTCAGGAACTCCGAGAGAGGATGGACTGCTTCATGGAGCTCATGCAAGTGGTTGCCAACGGACAAGACCAGCTCAGAACATTGCTCCAGCCTCTGATCTCAAGGGTTGACAGCAATGGTGTACTTCATGGAGGGAGCGTTCCAACCCCTCCGCCTGCAGAATGGCGTCCCCGTTTCCGGGGGGCATGGAAGTGGTAACGACAATGTGATCACTAACATCGGGCTCAATGGTAATACGACTGGCGTCGGTAATAGGAACTTCGAGGCTAATGGAAACGCTGGACTAGGCAATGGCAACGCAGGTGCTGGAAATCTGTATGGGCCTCAGCCATGGCTAGAAGATCGTCAAGAAGATTTGTTCTCACAGAGGAGTGCTGAAGGAGAACTGACTGCTGAAGCACGTCTGAGGTTTAAGGCCCTTGAGGACAAAATGAGGAATTTCGAGAACCTGAACACTATGGGGGTCGACATGTCTAAAATGGGATTGATTTCTGATTTCAAGGTGCCTCCCAAATTCAAGGTACCCGACTTTGAGAAGTACAAGGGCACCACCTGCCCTCGTGTCCACTTAAGGTCATACTACCGAAAGATGTCCGCTCACTCTGAAGACGAGAAGTTGTTGATGCACTTCTTTCAGGATAGCTTGTCTGGGCCGTCCTTGGAATGGTACATGAGTTTGGAACCTACCAGTGTGCGCACGTGGAAGGAACTTGTTGAGGCATTTGTGCATCATTATCAGTATAACAGTGACTTGGCTCCGAACCGAGTTCAACTGCAGAACTTGTCACAGAGGAACAACGAGGGGTTCAAAGAATACGCCCAACGGTGGCATGAATTAGCGGCTAGAGTTCAACTGCCGATTGTTGAACGGGAGCTTGTTGAGATGTTTGTAGCCACCCTCCCAGGGGTTTATTACGAGAAACTAGTCAGCGGTATGTCAGGAAGTTTCTCAGATCTCGTCATTACTGGCGAGCACGTTGAAAACGGGATCAAGTTGGGGAAAATTCAAGGTGTCGATCTATCCTCAGCTGGAGGAGGAAAGAAACCATATGGTAGTAAAAGGCGTGAAGGGGAGACGAGAGCCGTGTCCAATGCTTGCAGGAAAGGTAAAGGCTCGCGCCAGCAGGTGGCTAGCATAACCATCCCTGCTATCCAACAACCCCAGTCACAGCAGCAGCCAAAACCAGCAAGGGTACAGAAAGTATCAGAACAGGGCACCTCTGTCGAGTCGTCACCTTGAGACGCCACCCATGTCGTATGCTCAGCTGTTATAAACTCTGCTTCAGTTACAGCTAGTCCAGAAGAGAACCCTGGCCCCCTTGACAGGGGCACCTCCGTAGGGTTATGATGCGAATGCAACATGTGATTTTCACTCAGGGGCACCCGACCACACGATAGAAAACTGCAAAGCCTTCAAGCACAAGGTGCAAGATATGGTGGATGTTAAGATCATCAATTTCTCTGATAATGTGTCGAATGTCACAAAGAACCCTATGCCAAATCATAGGGGAGGTGGGGTGAATGCCATTATTGAAGAAGAGGATTTAGATGTGTTGACTGATGTCAGGGATCTGAAGACACCACTTAGCTTCGTTAAAGCCAAGCTGATGAAGAGAGGCTTCTTTCCGGGCTGTGGAGAACTATGTATGGGCTGTGCGACTCGTCCTGATGGGTGCGAACAGTTGACGGAGGGGATTCAGAGTCTGATGATCGAAGGAATCTTGCAGTTTATCCGAAGGGCCGAATATGGATCTGGAGAGGTAATGCTGAAGCAGTATGATGAGGTTGCCACCATCACCATCCCTCGCCAAACGATAACCATTTCTGCACCCAGGCCGCCCACCATTACCATCACAAAGGCTGGGCCGATACCTTTTGAAAGCACCAATGCTGTCCCATGGCATTATGGGGCAAACGTCTACTGTAACAGACAGAAATTGGAATTGGAACCATCTGGGCAGTCTGTGGGTAACCTAATCGGAATTGGCGGAATCACGCGCAGCGGAATAGTATTTGCTCCACTTGAGATTGTGGCGGACAAAGCGGACAAAGCTGAAGAAACCGATAAGGGAAAGTGCAAAGTCGTTGAGGAAACCCCTCGTGGGGTAGAGAAGGAATTACTTGTTAAGGACGCTGAAGAGTTCATGAGGTTGATCAAGAAGAGTGATTACAAGATCATTGATCATCTCCATCAAACACCCTCGAAAATTTCAATCCTGAATTTGTTGCTGTGTTCAGAGTCACATCGCAACGCGCTGTTAAAGGTTTTGAATGCCACGTATGTACCGCAAGAAATCTCGGTCAACCAGTTGGAATGGGTAGTAGCCCACGTGAATGCTGGAAACGGGTTAGGGTTCACTAACCTGGAGCTGACACCGAAGGGAAGGAACCACAATAGTGCCCTGCACATCTCGATAGAGTGTAGGGGAACGATTATGTCTCATGTGTTGGTGGACACAGGGTCGTCGCTCAATGTTCTTCCGAAGAAGGCATTGATGAAGTTAGATACTCGAGGATTGATTTGCACGCCCAGTGATCTGGTTGTGAAGGCTTTTGACGGAACCAAGCGTCATGTCTTTGGAGAGGTAACGCTACCAATCCAAGTTGGGCCGGAAACTTTCGACGCAGTCTTCTACATCATGGAAATCATGTCTGGCTACAGCTGTCTCTTAGGCCGGCCATGGATCCATTCTGCTGGCGCCGTGACCTCCACGTTGCACCAGAAGCATAAGTACGCTGTCGGAGGCAGCATCGTAACTGTTTGTGGCGAGGAAGACATAATGGTGAGCCATTTGTCATCCTTCAAATATGTTGAGATGGATGGGGAAATCCACTAAACCATATGTCAGGCATTCGAAGCTGTTAAAGTCAAGGACGTGGCTCCAGTAATGACCGAGAAGCCAGAGATGACTCTCTCTTCCTTCAGGGAAGCCCGGGTCGTTGTTCAAGCCGGATCTACCCCAAGCTGGGGACAAGTTCTAGAAATACCTAACAAACAGGACAAGTTTGGGTTAGGATACTCTCCTGTGGCTGAAGCCTCCTCTTCTCACGGTGCGTCACGAGGTAAAGGGCCGATCCAGTTTACCAGTGGCGGGGTAATATTTGAAAGTGTCAACGCAGTGTCTGAAGACGGCGAAGACAGCGATTGCAACCTAGACTCTAGGATCCAGCCAAGCAAACCAGGCCAGAGCCTCAACAACTGGTCCATCAGGGATACCATCCAAGTGACAGGCAAAGAGATCCACATAGCAGATGACATCGACTCTGGACCTTCTACGACTCACTTCGACTTTGATTGCCCGATCTATCAAGCCGAAGAAGAGATTGATGAAGACGAAGACCTTCCCGAAGAGTTGGCCCGCTTGTTGAAGCAAGAAGAGAAAGTTATTCTGCCTCACGAGGAAGAGATTGAGATTGTGAATTTGGGTTCTGAAGAACTGGTCAGGAACGTCAGGATAGGGGATGCATTGCAGAGTGATGTCAAGCAGAGATTAGTCGAGATGCTGAGAGAGTATAGTGACATCTTTGCTTGGTTATACGAAGATATGCCCAGACTTGATACTGACATCGTGGTCCATCACTTGCCGCTGCGAGAAGATTGTCCTCCCGTTAAGCAGAAGCTTAGGAGGACACGACCAGATATGGCCGTTAAGATCAAAGAAGAAGTGCAAAAGCAGCTTAATGTTGGCTTCTTAGCGGTCACCACTTACCCTCCGTGGGTCGCCAACATAGTGCCTGTACCGAAGAAGGACGGTAAGGTGCGAATGTGCGTCGATTATCGGGATTTGAATAGGGCGAGCCCTAAAGATGATTTCCCGCTGCCTCATATTGATGTGTTGGTCGACAATACAACTCAGTTCTCCGTGTTTTTGTTCATGGATGGCTTCTCCGGCTACAATCAGATCAAGATGGCGCCGGAGGACATGGAGAAAACTACGTTTATTACACCTTGGGGAACATTTTGCTACAAGGTAATGCCTTTCGGTCTGAAGAACGCAGGGGCCACTTACCAAAGAGCAATGGTCACTTTATTTCATGATATGATTCATCATGAGATTGAAGTTTATGTTGATGACATGATTGCGAAGTCCCAAACAGAGGAGGGACATCTGGTCAATTTGCTGAAGCTTTTTGAGAGGCTTAGGAAATTCAGGTTGAGGCTGAATCCTAACAAGTGTACTTTCGGAGTACGATCTGGAAAACTACTGGGGTTTATCGTGAGTGAAAGAGGCATCGAGGTTAATCCTGCGAAGATAAAAGCAATACAAGAAATGCTAGCGCCAAAAACCGAAAAAGAAGTTCGTGGTTTCTTGGGTAGAATAAACTACATTGAAAGGTTTATTTCTCAGCTCACGGCCACGTGTGAACCGATGTTCAAACTACTGAAAAAAGATCAAGCGATTATCTGGAACGAAGATTTCCAGAAGGCATTTGATAAGATAAAACAGTATCTACAGGAACCTCCGATCCTGATACCCCCAGTGGCCGGAAGACCCTTAATCATGTACTTGACAGTTCTTGAGAATAATATGGGGTGTGTTCTCGGTCAGCACAATGAGACGGGCAGAAAGGAGCATGCCATTTACTATTTGAGTAAAAAGTTCACAGACTGTGAATCTCGTTACTCGATGCTGGAGAAGACGTGTTGTGCACTAGCCTGGGCTGCCAAACGTTTACGACAGTACATGCTCAATCACACGACCATGCTAATTTCGAAGATGGATCCGATCAAGTACGTCTTCGAGAAGCAAGCGCTTTCGGGTAGGATTGCCAGATGGCAAATGGTGTTGACGGAATATGACATTCAGTACGTTTCCCAGAAGGCCATCAAGGGCAGCGTATAGTCTGAATACCTTGCCGAACAGCCGATCAAGGACTATCAGCCGATGAAATTTGAATTCCCTGATGAGGATATCATGTTTCTCAAGGTGAAAGATTGAGATGAACTGTTGCCCGACGAGGGTCCAGATAGGAAATCCCAATGGAAATTGATATTTGACGGGGTGGTTAATTCTTACGGAAGTGGCATTAGGGCAATCATCACGACTCCCCATGGATCCCACATCACATTTCCCGCTAGACTGACGTTTCCGGTCACCAATAACAAAGCGGAGTACGAAGCTTGCATCATGGGTCTAGAAGAAGCAATTGATTTGAGAATCAAGAGCCTAGATGTGTACGGTGATTCGACACTTGTGATCAACCAGATTAAAGGGGAGTGGGAGACTCGTCAATCAAATTTGGTGTCGTACGTGAACTATGCCAGAAGGCTGCTTCTGTTCTTTGATCGAGTGGAACTCCATCATGTGCCCAGGGATGAGAATTAAATGGATGATGCCTTAGCCACGTTGGCTTTGATGTATACATTCAATTTTTGGAATGAAGCTCCAAGGATTGTCCTTTCTCGTCTTGATAGACCTGCATTCGTCTTTGCGATCGAGGAAGCCTCCGATGGCAAGCCATGGTTCCATGACATCCAGACCTTCCTTATGACTAAGGAGTATCCTGTGGGAGCGTCAACCCAGGATAAGAAGACTCTGAGAAGGCTGTCTGGAAATTTCTATCTCAATCCTGATGGAGTTTTGTATAAAAGAAACCACGATCTCGTGCTACTCAAATGTGTAGATGAGAAAGAAGCGAGTATGCTCATGGAAGAAGTCCATGAAGGCACATTTGGTACGCATGCCGGCGGACATGCTATGACAAGAAAGATCCTGAGAGCAGGATACTACTGGCTGACGATGGAATCGGATTGCTTTAAATTCGCGAAGAGATGTCATAAATGCCAGATTTATGCTGATAAGATTCATGTGCCGCCGTGCCCATTGAATGTCATGTCTTCCCCGTGGCCGTTCTCCATCTGGGGCATCGACATGATATGCAAGGTCGAGCCCACCGCATCTAACGGTCATCGCTTCATTCTAGTAGCCATCGACTACTTCACCAAGTGGGTGGAGGCAGCCTCATATGCTAATGTGACCAAGTAGGTGGTGGCTAGATTCATAAAGAGGGACATCATCTGTCGTTACGGAATTCCCGAGCGGATCATCACTGATAATGGTTCGAATCTGAATAACAAGATGATGAAGGAGTTGGGCCAGAGTTTCAAGATTGAACACCACAACTCATCTCCTTACCAGCCGAAGATGAATGGCGCCGTTGAAGCGGCTAATAAGAACATTAAGAAGATTGTACAGAAGATGGTTATGACCTATAAGGATTGGCACGAGATGTTGCCATTTGCACTGCACGGTTATCATACAACGGTACATACATCAATCGGGGAAACTCCTTTCTCACTGGTGTACGGTATGGAAGTTGTCCTACCGTTAGAAGTGGAGATCCCTTCTTTACGAGTTTTGGTTGACGTGAAACTCGATGAGGCAGAATGGATTAAGAACTGACTAAACCAACTCAGCCTGATGGACGAGAAGAGGTTAGCATCGATTGCATATGGCCGTCTGTACCAAAGCCGAATGAAGAAAGCTTATGATAAGAAGGTGCGTCCTAGAAGCTTTCAGACGGGTGATCTCGTCCTGAAGAAGATTCTTCCTCCACACTTCGATCACCGGGGCAAGTGGACTCCCAATTACGAAGGTCCGTACGTCGTCAACAAGGTCTTCTCGGGAGGAGCCTTGTTGTTATCCACGATGGATGGCGAAGATTTTGCATCCCCGGTGAACGCGGACGCAGTTAAAAAATACTTTGCTTAAAAATGACCCGCTGGAAAGAAAAAAAACATCCAGGCAAAAATGGGGCATCCCAGCGAACCATAAAAAAGGAAAAAAGGTTCGGGCAAAAATTAGGGATATAAAAGAAAAAATGTACACCTGCAAAGTTGAAAACCCGGAAGGGCGACTTTGGCAAAAAAGGGTATCCCGGTGAATCGAAAACCCGGAAGGGCGATTCAAGCAAAAGTTAGGGATTTGAAAAAAGCAAATGACTGTGTTCCGCGTGTGAACTGTATTTGTTTAGTGGTTTGGAAGACCTGAGGGCCGTTTATCTGAGTCAATCTCTTCTGAGGCTGAAGCGTCGGAGAAGTATCGAAGTCGAGTGGGTCATAGAGGGATCAACTCATGGTGTTCGTCTACGCCACATTGCCGACATTTGTGTATATACTGACGTATATTTATGTTTTTATATTTGCGCAGCTTCCTCATTCCAGGAGCTTGCATCTGTTGTAAAACATTTTCACCTATTAAGGGGTTCGTCATCAATAAAATATATACTATTCAGCAATTCTGTTTGCTTGTTTAGCATTTATCTGTTGTGTTTGCGAAAAAGAACGCCGATGTTTTCGATAAAATGCGCATACATAAACTTACTGGCCAAGGCCACTGATTGTTGAAACAATGAATTACTTGAACATTGTCACAAGATGATAACCTTGATAGGTCCCTTTGAGAGGGGTGTATTGTCTGTTTGTTTGTGTTGTTGCAGGTATAGCATATTCTAGGCAGTACGCCGTATTTTCCCCAAGCGGGATGATTCCTTCTTCTCCAGCCAGTGTAGCAGCATCTCCCCGCGGAGTATGAACATGAGATCGTAAGCATTGATATGTCTCCCCAACCAGAGAAGATTCTCTCCCCAATCAGATGCATCCTGAGGGAGGATCATCATCTCCCCAGCTGAGTCATGCGCTGAAGTGTACGTTCGTTCCCCAGCACTGGATCAAAGTACAGTTTTCGTAGAAGATTATTCGCAAGTGTGCAGCTTTCGATAGCTCAGACTGAAGTCTCCAGCGGAATTGAGATTCCCCACAGAGTTGTACTCTCCCCAGTAAGCAAGATGATTCCTTCTTCCCCAGCCGAGCTTGCGAATCCCCAAGAGAGCCGAGTTCTTGGAAAGCAATTGGGGCTAGGATTGGTTTTCCCAATAGCGTGTTGAATAGCTGATGTTGTACGTCCCCAACGGAGTCGTCATCTCCAGGAAAGTTTTGCCGCGAAGGCTGTGCAGTTTATTTCTGCAATTGACATCATTTTCCTCAGCAGTTTGTGGTTTGAATACCTGGTTGAGCGGGTTCAGGTTCTTGTAGAACTTTGCTCCCCTGCAGCAGTCAACTGAAGATCATTTCCCAAGGCGGAGTCCAATTGAGATTGGTGTGACTTCTTCTCCTTGGCAGGATGAGTCCTTCCTCCACCAGAGTGGTCCCTTTCTCCTTGACAGGAGACTTATCCCTTCAGCATTTATTTTGCTGATGGGGTCATAGCATTTTGCATGATTGCATAGCATTTACCCTAAATGCGTAGCATTTCCAACGTGTGGAGCATTACGCCATTGTCAAAGCATATGCATACGAAACATGAGCTAGGTTGTTACCGTTCTTGTTTCGCAGGTGTTCCTCCGCAAAGTCGCTTGCTCAAGATGATTCTTGAATTCCCCAGCGAAGTTGATTGTTTAAGATGATTTCTGGATCCCCGAAGCAGAGTTACTTGATAGTTCTCCAGAATCCCTAGCGGAGAGGTGTCATCCCCATCAGGTTTTAAAAAGAGAAGTTGAAATTTCCTTGATGACTTGATGATTGAAGTCCGGCAGCGGTGCCAAAACCCCGGACTTACTGATGAAGTCCAGCTGTGATGTCGAAGCAGTGCTCTCAGTTGATGCGGAGTGCCTGATGGCAGAAGTTTAGATATCCCTATTTGGTTCATGATTAACCGAGGATTCCATTACCGACTTACTGACGAAGTCTGGCTTACTCCTGAGAGTCTCTTTGAATTCCCGATGGCATAATTAACTTGATTGTTAAAAAGTTCCTAATGACCTGATGAGTCTCGAGGAATTTTTCTGCCGCCGTACCGCAGAATGCCTGACGACAATACCAGCGATCCCTTGATGACTTGAGGATGAAGATCTACAGCAAAATCAGATGATCATCCTGACGGAGATTTGAGCTTTGACCCTTCACCAATTACCGTGTGACCAATTCCCCAGCAGAGTTGTCGTGCAACTGGCATGCTCAGTTTTGAAGATGTTCCTACCAACCCAAGTATTGTTTACCTGCGTGGTTGGTAGATCACCCGTTACCGTGTAACCAGTGATCCCTCGATGATTTTAGGACGCAATGATATCAGATAAATCAGAGAATCATCCTGACGGGGATTCAGATCAGTAATTCTCCAGCTAGTTGTCATGCAACTATTGTTTCAGTTTCCGAAGATTTGTCCCCATCAGAGTACCGTGTACTTGTGCAGTTGGAAAATTTACGGGTTTGTTGGTATTCAACCGTCTTTTACCTTGATTGTTTGAGAGCCGCTCGCTTCTCACCCAGTCAGGTCCAAGCCGTTTGAATAGGGGCAGCTGTTGCACCCCAAAATTTGCCCAACTTTTCTTCACTTAGCTTATGTTTCATTTCATTCACATTAGCATTATCATTTGCATTCCATTGACATGTATGCAGGAGATCAAGAGGTATGATTACCAATCAAGGGATATACAAGACTATGAAGCTATCTAAGAAGGTTATTCAGATATTCAAGGGTTGATATCCTTGCCAGAGAAGTTAAAAGGTCCTCAGAGAGGGTGATTGAAGCCAGATGTGTAGGTCTCCTAACTTGAGAGTTGAGGGAAGCCATCAGATGATTCTGAGGCCATGAAGATGGACTTGAGGTCTTGAGAGAGCTCATGAGAAAGTTTGAAGATCACTTTGAGGCCTAGACAGGTCATTGTGTAAGAATAAGAAGCCTCAGCCATGATTGGTGCAGCTAGGGTTTGACTGGGTCAACCCTAAGTCAACTGATGATTTGAAGGAAGTTGAGACCTAATTCAAGAGCCACGTGATCATGGATTGATACATTTAGATGTTATAAGTATGATTCCAAGGTTAACTCATCATGATTGAAGATTTTGAGAAGTTTCAGGCTAGGGTTTCTAAGACTTGACAGTGTAAAATCCCCTAGCTTGGCCCCTATCTTCAAGGAAATATAGCTCAAGATGTGATTGCCATCTCATCTTTCCCCCAACATGATTGTTGTAGAGCATGGTCTTAGCTTTAATTTGAGTACTAGAAGTCCTTGATGGGATTTGTATAACTCAAGTTATGACTTTGCCAAGTTACAAGTCGTCTGAGGTATGTGAGTTTGGGGCTTGAAAGTTACCCAACTTGCATGAAACCTTTGCCCAAGAAGGATGATTTCTATGAACCTTTGGTCAAAATGAATATTGTTCCTTATCCTCTTAGCTTTCCATAGAGTACTAGAAGTCCTTGATAGGATTTGTAGAACTCAAGTTATGGCTTTGACAAGTCAAGGGTATTTTGGGAATTTGTGATTATAGGTCATTTATGATCATAGGTCATTTTCACCAACATAGACACCTCAAATGAAATTTTGTTCACCTTGAAAGTTGCTCAAAATGGGGTTTTAACCTTGACCATGCATCAAGAAGACATTGAAATGGCTCAAGGAAGGAAGTGGCTCAAGGAATTTTGAAAAAAGAAGAATTAAAGGCATTTAATGACCAAAAAATTGAAATAATTCATTTTGTGTCCAAACAAGGCAAAATTATATGTCATTTTGAATGGAAAAATCATTTTAGAAACTTTGGCAATGCTAGAATTTTGGTTTGAGTCCATTTTCATACCATTTCATGTTGTTACTTCATGATGAAGCAACATATCAAACTAACGCCATTGGATTTCAAACAAGGAAGAGAACATAACAAACCAATCCAATATCTCATGAGATGAATTTTCCAAGCATTTTCATGCCCAAAGAGAGCCAGAATCGTGACTGGTGTGGGAGAGATTTTGGAGAGAAATTGAAATTTCAAAATCTCATTTGGGTGATTACAGAACTTTCTAGATGATTCTAATGAGTTCTATTTAAGATTTGGAGTGTGTTCAGCCATTTTTTTGGAAGCATTTGAAGCTGGTAGCAGAGATAGCAAGTGAAAATTCAGAGCTGCAACTCAAGATTGTGTTTAGAGATTGAAGAGGAATCAAGCCAAATTGAGGTGTGCATTGGCTTCAGAGGAAGATTTGGAGTGAATCTGGATCATTGTGGAGGAGAAATCGAGCAAGAGTTGCATCTGTTCTTCATCTGAAACCAGGATTGTACAAATTGAAATTGTGCTTAATCTATAGGGAGATAGCTAGAAATCTTTATGTGGTTAGGTTCTTATCATGACATAGATGGATTCTGGTACCAGAATTTGATGGATATAAACACTCTAGGGTATGGACCATTTTCTGTTGAGCCTAATTTCTCAAGATTCTTGGTGATACATTCATGATTGGATAGTGGAAATTGATCAGTGAAGAGTGTAGATTACATTAGGATCATTATCTTGGAGAATTGTGATGATCAAGATTTGGTGGAATTTTGAAAATTCTATCGTGTTTGGAGTTAGAGAAGGAATTAGTGAATTTGGATGATGGATTCGTGATCAGGATAAAAAATTGAGTGGGATGATGATTTGTTTCAGTATTTTTATTAACCTGTGTACGCTACTTCACCGGAGAAGACGTTGGCGATGCAACTCAAGCCACCGTCTGAGAACTCCCTCCATCTCAGTTTGAATTTGGGGACGATGAGCATGATCCGTGGGATGAGGGTTTGACATTTGACTCAGGCAATGGATGGATGGCCACGATTGGCTCTCAAATTCTGAAGAGAGACTCTGAATGAAATGCACCGTTTCATTAATTGCAATGGTTTGGGCTTAGTGCACTGAGTGATATTCACACCCCCCATTGGCCCAATTTGTGAAGTGAACTTGAAATAATTGCTATTTGATACGCGTATTTTATTATTTTATTTGTTTTTTCATTTATTTTCATCATTTCACATAGGTTGTAAATAATTCATAAAAAATAGAATAATAACTCAATTAATTCCAGATTTTTCCCCTTGATTCATGATTGAATCTAGAATTTTATTGAATTAAAAGATTAGGAATTCATGCATTTGTGATTTTAATTGCATTTTTTGTATTTTAATTGACATTAATTTCATTATGGTTGATACCTTGTCTTGCTGATTTTTGTGTGATCATTTGATGATGATTCTTGAGCTGATTTTTTGTGTGTAGTTAGTTTAGACATGTATGCTCCCCTTAGATTTTTCTCACATTTTTGTGATGAAATTAGGTGTTGGTTTTAAGTTGAGACTTTAGGTGCTCTAGTTTTAGGGTTTAAGCTTAGTACCTTGTAGTTTAGGATTTATTTCTAGGACTCTGTGGATGATTTAACCTCTGGTTTTTGCATGATAGAGTCATGATTGACTTAGGTTCCCATAGTTGGATTTTACAATAGGTTTTAGGTGATCCTAACTTGCTAATTCAACTAGATTGATTTCTTTAGTTCCCTTGGATTAGGGTTTTGCTTCTCTTGCTCTTGTATGATGTTGAAGACTTGTGTGGGCTGCTGAGGAATGCATGATGGAGCTTAGACTTGAAGTTTGCTCTTCCTTTGGAGTAGTTTTGTTTAGGTGTTAAGATTAGGGTTTGCAAGTGGAGCTTCTAGATAGATTCTCTTCTTTCATAAACATGGAAGGTATTGATCACTTCCATTCTTCCCTATGATGTAAGGTCCCCTTTTGAAGGCCTCATCCCTCCTTTGGTAGGATGTGTGTCTCTTCACAAGTTGGTAGAACCTTTGAGGGTTCCTTCCTTTGATGGTGGAGTGTTTAGTGGTGACCTTTGGTCTTCACTTTGCTTTCCACTATCCACACCTTGCTCTTGTTAGATGAATCTTTCTCCCTTGCTAGAGGATGGAGTTCCTTGTTAAAAGATTGAAGATGCTAGAAGTTGCTACTTCTCTGTATTTGAAGACTGCCATTGGAGCTGAAGCTTGAAGACCAAGAAGAACAAGTTAACACTTGTGAAGAAGATCCAGCTGAGATCAAATGAAGAGCTGAAGCTTGAAGTTGGAGAACAAGTTGATACTTGTGTTTGATGCATTGAAAGCTTGAAGAAGCAAGTTGACACTTGCTATTGAAGATGATAGCCTTGAAGAGCAGTTGGAGACTGAGGACTGAACTGCTGTCAGAAGATTGCTTTGCTGTGAAGTTGTGTGGGAGTTGTTGATCTGCTTTCTTTCTTGTCTGTTTGCTTGTTGTGCAACTGTATTGATGTGACTTGTTTGATTTGCTTGATGCATTAGAATAAGCTCATATTTATATTGATTTAATCTAGGAGCATGATTGCACTAGAGGTTGAGTTGCTCCCTCTGCTTGTATTTTTACTGTATGGCTTTGCTTGCGGGTATTCGGTAGAGCCCAGCTCCCTTGCCTATGTGGTTTGTGTTTTGCTTGATGGCATTTTATTTCATTTCTTCTGTATGATTACAGTTATTCATATTTGGCTTGAGGTCGAGACGAGCTTGTGGAGGCTGATGCCCCACACACATTTCCTCCCTCACATGCATTGCATGCATTTTACAATGGTTTACTGTTTACTGTTTAAGCTTATGCTTTATCTGTTTTTGTTTACCCTGACATAATCCCCTAGGAATCTAACTTCCTTTGATAAGGAAGTGATGATTAGAACTTTAGGTTGAAACCTATGCATGATAACTTCTAGGAGTTCCCTGTTTCAAACCTCAACCATAGGATGAATCCTTGGCATGACAACATTAGGACTTGATAGTCTCCCCTTAGTTGAACCTGTTCGTTCTCTCTTCTCATCTCAAGACAAATTAAAACACAGTAATAAAGGTTAACTGACGTCGTACATTACGAGCCTTAAGGTATCTGAGAAAGGGTTGCCGGAGAGTTTCTTTTCGACAGCCTGGATGTTTAGTATGGCACCCTTTGGGTGACATGCGACGCATTCACTCTCAGGTCATAGTCTCTAGTGCGATATTGGTTGTAAACATCCATAAAAAACAGTTCTTCTGTAAAAGACAGAAAACAAACTTCAAACCTTTTTGCCCCGTGGACCAATAAGTCAAAGGAAAACTTTTCTGAAGAAAAGAGTGTAGTTAACTCCCAGTTCTACCGCAAACGGTAACGCATAAGTCTCCAAGGGTCGAGCTGCGTACGCCAAACTGCTGGAACTGTTTGTTAACCCTACTCGAGAAAACTGATGAATCTGAATTCTCATAATCCGTATTATCCCGAACTACGTAAGCTCTGATCTCTCATACCCATTGAGAGTACTTAGGCACAATACTGATGTGTTGGCGAGCCACCTCCCCCGTAACTCGTAGTTAGGCGAACTACGTTGACTCTGATTTCTCATTATCTGATGAGAATACGTAGGCATAAAGCGCGACGCTTTGCCGAGTCATTTTCTTTTCTTTTTTAAGCCAGCCTTGATAGGTAGATAGTAAAACCAACCCGTCAGATAAACACAACAAGCGTGGATCCCATCGAGTACGATGGACGTGAGGGGTGCTAATATCTTCCCCTTGCGTAACCGACTCCCGAATCCAGACAATGGTTGCGATGACCTTGTCTTATACCTTTTCGTCTGGTTTTTTCCGATCGTTTCCTTTCCCGTTTTGAGGGATAAATAACGAAAGGTGGCGACTCTTCTGTTTTTCCGGCACCTTATTTTCGCAGTAGCGACAGAGGGAGGTGACAAAATATTTGGGTGTATATTAGATTCTGATGATTTTGAGGATGTGGTTGGAGTACAAGACGTAGAAGACACTTCAAAAACAGTTTTGAGAGGTGTAACTTCTAGAACCTCTGTCTCAGGTATATTTGTTTCAGATGGGTTGGTTGGTTCTGATTGATGATCAGAAGGTTTTGATGGAGGTTCTGATGCAGGTTGTTCAGATGTATGTGGTTCAGAAGTAGGTTGTTCAGAAATAACTTGTGCAGATGCAATAGGTTCAGATGTGTTTGATTGTTGTTTTTCTGGTTGTTGTTGTTATTCTGGTTGTTGTTGTTCTGGTTGTTGTTGTGGTGCAGATTGTTCTATTGGTTTTGTTATAGGTGGTGGAGTTTGATTTGCTGGTGTTGTTGTTGTTGTTGGTTCAAATGATGGAATAACAGAAGGTTTTACTGGAGTAGTGGAAATGGGATCAGATAATTTTTGTGGGGAAGGAATTTTTAATGGTTCAGATTTTTGAGATGGAGCGGGAACAGATTGTTTTTGAGTAGGAGGGGGTTTTGGAATAGAACTAAATGTTGATTCATTTAAAACAATGTTATTGAAAGAAGATACAGAAGATTTAGTACCTTTAATCTTGATACGCTTTGTGGGAACATAGGGGGCGTCTCCAGATGCTTTCCTCTTGATCAGCTTCTGAGGCTTGTCAGCAACTTTTGGCTTCTTCTAAGCAGCAACTTCTTCTGCTTCTAATTGAACTCTTTTCCTTGTGTTCTCATTGCATACACCAGGCATTGGTTCTCTTGCTCTTTTCAGAATATCTGCAGGAATGGGCGTTCCATCTGCCTTGCATGCATCAATATATCTCACAATTATTTCCCTTGGTTCTTCAGCACAAAACAGTGGATAGTTTTCATCTGGAATTCGCTTCTGACTGATTTTAGAAATATTCAGCTTCTTGGGTGCAGATGAGAGTTCCTCTACAATTTTTAGTCTCTGAAGACTCTTTGCATTCAGAGGTTTTCCACCAATGGATTCAAGTTCATCCTTGACTCCAGCTTCATACAGAGCAGTCACCAGACCATTCTCTGTCAGAATGTCTGAAATTAACCTTCCAAAGGGAATCCATGTTCTGATCTTTTGACCTTTATCCTTTACAGATTCTCTTGAAGCATTGATATGATTCCATAAATGCATAAACAGAATGTAAGGAAGATCCACCTTAGTGCTCTGACTTAAACAGTACATGAAGTAGAGTTGTTCATTATTCACATAATCTGGAGAATTTGTAGATTTTCTATGATGAATGCATCCCAGAAAAATCTTTGCCCAGATTTTGTAGCAGGCTTCAGATCTTTAAATTTGTTGGAGGCCTGTCCAGAAGTGATGACTTCCTCATAAGCTTCTTCCATGTCTACACACCCAGCTGGCAGATGACATACTCCATCAGTCTCCTCATACCCTATGAGTTTCCTAATTAGATCTTCAGTAATTATAATCTCCTTACCCAGAATAGAAGACAAGATGAATTTAGGATAAACAGAAGC
Source organism: Lathyrus sativus (assembly GCA_963859935.3). NCBI lineage: Eukaryota > Viridiplantae > Streptophyta > Magnoliopsida > Fabales > Fabaceae > Lathyrus > Lathyrus sativus. The sequence goes on from OZ012738.1 coordinate 231,701,865, forward strand.
ATGTATCCAGAATTCTTTCACCAGATGAGGGTAAACTGGTCCAAATAATCTGTCAAAGTATTTTACCCAGCCTTGTGCATCAATTATTGAACGAAATTCAAATCCATTTTCAGCTAGCGAATCAAATTCCACCATTGATTCACAGAGAACTTCAAGTTTGTTAACAGGAGTTAACAAAGTTCTTTTAGGTACGGTAAATGGAGTCACACCCATATTTGCAGAAGTAACTGCAGCCATGGTTGATTGAAACTGAGCTGCTGTAGAACATGAGGTTGCCATTAAAGATGATGAAGATGATTTTGACGAGGGTTTAGGGTTTTTGTGAAGAGAGAATAGAAGACAGAAATGCATAAACTTGCTTGTGTTGTGAAAAGTGTGAAATGGGTGTGAGATGTGGTATTTATAGAAAACAATTAAGGCCCTCAACAGACAAACAAAGCACGCTTTTACATAGCATTTAATGATAATTAATGAAAGAGAATAAAAATCATTTCAAGCATTAATTGATTTTGACAAATTGGGGGGAAAATCAAGATTTTCACTATTCAAACCATACCTCAAACGTCTCTTCAGTAGTGTACATCTTTTCAGATTTAGAGTGACACGTGTTTGCTTGCATGTGCTTCTGAATTCTCTTGAGAAATGAAACGTTAGCCAACGTTCAGATCCTCTAAGATTGGTTAGTTCAGATACACACAAATGAACATAAATCTAATAAGCAACAGATGAAATACTTCAGAGTTATAAACATTTTACATCTGAAAAATTTGCTTTTGACAAATATTATTCTGGACACAAATCCATACCAATGTTTTTCAGAATGAATTTGAACCTATCTTCAGTAAGGGGTTTTGTGAAAATATCTGCCCATTGATGATCTGTATCAACAAAGGCTAAGTTTATAATTCCCTTCTGCACATACTCTCTTATGAAATGATGTTTAATTTCTATATGTTTTGCCTTAGAGTGTAAAATGGGGTTTTTAGACAAACATATAGCAAAAGTATTATCACAGAATATAGAAATGTTACTTTCAAATATCTGATAGTCTTCTAGCTGACTTTTCATTCAGAGCATCTGCGTGCTACATCCAGCAGCAGCAATATATTCTGCCTCTATAGTTGATAGTGCAATTGTGGGTTGCTTCTTGCTGTACCAAGAGATTAGATTTCTTCCTAGAAATTGACAACTTCCAGAAGTACTTTTCCTTTCCACTCTGTCTCCAGCGTAATCAGCATCACATAATCCAACTAATTTGAAATCATCAGATTTTCTGTAACACAAACCCACATTAGAAGTACCTTTCAGATACCTTAAAATCCTCTTAACATCTGTTAAGTGTGATTCTCTAGGATCTGATCGGAATCTTGCACATAAGCATACACTGAACAGAATGTCAGGTCTAGAAGCAGTTAAGTAGAGAAGAGATCCTATCATACCTCTGTAGAGTTTCTGATCTACTTTCTTACTTACCTCTTCCTTGCCTAGTGTACTAGTTGGATGCATGGGAGTCTTTGCCATCTTACTATCAGTCATGTTAAGTTCTTTAACATATTTGGTCTGATGAATGTAAGTGTACTCTGGAGTTTGGTTGACTTGAATTCCCAGAAAGAATCTCAATTCTCCCGTCATGCTCATTTCAAATTCTGTCTGCATACATTGAGCAAACTCCTTTCCCAGCATAGTATTGGTAGATCCAAATATAATATCATCCATATATATTTGACAAATTAGAAGATCTTTCTTAAATGTTTTACAAAAGAGTGTTGTGTCCACATTTCCTCTGATGAAATCATCCATAGGAGGCTGGTGAACATAAACTTCTTCTTCTATAATACCATTTAGAAAGGCACTTTTAACATCCATCTGATATTGAGTGATGTTATATTGTGCAGCAAAAGAAATGAGTAAACAAATAGACGCTAACCTTGCAACAGGAGCATAAGTCTCTATATAATCAATTCCTTCTTGCTGACTGTACCCTTGAGCAACTAGCCTTGCCTTATTTCTTTCAACTTCTCCTTTCTCATTAAGCTTGTTTCTGAAGACCCATTTAGTTCCAATTATGTTGAATCCTTTTGGTCTTGGAACTAAGTCCCACACATCATTTCTAGTGAACTGATTTAGCTCTTCTTGCATGGCAATAATCCAATCATTATCTTGCAGAGCTTCATCCAGAGAGGTTGGTTCAATGATTGACACCAATCCAAATAATGATGCTTCAAATGATCTGAGGAAGGATCTTGTTCTGATAGGGTCATCCTTCCTTCCAATGATCACATTCTCTGGATGAGAAGCTTTGATTCTGGAAGATGATCCTCTAATAGTTGATTGTTCAGAAATGTTTAAGTTGTTCATCTGAGAAGTCAAAGGAATTGCATCTGCCGTTGCTTCTAGTTCCTTCACTTGAGCTTTGTCTGCCTCTGAGTCTTCAGAGTCTGTGAGAATTACTTTTCTATCTGCAGAACTTTCAAACTGCTTTGGCTTTTCAATGCCAAGCTTATCATCAAATCTAACATGAATAGATTCTTCCACAATCTGTGTTTCAGTATTGTATACTCTGTAGCCTTTAGAGCGTTCAGAATACCCAAGCATGAAACACTTCTGTGCTTTAGAATCAAACTTGTTCAAATTCTCTTTAGTATTTAGCATATAGCAAATACATCCAAAAGGATGAAAATATGAAATGTTGGGCTTTTTGTTCCTCCACAATTCATAGGGAGACTTTTCCAGAAGAGGTCTTACAGACACTCTGTTCTGAATGTAACAGGCTGTGTTGATTGCTTTTGCCCAAAAGTGCTTTGCCATATTAGTCTCATTGATCATGGTTCTGGCCATTTCTTGCAGAGTTCTATTTTTCCTCTCTACAACCCCATTCTGTTGTGGAGTTCTAGGACAGGAAAAATCATGAGCAATGCCATTTTCATTAAAATATTTTTCAAAATATTTGTTTTCAAATTCACCACCATGATCACTTCTGACTTTTATGATTTTGAAACCTTTTTCATTCTGGACTTGTTTGCAGAAGTCAAAGAACACAGAATGTGACTCATCCTTGTGTTTTAAGAACTTTACCCATGTCCATCTACTATAGTCATCAACAATGACTAATCCATACATCTTGCCTCTGATGGATGCAGTTTTCACTGGTCCAAACAGATCAATATGAAGTAATTCCAATGGTCTGGAAGTAGAAACAACATTTTTAGATTTAAAGGAAGATTTTGAAAACTTTCCCTTTTGACATGCTTCACAATGAGCATCTGAGTTGAACTTCAACTTAGGAAGTCCTCTGACAAGATTAAGTTTATTAATCTGAGATATACGTCTCATATTAATATGCCCCAATCTTCTGTGTCAGACCCATTGCTCCTCATTAACAGACAAGAGACATTTAACATTCTGAACCTTAAGTTCTGAAAGATTTATTTTATAAATGTTGTTCTTCCTCTTTCCACTAAATAGGATTGAGCCATCCTTTTGACTAATAGCTTTACAACATTTTTTATTAAAGATTATGTCATAACCATTGTCACTTAATTGACTTATGGACAATAGATTATGCTTTAATCCTTCTACAAGTAAAACATTAGTAATAGAGGGAAGGTTACCATTTCCAATAGTGCCAGATCCAATGATCTTGCCCTTCTGATTCCCTCTAAATTTCACATCACCTCTAGATCTAAGCTCCAGACTTTGGAACATAGACCTTTCTCCCGTCATATGTCGCGAGCATCCAGAGTCCAGGTACCATGACTGGCGTCCTGACCTTGCTGCTAAGAACATCTGCAACAGGAATTATTTTACTCTTAGGTACCCAGATCTTCTTGGGTCCTTTTGGGTTAGTTGTTCTAAAGGTCCATCTAAACTTCTGTTTTTCAACATAAGGTTTATTCTGACTAGCCTTAGATTTAAACACATGAATGTTCTTTTCAGAACGAGTGTATTTAATATCATTCAAGTGACCAAATTTAAAATGGGAATATAAAAGAGTCTTCTTGATGATAATTTTATCAACAGATTTTGGATTTAAATCAGAAGAAGATTTATATCCAATTCCTTTTCTGTTATTTCTGCTAACTCCATAGATCATAGAGGCCATTTTGCCTCTGTCTATGCTTTTAGCAAGAAACTTCTGAAAGCTGTAGTCATATTTTTCCAAAATATTTTTGCATTCAGACTCAGTTTCAGAATCAGAGTCTTGTTGAGCTAATTCAAAATCATTTTTCATTTTTAAGCTCTTTTCATTTAGCTCAGCCACTTCTGATTTGAGAATATTATTCTCAGATACAAGATTGCTTTGACGCTCCTTGTATTTGAGCTTAATATTGTTATAGCTCTTTAGAACCTCTGATAACACTTTGATAAGTTCATCTATAGTGAGTTTAGCCATTACCTCTTCAGCGTCAGAGTCAGATTCAGAGTCAGATTCAAATCCTGAAATTCCTTCCTCCTGATCTTCTATGTCTGCCATCAATGCTACGTTGGCACATTCCTCTTCTGACTCAGATTCAGATTCAGATGTATCTGAATCATCCCAGGTTGCCATTAGAACCTTCTTTTTGTTATCAGATTTTCTTTTAGGATTTTCTTTCAACAGCTTTGGACATTCATTTTTGTAATGCCCAGGTTCTTTACATTCGTAGCAGACAACCTCCTTTTTGCCAGATCTTCTGTGTCCAGAAGATTCTTTTCTTTGGTTAGGCTTCCTGAAGTTTCTGAACTTCTTTCCTTTATGCTTCCAGAGTTTGTTTATTCTTCTGGACAACATGGATAATTCATCTTCATCTTCAGATGAGTATTCTTTAGAGCTTTCCTCTATTACCTGCAACGCTTTAGCAGATTTATTAGATTTTAAGGCAATTGACTTACCTTTCTTTTGAGGCTCATCTTCCTCAAGTTCAATTTCATGACTCCTCAGTGAACTGATTAGTTCCTCCAAGGAAATCTGGTTCAGATCTTTAGCCATTTTCAGCGCAGTCACCATAGGTCTCCATCTGGTAGGTAAGCTTCTGATGATCTTCTTCACGTGATCAGCAGTAGAGTAACCTTTATCCAGAACCTTTAGTCCAGCTGTAAGTATTTGAAATCTGGAGAACATAGCTTCAACAGATTCAGCTTCTTCCATCTTGAAAGCTTCATACTTCTGAATTAGAGCCAGAGCCTTGGTCTCTTTTACTTGAAGGTTTCCTTCATGAGTCATTTTCAAGGACTCAAACATGTCAAATGCAGTTTCTCTATTTGTGATCTTTTCATACTCAGTGTGAGATATTGCATTTAACAATATTGTTCTAGCCTTGTGGTGATTTCTAAACTCCTTCTTTTGGGCTTCTGTCATAGATTTTCTATCTATTTTCTTGCCATTCCCATCAACGGGATGAACATATCTATCTATGACCAAATCCCATAAATCAGCATCATAACCAAGGAAAAAACTTTCAATCCTGTCTTTCCAATAATCAAATTTCTCCCCATCAAACATAGGGGGTTTAGTGCTGATTCTATCCCTTTCTTCATATTTGTTGTTAATGTTAGATATTGAAGTATCAGCCATAGGAACAACCAAATACATATCAAAGTTTTTCTCATTGGATCTTTTCTATCACTGTGAAGTGGTAGCACACACAGAACCATGCTCTGATACCAACTGAAGGTGAGAAAATACTTAGAAGGGGGGTTGAATAAGTATGAAGATAAAAACTTAGAAGTAAAAACTCAAGTATTTTTATCCTGGTTCGTTGAACTCAACTACGCCAGTCCACCCTTTCTAGAGTGATTTGCCTTTCTCAAACAAGGACTCAAACAAGCACTAAGAACAACTGTTCAAAGTCTTCTCAAGAACTACTGATCCTAACTAGATCTTCTTAAGGTTTTCTTACAATCAAATGTAATAATAAATACAAGTGTTAAAATGCTTCTAATAAAGCTTTATCACAATTGTGATTTTTCACTTAAGATTAAGAACAATGAAATAATTCTAGCAAGAATATATGAGTTGTATGAGAGCTTTTTAATCAATTCTTTTCAAGTGTATTTGTCAACTAAAGAAGATGAGTGAAGACGTGCTTTTATAGGAACAGTGATCCAAGAGCTTTTCACGTTGAGAATAGTGTACCAAAAGGTCTGAGCCTTTTTATCTTCACATCAAGTGACCTTTCCTAGAAGAAGAATGCATAGAGAAATCCTTTTTGTCTATGTTCTTGTGTCTAGCATAAATAAGGAAAGAGTCGTTTGGATATTCTAACGGACATAATCTTTGAATTCTTCTTCAACAATTTTCAGCAAGAATCATCAGAGTCTAAGTTAGTCAGAGCCTTCTGATGTTCATCAGAGTTTTGCTGAATCAGAGTCTTTGCAGCAAGTGTGCTTTCAGCGTGTATAAGTTTAGAGCACAGTTTTTGGGTCAGATCCTCAGTACTGACAGCGTTAGTACTATCAGAGTCTTCTGATGCTTTCTAGCTTGCTTCAGATTCTTCTGTAGCTTCTGCTTCAGATCCATCTGGAGGCAGCACTCAGAATCTTCTGGTGGCAGCGTTCAGAATCTTCTAAGAGATGCTTCTGACGCTTCAGAGCCTTGCATATTTCTTATGTTCAGATCTAATTTGCTTCTGGCATGGTATTTACTTTAACATCTGCAGCAAACATTCTCAAGCAAATTTTAGAGTATATAATTCTTCAATACAAAATTTCATAATAGTTATCATCAAAACATAGAGATATTATTAAGAACCAATCTGTGTTCTAACAGAGCCAACTATGCAATTGAAGAGGATCAAAGCCTATTTCTAAGTATTTGTGATCATGGGAAGCTGTGTTGAGATGCATGAGGTGACATTCCAAGATCAATCCAAGAAGAATTCAAAGTGTGAGGAGTTGCTAAACTAGGGTTTTCAGGATAAAATCCCCTATTTGGTGTCTGGCTTCAAGACCACTTATCTCAAGATGCAAGTTTCATCTCAACTTTTGACCAACATGGAACTTGTAGAGCATGTTCTTTGCTTTAATTCGAGTACTAGAAGTCCTTGATTGGATTTATAGAACTCAAGTTATGGCTCAGACAAGTTACATGTCATCTGAGGAATGTGAAATTTGTCTGCAAAGGTCAACCAACTTCCAAGGATCTTTTGACCTAGAAGTATGTTTCTCCTCAACGTTTAGCCAACATGAAAGTTGTAGGTCTTGGTCTTATCTTTCCAAATTGTACTAGAAGTCTTCAATCTAATTTGTAGAACTCAAGTTATGGGGTTTACAAGTCAGGGGTATTTTGGGAAATTAAGATTATAGGTCATTTTGGATTATGGGTCATTTTCATTACCTTGTGAGCCTCAAATGAAATTTTCTCCAACACAAAACTTGCTCAAAATGGGAGTTTAAGGTCAACCATGTATCCATGAGGCTTTGATTTGGCTTAGGACAAGAATTGGTTTGAAGAAACTTGGTAAACGGCATTTTTAAAGGATTTAAAGGTGAAAAATTCAAAACAATTCACAAGTGACCAAGGAATGACTAATGAGTACTCATTTTAACTAGAAAAACCATTTGGAACACTTTGGAATTAATGGAATTTCATTTCGAGGCTTGCATCATGGCATTTCAACTTGTTACTTAATGGGTAAGTAACACATTCAACCTTGGTCGTTGGATGGAATTAAGCTTTCAATCCTGTCCACTCATTCTCACCAGGCCACAAGCAACTCATGTGAAGGATTTTGAAGGCTGAAAAAAAGCTAGTTTATGCATTCCATAGTTGAGATTTTGAAGGAAAAGTGGAAATTGGATATCATAGTTTGGGCCTCCAATGGGCCTCCAAAGCACTCAAACAAGTTGTATATAAGCCTAAGGTCCAATTCAAATCAGGTTGGTGATCATTTGGTGCAAGAATTAGTTGGAGCAGTTGGAGCAAGAAGCTTGGAAGTTGAAAATCCTGTTTGGAGTTTCAGAGCAATTCAAGGCAAATTAAGGTTTCTAATAGCTTTATCATTGATCATTGAAGAAATCTGCACAAGATTGGAGCAAGAATCACACCATAACTGCCTCAATTTCAAGCTATATTCCAGGTTTCTATCTCTCACAATTACTCTAGTTTTATGATGATCTTGCATGATTTAGACTGTGGTTAAGGTTTAGGAAGATGACTAGATCGTTTTAGGCTAGAAATTTGGAAGTTTCGTGATGATCCAAGGTGTGGTGCACTTTCTGTTTGAGGTTATATATGGATGTTTAGGGAGAGATAGTGAAAACTAAACCGATCAGAGAGATCCTAGTGAGATGAGGAGAAGATCTATGGAGAAAATTTTGAGTTTGGTGATGATCAATATTGTGATTAGTTTTCTGTTTGCGTTCGTGTTTCATAATCTATGGAGAATTAGCAAAAATGGAGGTTAGATTCTTGATCAGGGTTAAAAATTGGAGAGGACGGTATAAGGTTTGACATGTTTCCATGACCTGCAATTTTGCTTCACCGGAGAAGACGGTGGCTCAGCCACCGGAACCACCGTCTGGTTCGTCTGTGTAATTTCCCTCCATCAGAGTTTCAAACGAGGACGATGAACCCTAGCCTTTGGATCAGTTGAATTTGAAGACTTTGTAAGCAGATCGTGTGCTTGTGATTTAATCTGAGATTGGGACTTTGACCAAGCAAAACGCGTGTGTTTCATTAATGCGCTGGCGTGTGTTTGAGCCCTCAGATTGGCAGACTTAGTCATATAATCCAACGCCCCTGATTATTTCTTGCATTTTATTTTCTTATTTGTTTTTTATAATTCTTTTAATTGCTTTTATCATTTTAAATTCATATAAAATTGATTAATGATCAGAAAAATAAAATAAAAATATGGTTGTGATCCTCTAGTGATTCTTGATTTTTTGATGCTTTTATATTTCATTTTGGTTGATTTTTCCATTTATTTTGCATTTTTCTATTTTTGTTATTTCTTTAATTTTGGCATAATTCCTCATGTTTTTGCTGATTTTTGTATGATTAATTGGTATAGAATTTAGAATTGAGATTTGGCTGGCTGTTAGTATAGATGTGCATGATCCCCTAGGATTTATTTCATAATTTTTAGCAAACAATAGGACTATTTTTGAATTAGGTTCCCATGACCTTCCATTTTAGGGTCCCCCTTTGACCACCCTTGGTTTAGAATTTCTTAGGTGACCTTAAGCATAGATTTAGGCTCTGATCCTTCTACCCTAGGTTCTCAACACCTTTAGGGTCCCTTAGAAAAATTAATAGGTTTTTATAAGTTGATTTAGTATTTTTCTTAGAATTAACAATTAGGCTAGTTCTATGGTGCTTCTAACATGACCTTTCCTTTAGAATCACCTCAATAATGACCATTAGGTGATTCTAGGTCTCCTATCCTTTCTTGATAGAATGGTGATTAGATATATGCCTCTTTAGAGCTTTGAACCCTTAGTGTAGGTGTTCCTTAGGAGGTAATCTTTGAGGTTCTTTAGAAGTTCAAGTAGGTAGGTAATCTTTCCTAGAGGGTTAGTTTCCCTCACAATTTTCCTTGCTTAATTGGAATCCTATTTGTGAGCATGTTTCCTCCTGTGGAGGAATTCATTGCAATATCATAAAGGAGTTGAGTCTATGCAAGCTATCTGAGGAAGTGGAGTTGATTGAGTGCCTATGGTAAGTTCTTGTGGACCTTACCATGCTTCCCATCTTCATTCTCCTAGTCCTCTCCTCTCCTTTTAGGAACCTTCTTGAGGTAGCACAGTCCCTCCTGTGGTGGGAATTTTGCACATCTCTTGAAGGAGCCAAACCTCTAGGGTTCTCCCAAATTCCTTTTAGTTGGTTGAGTGCCTGGGATAAGTTCCTGTGGACCTTACCCTGGCCTCCCAGATTTCAATTCCTTTACCTAGGATAGAAGTCTTGTTTGTTTACTTATGGAATGGATTCCTTATTTGTCATAAATCCTTGTCCTCATTCATGATTGAGTGGTGTGTTGCAGTAGGACAATGAATGTTTAGGATAGTCTAAGTGTAGGTGCATGACTGCATTAAGAGGTTGAGTGGGTCTCCCTCTGCTTGTTTGCCTTAAGGGTTAAGGTGGTCCTCCCATTCCTTGTGTGTTGTTTTTCTTTTTTCTAATTGACGTATTTGCATATAGAGGTTGAGTCTGTCTCCCTCTGCTTGTCTGTTTTGATTGTTTTCTTTTTGCTTGATTTCTAAGAAGTTGAGTTTGTCTCCTTCTGTTTGTATTGTTGCATTGCATGCATTTTACTTACAGTTATGTCTTTACAGTTATTGCTTTTGTTGTTGCTTGCCATTGCCATGTTCCCCTAGGAACTCTGACTTCTCTTGTTCAAGAGAAGTTACGACAGACATTAGGGTTCTAACTATGCATGATAACATTAGGTAGCTCCCTCCTAACCTCAATCATAGGATCAATTTTGCATGACAACATTAGGACTTGACAGTTTCCCCATAGAGTTCGTTCTCTTCTTATCTCAAAACAACAGTAAAAAACATAACAAAGGCAAGTTAGTACAAGCGCGTTACGAGCCTTAAGCTACTTGGGAAGTGATAATTGAGCGGTCTCCTCTCAATCATCTAGAGTGTTTAGTATATGTCCTTTGGACGATATGCGACGCATTCGCTCCTAAGTCATAGTCTCTAGTGTTGTACAAACTACAGACAACCATAAAAAACAGTTCTTCCGTAAAAGACTGAAAACAAACTTCAAACCTTTTGCCACGTGGGCCCATAACTCAAGGAAAGCTTTTTCTTAAGTAAAGAGTGTCGTTAACTCCCAGTTCTACCGCAAACGGTAACGCCTAAGTCTCCAAAGGTCGAGCTGCATACACCAGACTGCTAGAACTGCTTGTTAACCCTACTCGAAAAAACAGAGGAATTTGACCTCTCCCGTAATCCGTAGTAGCCCGAACTACGTTTGCTCTGATCTTTCACGCCGTGTGAAAGTACGTAGGTGTCGCTTCCGCGAAAATAAGGTGTCGGCAAAACAGAAGAGTCGCCACCTTTCGTTATTTATCCCTCAGAGCGGGAAAGGAAACGATCGGAAAAACCTGACGAAAAAGGTATAAGACAAGGTCATCGCAACCATTGTCCGGGTTCGGGAGTCGGTTACGCAAGGGGAAGGTATTAGCACCTCTCACGTCCGTCGTACTCAACGGGATCCACGCTTGTTGTGTTTACTGGACGAGTTGGTTTATCTATCTACCTATCAAGGCTGGCTTAAACAGAAAAGAAAATGACTCGGCAAAGCGTCGCGCTTTATGCCTACGTATTCTCATCAGAGAACGAGAAATCAGAGTCAACGTAGTTCGGCCTACTATGGGTTACGGGGAAGGTAGCTCGCCAATACATCAGTATTGTGCCTACGTACTCTCAACAGGTATGAGAGATCAGAGCTTACGTAGTTCGGGACACTACGCATTACGGGGATTCAGATTCATCTGTTTTATCGAGTAGGGTTAAACAACAGTTCCAGCAGTTAGGGACAAAGCCTGTTTGCGTTGGCGCTGAAGTTTAACGACACTCTTTTCTTCAGAAAAGCTTCCTTTGCATTATGGGCCCACGGGGAAAAAAGGTTTGAAGTTTGTTTTCTGTCTTTTACAAAAGAAGTGTTTTTTATTGTGTTTGCAATTTCAATCGCACTAAAGACTATGACCTGAGAGTGAATGCGTCGCATGTCACCCAAACGGTACCATACTAAACATCCAGACTGTTGAAAAGAAGCTCTCCAACAATCCTTTCTCAGGTAGCTTAAGGCTCGTAACGTACGAAAGAAATCATTCATGATTACTGTATTTTAAGCTGTTTTGAGATGAGAATAGAACAGGCTCAACTACGGGGAGACTATCAAGTCCTACTGTTATCATGCCAAGGATTCATTCTATGGTTGAGGTTTGAAACAGGGAACTCCTAGAAGTTATCATGCATAGGTTTCAACCTAAAGTTCTATCATCACTTCCTTATCAAAGGAAATGAGAGTCCTAAGGGATCATGTCAATGATACACCGGAACAGACAAAGCATCAGCTTAAACAGTAAACAACAATACAGTAAACGACTGTAAAATTCATGCAATGCAAGTGAGGGAGGAAGTGTGTGTAGGGCATCAGCCTGCACAAGCTCATCTCAACCTCAAGCCAGAATGAATAACAGTAATCATACTGAGGAAATAAAAACATGCTATCAAGCAAAATACAGTAAACTGCAATCATACAGAAAGAATAACATCATACCATCAAGAAAAACAAACCAAATGGGCAAGGGAGCTGGGCTCTACCGAATACCCACAAGCAAAGCCATACAGTAACAATACAAGCAGAGGGAGCAACTCAACCTCTAGTGCAATCATGCTACTAGCTTAAATCTAGTCTAGATATGAACTTATTCTAATGCATCAAGCAAGTCAAACAAGGCACATCAATACAGAAAAGAAAACAGACAAGAAAGCAGATCAACTCCTCTCTCTTCCAATTCCAAGCTTCAGCTCTCTTGGCAGCAACTCAGTCTTCAGACCTCAATCACTCTTGACAAATATCAATTTGCTTCTCCAGGTTTCAACCCATCAACATAAGTTTCAACTTATCTTCTTCTTCAAGCTTCAGCTCCTTAATCAGTTCCACCTTCAGGCTTCACTTTCACCACAAGTATCAACTTGATTCCTTCAGGATCTCCAAGCTTCAAAGTAAGTATCAACTCATCTTTTGTTCTTCAAGCTCCAGCTCTTCAGTCAATCTCAATTGAATCCTCTTCATAAGTACCAACTTAGTCTTCAAGCTTTCAAGCTCTCTTTGCTTCACCAGTCTCAACTTGGTCTTCTCTTCCTATAAGCTTCAGCTTCTCAGAGTAGCCTTTAATCAATTAGAAGTGTCAACTTCATCCTTCAATCTTTAAGCCTCAGCTCTTCATGCAGTCTTTACTGGATCTTCATTGGGTCTTCATTGGGTCTTCAAGTATCAACTTGCTCTCCCTCTTCTTTCTCTTCAAGCTTCAGCTGCAATGGTAATGCTCAAGGAATCATCCTCTTCCATACTCTTCAATGAAGTCTTCATCTTCACACTCAAGCCCAACATCTCTCAAGATACTCAAACCAGAGGAAATCACTTAACTGGATAAGCTGGGGTGTTAAACTGCTTATTGACCACCCAAGGTGACCTATAAGGGTTTAACATCAAAAGAATGGTTCCCTCAAAAGTTCTACTTCCTAGGTACAATCACTTATCCCTCCAAAGGAGAGAGGTGAATACCATGGAAGGACTTTGAATCATGGGGAAGAATGGAGGTGAAAGATACCATCCATGTTTAAGAAAGAAATGGACTAGATCTAAGCTCTTCTTAATTCCTAACCCTAAAACAACAACAAAACCAACCAAGATTCCAAGCTCTAAAGCTCCTTATTCAACCTTCAAGTCTTCTACTATGCTCCTCCATGCTCCTCAAAGCAAGACCAAGCCCACTAAGCCAAGCAAAAACCCACCAAGCAAGGCAAAACAAAATACAAGCCCACAAGGGCAACACAAACAACAATCAACTACAAAAATCAATTAAAAATAGTATACTATTATAATTAAAATCTAATATAATTTCTAGGGGATCCTATATACCTACCCTTAATACCCTATATGTCCCAATATCTATCTTAACCTAGAAACCCAAAAATTCTAGTGTTATTGTGGACCTATGTTAAGGATTGACCTAATTCTATACAACCTAAAGTCATCTAATCAAAACTACTCAAGAATTAATCACAAAATTATGGAATAAATCCAGAGGGGAGCTAAAGTCCTAATCTAACTATCCTAAAAAAAAATTTCCTAAAAATTCAAAGGGAACTAGCTAAACAAAATTCTACAAATCTATGCATCAACATAAAAGGAATTAAAATGCTATTAAAAGAGAAAATACACAAAAAATATTAAAAATGCATGAAATGCAAATATTTTGATTTCATAATTTTCTAGACATTAACATGAAATGGGAGAAAAAATCCCCATACAAAAATCATCATTTTTCCATTTAATATGATTTTTCAAAGATTAAAATAAAATGGAGAAAAAGAAATTAAAATATGAGAACATTGGTGTGAATAGCAATTCAGTGCAGTTCAAATATGCAATGGGCTTAAAATGGGGGTGGGGATATCAATGCACGCCAGGCCCAATTTTCATAAGAAAATCAGTTCAAAATACATAAAGAAAAAGAAAAATCCACGGTGCATTAAGTAAAGAAATATAGTTCATTATCCAATGGGCCATGAAAGGGGGTGTGGTTATCAAACTCATCACTAAAGCCCAAACCTCAGTTTTAATGAAACGCCGCATTTCATTGTGTCTTCAGACTTCTCTTCACACGCGAAATCAAATCCTGGCCCTTGGATCTCCACTCAGTCAATGAGTCCACACCTGATCAAACGGCCAGCACTTCATCTTCTTCCTTCAGCCATGGAAATGGAGCGAAAGCTCCATAGTTGCAGAGCTCTAATCCCTAATTCAAACTCCATCCAAACTCAACCAAAAGCCATGATTCAAAGCCCTAATCTACTCTAAATTCAACCCTGAATCCAACCATAGCCTTAAAATCCATTGAATCATCCTAAATCTCTAAACCCGATCCAAGATCAAAAATAAACTCAAACTTCAACTTTGATGATTCTTGAAATTAATTGGCTCAGAATGACCACCACCTCACACTGGTTAATTCTTGATATCAAACTCATGCTATAGCTCACTATACCTCGTGTTCTTGGTCAAAACAAAAATGGTGTCACTAACTGAAACCTCACCAATTGATCTCAAACTTCCCAGAATCCATCTCCTATTGGTCTCTAACCATTCTAACCAAACAATTCTACCTAATTATGCTTAAATTATGGTGTGGAAGAAAAGTTACTAACCTATCAAATCTTGAATACCAGATAGGGTAAACCTTCACTTCAGCCTCTCAAACTCTTCAGAAACCTTCCTTGATTGATGATAAAGCTTCTGTTTGCAAAAGATTTGACCAAGAAAGCCTGATTCTCCAAACCCGATGGTGACTTGCAACCTTCAAAATCCAAAAGCTATCTCCTCAATTCTCCATGGTTTTGCTCTCAATTTGGTATGCACACCTTCAGTGTGATCAATGGAAGGTGTTAGGATTGAAAGAAGCAATGGAAATGAAGGAGAAAGTGGAAATTGATTTCAACTTGCAATGGAAGCAATTGAAATGACTATCTCACTCTCCTCTCTAATCTCTCACCAGCCTTGCATCTGAGCAAGTTCTAATCCATATATAGAATGCATTGGACCTCTCTAGATCCTTCTGGAATCATCCAATGAGAATTTGGAATTCTCATGTCATGAGTTCATGATTTCCATCCATCTCATGTATCATCTCATGCTATACCTCTTGCAGCACTTGTAACTGATTTGAAAATCTCCCTAGATGAGATATATGACATGTTGGGATACTTAGTTAGCTTGTGTATTGAGTTCCCTTGTGTTTTGCATTTGTACCTTATTATGCAAGCAATCATTTTCTAAAGCAACTCCATGATCTAGGCCTCAATTCAAAAAAGTGGCTGAACCATTGTTTTTAAAATGCTTTTTAGAGTCAAAATGACCTATTATATGCCATGGTTTGGATGTGTAACTTGGAAATTTCAATTTCCAACTTTGACTTATTTAACTTATGCCTCCATTTTAGGTCATTTTTACCATTTTTTGCTACAAGCCCTTTCAACATCTCATGACCTCCCTAATAGCCTTAAAACATTATTTTAAGCAAGTTTGATGTTGAAGATTTTTCCATTTGAAGCTTGGAAATAGGAGTTATGGCCTTATGCTTGAAATGACCTATAATCTCCAAATGACCAAAATGCCCTTGACTTGTCAAAGCCATAACTTGAGTTCTACAAATCCTATCAAGGACTTCTAGTACTCTCTAGAAAGCTAAGAAGATGAGGAACAACATTCATGTTGACCAAAAGTTCATAGGAATCATCCTTCTTGGGCAAACGTTTGATGCAAGTTGGGTGACTTTCAAGGCCCCAGATTCACATACCTCAGATGACCTGTAACTTGTCAAAGTCATAACTTGAGCTCTACAAATCCTATCAAGGACTTCTAGTACTCAAATTAAAGCTAAGAACAAGCTCTACAACATTCATGTTGGGGGTAAGATGAGATGACAATTACATCTTGAGCTAAACTGCCTTGAAGATAGGGGTCAAACTAGGGGATTTTACACTGTCAAGCTTAGAAATCCTAGCTTGAAACTTCTCAAACTCCTCAATCATGATGAGTTGATCTTGGAATCATCCTTATAGCATCTCAATGCATCAATCCATGATCACATTACTCTTATATTAGGTCTCAACCCTCTCCAAATCATCAGTTGACTTAGGGTTGACCCAGTAAAACCCTAATTATGCCACTCATGGCTGAGTCTTCTTAAACTTGCACAATGACCTCTCTAGGCTTCATGATGACTTTCAAGACATCTCATAAGCTCTCTCAAAGCTTCAAGTCCATCCTCATAGCTTCAAAATCATCTGAGGAGCTCCCACAACTCTCAAGTTAGGAGGCACACAACCTTGGTTTCAACCAATCTCTCTGAGGATCTCTTAACTTCTCTGACAAAGATATCAACCCTTGCACACTTGAATAACCTTCTTGGCTAGCTTCAAAGTCTTGTATAGCTCTTGATTGGTAATCATACCTCTTGATCTACTGCACACATATCAATGAAATGCAGATGATAATGCTAATGAACACAAGCTAGGTAAAGAAATGTTGGTAAAATTTTGGGGTGCAACAGCTGCCCCTATTCAAACGGCTTGAACCTGACTGGGTGAGGAGCGAACGACTCTCAGCCAATCAAGGTAAAAGACGGTTGAATACCAACAAACCCGAAAATTTTCCAACTACACAAGTACACGGTACTCTGATGGGAACAAATCTTCGAACACTGAAATATTAGCTGCATGGCAACTAGCTGGGGGATTGGTCACACCGTAACCGGTAATACATGGTCGATCATGCCGTCAGGCATCAAGATTCCTCGGGACCCATCAGGTCAACAATCAAGTTAATCATGCCGTCGGGCATTCAAAGAAAACTTTCGGGCATCAGCCGGACTTCATCAGTAAGTCGGGAATATCATTCCTGGTCAATCATGAACCAATTGGGGATACCCAAACTTCTGCCATCAGTCACTCCGCATCAGCTGAGAGAACTGCTTCGTTAACACGGTCAGACTTCAATCATGAAGTCTTCGAGGGGAAGTTTCAACCTCGTTGTTCAGAAACCTGCTGGGGATGACGCATCTCCGCTGGGGATTCTGGAGAACTATCAAGTAACTCTACTTCGGGGATCCAGAAATCATTCTGGATGAATCAACTCTGCTGAGGACTTCAAGAATCATCTTGGACAAATAACTCCGCCGGGGGGCTTCAAGAATCATCTTGAACCGATAACCCTGCTGGAGATTTCAGGAATCATCCTGAGCAAACACTCTGCCGGGGACTCTAAGTATCAACTTGAGCAACCAACTCTGGCGACTGCACTGGGGGTTTTAAGAATCATCTTAAACAAGCGACCTCGTTGGGGAATTCAAGAATCATCTTGAGCCGAAGACTTCGCTGGGGACTTCAAGAATCATCTTGAGCAAGCGACTCCGTTGGGGAGAATTCAAGAATCATCTTGAGCAATCAATTCTGCGGCGGAACACCTACAAAACCAGAACGGTAACAACCTAGATCATGCTTATTATGCATATGCTTCGGCAATGGCGCAATGCTCCACATGGTGGAAATGCTATGCATTTATGATAAATGCTATGCAATCATGCAAAATGGTGCGATCTCGTCAGCAAAATAAATGCTGAAGGGAGAATCCTCCTGTCAAGGAGAAAGAACTACTCAGATAGGGGGAGGAATCATCCTGCTGAGGAGAAAAAGGTCCCGCCAATCTCAATTGGATTCCGCAGGGGAAACAAACTTCAGTTGACTGCTGCAGGGGAATGAAGCTCTACGAGAACCTGGACCTGCTGAGGGAAAGCGATGTCAATCGCGGAAATAAACTGCACGGCATTCGCAGCAAAACTTTCCTGGAGATAACGACTCTGGCGGGGGAATATGGCATCAGCCATTCAACACTCCACTGGGGAAAACCAATCATGGCCTGAACTGCTTGCGAGGACTCGGCTCTCTTGGGGATCTGCAAACTCGGCTGAGGAAGAAGAAATCATTCTGCTTGCTGGGGAGAGTACCACTCTGCGGGGAATCTCAATTCCGCTGGGGAAGAAGGAATCATCCGGCTTCGGGGGAGAGTACGACTCTGTGGGGAATCTCAATTCCGCTGGAGACTTCAGTCTTGAACTATCAACGGTTGCACACTTCAGTGAATGACTCAGCTGAGAAGATGACGTTCCTTCAGGATGCATCTGATTGGGGAGAGAATCTTCTCTGCCTGGGGAGACGTATCAATGCTCACGATCTCACGTTCGGACTCCTGCGGGGGGGAGACTGCTGAACTTTGCTGGAGAAGGAGGAATCCTCCTGCTTGGGGATACACCCGACGCACTGCCTGGAATATGCTACTCCTTTAACAACACAAACAAACAGACAAGATACCCTTCTCAAAGGGACCTATCAAGGTTATTATCTTATGACAATGTTTAAGTAATTCATTGTTTCAACAATCAGTGGCCTAGGCCAGTAAGTTTATGTATGCACATTTTATCAAAAACATCGACGTTCTTTTTCGCAAACAAAACAGGTAAATGCTAAGTGTTGCACCCTAAAACTTGCTCAACCTTATTCATTTGGCTTATGTTTCAATATCATTAGCATTTGCATATAGAGTCATGTACATAGCCTAACCATCTGCATAGCATAAGCATAGCAAGTTATCCAACAGGGGACCAATCATTATTCTCATCTCTAGAGGCCTATCAAGAGGTTATTATCCTGATTCAATCTCATTCAAGTCATCAGAAAATAATTTGGAAGCTATCAAGTCAATGGATCAAGCAGCTCATCTATCTCCTAAATGAGGGTATCTGGGGATCAGTAAGTAAGTTGTGAGCTGTGAATGGAGCATGGGGAGTATCTGGGCATCATGGGAGACTTAGAAAGTCATTTGGAGGAGGAGACAAGTCATTGGTGTAGTCACAAGTATTGCAGTTGAAGACAGTCAACTAGGGTTTCATCTGGGTCAACCCTGGGTCAACTCTAGGTCAATTGAATGATTGAAAGGCATTAAGGGATATTGGAGAGATGTGGGGTTCATAATTTGACATGAATAATAAGGATATGGTGTTATGCTAAGAAGAAATCAAGAGAAATCAAGGAGAAGAGGAGTTTCTAAATTAGGGTTTCTGTGTAAAATCCCCTAGTTTAGGTCAAATTTCCAAGCAGGATAAGTCAAAATGCAAGCTTCAAATGGATCTTTGGCCAACATGAAACTTGTATAGGATCTCAATACCTTTAATTTTAGTGGTGGAAGACATCAAGGAGATTTATAGAACTCAAGTTATGGTCCTTGCAAGTTACAGGTCATCTGAGGTATCTGAAATTTTGTCTGTGAAAGTGACTTGACTTACAAGCAACTTTTACCCCTCAAGGAGATTTCAAATGAATTTCTGGTCAACATAAGAGTTGTTCCTAATTGTCTTAGCTTTCTATAATGGTATAGTATGCCTTCATATGATTTGTGTAACTCTACTTATGGTCTTGGAAAGCAAAGGGTATTTTGGTCATCTGAGAATTACAGGTCATTTCAACCTATGCCCAAAACTCATACAAGGAAGCTTCAAATGGAAAACTTTACAACATAAAACTTGTTCCAAATGACATTTTGAGTCTAGGAAAGTGACCATGAGAGATTTTAAAGATTCATAGCACAAGGTTTCAAAATTGTTGGATTTAATGAATAAAAATGGACTTAAAAATGAGATTTTTCATATTTTGGCCAAATGAAGCAAACTTATAGGTCATTTTGAATGGAAAGATCATTTTGAGAACATTGGCTAAAGTAGAATTTTGAGCTTGGTTCACATTTTGGGAGTTATTCATGGTTACTTGTAATGGAAGATACATAAGCCAAATCCAAAGGAAAAAGTGCAAGGGAAGTTTCTCCAAGCTTCTAGGAGGTTCTAACCTCACCTATATATTGATATGAGTAACTTCATGCCATGGTTGGTGATAAAATTTACTCAAAACCACAAGTTTCATACACTTCCCTCATTTTGCAAAATCAATCCAAACTCTCTCAAATTCTCATCAATTTGCATTATTCTTGATCTGTTCTTTATCATCATCATCCAAGGACCAGAATTCACACATTCATTTGGTAAATTGAAGGAGGATTCGTGCCATTCATCATCATCATTCAAAGTGCAAGAATCTTGGAATTACAAGATCCAAGAGGTTTGAGTCAAATTCATTGCATACAGAAGTCAAGTACAAGTTCCCTGATTCATTTCCAATCAGTACAAGCATCTGATCAGAGCATTACCTAGCTGTTTTCTTCACTTTACACCAAGTATGTTTCTACTTCGAATTGCATGTTTAGGCTAGAATTATTAGGTTTTGCTAGCATAGGAAGGTTAAGGTAGGATAGAGGACTGAATGTGATGAATTAGGAGAGCTTTCATGGAGTTTGCCATAGGTGCACCATAACTGTTAGGGCTTGTAACTCATGATTTAATGCGCGAAAATCTTGATGGAATAGCATGTTGTGATCAGCATGAGGTGTAGATGAGTTTAGGACAAGAAGTGGGGAGGTTTGGAGCGAGTAATGACAGGTGTTAATGGTGGATTCCATCTGCTATACCTATCGGGTTCCATTATTGCTTGAGTTTTAGGAGGAGTATTGGTTATGGCTGTGTAGAGGGAGGAATTTAGAGCAACTTTGCTCTTGGAGTCGAGGGAATTCATGGTGAAATGAGAGAGAACAGAGCACTTGAAGATGCAAGCATGGTTAGGGTTTTCATGGTTTAGGGTTTGCTGGAGGTTGAAGATAACCCCTGGACCACACGATCTTGAGATTGACCTTGACTTGGCTCCTCATCCAACGGCCGTGGTTTAAAAGGAAAACGGAGGGAGAATTTAAACTATGAAACGCCCCGTTTCATTAAGTCTTTCTGACTGGGCTTTAAGATCCTTGCTAACGCCACCCCCAGATGAAGGCCCAATCCCAATTATGCCTGAATAGATTACTATCTGCACCGCTTATGTTTTTTTTATTTTGTTTAATTTCTGAGTGCAACTGGGCCTAGCTACTATTGCTATATGCGCCCCCTTTTATGGCCCAGTTGAGATTTGAACTGGGCGAGTTTACTTCTGACACCCCTCCCCCTTTTATTTCATATTTTGTTATTTTTAATTTCTTTAATATTTTTGATATCTTTAAAAAATCATAAAAAATAGGAAAATTGAGATTTTTAGTCCCTTATTTTTGCTATAGGTCCTTTATTCTGTCTAGAAAAATATAGTAAAATAAAAATGGCATTTTATTTTGTTTTAATATTTTTCATGCATTTTTATTGTAAATAGCATTTTATTAAGTCTAGTTTGATACTTAAATTTGTTAATTTTTGTTCCAATAAATGCTTTAATATTTTTTGTCCATTCTTTTTAGGTTGATTAAAAGACATTGTTAGCTTGTACATCAAATTTAGTCCATATTTTTAGGAGTTAATTTTATGTGATTAGTTTAGGTGAGAACAATATGAACAAAATTAGGGTTTAAGTGATGACTTAGGAGAATTGAATCATTTCCCTTAGGACTTAGAGATTGAATATGTTAGATATGGGACTATAGGGACTATGGGTAGCTATTAGATCCCTTAGAAATCACTAGGATTCCCCTACTACTATTAGTATATTACTGTCTATATTTGATTGATTGGTGTGGTGTGCCCTCTGGGGATTATTGTTTGTCTGTATGGGTATTGGGATTGCTTGGGGATTGGGGGAGCTGAAGACTTGGGATGATGGAGTCATTGGAGATCCAGAGCTTGAAGGCCAACTTCCAGAGTTGATGAGGAGATTCCTGCTAGCAGCTGTTGAGGAGATTAGGGTTTAGGAGCTAGGCAGAGCTCTAGACTAGAAAGCTTGATTCTCAAACATGAAAGGCCTTGACTACCTCCATTCTTCTCTGTGATGCAGAGTCTCTCTAAGACACTCACCCCCTTCCTTTGGAAGGCTTGGTGCTACTGTCTAAGGGATAGAACTCTTGAGAGAAAATATCTTATGTGTTAGTAGCAGTTGGTTTGCCACCCTTGGTGGTCAACTAAGTGCTTAACACCCAATTCACTCTTGTGATTGATCCCTCAGCTTGGAGGATAGGACTGGAAGAAAAGCCATTGCAGATGGAAGATTGATGATCAAGACCTTGCTGGAAAGCTGTGTAGATGGAGATTGATGCTTGCTGAAGCTTGTAGCTGTTTGGAGATTACTTGAAGACTGATGTGGTGCAGAGCTGCTGTGGCTGTTTATTTTTGCTGTATTTCATTTCTGATGTATTGATTGGTTTTCCTGACTGTATTGTTTGCTGTTTAATCTGTTGGGTTGAAAGTGAATCCTGTTCACTTTTGCCTATTGTTTTCTAGGTTCGAGGTTGAGTGGGACTCCCTTGCCTCACTTGTATTGTTGCATCCATGCATTTTACTGCTTTACTGTATATATCTGATATTGTTTCTGTTTCCGTCTATTCCCTTAGGATCTCTGTTTCTCTCTGCGCAAGAGAGGAGCATGATAGACTCTAGGTCTTAACCCATGCATGATAACATTAGGTTAGTTTGATTCCCTTCGCAACCGTAGGTTAGAGTTCTGTCTCTTCTTCCTCAAACAAACAGAAAAAATACAATAAAATTTCAAACACAATAAAAGATACTTCTTCCGTAAAAGAATGTGAACTCATCAAGACGTCATTTTTGTCCGCTTGGACTGTTAATCAGGAAAACCCTTTTTCAGAAGGAATAAAATCAACAAAGACAGACTTGTGTCGTACGTGGCCCGAACTACGTTTGCTCTGATCTTCCATGCAGTGTGGAAGTACGTAGGCATAGGATGCGATATCCTAGCGAGCAACCTTCCCCTCCTTTCCCGTAGGTAGGCGAACTACGTTGACTCTGATTTCTCGTTCCAGACGAGAATACGTAGGCATAAAGTGCGATACTTTGCCGAGTCATTTTATTTTTATTTTATTTTCTTTTAACCCTTAACCCTTTAGTTTAGATAGAATAACAATCCATACCCGAAAACAAGCGTGGATCCCGTCGAGTACGACGGACGTGAGGGGTGCTAATACCTTCCCCTTGCGTAACCGACTCCCGAATCCAGGTTTTGGTTGCGACGACCATACCTTTCCCGTGTTGTGTGAGGTTTACTCTGAGCGTTTCCTTTCCCTCCTGTGGGATAAATAACGCACGGTGGTGACTCTTCTGTTCAGCCGGCGCCGATTTTCGCAGTAGCGACAACTGGCGACTCTGCTGGGGACCCAACGTCCCCTGGCTGCTAAGGACTGCGATAGTTCTTATGCATTTGGGATCCAACGTCCCTTAAGAGAGTCAATCCTAACGCTTGTTTTCCCGTCGAGGATTTTGTATGGATGTATATTTCTGACCTTTATTTCCAGCATTATATATTGATTATTATTGTTGTATTGGGGTGTGACGGGTGTTCTGATATTGAGTGAGAAGCCGGACCTGGGCTTGAGTGCACCTTAGACTTAGAGTAGAGATTAGTGGGCGCACACGTGCTTTGCATGTCCTAGTGTCCCGCGAAATCTACGCTCAGACGAGGTTCTTCTGGTTGGCCTCCTGTCCTGCCCTTTGGGTGGCTTGGGTTGCTGGTTAGTTGGATTGTCGACTCTGGGGACCGATCATTTGGAAGTTGGCTAAGTGAGGCCTCTTCAGGATTTGATGATGCCACTCCTTCTGGGAATCGTATCATCAACCCTGAAAGTCTGTGACGCCGACGACCGCATAGGATGCCATACCTTTGTCAGTTACTAGGACATCCACCTGTGAGAGGGTTTGGGGTTATGCAGGTAACTAGACCTTCAGATACCGGTTATTTCTTGATCAGAGACCCTGGGTATTTATGGAGAGTTATGAGGTCTGTCGAAGACCATTTGGAGATGTGTTATGAGGTCTGTCAGAGACCAGTTGAAGAGTTCTGAGGTCTGTCAGAGACCAGTTGGAGATATGATTTGAGGTCTACCAGAGCCCAGCTGGAGTTATAGTTTGAGGTCTGTCGGAGACCATTGTTGGAGCTTTATTTTAGGTCTATCTGAGACCAGGGTTTGAGGACTTCTAGAGAGTCTATCTGAGACTTCTTGATATGGTTCAGGCTATTCAGCTACGGCATTTGGTCCCTGTTGCATGTCACTTGCATTGCATTATTTGCATACTCATCATCATTGCATCCTACTAACGTGTGTCTGTGCTGCAGGTGCATTTGCATTCCCCCGGTTCTAGTGTCTGGACTTCCGAGTATTGATCATGGCTGGTTTGAGGATGACCGTTGCGTATAAGCTACCTATCCCCGATATTACTCCACTCCTGGGTCTGATTTCTCTTGCAGATGAGGATGTCCGTAGAAGCTTCAGGCAGAGTTACGGACGACTGTTGAGTTTAGTTCGTAGGTCTACTGATGATGAATTGAATAGGCTGTACACCTTAATGCAATTCTATGACCCGAATTTGAGATGTTTCACGTTTGCGGACTTTATCTTGGGGCCTACCATGGAGGAGTACGTAGAGTTTACTGAGCTGCCAGTTCAGAATGCAGTTCCTTTTATTCACTCAGCCGCTGAGCCCAAGTTGGAGGATTTAGCCAAGGCCCTGCACATGAATCCTTCTGAGTTGTTGATGACTGCGTGGCGAGGGGTTCCGGGTTTTTATCTTCAGTTTCTGGTTGGTAAGGTTCAAGAGTACGCCAAGAATGGGTGTTGGATGGTATTCAACGCTATTTTGGCCCTCTGCATTTATGGGATAGTGATGTTCCCTAACTTCCCAAACTTCGTGGACATGGATGCATTTCATCTGTTCGCTGCTGGTAACCCAGTACCAACGCTGATCGGACACTTTTACCATTCAATGCATTACAGGAATGAGAACAGGAGAGGCAAGAACGTCTCTTGTTGCGTACCTTTGCTGTATATGTGGTTCAAGAGCCATCTTCCCTCGAGGGGACCTTTCGTCGATAATGCAATCACGCCCGACTGGCCAGAGCATATGATGAGGTTAACTTCTGAAGACATTGAATGGGTTGATAGAGATCTGCTGGGATCTGAGCTTATCTTCAGTTGTTCTGGGTACCCTAATGTCCCGCTGATAGGAAGAAAAGGGTGTATCAACTACAACCCATCTCTGTTGGTCCGTCAGTTCAGATATGCGCTGAAGAACCCACCAAAGGAGGAAGAAGTACAGGAATCTCTGTACTTCACCGGAGACGTGAAGGGGGAGTTACTAGCCAAGCTGCAGCATGCCTGGACGCGTATTAACCGAAGAGGGAAGCCGCTGTTAGGGAAGAACGACTGTCAGGCTTACGCACCTTACAGGGTTTGGATCCAGGAGAGAGCAAGTCAGTTGCGGATGCCATTTCCAGATGCACCAGCCATTGTTCCTATTCCGGTAGCAGAGCCAACTACTGTTTCTAGGGAGGCCTACGAGCAAGTTGTGAAAGAAAAAGAAGCCTTGATGAAGATCAACGAAGGGTTAGAGCAAGAGTTAGCCCAGATACGCAGCGAGAAAAACAAGGCCGTGCACGCTTTCCAAAAGCAGATTGAGCTAATGAACAGACTAGGGGCTGAGTTGACTGAGGAGAGGAGGAAGCGCGAACGTCTGGGGCAAGAGTTCAGAAGCTCCCATGACATGATTGAATCCAAAAAGAAAGCGCTCGACGCAGCACACCGAGAGATCTCTTCTTGCAATAAGACTTGGAATGCCACGCTCACCAACAATAAGAAGAGGGAAGATAAGTTGAAGCAGCAAATCTCCGACCTCGAAGAGCAGTTGAAGTCCAGCATCAAGAAGTGTGAAGAAGAAGTGATGACCCGGTACAGTCTCCAGAATGCACTGAACAAGGCCATCAAGGGCAGGGATGAAGCTGTGTCTCAGAAGCGGAAGCTAGAGGATCGCTTCGGAGAAGGGGCATGGGAGGAAACTGCTGAAGACGTGCGACGTGTTCTCAAGAGAAGAAACCAACTTGTCGAAGGGCTGCTTACCCAACCAAGTCATCCGGAGACCAAGAAGTTGCTAGAAGAGTATCAGACTTATGGGAGTGTTTGATCATTTCATGTAGTAACTTGTATGCTTTATTTGCATAGTGCTGACCATCACCAGGATTGTTGGTTGAGGTCATCCCTTCTTATTGTACTCTCAGTAATATTGTATTCCGGGCTTATTGGTTTCTCTGCAATATATGAGGCTTTCTGTGATTCCACTCCGATCTTTGTATTGCTAGCACTGTCACTGCACCGGCACCTTCACACTAGAATCGGGGAATGAATTTCCCTAATGCACAGACACACATTGCATTGCATTCATATTCATATTGCATTACAGGTAATCTTTGGATGGTGTCTTATTTCCTGCTCCGTACCAGGTATTTTCCAGGATTGCAGATCAGCACCCGCACCGCTATTCCACTCGCACCAACTGTCAAAGAATCATGGATCAAATGCAGAACGAGATGCAAGATGTGCGCGAGAAGCTAGCTCTCTTTATGCAGACCATGGAAGCTATTGCAAAAGGTCAGGAGAATTTGCAAGCCATGGTGCAGCCTCTGTTGGTCAGAAACGCCGGTCACGGTAACGAGGATCATTAGTCTGTGCGAGTCGATACTGTTCATGGAGATGGCACTCCCACGCCAGTGGCTCCACCTGTAGTCAATACACCTGCTGCTAATGTCAACAACGCTACCGCTTCTATGAACGGTAACGTCGGAGTGGGGAACGAGACTGCTGTCCATAACGTTGGGCTTGGTGATGTCAACTTGGGCGATAATATGGGAGGCAACGGCTTTGGCAATGCTGGATTCGGGTTCAACGATCAGGGATTCGATAACGCTGGGAAATATGGTTTCAATGCTCAAGGCTTTGGGCAAGATGGTTACGGTGTGGCCAATCAGGGTTACGGAGGTTTTGGAAATGGAAACGGCGCTGGGTTAATGGCTTTTGGGCCTGCTGGAGGTGTTCAGGGATACGGTAACAGAGGCCGAGGCCCGGTGATGAATCAGATTAGAGCTGGCCGCAATAATGAATATGATGGGTATGGAGCTGGGAATGGTATGTGGCAAGAAGATCAGCAGGAGGACGCTTTCTCCGGCGGAGGCTTTGAAGGGCCGATGGATAACTCCCAGAAGATCAGAATGCTAGAAGAGCAGATGAGGGGGGTCCTGAACCAAAGTGTTGTGGGCTTAGACATGGCAACAATGGGTCTGGTACCTGGCTTGAGGGTGCCAATCAAATTCAAAGCTCCTACGTTTGATAAGTATAAAGGGGACACATGTCCGAAAGTGCACGTGCGAGCTTATTACCGAAAGATGTCTGCATACTCAACTGATGAGAGAATGCTAATGCATTTCTTTCAAGATAGTTTGTCAGGCCCTTCCCTAGAGTGGTATATGGGATTGGAGCCAACTAATATCAAGACATGGAAGCAATTGGCAGAGGCATTTGTAGCTCACTACAAGTATAACAGCGACTTGGCGCCCAATCGGGTCCAATTGACAGGGCTGTCTCAGAAGAAGGGTGAGAGCTTTAAAGAGTACGCGAAAAGGTGGCGCGATATGGCTGCCAGGGTCCGTCCTCCTTTAGAAGACAAGGAAATGAACGACATGTTCATCGACACGTTCACAGGCATGTTTTATGACAAGTTGTTTCACACATCTTTGGCTAGTTTCTCAAATTTGATTCTGATGGGAGAAAAGATTGAAAACAACATTAAGCAAGGCAGGTTCCAGGCTGAGGAATCAACTGCATCTGGCAGTAATAGAAAGGCTTTTGGTGGGCGCCGTCAGGGCGAGGCAAGCGCAGTATTTGGAGGCCGAGGCCGAGGCAGGGGTCGAAACCAGTATCATCAGCCGCAGCAGGTGGCGAGTGTTACTATTCCATATCAACAACAACCGTTTCAGCAGCAGCCAATGCAACAGCAGCAGCAGCAGCAGCCGCCTCAGCAGGGGGCACAACAGGCTCAGCGAAGATTCCAGGGTGGTAAACCAAGAAGAGTGTTTGAGAAGCCTCCCTCAACGTATGCTGATTTGTTGCAGACATTGTTGGGTTTGAACCTGGTAGAGAAGAGAACTCTGGCACCGATAACGGGAACTCCTCCATATGGTTATGATGCAAGCAGGCACTGTGAGTTTCGTTCTGGGGCTCCGGGCCACGATGTAGAGGGTTGCCATGCTTTTAAGCATGTTGTGCAAGATCTTTTGGACAATAAGGCTATCAATTTCGGAACGGCAGGTCCGAATATAGTGCAGAAACCCATGCCTAACCATGGGGCAAACGCCATTCTGACTGAGGAAGGGTTGAATCTGATTATGAATGTCGACGATTTAAAGACGCCGCTGAGCGAGGTAAAAAGCAGACTGTTGCAAGGAGGTGTTTATCCAAGATGTGACGAGTATTGCTTAGAATGCTGGACCCTAGCTGGGGGGTGTGATGATTTGAAGAAAGGCATTCAGGCTTTAATTGAAGGAGGCACATTGCAGTTTGACCGAGCAGCAACTGAAGAGCCTACAGGGGCATTAGCAGATGATCAGAGTGATGTGGCCACTGTAACGATTCCTCGGAAGACAATCACTATTGCAGCACCGGTCCAGTGACCACCGATCACCATAACTAAGGCCGGACCAATCCCGTACGAGAACACAAAAGCAGTCCCATGGTCATATGGGTTGGAAGTGTATTGTGACGGAATAAAGATTGATGTTAATAAACAGCCCGCCGAGACTGTGGACAACGTTGTTGGTTCAGGAGGTATGACAAGGAGTGGTAGGATCTTTATATCACCTGAAGTGGAGGCCGAAAGACTAGCAAAAGGAAAGGGGAAGATGGTTGAGAATGTCCCAGTGCAAGCAAGCGGCAAAGAAGCGACATCGAAAGACGTAGAAGAGTTCATGCGCTTGATTCGGAAAAGTGATTATAAGATTGTGGAGCATCTGCAACAGATGCCCTCCAAGATATCTATCCTGTCGTTGCTCTTATGTTCTGAAGCTCACAGAAATGCTTTGTTGAAAGTCCTGGATACTTCTTTTGTACCCCAAGACGTCTCCGTGAATCAGCTGGAAGGAGTGCTGGCACATGTGAATACCGGCCACAGCCTGGGCTTTACCGACTTCGATTTGACCCCGAAAGGGAGAGATCATAATATGGCGCTGCACATATCTGTTGAGTGTAGAGGATCAGTAATGTCGCATGTATTGGTCGACACTGGATCGTCTTTGAATGTGATGCCCAAGAAAGCGATGATGAAGCTAGACGTCAGAGGAATCCTGTGCACGCCCAGTGACCTGGTAGTCAGAGCGTTTGATGGCACGCGAAGAACAGTCTTTGGATCGATAACATTGCCTCTACAGGTGGGGCCGGAGGTATTTGCAACGGAATTTTATATCATGGATATACAGCTCGCATATAGCTGCCTGCTCGGAAGACCCTGGATTCATGGGGCTGGGGCAGTCACGTCTACCCTGCATCAGAAGTTGAAATATATGGTCGGAGACAGCGTAGTCACCATATGCAGAGAAGAAGACATCCTGGTCAGCCACCTGTCGTCATTTAAATATGTGGAGGTCGACGGAGAGATCCACGAAACGCCCTTCCAGGCATTTGAAGGTTTGCGTATCAAGGACAAAGGTCCCGGTCCGAGCAAGGTGTCAGAGATAGCCGTCTCATCGTATAAAGAAGCTCAAGCTCTGGTGGAGGCAGGAGAAGCAAAGGGCTGGGGCAAAGTGCTGGATATTCCTGTAAAGATGGACCGGTTCGGGCTAGGATACCAACCGTCGTCATCGACACCTGCTGTGGGGCCACCCCGTTTCAGAGGGCCAATAACCATCTCTGCTAGTGGAGTATGTCATGAAACCATCAATGCTGCTTCGGAGTCTGACGAAGGAGACAGCGACTGTGATATGGATGCCTGGATTCAGCCAAGCACGCCAGGACAAGGACTGTGCAACTGGTCTATTCAGGAGCTTGTTCCTGTGACTCTTAAACAGTAATGCTTTGCTTTATTAATTGTTGAATAATCTGATGTCTTGCCCGGGGCATCGTGATTTGCTTAGGGCTGTGTTGTTATGAACATTGCGTGTTAATCATTAAATAAATGGCGTTGTTTTTCATGTGCAAATACTGTAATCTCTGTCTTTCTTGTTTTGTAGTTTTCAATAAAATGGCAACGTGGTTATTCGCTTTATACGCATTTTGAAGCACTTAACCATTCCTTTTGCAGGATAACCTTTTCAGATGACATCCTTGAACCACCTATGACTCGTCCCGACTTTGAGCACCCGGTATTTCAGGCCGAAGAAGAGGTTGTCGAAGATAGTGACGTTCCTGAAGAACTGTCTTGGTTGGTGAAGCAAGAGGAAAGAGCCATTCTGCCTCACGAAGAGGTCATCGAAATTATCAACTTGGGGTTGGAAGGGGTTGAGAAGAATATTCGTATCGGGGCCGCACTGCAGAGCGATATCAAGCGAAGACTGGTTGAAATGCTCAGAGAGTATAGTGATGTATTCGCTTGGTCGTATGAAGATATGCCAGGGCTCGATACAGATATGGTTGTGCACCGTCTGCCACTAAAAGAAGAATGCCCGTCGGTCAAACAAAAGCTCCACAGAACTCGACCAGATATGGCAGTAAAGATCAAAGAGGAAGTTCAAAAACAGTGGGATGCTGGTTTCCTGGCTATGACAAAATATCCCTCATGGGTTGCTAACATCGTACCAGTGCCAAAGAAAGATGGCAAGGTTCGAATGTGCGTGGATTATAGGGATTTGAATAAAGCAAGCCCAAAAGACGATTTTTCGCTTCCTCATATCGACGTGCTAGTTGATAATACTGCTCAATATTCCGTATTCTCCTTCATGGATGGCTTTTCAGGCTATAATCAGATTAAAATGGCGCCAGAGGATATGGAGAAGACCACTTTTATAACACCTTGGGGAACATTTTGCTACAAAGTGATGCCCTTTGGCTTGAAAAATGCTGGGGCAACATATCAGCGTGCTATAACGACTCTTTTTCATGATATGATGCACAAAGAGATCGAAGTTTATGTTGACAATATGATTGCCAAATCCCAGACGGAGGAAGAGCATCTGGTGAATCTGCTGAAGTTATTTAAAAGGCTTAGGAAGTTCAGGCTGAGACTGAACCCTAATAAATGCACCTTCGGGGTGAGATCGGGTAAGCTGCTGGGGTTTATCGTAAGCGAAAGAGGAATAGAGGTCGATCCTGCTAAAATAAAAGCGATTCAAGAAATGCCGACGCCTAAAACAGAGAAAGAGGTGCGCGGGTTTTTAGGGAGGTTGAACTACATTGCCCGGTTCATATCTCACCTAACTGCTATGTGTGAACCATTATTCAAGCTGTTGAAGAAAGATCAAGCTGTAACGTGGAATGAAAATTGTCAAAAGGCGTTCGATAAGATAAAGCAGTATTTGTAGGAGCCTCCTATTTTGATACCCCTAGTGGCAGGGAGACCCTTGATTATGTATTTGACAGTTCTTGAGGGAAGCATGGGTTGTGTTCTCGGTCAA
The DNA here is from genome assembly GCA_963859935.3 of Lathyrus sativus. NCBI lineage: Eukaryota > Viridiplantae > Streptophyta > Magnoliopsida > Fabales > Fabaceae > Lathyrus > Lathyrus sativus. The sequence continues at coordinate 231,733,599 of OZ012738.1, forward strand.
CACGACGAGACAGGAAGAAAAGAGCATGCAATTTATTACTTGAGTAAGAAATTTACAGATTGTGAATCTCGATACTCAATGCTTGAGAAAACTTGTTGCGCGCTAGCCTGGGCCGCCAAGCGTTTGAGGCAATACATGCTGAATCATACAACCATGCTCATCTCGAAGATGGATCCTATCAAATATGTATTCGAAAAGCAGGCGTTGTCAGGGAGAATTTCCCGTTGGCAGATGGTCTTGACTGAATATGACATCCAATATGTCTCGCAAAAGGCTATAAAGGGGAGTGTGCTGTCTGAGTATCTAGCGGAGCAGCCTATTGAAGATTACCAATCGATGAGGTTTGATTTTCCTGACGAGGATATCATGTACCTAAAGATGAAAGATTGTGAAGAATCGTTGCCAGACGAAGGGCCAGAGTTGGGTTCCAAATGGAAGATGATATTTGACGGAGCTGTGAATGCTTACGGTAGCGGAATAGGGGCAATCATCACTATGCCACACGGGTCGCACATCCCGTTTACTGCTCGATTGACCTTTTCTGTTACCAATAATGAGGCCGAATACGAAGCTTGTATAATGGGGCTTGAAGAAGCCATTGATTTGCGAATCAAGAATTTAGACGTATACGGAGACTCAGCTCTGGTGGTGAATCAAATAAAAGGGGAATGGGAGACACGTCAGCCCAACTTGATACATTACATGAATTATGTAAGGAGATTGTTGCCTTTCTTCGACAAGGTTGAATTGCATCACGTACCGCAGGCAGAGAATCAAATGGCTGACGCTCTCGCCACTTTGTCTTCCATGTACAAGGTCAACTTCTGGAACGAGGCTCCCAGAATCATTATCTCTCGGCTTGACAGACCAGCTTTCGTATTCGCTATTGATGAGGCATCCGACGACAAACCGTGGTATTTTGATATCCTTAATTTTCTGAAGAGTAAAGAGTATCCGGCTGGGGCATCCAGTCAAGATCAGAAGACTCTCAGGAGATTAGCGGGTAATTTTTATTTGAACCCGGATGGCGTCTTATACAGAAGAAACCACGACTTGGTGCTGTTGCGTTGCATAGATGAAAGAGAGGCAAAGCTGCTCATGGAGGAAATACACGAGGGTACCTTTGGTACGCATGCTGGCGGGCACGCTATGACGAGAAAGATACTACGGGCGGGTTATTTTTGGCTGACTATGGAGACTGATTGTTTCAAGTTCGCGAGGAAGTGCCACAAGTGTCAAATCTATGTTGATAAGATCCATGTGCCTCCGAGTCCTCTGAATGTAATGTCATCGCCATGGCCATTCTCGATGTGGGGAATCAATATGATTGGAAAGATCGAGCCGACAGCTTCTAACGGGCATCGGTTCATCCTAGTAGCAATCGATTATTTCACCAAGTGGGTGGAAGCGGCGTCTTACGCAAATGTAACGAAGCAAGTGGTGGCTAGATTCATCAAGAGAGATATCATTTGCCGATATGGGATCCCCGAGCGGATAATCACGGACAATGGTTCAAACCTGAACAACAAAATGATGAAGGAGCTCTGTCAGAATTTCAAGATCGAACATCACAACTCCTCCCCTTACCGACCCAAGATGAATGGCGCTGTCGAAGCGGCCAATAAGAATATCAAGAAGATCGTTCAGAAAATGGTGGTGACCTATAAGGATTAGCATGAGATGCTACCTTTCGCTTTGCACGGTTATCGTACGACGGTACGCACATCAACCGGGGCAACCCCGTTCTCGTTAGTATACGGAATGGAAGCGGTATTACCATTGGAAGTTGAGATCCCTTCTCTGAGGGTATTGCGAGACGTTCAGCTAGACGAGGCAGAATGGGTGAAAGACAGGTTGAACCAATTGAGTTTGATGGATGAGAATAGGCTAGCTTCTCTAGCATACAGTCGTTTGTACCAGAGCCGAATGAAGAAAGCATATGATAAGAAGATACATCCTCGGAGCTTTCAGACGGGCGACCTTGTGCTGAAGAGGATTCTCCCGCCGCAGGCAGATCACAGAGGCAAGTGGACCCCCAACTACGAAGGGCCATACGTTGTCAGGAAGGTCTTTTCAGGAGGAGTATTATTGTTGTCCACCATGGACGGTGAGGACTTTACGTCGCCTGTGAATTCGGACGCAGTTAAAAAATACTTTGCTTAAAATTGACCCGTTGGACAGAAAAAGAGAGTCCAGGCAAAAATGGGGCATCCTGGCGAACCAAAAACAGAATGAAAGGTTCGGGCAAAATTTAGGGATAAAATTGAAAAATGTACACCCGCGAAGTTGAAAACCTACACTGGGCGGCTTCGGCAAAAAGGGGTATCCCGGTGAACTGAAAACCCGTAAAGGGCGGTTCACGCAAAAGTTAGGGATTTGAAAAGCAGATGACTGCGGTCCGAATTTGATATTACAGTGAGCATCAGCGCGGGAGAATACGCCTGAGGGGGCGATTATCAGATACAACCTCTTTGGAAGTATGGATACCGGGAAAGCATTAGAGCCGGACGAGTCATGGGAGGATCAGTTCGTGGTGTTCGTCTGCATCCCGTTACCGACATGTGTACAAATTTAATTTGTCAAAATATTTATGCTTCTTGTGCATACTTGTGTATTTGCTTTGCGTAGCTTCCTCTTTTCAGGAGTTACATCCCGTGTACAAAAATTCCGCCCATTCAGGGGCCCAATTGTTGCACCCTAAAATTTGACCAACCGGTTCTCCTATCTGACTCGTGGTTTAAATTCATATTCGCAAATCAGACGCATGACATTTGTGCATAGACAGAGGATATCAGGGTTACAACTTGGTTTTCATTTACTAGATGGCAGATCCAGTCCAGATCATCAGGGTTTTATTTTCGGGAAATTGTGCGCTCCTCGGGGATTTGTAGCTTGCATAGTGATTTTGGGATATTCTGATGCCCGGGGTTCTCTGTTCGATTCGATCTGGTCTCGTGCGCTCTTTTATGGTGGTCATTTGCATTTGTCTGCATTTTCAGGGTTTAATAGACTTTTGTGGATTTTAAATAGGCATTTTAATCATTTTTAGGATTTAAATAGATTTTTTTAGAATTTTAAATAGCTTAAATCTCTTTTTAGAATTTTATATGGATTTTTAAATAGATTTAATAGTTTTTTAATCATTTTTAGAATATAAAAGATTTTAAATAGTTTTAATTGTTTTAGATAATATAGAAAATATTATAGATTTTTCTTTTATGTTAATAGGAATTTTTAATAGTTTTTAATAGAAATAATAGAGTTTGTGTTAATGGAGCTTTAATCTTTTAATAGATTTTTCTTATTAGTTTTAAATAGGATTTTAATAGTTTTAAATAATATTAGAAATTAAATAGAGATTATTAGAATTTTTTTTTAATATAGGTTTAAGTAGATATTAATCACCTTTTAGATTTAATTAGGATTTAATCTTTTAGTGAGGGTCAATTGAGTTCATTGTTTTAGAGTTAGTTAGGTTTAATTTTTGATTAATTTTTAATTAGGTCTAAGCATTTTTAATTCAGAATTATTAATTAGTTTTTTTCAGTTTTTTTTAGGGTTTTTTGTCTAGTTTTTCGTTGGGCCTAGGAAGCAGTTTTTTGAAGCCCAAGTCATTTTTGCAATCCAGTTTTTTGTTCAGAATTCTGCAACTGCCACTTGTCAGCATAAAAGCTGATCCACACGTCCACGCAAGGCCCCACCACCTCACACTCTCCCTCAGCCCAGAATCTCACACGCGTCCCACTCAGACCCTAACTCTCTCTTCTGCCACACGTCCAGCCACGTGTCTTCCCCCAGTCTCTCCCACTCACGCGTGTCACCACCACAACCCTTCACCTGAGCATCACCGGGACCTCGTCGCCGGCCATGCATCCGCCCTGATCCCCATACCGCCGGCCACCCTAATGCCTTCCGACCACCACAACAGCTCGCCGGAGCTTGTTCTCTACCCAGAAATTCACAGAAACATTTCTTCTCCGATCTTCCTCCATCCAACTTCGTCTTCACCTCGCCGGAAAACTCATCCTTCGCCGGAAACTTCAAGAGCAATTTTCCAGATTCTTCATCCAAGCTTGCATCAGTTCATCATCGCAATCTCCAGAAATTCAACCTTCAATCAGCTCCAGTCCAATCTTCTTTAACGACCTTCGTATCCCCAGAAACTTCAACGAACCTCCTCCTTCAACCTTCAAGAACTCGTCACCTTCATCGCTCTTCAAGAACGATTTCCTAGAAACACGCATCAAACCTTCAAACATCGTCAAAATCAACCAACTTCAAGCAAGTCTTCTTCGCACTTCATTTTTCCAGAAACTCCTTGGTGTTCTTCAACCGCGTCTCAAGAACGCCATCTAAGCTTCTTGCTGTTCAAGACTTCCGTTGATCTTCGTCAGTTCTTGAGAGCTCCGTCGAAGGTCGTAACCGCCGCCATGGATCTGTGAAGGTCATCTGAGAAATACGCCTGGGTTCTTCGTGGATCTCAACGTGTCACCACCTCCAGGTTTTTGTTTCTTCCAACTCTTCTTTTAGATGTTTTAGATTACGAATCTGTTAGGAGTTGTGTTGGCATTTAGGTTTAGAGGTTCTTGATAGTTTAAACGAAGGGGATTTTGGTGAGATCTGGATTTGAGGTTAGGTTTTAGTTGAGGTTTTTTGTGAGAATGTGCGTGAGGTTGAGAGAGTTCAGAGAGGATGAAAGGTTGAAGACGACGGCTAGGTTAGTTTGGGTGAACAGTGATCAGGGGAATGGGGAAGGAGGTAGGGTTTTGTTGGTAGGGTTTCGGACTAGGGTTTGGATTGGGCCAGGCCCAAATGTTTTTGCTGAACCACACTCCCCGTTTTACTCATCCCCCCCCCAGGCGTGTGAGAGACAGAATGAATGTGGACTGGGCCTTGTGCCCAATGCTATTCGCACCCCCCTTGTGCGTAAGCCCAGTGAGAATGAATAGAAAAACCTGCTAACTGCACCCCCTGCGTTTTTTTTCTTCTTTTATTTTTTTAGTGGATTTCTGATAGCAGTGGGCCTGCGCCTTTTGCTAGGCGCACCCCCCCATTTTGGCCCACTTAGGGTTTTAACTGAAAAATATGCTGTTTGAACCCCCCTCCCATTTTATTCCAAATTTTGTGTTTTTAATTTCTTTTCATATTTCTTTGCATCTTGTAAAATTCATAAGAAAATAAAAACAATTGATTTTTGAGTTCTTGTTTTTTCTACCACTTCATGAAAATGTATAGAAAATTAAATAAAAATAAAAATGCCATTTTATTTTTGTTTACTATTTTTGGTATATTTTCCATTTAAATGACCTTTTTAATATTTTTTAGTGCATGCATATTATTAGAAAATTCATAAAAAATAGTAGATTCGATCAAATAATTCCATTCTTTTGTCTGTAGACTCGTAATTCAATGTAGAATTTTATAGTACAAAAACATTAGCTTAATCATGCATTTTCATTTTAATTGCATTTTTTGTATTGTTTTGATATTGAATAATTGGTTTGTGGATATGTCTGCTTTGTTGATTTTGGTTCTTTCATCTGGTAATGAGTTTTGCTCTGATTTGTTAGTATGTTGTCATAGAGCCATGTAGGTTCCCATTAGATTTTTGATAGATTTTTGTAGGGTATTCTGTTATTTTTTGTCTCAGCTTGAGGATAGGAGCAGTCTTGATGGCTTCAGACTTTGAAGTTCAATTGTGGTTGAACTTCAGAGATAGTTTTTTGTGGTTTGAGGATCTGTGGTTTCTTCTTGAAGATGGAGGCTGGATGAAGTCTTGTTGGAGCTTGCAAGGATGCAGTGGATTGAGGCCTAGTCTAGGAGCTTGTTCTCTGTTTGTGAGGTTCGAGATCCTGAAGTTTGAAGGGAGTTTATGGTACTTTCCTGAGGAAGGCACTATGAATGACTTTCATTCTTTCTTCTCACCTCTTTCTTAAGTATCCAATGATGCTGGAGCCTTCATGTGAGTTTAATTTCTCCTGAGGAGGAATGTAAACTGATCACAGTTGTTGAGCCGCATGGGATACGATTCCTAAGTGGAAGCCTCCTAGTACTTTCTTGAGGAAGGTCCTATGGGTCTATTCACTTAGCTCCCTTAGTTTATCTAGGATTTCTTAAGTATCCAATGATGTTGGAGCCAACTTGTGAGTTTAATTTCTCCTGAGGAGGAATGTAAACTGATCACAGTTGTTGAGCCACATAGGATACGATTCCTAAGTGTCAGCCTCCTAGTACTTTCCTGAGGAAGGTCCTATGGGTCTGCTCACTTAGTTCCCTTAGTTCAGATAGGCCTTCTCAAGTATCCAATGATGTCGGAGCCTTCATGTGAGTTTAATTTCTCCTGAGGAGGAATGTAAACTGATCACAGTTGTCGAGCCGCATAGGATATGACTCCTGAGTGGTAACCTCCTGGTACTTTCCCGAGGAAGGCACTATGAGTTTGTCTGCTTAGCTCCCTCTCTTTGGTAAGCTTGTTCTGAAGCTTGGAGACTGGGATTGATTCCGCTTGCTTAGGGTTTTGATTAGAGTTTTTGCTTATATCTTTGCTTAAGGTGTTGCATAGGGTTTTGTTTAGAGATAGATTAGGAATTTGTTTCAGGGATGTTAGGGGCCCTGCTCAGGGTTTTTGTTTAAGCTTTTGAGAGGAGTTTATCAGGTTAGCTAGCCTTCTCTTTGTGTTGTTTGACTTGTATGGTGTTATGTTGCATTAGACTTAGGAATTCATCTAGATAGTTCTGAGGTAGGTGCATCTTAGAAGTAGGCTTTGTGTGCATGAGAAGTTGAGGTGGTCCTCCTTCTGCTTGTATGTTATTGAGTGGCTTTGCTTGTTGGTATTTGGTAGAGTTGAGCTCCCCTTACCTCTGTGGTTTGCGGCCTTTGCGCCTTGCTTGTTTAGTTGTTGCATTCATGCACATTTTTAATATTTCTTTACTTTGTAGTATTTCCCGTTTGCTGTTTAGTCCTGTTGCCATGATCCCTTAGGAGCTCTGACTTCTCCGTTGCGGAGTCGTTATGATAGACATTAGGATGGTCAACCAGGCATGATAGCAGTAGGTAGATTCCCCTTCTCCAGCTATAGTTTAGGGTGTCTTTTCCCTTTCCTTTCAGTAGGAGCTTTTGAGTAGCTTGTGTCGTAGTTAGCCGAACTACAGCTGCTCTGATTCCTCGTACCAGATGAGGATATGTAGGCATAGGATGCGATATCCTAGCGAGCACACTAACAACTAACCTTTGTTCTCTCGCGGCTGTGCGATCGAGACTTTCCTGCTGACGACTAATTGTTATCCCTTTTCTCTTGCCCGAGTGCATTTGAGACCAGATCATAGTTGTAGGTTCCCGAACCTTTAGAACCAGTTTGTTTTCTCACTGCTGTGTGAGAACCCCCAGGTTAGCCGTAGTTAGTCGAACTACGTTTGCTCTGATCTTCCATGCTGTGTGGAAGTACGTAGGCACAGGACGCGATGTCCTGGCGAGCAATCTTTCCCCCGTTTAGATGTAGGTAGTCGAACTACGTTGACTCTGACTTTCCCATTGCACGAGGGAGTACGTAGGCCCAGAACACCGTATGTTCTGTCGAGTCCTGTCTTTTTATTTTCTTTTCAGACCGACCATTAGCGTAGATAGATAACACACCCTTTTCCTATAAACACCAAGCGTGGATCCCATCGAGTACGATGGACGTGAGGGGTGCTAATACCTTCCTCTTGCGTAACCGACTCCCGAATCCAGGTTTTGGTTGCGATGACCATACCTTTTCCCGTCTTCGCGAGGTTTACTTCGAGCGTTTCCTTTCCCGCTCTGAGGGATATATAACGCACGGTGGCGACTCTCCTGTCAAGCCGGCGCCGATTTTCGCAGTAGCGACGGCTGGCGACTCTGCTGGGGACTTATAGCATCTAGGGACTTTTCCCATCCCTTATGCTGGGACCGTTTCCCATCCCCTACACGAGTCAATCCTAGCGCTTGGGTGTTTATTTGTTGGGTGTTGTGTATATGTGTTTTATCTTTTCCGCACTTTACTTTTCTGTACCTTTACCTTTCCGCATTTATTTTCCAGCATTATATTATTGTGATTATTGCTGTGGGCAAGGGAGGTTACTGTGAGTGAGAAGTCGGACCTGGGCTTGAGTATGCACCTAGATATAGTTGTGGAGAGTAGTAGACGAACCTGTCTGCTGAGCAGGCACAGTTCCCTACGAAATCTACGCTCAGACGAGATTCTCGCAGAGGTGCTCCTTTCCGGTCCTGAGGATCTGAGGGGAGTCCAGACGTGAGGATTGTCGACTCTGGGGACCGATCATTTGGAAGTCAGCTAAGTGAGGCCTCTTCATGACTCGATGATGCCACTCCTTCTGGGAATCGTATCGTCATTCATGAAAGTCTGTGACGCTGATGACCGCATAGGATGTCGTACCTTTATCCGTGGATTAGGTCTATCATACCTGTGAGAGGGATTGGGTTATTGCAGGAAAACTGGCCTTCAGAAACCATGATTCAGCAGTTATCAGATGGTGTTCTTGATTCATCTCCTGGTGTGTTGTCTAGGTCAGATGGGTTTCTCATCTGAGGTTGATGCTATTATCAGATGGTTTTCTCGTCAGATACAGAGGTTCAGATGGATTTCTTACCAGGGGATTGATATTTTAAGTATCAGATGATAGTTAGTGTCATGAGGTTCTGGTGCCTGTGGTGGTTTTCTGTTCTTGATCACAGAGATGCTCCATGTTTTGGGCGGCCCATCTGGTTAGTTCAGCTATCACTGCTGGAAGCCCCTGCGGTTGTTCGGCTGCGTACTCCCCGTTTGCGTATCTCATCACACTCCCAAAGCATCTTTTTTTTTCATATTTCTTCCGGTCGGCTTCGTGCAGATAGATGTTTGCCGGGGGAGATTGGTGCTCCTGAGGTATGCCCTTCCGGTGGGTTGTTATATTTTCTGTCTTCCTCTTCAGGCTACAGCATAGCCCCTGTGTTCACAGATTGCATTATTTATCATACTGCATCATTGCATTACCATTTGCATCCAACTAACGTGTGTGTATTGCAGGTACATATTTTCCCTTCCAGTTCTGGTGTTTGTTTCCTAGCAAGACATGGAAGCCACGAAGAGAGTGTTACCCTACAAGTTTCCGTCTCCGGATATCAGTCTGTTGTTAGAGTTGATTACTATTGCTAAGAAGAGGGTAATGGGTGACTTCAGAAAGAGATATGGGAGGATTCTGACCTATGTTTATCAGCCATCGGCCTACGAGATCAGCGACATTTATACCCTGTTACAGTTTTATGATGCGGAGCTCAGGTGTTTTGTATTTCCCGACTTTGTTTTGGCTCCTACCCTGGAGGAGTATTCTGCACTCTTGGACATACCGATCCGCGAGCAGATGCCTTTCTATCGTACGGACGCTGAGCCTAATCTGGCTGAGCTTTCTGTCATCCTGTACTTAAGAGAATCTGAGCTGACAGGGAAGATGATCAGAAGAGGAGATGTATGGGGGTTTCCGTTGGATGTCTTGGTGGAGAAGGCTCGGGAGTATGCCCAGAAGGGTGGCTGGGTTGTTTTTGACGTCATCCTTGCTGTATGTGTTTATGGCATCGTGTTGTTCCCAAACATTCCTGATTTTGTTGACTCAGATGCCTTCTATATTTTGGCTGCGAAGAACCCAGTTCCTACTTTGCTGGGAGATATCCACCATTCAACTCACTACCAGAATGAAAAGCGGCGAGGAAGGAATGTGTCTTGTTGTGTACCTCTCCTGTGCAGGTGGTTCACTAGTCATATGCCTAAGTCAGGCCCTTTCGTCACCTCTATTGATTCTCTAGGATGGCCGGAGCGCTTGATGGGGTTGACTTCTAAGGATGTGGTATGGGTTAACGAAGAGGTATTCGGAGTTGAGGTCATACTCAAATGCGAAGGGTTCCTGAATGTTCCGTTAATAGGAAGGAAAGGGTGTGTCAATTACAACCCTTCCTTATTGATCAGGCAATTTGGGTATGTACCTCAGGGAGCGCCGAAGCCCGAGGAGATACAGGAATCTCTGTATCTCACTGGGGCAATAGGGAAAGAGATGCTGACCAAGCTTGAGAAGGCATGGAAGAACTTGCACAAGAGAGGGAAGCCTTCAGGTAGCAGAGGGGATATTCGAGTTCCTGGCCCGTATGTGGAATGGATTCGTGAGCGAGCTACGAAATTCCTTATGCCTTATCCAGCGGTTCAGCCATTGCATCCTTCTCCGGTGGAGAAGCCTACCACTGTAGACATACAGGTATACAAGCAGCTGATGGCGGAGAAAGAAGAGCTAGCGAAGGCTAAAGAGGCTTTAGAGCAGGAGAATGCCCAGCTTCGTCATGAAAAGATTGAAACAGGATATTTTTCCAAGCAACAGGCTGAAACTCTGAAACATCTGAAGACCACGTTATTGGAGTTGACTGAAACCAAGAAGCGTCTGGAGTTAGATGTAGACTCAGTTAGCAGTGTATTGGCTACTAAGAAGCAAGAGCTGGAAAGGGCCTACACGAAGCTAGCCAAGTTCAGAGAGCACTGGGATCTCACTATGGCCAAGCGCAAAGGACGGGTAGAAGAGCTAAAGACACAGGTTGCTCAGTTAGAAGAATAGGTCAAAGTGAAGACTGAAGAGCTTGAAGAAGAAGCATGCCGCCGATATGAGGCCGAACGCAAGCTGATTGATGCCATGAAGAATCTGGAGGATTTTCAGCACAGAGCAGATGCCAAGAGACCCAAACCTGGGGACGGTGCCAATGACAAGGCTTGGGAAGACTTTGTCAGAGACATCCAGGGAACGGTCAGAAAAAGGGATCAGTTGATAGAAGGTTTGGTTTATCGGCCGGATCACGCAGAGACAAAGAAGATGGTTGAGGACTTCCGCAACCGTACCCGTACTTGATTTTTCTCTTGTATTCCGTTGTGTTGAGATCACCACCAGGCATGTTGGCTGGGATCCTCCTTTATCATATCAGTTGTATGGAGCATAGTTATGTAACATCTTAACAAGACTGTTATTCTAATACATATATGAGGGTTTTTCTAAATATTGTCTTTATGGTTTATCTCGTCTTGCTACCACTGACACTGGAATTGGAGGGGAAATATCTCCAATGCACACATGCACGTTAGCATTTTTGTATTTCTGTTTGCATAAATCATATTGCATAGCATTTCTCTAGCAGGCCAGAGCACTTATCCAGCCTTTGTTTTCACCAGAGGGTGATTCTCGGGGAATTGTTTAAGGCAAGAGTGGAGTGTCGAAGGCGACCAAGGGGCTGAAGCAGATGTGAGCAGAATCAAGCAGTGTAGTCAGTTACAGGTAATTGGTAGCTATGGCTGAAGGCAATTTCCAGGCTCCTAACACTTTGACAAGGTTTACTATGGCGTCCAACCATCAGTATGATTCTATGGAAGACTTCCCGAACAACCTTGCTGCAGACCAAGTCGTACAACCTACTGTCCAGAACCGAGATCGGCATGAGCCGTTTCTTGCCTGAAATGAACGTCCTCCTCCTGCTAACAACCAAGGCGTTGCTTTCCCTGTGATGAATTACCGGAGAGATATTCCAATGGCCGGGATGGTAGATCCAAGAGCTCTCGAAAATGGTAGAAGACTCCGAGCGTTGGAAGAAGGAATGAAAGCCTTGGAATTGAAAGATGCTGTTAACCTGGATGCTGTGGACATGTGTTTGGTTCCTGACCTGGTGTTGCCTTACAAGTTCAAAGTGCCGAAGTTCGAAAAGTACACGGGAGATAGCTGTCCGAAGCTGCATTTGATGATGTTCTGTCGAAGGATGACTTCGTTTGTGCGAAATGACAAATTAATGATCCATTGCTTTCAGTATAGCCTGACTGGGGCATCGTTGAGATGGTATGTGCAGTTAGAGAGTAATCAAATTCGATCATGGGCGGATTTAGCCAGAGTTTTCATGAAGCAGTACGATTACAACCTGGATTTGGCTCCTAGTCTCGTGCATCTGCAAGAATTATCCCAGGCGGAGAATGAATCATTCAGAGGGTATTTGCGAAGATGGAAAGAATTGGCTGCTAGTGTTCAACCACCGCTTCCGGAAAGAGAAATGGTTGACATCTTCTTGGGTACTCTGAAAGGCCATTATTTTGACAAATTGTTCGGTTGCACAAACTTTGTGGGCCTGATGAGAATGGGAGAGCTTGTTGAGAGAGGACTCAAGAGTGGAAAGTTTCGAGATGTCCCTTACGTCCCAGTTGATAAGATTGAGTCAGTTGTCAGTTCTCAAGAAGAGTGGGAAGAAGGAGATGACGTCATCTCAGAATCTCTAGCATCTCAGGATCGGTTTTCAGACACTTCAAGTCAACGATCATCCTATCGTCGATCGCGTCAGCATGCCCCACGAAGACCAAGGAAACCTGAAAGGCAGTTTACTCAGCTACCGGTGTCGTACAGTCAGTTGTTGCCAGATCTGGTCAAAAGTGGATTGATAGTGCTGAAAGAGACTAAGCCGGTGATTCCACCGTATCCTCCAGGTTTTGATGCCAGCGCCCGCTGTGAGTACCATGTTGGGGCACAGGGGCATTCAACCAATGATTGTAAGGTGCTTAGAAGCCAGGTTCAAGATCTGTTAGACTCTAGCCGTATTTGCATCACTCCTCAGGGTTTTGTTCAGATTAATGATTTTCCATCCTCCAGTTGTGTGGGTTCGTCAGTTAATGTCATGGAAGATTCCACAGGAAGTGTGTGCTCTGAAGATTGTCAATCGGAGAGTTCAGTTGAATATGGGAGAAGTTTCTAGAGGTTTCCGCGCCGGGTGCCGCATCTGTTTTCTCTGCCTAACCCGTTTAGCTTTTATGCACTAGTGTTTGCTGACCACCACCAGGATTGTTGACTGGGGTCATTGTATTCATACTCATTTGTGCCTACGTGATGCTTTTGTTGGTTATACATGGGTGGGAGATGTTCGTCTGTGTGCTCATAGCTTGAGTTTCTATTTACCTTGTTATGAATATGTGTTTGCTTTCCGCATTGCATTATCGTTTAAACAGGTACATCAGAACCGTGGGTCTTATTTCCTCATCGTCCAGTTTGTTGCAGGAATTCCTTCAGAGATATGGAACAGAATCAGTTTGAATTGATTGAAGTCCGAAGCCAGTTGGGGCAGATGATGAGAGATATGCAAGAGATGCGTCTGGAACAGAAGATTCTCAAAGAGGAGAATAGTCAGCTGAAGACCCAAATGAGCTTGATCATGGAAGTAGTCAAGAATGTGCTTAGGAAAGAAGACGATCAGCTATTTGAAGCCGCAATGAAGAAGCTCGCGCCACCCGTGCATGTGGAACCTGAGCAGCAACAACAGAGGGTGCATCCGTCTCAACGAAGGGTTCATGAGGGGAAGCCAAAGAGGATATTTGAGGCGCCACCTACAACATATGCTGAGCTCTTGCAGACTTTATTGAGGTTTAATCTGGTGGAGAAGAGAACGTTGGATCCACCCCCAGGAGCGATTCCTCACGGGTACGATGCCAGTAAGCAATGTGAGTTTCATTCTGGGGCATTCGGACATGACATCGAGGGTTGTCATGCTTTTAAGCACAATGTTCAAGACCTGATTGACTCGCACGATATTGAATTCACGCCGAGCGGCGTAGCTGTACGTATTGCTCCTGTCCCAGTCGATGCTAAGATGACAGATGTTCCTAAAGCTGCAGTGGGTCAGAAGCGTATCCTGGACTCTACAGTGTCAGAATCTCCATGCCCACAACTGTTGCCTATTCCTGGGGCAGATCTGAGAAAGAAGATGGCTAAGCATAAGGAGGGCTTTAATCAGTACAGTGAAAGTCAAGAAACCGATGTTGCATTTGCTACGAAGGGTGTTCAAGAGTCAACCCGATACCAGCAACAACAGCAACGATCTCAACAATGGAAAAGGCAGCAGTATCCCAATCAGCGAAAAGCTCAAAATCAGAAGCCATTGAGGGTATTTAAGGTGCCTCCGATGCTGTATGCCGAACTTCTTCAGGAGTTGCTACGATTGCAGTTGGTTGAGAAGAGGAAGTTAGCTCCACTGACATGTACGCCTCCAGCAGGTTATGATAACAAGGAGCACTGTGATTTCCATTCAGGAGCACAAGGGCACAACATTGAAGATTGTCTGGCCTTCAAGCACAAAGTGCAGGATCTACTTGATAGTGCAGCAATCAGCTTCGGGCAGGGAAGTCCCAAAATCATTTGAATGAAGGAGGAAGGGCTCTATAATTTGGTTGAGTCGTTAAAAGCAGATCAGGACAACATCGAATTGTCTCTAATAAAGATAGCTGGTTCAGCAGCAGGACAGATGTGAAAGCCCGGTTCTCGGAAGCTAGCATTTTTTCTTGTTTTGTCTTGTCATGTCTTTACATTTGTAGTTTCTTTCCTGTTTGAATTTTCAATCTTGTTTGTAAAACTTGTTGTTTTCATTCAATTGATGATAATGAAATAAATATGCATGTTTTGATTGAATCCAGTCGTGTTCACTAATTGTTTTTACAAATGTCCAACGCTGGGTTAAGAAGGATCTGGGGAGGATGACGAAAATAAACGACGTGCAAAATTCCGATTGTATGCTTTTGAAATAAAACCTGTTGATGATGTACAGGCATTGTTTCAAATCCCTAAACACCGGAGTTATAAGGAAGATAATCCCTTGTCAACCCCTTTGAGCCTAGTAGTAGGAGTTCTTTCTGAAAGCGAAAAACCCTCAATCTTAACCTGGGGCAGGGTAGGTGTTAGCTAATTTGACCGAGCGTCCAAATTGCAAAAGGAGTGTCCGTTCGAGGATCAATCACGTCCCTAGAGGTCGTTCCTAAAAGACCACAATGGTTCAATCAAGAGTGGGGCAGTCATGTCATTCCCCAAAGAGTCAAGCAACCAGTGTCACACGACTTGTTCGAAAGAAAAAACGAAGAAAAAAAGAGAATCAAAAGCCCGCTAAGTCAAGAAAACTTCAAAACAAATGACTTAGGCAAAAATGAGGGCATCCCGCTGGACTTAAAAAAAAAAAAATCAAAAGAAACTCAAAAGGAGTCAGTCCAGGCAAAAGTTAGGGATATGAAAAGAAAAAGAAGAAAAGGATCAAAAGAAAAATCCTCAAAGGAAATACGAGTCGTGTGACCCCAAGTGTCAAAGACGAAAAGTGAGTGGCTGTCACTCCGAAAACTCATAGTTTCTCGAACTATCACTCCTATCTTTCAACCTATGAGAGGTGAGCGCTAAGGTTGAATTAGCTGAACGTAGGATGGGAGAACATCAAGGAGAACGGGTGGGTTAAAACAAACTTTGAGCCTTTAACCTTTCCTTCAAAACCATGAACCTGACCACATTACAACCTTCAAAAGTCCTAATTGAAACAGGTTGTTTCGAAAGCATACTCCGGTAAAGGTCGCGTCGATTCTGACTCCTAAAAGGGTTCCCCTTACCACGTTGGTACTGATGTTGATATTCTTGATAAATGTTTGTGCATTATATGCCATAAACTGTTTTTTCCTTTTCCCAGTGAACAGATTGGATGTCAAAGCTGTCATATGTGTTGCATTAATACATCTTTTACGCAGAACAACTTGTTTTACTTGCGAGTAAGCGCTTGACAGCAGAAAAGTTTCCTACAGTGCAAATGTATGGTCAGGATAGAATGCAGAACGCCCGAATGTTTCGAGAGCAGGGGCAAGCTACTATTGTGATCCCCAGTCAGGTCAGCCTTTCGAAGTCAGTCACCCTGGGGCAATCAGGTTGAGATCCGGTGAGTACGCCATAGTCAGGAGGTACTGCTCTAAATCAGATAATCAGGAGCGAGGTCATCGCAGTCAGGGGCAGGCCATCTTAAGAGCGCAGAGGTTGCTCTTTATTCGAGAAGCATTTGATGTGAAGCATCTCTTCGAAGTTCAGAATATTGGGGCGTGTCATATCAGACCATCAGGGCTCAGTTTTTCAGATTTCCTTTCGAGGACTATCCCCTCAGAGGTCCCGCAGGCTGAGGCATATCAGAAGCGAAAGGATTGTTCTTCTCCGTATCAGCAGGGTTATTCAGAGCTATTCGAGCAGACTCAGCCAATTTTCAGGAGCGAGGCGAATGTCGGGAAGTCGTGTTACTATCCCGTGAGTCTTCAATCAGAAAACTGTGGATTCAGGCAGAGTGTTTTCCAGCGTCAGTTGTACCTGACCCATCACGGATAGCCTAAGAGTTCAAATCCATGTTGGCAATCACTGTGAGGCCCATCCGTGTTAGCGCATCAGTTTCCAAATCCAATTTTCGGCAATACGCGGGAAGACTCCGTCCATTTTCTCCAGCAAAGTCCAATTTGTCAGTGGCACGGGTGAGCTATCCCCAGAGGAGTCCAATCATACTCGGCACGTCTGCTATTTCACAGTGGAGTCATATTCCCCAGCAGGGTATTACTTCGTCGATGGTGTTCGGTTAAGTTCCCAATATCCCCAGCGAATTTGATGTCACTCTTCCAGCATTTATTTGCTGGAATGATTCCGCGATATTCGGTTTATCCCCAGCGGAGTTGGCTTCGTCTTCAGCATTTATTTTGCTGAAGTGGTTTTCTGTACCCAGCTTTCTCCGGCAGCTCGAGCCTGCATCAACATATTGCATGCATCATCATACTTGCATGTCATTTTCAAAATGCGTAGCATTTCCATCCTGAATGGAGCATTACACCATAGAAAGATTCAAACATATGCATAGGCATACGAAGCATAAGTCAGGTTTTCTACCAGCCTCACATGGCGCGCGAATTACTCTGTGATCAGTTCAGGGGCATTTATCCAGCAGCAGTGTTCAGACGATTCAGCGGTTTATTTGTATCTCAGATCACACAACAGTTATGCTTCAATCAATCAGTCATCTGGTATCGGCAGGCTTTTCTTCCCGTCAATTCATATTGACGATGTGTTCCTCCAATAAGTGGATTTCTCCGTCTATCATTAGACGTCTTGAGTTCGAATGTGGTTTTCTTTCCGTCTATCAGTAGACGATGTGAAGTTGCGAGAGATTTTCAGTGGGGTTCAAGACGGGGTTCCTCAAGCAAGTGGCTTTTCTTTCCGTCTATCAGTAGACGGTGTGAAGTTTCAGGTTATTGTTCAGCGGGTTTCTTATTGTCAGATCATACAGATGGGGCGTTTCTCCAGCGAGTCTTCTCCGGATATCTTTAGATGTTGAGGGGTTTCAAAACAATATTTCGGATAGTGGTTTTCTTTCTGTTTATTGGATGAGAGGACGTTTCAAGAGGGACTTTTCTGACTGTCAATCCTTATTGATGTCGAGGCTCTTCGAAGAATGTTCAGTTTTCGTGATTGTCGATTCTTATTGACGACATGGTTCTTTAAAGGTGGTTTTCTTCCCGTCGGTCCATACTGACGATGTGGCCCCTTCAAGGATATTGATCTTCCCGTCAATTCCCGTAGACAGAAGGATTCTGAAATTCGAGGGATGGTGTTGAATTGCGTAGGGCGTCTTTCCGTCTATCCTTAGACGATGTGAGTATGGAGATTATTTCTTCCCGTCTATCCTTAGCCGATGTGAATTGATTTGTTTCATCAATCAGGATGATCCCGTCTATCCTTAGACGATGTGAATGGATTTGTTTCATCAATCAGGATGATCCCGTCTATCCTTAGACGATGTGAGTGTGGAGATTAATGGTGTCTTCCCGTCTACCCTTAGACGATGTGAGTATGGAGATTATTTCTTCCCGTCTATCCTTAGACGATGTGAATTGATTTGTTTCATCAATCAGGATGATCCCGTCTATCCTTAGACGATGTGAATGGATTTGTTTCATCAATCAGGATGACCCCGTCTATCCTTAGACGATGTGAGTGTGGAGATTAATGGTGTCTTCCCGTCTACCCTTAGACAATGTGAGTATGGAGATTATTTCTTCCCGTCTATCCTTAGACGATGTGAATTGATTTGTTTCATCAATCAGGATGATTCCGTCTACCTTTAGACGATGTGAGTGTGGAGATTATGAATTTCTTCCCGTCTATCCTTAGACGATGTGAATATTGATTTGTTTCATCAATCAGGATGATTCCGTCTACCTTTAGACGATGTGAGTTGGGAGATTATTTCTTCCCGTCTATCCTTAGACGATGTGAATATTAATTTGTTTCATCAATCAGGATGATCCCGTCTATCCTTAGACGATGTGAGTATGGAGATTAACGGTGTCTTGCCGTCTATCCTTAGACGATGTGAGTATTGAATTTTTCCTTCAAGAGGTGGGTATCTTTCCGTCTATCCTTAGACGATGTGAGTATTGGTGTTTCCTACATTCAGGGTGTCTTCCCGTCCATCTTTGGACGATGTGAGTATATTTCTCTTCCTGCCTATCAGTAGGCAATGTGAAAGGATCAGGTGGTTTGTTGCAACCCTCAGGGTTTGCTATAGGGGGTATCACAGGTAATTGGCGTTAAAATCAGGGTTTCTTTTACCAGATGATTGATCAGTTTGGTGCCGTAATGACTGGACTCGGTTTTTAGGATTTTATTCCCCAAGCAGTTTACAGTATATGCTCGCGGTTGGCAAATTTTCGGGTTTTATTTGTATTCAACCGTCTCGTACCTCCGAATGTTTGAAGGCTGAGCGCTCTTCAAACCCTTCAGGTCCAAGTCGCTTGAATAGGGGCAGTTGTTGCACCCTAAAATTTGACCAACCGGTTCTCCTATCTGACTCGTGGTTTAAATTCATATTCGCAAATCAGATGCATGACATTTGTGCATAGACAGAGGATATCAGGGTTACAGCTTGGTTTTCATTTACTAGATGGCAGATCCAGTCCAGATCATCAGGGTTTTATTTTCGGGAAATTGTGCGCTCCTCGGGGATTTGTAGCTTGCATAGTGATTTTGGGATATTCTGATGCCCGGGGTTCTCTGTTCGATTCGATCTGGTCTCGTGCGCTCTTTTATGGTGGTCATTTGCATTTGTCTGCATTTTCAGGGTTTAATAGACTTTTGTGGATTTTAAATAGGCATTTTAATCATTTTTAGGATTTAAATAGATTTTTTTAGAATTTTAAATAGCTTAAATCTCTTTTTAGAATTTTATATGGATTTTTAAATAGATTTAATAGTTTTTTAATCATTTTTAGAATATAAAAGATTTTAAATAGTTTTAATTGTTTTAGATAATATAGAAAATATTATAGATTTTTCTTTTATGTTAATAGGAATTTTTAATAGTTTTTAATAGAAATAATAGAGTTTGTGTTAATGGAGCTTTAATATTTTAATAGATTTTTCTTATTAGTTTTAAATAGGATTTTAATAGTTTTAAATAATATTAGAAATTAAATAGAGATTATTAGAATTTTTTGTTAATATAGGTTTAAGTAGATATTAATCACCTTTTAGATTTAATTAGGATTTAATCTTTTAGTGAGGGTCAATTGAGTTCATTGTTTTAGAGTTAGTTAGGTTTAATTTTTGATTAATTTTTAATTAGGTCTAAGCATTTTGAATTCAGAATTATTAATCAGTTTTTTTTAGGGTTTTTTGTCCAGTTTTTCGTTGGGCCCAGGAAGCAGTTTTTTGAAGCCCAAGTCATTTTTGCAATCCAGTTTTTTGTTCAGAATTCTGCAACTGCCACTTGTCAGCATAAAAGCTGATCCACACGTCCACGCGAGGCCCCACCACCTCACACTCTCCCTCAGCCCAGAATCTCACACGCGTCCCACTCAGACCCTAACTCTCTCTTCTGCCACACGTCCAGCCACGTGTCTTCCCCCAGTCTCTCCCACTCACGCGTGTCACCACCACAACCCTTCACCTGAGCATCACCGGGACCTCGTCGCTGGCCATGCATCCGCCCTGATCCCCATACCGTCGGCCTCCCTAA
The DNA here is from genome assembly GCA_963859935.3 of Lathyrus sativus. Lineage (NCBI taxonomy): Eukaryota > Viridiplantae > Streptophyta > Magnoliopsida > Fabales > Fabaceae > Lathyrus > Lathyrus sativus. Next base: position 231,753,456 of record OZ012738.1, read on the forward strand.
TGCCTTCCGACCACCGCAACAGCTCGCCGGAGCTTGTTCTCTACCCAGAAATTCACAGAAACATTTCTTCTCCGATCTTCCTCCATCCAACTTCGTCTTCACCTCGCCGGAAAACTCATCCTTCGCCGGAAACTTCAAGAGCAATTTTCCAGATTCTTCATCCAAGCTTGCATCAGTTCATCATCGCAATCTCCAGAAATTCAACCTTCAATCAGCTCCAGTCCAATCTTCTTCAACGACCTTCGTATCCCCAGAAACTTCAACGAACCTCCTCCTTCAACCTTCAAGAACTCGTCACCTTCATCGCTCTTCAAGAACGATTTCCCAGAAACACGCATCAAACCTTCAAACATCGTCAAAATCAACCAACTTCAAGCAAGTCTTCTTCGCACTTCGTTTTTCCAGAAACTCCTTGGTGTTCTTCAACCGCATCTCAAGAACGCCATCCAAGCTTCTTGCTGTTCAAGACTTCCGTTGATCTTCGTCAGTTCTTGAGAGCTCCGTCGAAGGTCGTAACCGCCGCCATGGATCTGTGAAGGTCATCTGAGAAATACGCCTGGGTTCTTCGTGGATCTCAACGTGTCAACACCTCCAGGTTTTTGTTTCTTCCAACTCTTCTTTTAGATGTTTTAGATTACGAATCTGTTAGGAGTTGTGTTGGCATTTAGGTTTAGAGGTTCTTGATAGTTTAAACGAAGGGGATTTTGGTGAGATCTGGATTTTGAGGTTAGGTTTTAGTTGAGGTTTTTTGTGAGAATGTGCGTGAGGTTGAGAGAGTTCAGAGAGGATGAAAGGTTGAAGACGACGGCTAGGTTAGTTTGGGTGAACAGTGATCAGGGGAATGGGGAAGGAGGTAGGGTTTTGTTGGTAGGGTTTCGGACTAGGGTTTGGATTGGGCCAGGCCCAAATGTGTTTGCTGAACCACACTCCCCGTTTTACTCATCCCCCCCCCAGGCGTGTGAGAGACAGAATGAATGTGGACTGGGCCTTGTGCCCAATGCTATTCGCACCCCCCTTGTGCGTAAGCCCAGTGAGAATGAATAGAAAAACCTGCTAACTGCACCCCCTGCGTTTTTTTTCTTCTTTTATTTTTTTAGTGGATTTCTGATAGCAGTGGGCCTGCGCCTTTTGCTAGGCGCACCCCCCCATTTTGGCCCACTTAGGGTTTTAACTGAAAAATATGCTGTTTGAACCCCCCTCCCATTTTATTCCAAATTTTGTGTGTTTAATTTCTTTTCATATTTCTTTGCATCTTGTAAAATTCATAAGAAAATAAAAACAATTGATTTTTGAGTTCTTGTTTTTTCTACCACTTCATGAAAATGTCTAGAAAATTAAATAAAAATAAAAATGCCATTTTATTTTTGTTTACTATTTTTGGTATATTTTCCATTTAAATGACCTTTTTAATATTTTTTAGTGCATGCATATTATTAGAAAATTCATAAAAAATAGTAGATTCGATCAAATAATTCCATTCTTTTGTCTGTAGACTCGTAATTCAATGTAGAATTTTATAGTACAAAAACATTAGCTTAATCATGCATTTTCATTTTAATTGCATTTTTTGTATTGTTTTGATATTGAATAATTGGTTTGTGGATATGTCTGCTTTGTTGATTTTGGTTCTTTCATCTGGTAATGAGTTTTGCTCTGATTTATTAGTATGTTGTCATAGAGCCATGTAGGTTCCCATTAGATTTTTGATAGATTTTTGTAGGGTATTCTGTTATTTTTTGTCTCAGCTTGAGGATAGGAGCAATCTTGATGGCTTCAGACTTTGAAGTTCAACTGTGGTTGAACTTCAAAGATAGTTTTTTGTGGTTTGAGGATCTGTGGTTTCTTCTTGAAGATGGAGGCTGGATGAAGTCTTGTTGGAGCTTGCAAGGATGTAGTGGATTGAGGCCTAGTCTAGGAGCTTGTTCTCTGTTTGTGAGGTTCGAGATCCTGAAGTTTGAAGGGAGTTTATGGTACTTTCCTGAGGAAGGCACTATGAATGACTTTCATTCTTTCTTCTCACCTCTTTCTTAAGTATCCAATGATGCTGGAGCCTTCATGTGAGTTTAATTTCTCCTGAGGAGGAATGTAAACTGATCACAGTTGTTGAGCCGCATGGGATACGATTCCTAAGTGGAAGCCTCCTAGTACTTTCTTGAGGAAGGTCCTATGGGTCTATTCACTTAGCTCCCTTAGTTTATCTAGGATTTCTTAAGTATCCAATGATGTTGGAGCCAACTTGTGAGTTTAATTTCTCCTGAGGAGGAATGTAAACTGATCACAGTTGTTGAGCCACATAGGATACGATTCCTAAGTGTCAGCCTCCTAGTACTTTCCTGAGGAAGGTCCTATGGGTCTGCTCACTTAGTTCCCTTAGTTCAGATAGGCCTTCTCAAGTATCCAATGATGCCGAAGCCTTCATGTGAGTTTAATTTCTCCTGAGGAGGAATGTAAACTGATCACAGTTGTTGAGCCGCATAGGATATGACTCCTGAGTGGTAACCTCCTGGTACTTTCCCGAGGAAGGCACTATGAGTTTGTCTGCTTAGCTCCCTCTCTTTGGTAAGCTTGTTCTGAAGCTTGGAGACTGGGACTGATTCCGCTTGCTTAGGGTTTTGATAGAGTTTTTGCTTAGATCTTTGCTTAAGGTGTTGCATAGGGTTTTGTTTAGAGATAGATTAGGAATTTGTTTCAGGGATGTTAGGGGCCCTGCTCAGGGTTTTTGTTTAAGCTTTTGATAGGAGTTTATCAGGTTAGCTAGCCTTCTCTTTGTGTTGTTTGACTTGTATGGTGTTATGTTGCATTAGACTTAGGAATTCATCTAGATAGTTCTGAGGTAGGTGCATCTTAGAAGTAGGCTTTGTGTGCATGAGAAGTTGAGGTGGTCCTCCTTCTGCTTGTATGTTATTGAGTGGCTTTGCTTATTGGTATTTGGTAGAGCTGAGCTCCCCTTACCTCTGTGGTTTGCGGCCTTTGCGCCTTGCTTGTTTAGTTGTTGCATTCATGCACATTTTTAATATTTCTTTACTTTGTAGTATTTTCCGTTTGCTGTTTAGTCCTGTTGCCATGATCCCTTAGGAGCTCTGACTTCTCCGCTGCGGAGTCGTTATGATAGACATTAGGATGGTCAACCAGGCATGATAGCAGTAGGTAGATTCCCCTTCTCCAGCTATAGTTTAGGGTGTCTTTTCCCTTTCCTTTTAGTAGGAGCTTTTGAGTAGCTTGTGTCGTAGTTAGCCGAACTACAGCTGCTCTGATTCCTCGTATCAGATGAGGATATGTAGGCATAGGATGCGATATCCTAGCGAGCATACTAACAACTAACCTTTGTTCTCTCGCGGCTGTGCGATCGAGACTTTCCCGCTGACGACTAATTGTTATCCCTTTTCTCTTGCCCGAGTGCATTTGAGACCAGATCGTAGTTGTAGGTTCCCGAACCTTTAGAACCAGTTTGTTTTCTCACTGCTGTGTGAGAACCCCCAGGTTAGCCGTAGTTAGTCGAACTACGTTTGCTCTGATCTTCCATGCTGTGTGGAAGTACGTAGGCACAGGACGCGATGTCCTGGCGAGCAATCTTTCCCCCGTTTAGATGTAGGTAGTCGAACTACGTTGACTCTGACTTTCCCATTGCACGAGGGAGTACGTAGGCCCAGAACACCGTATGTTCTGTCGAGTCCTGTCTTTTTATTTTCTTTTCAGACCGACCATTAGCGTAGATAGATAACACACCCTTTTCCTATAAACACCAAGCGTGGATCCCATCGAGTACGATGGACGTGAGGGGTGCTAATACCTTCCCCTTGCGTAACCGACTCCCGAATCCAGGTTTTGGTTGCGATGACCATACCTTTTCCCGTCTTCGCGAGGTTTACTTTGAGCGTTTCCTTTCCCGCTCTGAGGGATAAATAACGCACGGTGGCGACTCTCCTGTCAAGCCGACGCCGATTTTCGCAGTAGCGACACCAATCAATAAAATATGTTATTCAGTACTTGATGCTGGTTCTTTATTTTTTTGTGCATGATAAAGCGCCTAAGTTTACTGAAACTAGCAGGTGTATAACATCACTGGCCCTTGCCAACAATTGCTAAAGCTTTGAATTAACTGAAAATAACGTCACTAACCTGAATCGATTTGGTTGCATAGGCTTGTCTTGTCTTGTTCGTGTTGTTGCAGGTTTCATAGCCGTACGAGGAAGACGATCAAAAGATTGCAATACCAAAAGACTCGACCCCCACGTAGGTCATGCATGTGCTTCCCGAAGAAGGATAGAATTCCCCAGCTAGTCGTAGCTTATCCAAAGGACGTGCTCCAGCAAAGTCGTTTATTCTCAGCAGAATTGACGATTCCAAGATCGTAAGGCTGTATTCAGACAGTATGGTGTCCCCCAGAAGGAATCCCTTATCTCGAGCAGAGTTGGTTCAGCCGCAGAAGATTAATATTGGTGAGCTGTATTCAGACAGTTTACCTTTCCCCGCAGGGTCATCTACTCTCCCCCAGCGGAGTCAGTTGGTTTTCCCTAAGAGAACCGTTCGTCCCCAGCGGAGTTCTCTCTCCAGCAAGTATTTTCATTCCTCCCAGTGGAACTCGAAGATTAAGGCTCTCCCCGGCAGAATCGGTGTGGCGCATTGGCATTTATTTTGTCAAAATACCGTGTGATATCCGTTCACTTTCCAGCAGAAGTCCAATCATACCAGGCGCAGCTGTTATTCTCCAGCAGAGTTATATTCCCCAGCAGGGTGTTACCTCAACAAGGAGCTTGGTTAAGTTCCCAATTTCCCAGCTGAGTCGACTTCACTCTTCCAGCATTTATTTTGCTGGAACGATTCTGTAGCATCTGGCTATCCCCAGCGGAGTTGGCATTATCTTCAGCATTTTGCCGAAGCAGTTTATGTACTCAGCAGTTCAAGACCGCATTTGCATTGGCATATAGTGTCATATTTGCATCCACCAAATGAAAAAGCGTAGCATTTCCATGTCGAATGGAGCATTGCATCATTGTCAAAAGCATGCATTTTGAAACATAAACCAGGTTGGCTAACCTTTTGGTTTCAAGTACTGTTTCTCTTGCAGGTAGAGAGAGCCCTTGCTCAGGTGAATCACTAAACATTCGAAGTCTCGGCAGGAGATATTCAACGAAGTGTCAGCTTTGGCACTACTCCCCACAGAGTTATCAGGATAAGTTTCTCTTTGTCCCCAAGCAGAGTTACTTATTTCCCCGCCAGGGTTTCTTGTTGAAGTTTCTCCAGTCCGACCAGCGGATTGTTTCCTTCAAGGTTGTTGTTACGTCAGCATTAAAAGGTTTCATGAACCAGAATTTCAGAGGCTACCGCCGGTTACTAGAGCAGGCATCCAGTAGTTTGATTTCCAAATATCCCCAGTAGAGTCAGTTGCAAAGTTGTTGTAACGTCAGTGATAAGAAGTTTGCGGACCAATGGAAGGATGAGTCCTAACGTGGACGATTTTATTGACAGGGTCGATTTCTCAGAACGGATGGAATGTGGAGTCCTGACATGGACATTTCCTCAGTTTGACGATATGTGTTAGTCCTAATGTGGATGGATTCGATTTCTTGGTATTGATCGAAGATGGAGTCCTGACGTGGACAGAGTTGGTTACTCTTCATGTTGGTGTCTTGACGTGGACAATTTATTTCCAGCAGATATCTTTCTTCGTAATGGTGAAAGGTGCGTCCTGACGTGGACAAGTTTGTAGTTCTTTGTGATGGCAAGACGCAAGAGTCCTGACGTGGACGAATTTATCCTTCTTCGTGTTGTTGGCAAAGTATGAGTCCTGACATGGACAAAGTCTTATTTCCCCAGCAAGTCGAAGGTGCATGAGTCCTAACGTGGACAAGGTTTTATTTCCTCAGCAAGTCAAGAGGGGAGTCCTTACGTGGGCAAATCAAGATGAAATGTGAGTCCTGACGTGGACAAGTTTGTTCCTCACGTGGAAAGAGAAGTTGTTTCCTTACGTGGAAAAGTTTAGTCCTGACGTGGACAGATTAAAGTTTCATTCCTTACGTGGAAAGATTGGAGTCCTTACGTGGACAAAGTGAGGTGAAAGTTGGAGTCCTTACGGGGACGAATCAAAATGTGTTTCCTTACGTGGAAAGAGGTGATTCCTTACGTGGAAGGATTGAGTCCTTACGTGGACATATCAGATTTATTCCTTACGTGGAAAGATAGCATTCCTGACGTGGAAAGATTGATTCCTTACGTGGAAAGATTGAGTCCTTACGTGGACATATCAAGTTGGAGTCCTAACATGGACAGATTGAGATTACATTCCTTACGTGGAAAGATTGGGGTCCTTACGTGGACAGATTCAAAAGAAGACGTATTCCTTACGTGGAAGAGTTTGACGAAGAAGAAATTCATTCCTAACGTAGAAAGGCGAGACCTAACGTGGACAGTGTTATTCCTAACGTGGAACGGTTATTCCTTACGTGGAAAGGTGGAGTCCTCACGAGGACAAACCAAGACAATGGATGGTTTCCTTACGTGGAAAGATAGTATTCCTTACGTGGAAAGAGGCTTGTATTCCTGACGTGGGAAGAAAGAGTGTGTTCCCTGACGTGGACAGTGTTATTCCTAACGTGGAAGAGTTCAGTCCTAACGGGGACGATTCATTTCTGATGAGAGGCAGACGAGCCATCCCTAGTGAAGCTGTCGAGATTTTTCCTAACGTGGACAAGTTTTAGTTGAGATTTCTTCATGTTGACAGCAGATAGAGTCCTAACGTGGACCAGCAAAGTTCTATCCCTGCAATGACAGAATCTTTTTCAGGTTGATGAAGATAATCCCCAGCACGGTCGCTAAGGGATCAGTGGGTTGCCGTAACAGTCAGATTCAATGGATGAATGTCGTTACCCAAGCAGGAGCGCAGTTTATTTCTGCGGTTGGCAAATTTCCGGGTTCTTAGTATTCAACCGTCTCGTACCGCGAATGTCTGAAGGCTCCCGGCTCTTCACCCAATCGGGTCCAAGTCGCTTGAATAGGGGCAGTTGTTGCACCCTAAAATTTGCTCAACCTTATTCATTTGGCTTATGTTTCAATATCATTAGCATTTGCATATAGAGTCATGTACATAGCCTAACCATCTGCATAGCATAAGCATAGCAAGTCATCCAACAGGGGACCAATCATTATTCTCATCTCTAGAGGCCTATCAAGAGGTTATTATCCTGATTCAATCTCATTCAAGTCATCAGAAAAGAATTTGGAAGCTATCAAGTCAATGGATCAAGCAGCTCATCTATCTCCTAAATGAGGGTATCTGGGGATCAGTAAGTAAGTTGTGAGCTGTGAATGGAGCATGGGGAGTATCTGGGCATCATGGGATACTTAGAAAGTCATTTGGAGGAGGATACAAGTCATTGGTGTAGTCACAAGTATTGCAGTTGAAGACAGTCAACTAGGGTTTCATCTGGGTCAACCCTGGGTCAACTCTAGGTCAATTGAATGATTGAAAGGCATTAAGGGCTATTGCAGAGATGTAAGGTTCATCATTTGACATGAATAATAAGGATATGGTGTTATGCTAAGAAGAAATCAAGAGAAATCAAGGAGAAGAGGAGTTTCTAAATTAGGGTTTCTGTGTAAAATCCCCTAGTTTAGGACAAATTTCCAAGCAGGATAAGTCAAAATGCAAGCTTCAAATGGATCTTTGGCCAACATGAAACTTGTAGAGGATCTCAAGACCTTTAATTTGAGTGGTGGAAGACATCAAGGAGATTTATAGAACTCAAGTTATGGTCCTTGCAAGTTACATGTCATCTGAGGTATCTGAAATTTTGTCTGTGAAAGTGACTTGACTTCCAATCAATGTTTACCCCTCAAGGAGATTTCAAATGAATTTCTGGTCAACATAAGAGTTGTTCCTCATTGTCTTAGATTTCTATAATGGTATAGTATGCCTTCATATGATTTGTGGAACTCTACTTATGGTCTTGGCAAGCAAAGGGTATTTTGGTCATCTGAGAATTACAGGTCATTTCAACCTATGCCCAAAACTCATACAAGGAAGCTTCAAATGGAAAACTTTACAACATCAAACTTGTTACAAATGACATTTTGAGTCTAGAAAAGTGACCATGAGAGATTGGAAAGATTCATAGCACAAGGTTTCAAAATTGTTGGATTTAATGAATAAAAATGGACTTAAAAATGAGATTTTTCATATTTTGGCCAAATGAAGCAAAATTATAGGTCATTTTGAATGGAAAGATCATTTTGAGAACATTGGCTAAAGTAGAATTTTGAGCTTGGTTCACATTTTGGGAGTTATTCATGGTTACTTGTAATGGAAGATACATAAGCCAAATCCAAAGGAAAAAGTGCAAGGGAAGTTTCTCCAAGCTTCTAGGAGGTTCTAACCTCACCTATATATTGATATGAGTAACTTCATGCCATGGTTGGTGATCACATTTACTCAAAACCACAAGTTTCATACACTTTCTCTCATTTTGCAAAATCAATCCAAACTCTCTCAAATTCTCATCAATTTGCATCATTCTTGATCTGTTCTTTATCATCATCATCCAAGGACCAGAATTCACACATTCATTTGGTAAATTGAAGGAGGATTCGTGCCATTCATCATCATCATTCAAAGTGCAAGAATCTTGGAATTACAAGATCCAAGAGGTTTGAGTCAAATTCATTGCATACAGAAGTCAAGTACAAGTTCCCTGATTCATTTCCAATCAGTACAAGCATCTGATCAGAGCATTACCTAGCTGTTTTCTTCACTTTACACCAGGTATGTTTCTACTTCGAATTGCATGTTTAGGTTAGAATTATTAGGTTTTGCTAGCATAGGAAGGTTAAGGTAGGATAGAGGACTGAATGTGATGAATTAGGAGAGCTTTCATGGAGTTTGCCATAGGTGCACCATAACTGTTAGGGCTTGTAACTCATGATTTAATGCGCGAAAATCTTGATGGAATAGCATGTTGTGATCAGCATGAGGTGTAGATGAGTTTAAGACAAGAAGTGGGGAGGTTTGGAGCGAGTAATGACAGGTGTTAATGGTGGATTCCATCTGCTATACCTATCGGGTTCCATTATTGCTTGAGTTTTAGGAGGAGTATTGGTTATGGCTGTGTAGAGGGAGGAATTTAGAGCAACTTTGCTCTTGGAGTCGAGGGAATTCATGGTGAAATGAGAGAGAACAGAGCACTTGAAGATGCAAGCATGGTTAGGGTTTTCATGGTTTAGGGTTTGCTGGAGGTTGAAGATAACCCCTGGACCACACGATCTTGAGATTGACCTTGACTTGGCTCCTCATCCAATGGTCGTGGTTTAAAAGGAAAACGGAGGGAGAATTTAAACTATGAAATGCCCCGTTTCATTAAGTCTTTCTGACTGGGCTTTAAGATCCTTGCTAACGCCACCCCCAGATGAAGGCCCAATCCCAATTATGCCTGAATAGATTACTATCTGCACCGCTTATGTTTTTTTTATTTTGTTTAATTTCTGAGTGCAACTGGGCCTAGCGACTATTGCTATGTGCGCCCCCTTTTATGGCCCAGTTGAGATTTGAACTGGGCGAGTTTACTTCTGACACCCCTCCCCCTTTTATTTCATATTTTGTTATTTTTAATTTCTTTAATATTTTTGATATCTTTAAAAAATCATAAAAAATAGGAAAATTGAGATTTTTAGTCCCTTATTTTTGCTATAGGTCCTTTATTCTGTCTAGAAAAATATAGTAAAATAAAAATGGCATTTTATTTTGTTTTAATATTTTTCATGCATTTTTCTTGTAAATAGCATTTTATTAAGTCTAGTTTGATACTTAAATTTGTTAATTTTTGTTCCAATAAATGCTTTAATATTTTTTGTCCATTCTTTTTAGGTTGATTAAAAGACATTGTTAGCTTGTACATCAAATTTAGTCCATATTTTTAGGAGTTAATTTTATGTGATTAGTTTAGGTGAGAACAATATGAACAAAATTAGGGTTTAAGTGATGACTTAGGAGAATTGAATCATTTCCCTTAGGACTTAGAGATTGAATATGTTAGATATGGGACTATAGGGACTATGGGTAGCTATTAGATCCCTTAGAAATCACTAGGATTCCCCTACTGCTATTAGTATATTACTGTCTATATTTGATTGATTGGTGTGGTGTGCCCTCTGGGGATTATTGTTTGTCTGTATGGGTATTGGGATTGCTTGGGGATTGGGGGAGCTGAAGACTTGGGATGATGGAGTCATTGGAGATCCAGAGCTTGAAGGCCAACTTCCAGAGTTGATGAGGAGATTCCTGCTAGCAGCTGTTGAGGAGATTAGGGTTTAGGAGCTAGGCAGAGCTCTAGACTAGAAAGCTTGATTCTCAAACATGGAAGGCCTTGACTACCTCCATTCTTCTCTGTGATGCAGAGTCTCTCTAAGACACTCACCCCCTTCCTTTGGAAGGCTTGGTGCTACTGTCTAAGGGATAGAACTCTTGAGAGAAAATATCTTATGTGTTAGTAGCAGTTGGTTTGCCACCCTTGGTGGTCAACTAACTGCTTAACACCCAATTCACTCTTGTGATTGATCCCTCAGCTTGGAGGATAGGAATGGAAGAAAAGCCATTGCAGATGGAAGATTGATGATCAAGACCTTGCTGGAAAGCTGTGTAGATGGAGATTGATGCTTGCTGAAGCTTGTAGCTGTTTGGAGATTACTTGAAGACTGATGTGGTGCAGAGCTGCTGTGGCTGTTTATTTTTGCTGTATTTCATTTCTGATGTATTGATTGGTTTTCCTGACTGTATTGTTTGCTGTTTAATCTGTTGGGTTGAAAGTGAATCCTGTTCACTTTTGCCTATTGTTTTCTAGGTTCGAGGTTGAGTGGGACTCCCTTGCCTCGCTTGTATTGTTGCATCCATGCATTTTACTGCTTTACTGTATATATCTGATATTGTTTCTGTTTCCGTCTATTCCCTTAGGATCTCTGTTTCTCTCTGCGCAAGAGAGGAGCATGATAGACTCTAGGTCTTAACCCATGCATGATAACATTAGGTTAGTTTGATTCCCTTTGCAACTGTAGGTTAGAGTTCTGTCTCTTCTTCCTCAAACAAACAGAAAAAATACAATAAAATTTCAAACACAATAAAAGATACTTCTTCCGTAAAAGAATGTGAACTCATCAAGACGTCATTTTTGTCCGCTTGGACTGTTAATCAGGAAAACCCTTTTTCAGAAGGAATAAAATCAACCAAGAAAGACTTGTGTCGTACGTGGCCCGAACTACGTTTGCTCTGATCTTCCATGCAGTGTGGAAGTACGTAGGCATAGGATGCGATATCCTAGCGAGCAACCTTCCCCTCCTTTCCCGTAGGTAGGCGAACTACGTTGACTCTGATTTCTCGTTCTAGACGAGAATACGTAGGCATAAAGTGCGATACTTTGCCGAGTCATTTTATTTTCATTTTATTTTCTTTTAACCCTTAACCCTTTAGTTTAGATAGAATAACAATCCATACCCGAAAACGAGCGTGGATCCCGTCGAGTACGACGAACGTGAGGGGTGCTAATACCTTCCCCTTGCGTAACCGAATCCCGAATCGAGGTTTTGGTTGCGACGACCATACCTTTCCCGTGTTGTACGAGGTTTACTCTGAGCGTTTCCTTTCCCTCCTGTGGGATAAATAACGCACGGTGGCGACTCTTCTGTTCAGCCGGCGTCGATTTTCGCAGTAGCGACACTAAGCAGGCAAACAAAATTGCTGAATAATACACATTTTATTGATAACGAACCCCTGAATGGGTAAAAATGTTTTACAACGAATGCAGGCCCCTGGAATGAGGAAGCCGCGCAAAAAATAAAACATAAATATACATCAGTATATACAAATGTCGGCAACGAGGCGTAGACGAACACCATGAGTTGATCCCTCTATGACCCACTCGACTTCGATACTTCTCCGACTCTTCAGCTTCAGAAGAGATTGATTCAGATAAACGGCCCTCAGGTCTTCCAAACCACTAAACAATGAAAGTCCACACGCGGAACGCAGTCATTTGCTTTTTCAAATCCCTAACTTTTGCGTGAACCGCCCTTTGCGGGTTTCCAGTTCATCGGGATACCCTTTTTTGCCAAAGTCGCCCATCCGGGTTTTCGACTTTGCGGGTGTACATTTTTTCAATTTATATCCCTAATTTTTGCCCGAACCTTTTTCCTTTTTTATGGTTCGCCGGGATGCCCCATTTTTGCCTGGACTCTCTTTTTACTGTCCAGCGGGTCGCTTTCAAGCAAAGTATTTTTTAACTGCGTCCGCGTTCACCGGGGATGCAAAATCTTCACCATCCATCGTGGATAACAACAAAGCTCCTCCCGAGAAGACCTTGCTGACGACGCATGGACCTTCGTAATTGGGAGTCCACTTGCCCCGGTGATCGGAGTGTGGAGGAAGAATCTTCTTCAAGACGAGATCACCTGTCTGAAAGCTTCTAGGACGCACCTTCTTATCATAAGCTTTCTTCATTCGGCTTTGGTATAGACGACCATGCGCAATCGATGCCAACCTCTTCTCGTCCATCAGGCTGAGTTGGTTCAGTCGGTTCGTAATCCATTCTGCCTCATCGAGTTTCGCATCAACCAAAACTCGCAAAGAAGGGATCTCCACTTCTAACGGTATGACTGCTTCCATACCGTACACCAAGGAGAAAGGAGTTGCCCCAGTTGACGTACGTACCGTTGTACGATAACCGTGCAATGCAAATGGCAACATCTCGTGCCAATCTTTCTAGGTCACAACCATCTTCTGAACAATCTTCTTTATGTTCTTATTGGCAGCTTCAACGGCGCCATTCATCTTCGGCCGGTAAGGAGATGAGTTGTGGTGTTCAATCTTGAAACTCTGGCACAGCTCCTTCATCATCTTGTTATTCAGATTCGAACCATTGTCAGTAATGATCCGCTCGGGAATTCCGTAACGACAGATGATGTCCCTCTTTATGAATTTAGCCACCACCTGCTTGGTCACATTAGCATACGAGGCAGCCTCCACCCACTTGGTGAAGTAGTCAATAGCTACTAGAATGAAGCGATGACCGTTAGATGCAGTGGGCTCGATCTTGCCTATCATGTCGATGCCCCACATGGAGAACGGCCACGGGGAGGACATGACATTTAACGGGCACGGCGGCACATGAACTTTATTAGCATAAATCTGGCATTTATGACATCTCTTCGCGAATTTAAAGCAATCTGACTCCATCGTCAGCCAGTAATATCCTGCTCTCAGCATCTTTCTCGTCATAGCATGCCCGCCGGCGTGCGTACCAAATGTGCCTTCATGGACTTCTTCCATGAGCATACTCGCCTCTTTCTCATCTACACATCTGAGTAGCACGAGATCATGGTTTCTCTTATACAACACTCCATCAGGATTGAGATAAAAATTTCCAGACAGCCTCCTCAGAGTCTTCTTATTCTGGGTTGATGCACCCGCAGGATACTCCTTAGTCGTAAGGAAAGTCTGGATGTCATGGAACCATGGCTTGCCGTCGGCGGCTTCCTCGATCGCAAAGACGAATGCAGGTCTATCAAGACGAGAAAGGACAATTCCTGGAGCCTCATTCCAAAAATTGACTTTATACATTGAAGCCAACATGGCTAAGGCATCAGCCATCTGATTTTCTGCTCTAGGCACATGATGGAGTTCCATTCGATCAAAGAACGGAAGCAGCCTTCTGGCATAGTTCATGTACGACACCAAATTCGATTGACGAGTCTCCCACTCCCCTTTAATCTGGTTGATCACAAGCGCCGAGTCACCATATACGTCTAGGTTCTTAATTCTCAAATCAATTGCCTCTTCTAGACCCATGATGCATGCTTCATACTCCGCCTCGTTATTGGTGACTGGAAACGTCAGTCTCGCAGTGAACGGGATATGGGATCCGTGGGGAGTCGTGATGACCGCCCCAATGCCACTTCCGTAGGAATTAACCGCTCCGTCAAATATCAATTTCCACTGGGATTTCCTATCTGGCCCCTCGTCGGGCAACGGTTCATCGCAATCCTTCGCTTTAAGAAACATGATATCCTCATCAGGGAATTCAAATTTCATCGGCTGGTAATCCTCGATCGGCTGTTCGGCCAGGTAATCAGACAGTACGCTGCCCTTAATGGCCTTCTGGGAAACATACTGAATATCATATTCCATCAACACCATTTGCCATCTGGCAATCCTGCCCGAAAGAGCCTGCTTCTCGAAGACGTACTTGATCGGATCCATCTTCGAAATTAGCATGGTGGTGTGATTGAGCATGTACTGTCGTAAACGTTTGGCAGCCCAGGCTAGTGCACAACACGTCTTCTCCAGCATCGAGTAACGAGATTCACAGTCAGTGAACTTCTTACTCAAGTAGTAAATGGCATGCTCTTTTCTGCCCGTCTCGTCGTGCTGACCGAGAACACACCCAATACTATTCTCAAGAACTGTCAAGTACATGATTAATGGCCGTCCAGCCACTGGGGGTATCAAGATTGGAGGTTCCTGAAGATACTGCTTTATCTTGTGAAATGCCTTCTGGCAATCCTCGTTCCAGATAATCGCCTGATCTTTCTTTAAAAGCTTGAACATCGGTTCACACGTGGCCGTGAGCTGAGAGATAAACCTCGCAATGTAGTTTATTCGGCCCAAGAAACCACGAACTTCTTTTTCTGTTTTTGGCACTGGCATTTCTTGTATCGCTTTTATTTTCGTAGGATCAACCTCGATGCCTCTTTCACTCACGATAAACCCCAGTAACTTTCCGGACCGTACTCCGAAAGTACATTTGTTAGGATTCAGCCTCAACCTGAATTTCCTAAGCCTCTCAAAAAGCTTCAGCAAATTGACCAGATGTCCCTCCTCCATTTGGGACTTCGCAATCATGTCATCAACATAGACTTCAATCTCATGATGAATCATGTCATGAAACAAAGTTACCATTGCTCGTTGGTAAGTGGCCCCTGCGCTCTTCAGACTGAAAGGCATTACCTTATAGCAGAATGTTCCCCAGGGAGTGATAAACGTCGTTTTCTCCATGTCCTCCGGCGCCATCTTGATCTGATTGTAACCGGAGAAGCCATCCATGAACGAAAACACGGAGAACTGGGTTGTGTTGTCGACCAACACATCGATATGAGGCAGCGGGAAATCATCTTTAGGGCTCGCCCTATTCAAATCCCAATAATCGACGCACATGCGTACCTTACCGTCCTTTTTCGGTACAGGCACTATGTTGGCGACCCACGGAGGGTAAGTAGTGACCGCTAAGAAGCCAGCATCAAGCTGTTTCTGCACTTCTTCTTAGATCTTAACGGCCATATCTGGTCTCGTCCTCCTAAGCTTCTGCTTAACGGGAGGACAATCTTCTCGCAGCGGCAAGTGGTGGACCACGATGTCAGTATCAAGTCCGGGCATATCTTCGTATGACCAAGCAAAGACGTCACTATACTCTCTCAGCATCTCGACTAATCTCTGCTTGACATCACTCTGCAGTGCAACCCCTATCCTGACGTTTCTGACGAGCTCTTCAAAACCCAGATTCACAATCTCGATTTCCTCTTCATGAGGCAGAATAACTTTCTCCTCTTGTTTCAACAAGCGGGCCAACTCTTCAGGAAGGTCTTCGTCTTCATCAATCTCTTCTTCGGCTTGATAGATCGGGCAATCGAAGTCGAAGTGAGCCGTAGAAGGTCCAGAGTCGATGTCATCTGTTATGTGGATCCTGTAATAACAAGGGTTAAGTTTAAAACAAGGATGTGCAGGTTAGCACAAACCCCATTGCCATTTTACTGTTTTTCAAAACAAATATAAAACAGGAATAACAGAGATTACAATATTTGAATATGAAGAAAACGCCTTTGATTTATTAACAAAATGCATGTACATAATCCAACAAGGCCCTGACAATAAAACCACTATGCCCCGGGTAGGACATAGGGTTGTAAAATGATTGGAAAAAGTAAATCATTACTCTTCGCTTGTCATCTGGATGATATCCTTGACGGACCAATTGTTGAGGCCCTCGCCTGGCTTGCTTGGCTGGATCCAAGAGTCGAGGTCACAGTCGCTATCTCCGCTGTCTTCAGACACCACGTTGATGCTTTCGAAAATCACTCTGCCACTGGTAAATTGGATCGGCCCTTTACCTCGAGACGCACTGCTAGAAGAAGAATAAGCTTCAGCTCCAAGAGAATACCCCAACCCAAACTTATCTTGCTTGTTAGGTATCTCTAAAATTCGCCCCCAGCCTGGGGTAGACCCGGCTTGGGCAACGGCCCAAGCTTCCTTGAACGAGGAGAGAGTCATCTCTGGCTTCTCAGTGACTACAGGAGCTACGTCCTTCACTTTGACAGCTTCGAACGCTTGGCAAAGAGTCTCATGGATTTCGCCATCCATCTCAACATACTTAAAGGACGACAAATGGCTCACCATTATGTCTTCCTCTCCACAAACGGTCACGATGCTACCCCCGACAACATATTTGAGTTTCTGGTGCAACATGGAGGTCACGGCACCAGCAACATGGATCCACGGCCGGCCCAGGAGACAACTGTAGGCAGGCATGATGTCCATAATATAAAAGACCGCGTCGAACGTTTCCGGACCAACTTGAATTGGCAGGGTCACCTCTCCGAAAACGTGGCGTTTAGTTCCGTCGAACGCTTTCACAACCAGATCGCTGGGTGTGCAAATCACTCCACGAGTATCCAACTTCATTAATGCCTTCTTCGGAAGAACATTAAGCGACGAACCCGTGTCTACCAACACGTGTGACATAATCGTTCCTCTGCACTCTATCGAGATGTGCAGGGCACTATTGTGATTCCTCCCCTTCGGCGTCAGCTCCAGGTCTGTGAAACCTAACCCATTTCCAGCGTTTACGTGGGCTACAACCTCTACTAGCTGATTTACCGATATATCCTGCGATACATATGCGGCGTTCAACACCTTCAGTAGCGTGTTGCGGTGTGCTTCAGAACACAGCAACAAGTTCAGAATCGAAATCTTCGAGGGCGTCTGATGGAGATGATCTACAATCTTGTACTCACTCTTTTTAATCAACCGCATAAACTCCTCGGCATCTTTAACAAGTAAGTCTTTTTCTACCCCACACGGGATCTCTTCAACGACTTTACTTTTACCTTTATCAGCCGCATCAGCTCTGACTACTCTATCCGCCACTACCTATGGTGGTGCAAACACTCTTCCGCTGCGAGTAATACCACTGATTCCCGCAAGGTTCTCCACGGTCGACCCAAACGGTTCCAGCTCCAACTTTTGTCCATTGCAGTAGACTTCAGCCCCATAATGCCACGGGACAACATTAGTGCTCTCGAAGGGTATCGCCCCAACTCTGGTGATAGTAATGTTAGGCAGTCTGGGCGCAGAAATAGTTATCGTCTAGCGAGGGATGGTGATGGTGGCAACCTCATCAGCTTGCTTCAGCACTACCTCTCTTGATCCACTTTCAGCCCTTCGGCTAAACTGCAGAATCCCTTCAGTCATCAGACTTTGAATTCCTTCGACCAACTGCTCACATCCATCAGAACGTGTCGCACAGTCCATACATAGCTCTCCGCAACCTGGAAAGAACCCTCTTTTCATCAACTTAGCTTTAACGAAGCTAAGTGGCGTCTTCAGATCTCTGACGTCAGTCAACAAATCCAATTCCTCTTCTCTGATAATGGCGTTCACTCCGCCTCTCCTATGATTCGACATAGGATTCTTCGTGACATTTGGTACATTATCGGAGAAGTTGATGATCTTGGCATCCACCATGTCCTGCACCTTATGCTTGAAGGCTTTGCAATTCTCTATTGTGTGGCCTGGTGCCCCTAAGTGAAACTCACAAGTGGCATTCGCGTCGTACCCTGGCGGAGGTGCCCCTGTCAAGGGAGCCAACATTCTCTTCTGGATCAACTGTAGCTGAAGCAAAGTCTGCAAGAGTTGCGCGTACGACATGGGCGGTGTCTCGAAGTGACAGTTCGCCAAAGGTGTCCGATTCTGGTACTTTTTGTATCCCTGTTGATTCGGTTGCTGCTGCGGCTGCGGAGCTGCTGGGATATTTATACTGGCCACCTGCTGATGAGGACCTTTACCCTTTCTTCGAGCGTTGGTCACAGCGCTCGCCTCTCCTTCGCGTCTTTTGCCGCTATAAGGTTTCTTTCCGCCACCTCCAGCTGAGGATGACTCACCTTGAATTTTCCCGATCTTGATCCCATTTTCGACGTGCTCACCCGTGATAATGAGATCTGAGAACGTCCCAGACATACCGCTGACCAACTTCTCATAATAAACCCCTGGGAGGGTGGCTACAAACATCTGCACGAGCTCACGTTCAACCATCGGCGGCTGAACCCTAGCTGCCAACTCACGCCATCGCTGGGCGTACTCCTTAAACCCTTCATTGTTCCTTTGCGACAGATTCTGCAGTTGGACTCGATTCGGGGCCAAGTCGCTATTGTATTGGTAGTGGTGCACGAATGCTTCAGCAAGATCCTTCCACGTGTGCACACTAGTAGGCTCCAGACTCATGTACCACTCAAGGGACGGCCCGGAAAGACTGTCTTGAAAGAAGTGCATCAACAACTTCTCGTCATCAGAATGAGCAGACATTTTTCTGTAATGCGATCTCAGGTGGACACGAGGGCAGGTGGTGCCCTTATACTTTTCAAAGTCAGGTACCTTGAACTTGGGAGGCACCTTGAAATCAGCAATTAATCCCAACTTGGACATATCAACGCCCAAAGTATTCTGATTCTCGATATCTCTCATCTTATCTTCGAGTGCCTTGAATCTAAGCCTTGCTTCAGCATTCAGCTCCCCTTCAGCACCTCTCTGAGAGAACACATCGTCCTGACGATCCTCTAGCCATGGCTGAGGCCCAAGCAGATTCCCGATACCTGCATTGCCATTGCCCAGCCCGACATTGACATTAGCTCCCAGACTCCCATTACCGACGCCCGTCGTATTGAGTCCGATGTTGGTCATCACATTGCCGTTAGCACTGTCGTTTCCCCCGGTCACGGGGACACCATTTTGTGGAGTTTCGACTGGTGGAGGAGTAGGAACAGTCCCACCATGGAGTATGTCATTACTATCAACCCTTGAAATTAGTGGCTGAACCAAAGTTCTGAGCTGATCTTGGCCATTGGCGACCGCTTGCATGAGCTCCATGAAGCGATCCATCCTTTCGCGGAGTTCCTGAACATCAGTTTGCACTTGCTCCATGATCCTGGTTTGATTAGCTCTAGTCGGATAGCGGTGAATAGGTCTCTGATCAATCCTGGAACCACCTGAAACAACCTGAAACAACCTGTAAACACAAAAGGGTTAGGAAAAACAGCAAAATGCTCGTCATGCAAATGCTTCATGCAAATGCAAACGCGTGTCTGTGCATTAGGGAGATCTCCCCCGATCCTAGTGCCTGAGTGCCAGTGCTGATAATAAGAAGAAGTCCAAGTCCAATCATGGAAATAACAATCTCATATATAAAGAAAGCCCATCAAGGCAGTACACAACATCAGCGAGTACAAGATGAATCAACAGCGTGACCTCAGCCAACAAGCCTGGTGATGGTCAACATACAACAATGATCAAAACAAAAGGAATACAAATAGTCAAGTACGGCCACGGGCGCGATACTCTTCCAACAACTCCTTCGTTTCTCGATGATCAGGCAGAGTGAGTAACCCTTCGACGAGTAATTCCCTTTGCACAATGGTATACTGAAGACCTTCGACCGAATCTTCCCATGCTCCTTCGCCGAAGCAATCTTCTAACTTCCGCTTCTTGGACTCAAACGTCAGTTTGCGCTCCTTCAGGTTAGCGAGAGCCCTGTTGAGTTGGCCTTCTGCGGCGTATCTGCGAGCGGTTTCTTCATCAAACCTCTTCTCACTATCCTTCATCTGGGCTTCCAGCTTGGAGATCTGTAGCATCAGCTTATCCTCCCGCTCTTTCCTGTTGGCCAGGGAAGCATTCCAGTGCTGGTTGAACTTGGATATCCTCCGATACGCTTTGTCCAAGTGCTTCTTCTTCGTAGCCAGTACGTCGTTGACAGATTTGAAGTCCTGACCCATGCGTTCACGCTCAGCTATCTGCTTAGTCAGGTATGTCCCCACCTGGTTCACCAGCTCTGTCTGCCTTTTGAAAGAATGAACGGCTTCGTTCCTCTCGCTTCGGAGCTGAGCCAATTCTTTCTCCAGTCCCTCGTTTGCCCGCTTCAATTCATCTCGCTCAGCTAACACCTGATTATGCTGCTGAATGGGCACGGTGGTAGGCTCTTCAATCATTGGAGGGCTTTCTGGCTTGGCATGAGGAAACGACATCCCTATAGCATCTGCTCTGGCTCTGACCCAAGTCACGTACGGAGGGTAGGATTGATTGTTGCTTCTCCCCAGCAGTGGCTTTTCCCTCTTACTGATACCATTCCACGCGCGCTGAAGCTTGGATAACAGATCCCCCTCTAGAAGACCAGTGAGGTACAGAGATTCCTGTACCTCTTCATCCTTCGGCGGAGCTCTCAAAGCATACGCGAATTGTCGGACCAGCAATGACGGATTGTAGTTTATACAGCCTTTCCTGCCTATCAAGGGCACGTTTGGAAATCCGCTGCAGCTGAAGATAATCTCGGTACCCAGCCTATCTCTGTCGAACCAGTCAATATCCTCTGCAGATAAACTCATCAGACGCTCGGATCACTCAGCTGTGGCTGCAGACGAAACAAAAGGACCCCTCTTGGGCAGATGACTATCAAGCCATTTATAAAGCAAGGGTACACAGCAAGAGACGTTCTTGCCCCTCCTGTTCTCATTTTTGTAGTGGACGGAATGGTAGACATCTCCTATCAAGGTAGGGACTGGATTCCCTGAAGCAAAGATATGAAATGCGTCGAAGTCTACAAAATCGGGCATATTGGGGAACAGAATGATGCCATATATGCACAGAGCGAGGATGGTATTGAACGCGACCCAACATCCGTCTTTGGCGCACTGCTGAGTCTTTCCCACTAGAAACTGCAAGGAGAACCTGGGAACCTTGTTCCAACTAGACAACACCAACTCGGAGGCATCCAGATGAAGTGAAGGAGCTAAACCAGCCAGATCAGGCTCAGCATCCATATGAACAAAAGGCATCTGCCTCTTGATATGCACACCTAACAAATCAGCATATTCCTCTAGCGTGGGTGCGAGAACAAAATCCTGGAAAGTGAAACATCTCAACGGAGGGTCGTAGAACTGCAGCAGAGCGTGCAACCCATTCAACTCGAACACAGAAGGTTTACGAACCAAACTGAGTAACTTGCCGTAAGATTTTCTGAACTCATCCCTCACAGAATCATCTGCTAAAGCTATCAAACCGGTCAGCTTAACCACATCAGGGGCAGGGAGCTTGTAAGCCACGGTCTTCCTCAGAGAACCCATAACAATACAATAGGAGGCAAGAAATCCTAGATCGGGGAAAACGGTACCTGCAACACAGACACACGTTAATGAAATGCAAATGAGTATGCAAAACAATGTAAAATGCAATCATACGGCAGGAGATCAAGGCAATTATGCTGTGGAGATTCTGTATCACCAAAACCATGACGCTGCTCTGTCAAGAACAACCACTATATCTGATAAGAAGAAAACCCGGGTATCAGGCCACAAATCTGCTCTGTCAAGAACAACCATCTGATAGGGCCATATACACAGGACCATAATTCTGCTCCGTCAAGAACAAACGTCTGATAATAAAACTATGCTCTATCAAGAACAAACAACTAATGATCAAAACTCTGCTCTATCAAGAACAAACATCTGATAATAAAACTCTGCTCTATCAAGAACAAAACAACTGATGACCAAAACTCTACACTATCAAGAACAAACATTTGATAACAAAACTCTGCTCTATCAAGAACAAACATCTGATAATGAGATCCTCAGACCCCAGTCATAAACCTGCTCTGTCAAGAACAAATACACATCTGATGATAAGATCCTCTGATCCAAACCTGCTCTATCAAGAACAAATACACATCTGATGATAAGATCCTCTGATCAAAACCTGCTCTATCAAGAACAATCATATATCTGCAGATGAGAACCTCAGATCCCAACAAAACGGATCCACTATCAAGAAAACCAGGTGGTCTGAAGGTCAAAGTTTCCTGCAATTAACCTAACCCTGCTCACAGGTATGGACCTAAACTGACTCAGGTTCGGCATCCTATGTGTTCATCAGCATCACAGACATTCAAGAGGGGTGATACGATACCCAGAAGGTGTGGCATCACCAGCTCACGAAGCGGCCTCACTCGGCTGAATCACAAATGATCGGTCCCCAGAGTCGACAATCCTCCAAACCAGCAACCGTCTCAACCCAAAGGGTTGAAAGAGAAGCCAACCGGGAGAACCTCTTCTGAGCGTGCATTTCATGAGACACTAGTGCCTGCAAAGCAAGCACGCGCCCACTAAGTTCCACAACTAATGCTATGTTCACTCAAGCCTGGGTATGGCTTCTCACTCATCAGAATGCCCCTCCCACAACAGCACAGATAATCATATCATACTGAAAATAAAGTGTGGGAAATAAAAATGCGATAAATAAACACAACCCAACAAGTAATCATACAAGCGCTAGGATTGACTCGCATAGGGAACCGGAGAACCAGAGATTCTGGGTTCGATCCCCAGCAGAGTCGCCAGCTGTCGCTTCCGCGAAAATAAGGTGCCGGCAAAACAGAAGAGTCGCCACCTTTCGTTATTTATCCCTCGGAGCGGGGAAGGAAACGATCGGAAAAACCTGACGAAAAAGGTATAAGACAACGTCATCGCAACCATTGTCTGGGTTCGGGAGTCGGTTACGCAAGGGGAAGGTATTAGCACCCCTCACGTCCGTCGTACTCGACGGGATCCACGCTTGTTGTGTTTACTGGACGAGTTGGTTTATCTATCTACCTATCAAGGCTGGCTTAAACAGAAAAGAAAATGACTCGGCAAAGCGTCGCACTTTATGCCTACGTATTCTCATCAGAGAACGAGAAATCAGAGTCAACGTAGTTCGGCCTACTACGGGTTACGGGGAAGGTAGCTCGCCAATACATCAGTATTGTGCCTACATACTCTCAACAGGTGGGAGAGATCAGAGCTTACGTAGTTCGGAACACTACGCATTACGGGGATTCAGATTCATCTGTTTTATCGAGTAGGGTTAAACAACAGTTCCAACAGTTAGGGACAAAGCCTGTTTGCGTTGGCGCTGAAGTTTAACGACACTCTTTTCTTCAGAAAAGCTTCCTTTGCATTATGGACCCACAGGGCAAAAAGGTTTGAAGTTTGTTTTCTGTCTTTTACGAAAGAAGTGTTTTTTATTGTGTTTGTAATTTCAATCGCACTAAAGACTATGACCTGAGAGTGAATGCGTCGCATGTCACCCAAAGGGTACCATACTAAACATCCAGACTGTTGAAAAGAAGCTCTCAAACAATCCTTTCTCAGGTAGCTTAAGGCTCGTAACATACGAAAGAAATCATTCATGATTACTGTATTTTAAGCTGTTTTGAGATGAGAAGAGAACAGGCTCAACTACGGGGAGACTATCAAGTCCTACTATTATCATGCCAAGGATTCATCCTATGGTTGAGGTTTGAAACAGGGAACTCCTAGAAGTTATCATGCATAGGTTTCAACCTAAAATTCTATCATCACTTCCTTATCAAAGGAAATGAGAGTCCTAAGGGATCATGTCAATGATACACCGGAACAGATAAAGCATCAGCTTAAACAGTAAACAGCAATACAGTAAACGACTGTAAAATGCATGCAATGCAAGTGAGGGAGGAAATGTGTGTGGGGCATCAGCCTCCACAAGCTCATCTCAACCTCAAGCCAGAATGAATAACAGTAATCATACTGAGGAAATAAAAACATGCTATCAAGCAAAATACAGTAAACTGCAATCATACAGAAAGAATAACATCATGCCATCAAGCAAAACAAACCACATGGGCAAGGGAGCTGGGCTCTACCGAATACCCGCAAGCAAAGCCATACAGTAACAATACAAGCAGAGGGAGCAACTCAACCTCTAGTGCAATCATGCTCCTAGCTTAAATCTAGTCTAGATATGAACTTATTCTAATGCATCAAGCAAGTCAAACAAGGCACATCAATACAGAAAAGACAACAGACAAGAAAGCAGATCAACTCCTCTCTCTTCCAACTCCAAGCTTCAGCTCTCTTGGCAGCAACTCAGTCTTCAGACCTCAATCACTCTTGACAAATATCAATTTGCTTCTCCAGGTTTCAACCCATCAACATAAGTTTCAACTTATCTTCTTCTTCAAGCTTCAGCTCCTTAATCAGTTCCACCTTCAGGCTTCACTTTCACCACAAGTATCAACTTGATTCCTTCAGGATCTCCAAGCTTCAAAGTAAGTATCAACTCATCTTTTGTTCTTCAAGCTCCAGCTCTTCAGTCAATCTCAATTGAATCCTCTTCATAAGTACCAACTTAATCTTCAAGCTTTCAAGCTCTCTTTGCTTCACCAGTCTCAACTTGGTCTTCTCTTCCTACAAGCTTCAGCTTCTCAGAGTAGCCTTTAATCACTTAGAAGTGTCAACTTCATCCTTCAATCTTTAAGCCTCAGCTCTTCATGCAGTCTTTACTGGATCTTCATTGGGTCTTCATTGGGTCTTCAAGTATCAACTTGCTCTCCCTCTTCTTTCTCTTCAAGCTTCAGCTGCAATGGTAATGCTCAAGGAATCATCCTCTTCCATACTCTTAAATGAAGTCTTCATCTTCACACTCAAGCCCAACATCTCTCAAGATACTCAAACCAGAGGAAATCACTTAACTGGATAAGCTGGGGTGTTAAACTGCTTATTGACCACCCAAGGTGACCTATAAGGGTTTAACATCAAAAGAATGGTTCCCTCAAAAGTTCTACTTCCTAGGTACAATCACTTATCCCTCCAAAGGAGAGAGGTGAATACCATGTAAGGACTTTGAATCATGGGGAAGAATGGAGGTGAAAGATACCATCCATGTTTAAGAAAGAAATGGACTAGATCTAAGCTCTTCTTAATTCCTAACCCTAAAACAACAACAAAACCAACCAAGATTCCAAGCTCTCAAGCTCCTTCTTCAACCTTCAAGCATTCTACTATGCTCCTCCATGCTACTCAAAGCAAGACCAAGCCCACCAAGCCAAGCAAAAACCCACCAAGCAAGGCAAAACAAAATACAAGCCCACAAGGGCAACACAAACAACAATCAACTACAAAAATCAATTAAAAATAGTATACTATTATAATTAAAATCTAATATAATTTCTAGGGGATCCTATATACCTACCCTTAATACCCTATATGTCCCAATATCTATCTTAACCTAGAAACCCAAAAATTCTAGTGTTATTGTGGACCTATGTTAAGGATTGACCTAATTCTATACAACCTAAAGTCATCTAATCAAAATTACTCAAAAATTAATCACAAAATTATGGAATAAATCCAGAGGGGAGCTAAAGTCCTAATCTAACTATCCTAAAAAAAATGGCCTAAAAATTCAAAGGGAACTAGCTAAACAAAATTCTACAAATCTATGCATCAACATAAAAGGAATTAAAATGCTATTAAAAGAGAAAATACACAAAACATATTAAAAATGCATGAAATGCAAATATTTTGATTTCATAATTTTCTAGACATTAACATGAAATGGGAGAAAAAATCCCCATACAAAAATCATCATTTTTCTATTTAATATGATTTTTCAAAGATTAAAATAAAATGGAGAAAAAGAAATTAAAATATGAGAACATTGGTGTGAATAGCAATTCAGTGCAGTTCAAATATGCAATGGGCTTAAAATGGGGGTGGGGATATCAATGCGCGCCAGGCCCAATTTTCATCAGAAAATCAGTTCAAAATACATAAAGAAAAAGAAAAATCCACGGTGCATTAAGTAAAGAAATATAGTTCATTATCCAATGGGCCATGAAAGGGGGTGTGGTTATCAAACTCATCACTAAAGCCCAAACCTCAGTTTTAATGAAACGCCGCGTTTCATTGTGTCTTCAGACTTCTCTTCACACGCGAAATCAAATCCTGGGCCTTGGATCTCCACTCAGTCAATGAGTTCACGCCTGATCAAACGGCCAGCACTTCATCTTCTTCCTTCAGCCATGGAAATGGAGGGAAAGCTCCATAGTTGCAGAGCTCCAATCCCTAATTCGAACTCCATCCAAACTCAACCAAAAGCCATGATTCAAAGCCCTAATCTACTCTAAATTCAACCCTGAATCCAACCATAGCCTTAAAATCCATTGAATCATCCTAAATCTCTGAACCCGATCCAAGATCAAAAATAAACTCAAACTTCAACTTTGATGATTCTTGAAATTAATTGGCTCAGAATGACCACCACCTCACACTGGTTAATTCTTGATATCAAACTCATGCTATAGCTCACTATACCTCGTGTTCTTGGTCAAAACAAAAATGGTGTCACTAACTGAAACCTCACCAATTGATCTCAAACTTCCCAGAATCCATCTCCTATTGGTCTCTAACCATTCTAACCAAACAATTCTACCTAATTATGCTTAAATTATGGTGTGGAAGAAAAGTTACTAACCTGTCAAATCTTGAATACCAGATAGGGTAAACCTTCACTTCAGCCTCTCAAACTCTTCAGAAACCTTCCTTGATTGATGATAAAGCTTCTGTTTGCAAAAGATTTGACCAAGAAAGCCCGAATCTCCAAACCCGATGGTGACTTGCAACCTTCAAAATCCAAAAGCTATCTCCTCAATTCTCCATGGTTTTGCTCTCAATTTGGTATGCACACCTTCAGTGTGATCAATGGAAGGTGTTAGGATTGAAAGAAGCAATGGAAATGAAGCAGAAAGTGGAAATTGATTTCAACTTGCAATGGAAGCAATTGAAATGGCTATCTCACTCTCCTCTCTAATCTCTCACCAACCTTGCATCTGAGCAAGTTCTAATCCATATATATAATGCATTGGACCTCTCTAGATCCTTCTGGAATCATCCAATGAGAATTTGGAATTCTCATGTCATGAGTTTATGATTTCCATCCATCTCATGTATCATCTCATGCTATACCTCTTGCAGCACTTGTAACTGATTTGAAAATCTCCCTAGATGAGATATATGACATGTTGGGATATTTAATTAGCTTGTGTATTGAGTTCCCTTGTGTTTTGCATTTGTACCTTATTATGCAAGCAATCATTTTCCAAAGCAAGTCCATGATCTAGGCCTCAATTCAACAAAGTGGCTGAACCATTGTTTTTAAAATGCATTTTAGAGTCAAAATGACCTATTATATGCCATGGTTTGGATGTGTAACTTGGAAATTTCAATTTCCAACTTTGACTTATTTAACTTATGCCTCCATTTTAGGTCATTTTTACCATTTTTTGCTACAAGCCCTTTCAACATCTCATGACCTCCCTAATAGCCTTAAAACATCATTTTAAGCAAGTTTGATGTTGAAGATTTTTCCATTTGAAGCTTGGAAATAGGAGTTATGGCCTTATGCTTGAAATGACCTATAATCTCCAAATGACCAAAATGCCCTTGACTTGTCAAAGCCATAACTTGAGTTATACAAATCCTATCAAGGACTTCTAGTACTATCTAGAAAGCTAAGAAGATGAGGAACAACATTCATGTTGACCAAAAGTTTATAGGAATCATCCTTCTTGGGAAAACGTTTGATGCAAGTTGGGTGATTTTCAAGTCCCCAGATTCACATACCTCAGATGACCTGTAACTTGTCAAAGTCATAACTTTAGCTCTACAAATCCTATCAAGGACTTCTAGTACTCAAATTAAAGCTAAGAACAAGCTCTACAACATTCATGTTGGGGGTAATATGAGATGACAATCACATCTTGAGCTAAACTGCCTTGAAGATAGGGGTCAAACTAGGGGATTTTACACTGTCAAGCCTTAGAAACCCTAGCTTGAAACTTCTCAAACTCCTCAATCATGATGAGTTGATCTTGGAATCATCCTTATAGTATCTCAATGCATCAATCCATGATCACATGGCTCTTAGATTAGGTCTCAACCCTCTCCAAATCATCAGTTGACTTAGGGTTGACCCAGTCAAACCCTAATTATGCCACTCATGGCTGAGTCTTCTTAAACTTGCACAATGACCTCTCTAGGCTTCATGATGACTTTCAAGACATCTCATAAGCTCTCTCAAAGCTTCAAGTCCATCCTCATAGCTTCAGAATCATCTGAGGAGCTCCCACAACTCTCAAGTTAGGAGGCACACAACCTTGGTTTCAACCAATCTCTCTGAGGATCTCTTAACTTCTCTGACAAAGATATCAACCCTTGCACACTTGAATAACCTTCTTGGCTAGCTTCAAAGTCTTGTATAACTCTTGATTGGTAATCATACCTCTTGATTTACTGCACACATATCAATGAAATGCAGATGATAATGCTAATGAACACAAGCTAGGTAAAGAAATGTTGGTCAAAATTTGGGGTGCAACAGTAGGCACGAGATGCGATATCTCGGCGAGCAACCTTCCCCTTTTTTCACCCGTAGTTAGGCGAACTACGTTGACTCTGATTTCTCGTTCCAGACGGGAATATGTAGGCATAGAACTTCTGTGTTCTGCCGAGTCATTTTTCTTTTCTTTTCAGACCGACCTTTTAGTGTAGATAGATAAAACCAACCCGTCAAATAAACACAACAAGCGTGGATCCCATCGAGTACGATGGACGTGAGGGGTGCTAATACCTTCCCCTTGCGTAACCGACTCCCGAATCCAGACATGGTTGCGATGACCTTGTCTTATACCTTTTCGTCAGGTTTTTCCGATCGTTTCCTTTCCCGTTCCGAGGGATAAATAACGAAAGTTGGCGACTCTTCTGTTTTTCCGGCACCTTATTTTCGCAGTAGCGACATTAAGCTGGATGTTATTCTGGGTATGAACTGGTTGGAGTTCAACCGAGTCTACATCAATTATTTTCGGAAGGTGTTGTTATTCCTTACTCCAGAAGAGGAAGCATTGGCGGATTCCTTGTCTAATAAGGAATTAAGGACCTTGTTAGAGGACGAAGCTAAAATGTTTGCTTTATTTGCATCATTATCTGTTGACAGCAAGGCGTCAATGAAAGAGTTGGCGGTGGTGAATGAATTTCCCAAAGTGTTCCCTGATGATATTACAGAATTACCTCTGACAAGAGAAGTTTAATTTAGCATTGATCTTGTTCCTGGTACGAGACCTATATCTAGGGCGCCATACAGGATGTCGGCAGTGGAATTGGCTGAATTAAAATCTCAGATTAGAGAATTGTTGGATAGAAATTTTATCAGGCCGAGTGTGTCGCCGTGGGGAGCTCCAGTGTTGTTGGTAAAGAAGAAGGATGGTAGTATGCGTCTGTGCATCGATTACCGTCAATTGAATAAAGTGACCATTAAGAATAAGTATCCTCTTCCAAGGATTGATGATTTGATGGATCAGTTGGTGGGAGCTCGGGTGTTCAATAAAATTGATTTGAGGTCGGGTTACCATCAGATCAGAGTGAAAGAAGGTGATATCTAGAAAATGGAATTTAGAACTCGTTATGGACATTACGAATATACTGTAATGCCTTTTGGAGTGTTTAATGCACCAGGAGTGTTTATGGAGTATATGAATTGAATATTCCATTCTTATCTGGATCAGTTTATTGTTGTGTTTATTGATGATATACTGATTTATTCTAAGTCTGAAGAAGAGCATGCATGACATTTGAGAATTGCTTTGCAAGTGCTGAAAGATAATAAGTTGTTTGCTAAACTATCAAAGTGTGAGTTCTGGATGAAGACGGTGAGTTTCTTGGGGCACGTGATATCTGGTGACGATGTAGCGGTGGACCCATCGAAAGTGAGTGTAGTGCTACAGTGGGAACCGCCAAAGACAACAACGGAAGTTAATAGCTTTTTGTGTTTGGCAGGATATTACCGAAGGTTTATTGAGGGGTTTTCTAGTTTGGCGTTGCCATTGACCCAGTTGACGAGGAAGGATCAAGTTTTTGTATGGGACGCTGCTTGTGAATAAAGCTTTGAGGAACTGAAAAATAGATTGAATACGACACTGGTGTTAATATTGCCAAATCCGAGTGAACCTTTTGTGGTGTACTGTGATGCATCTAAGATGAGATTAGGCGGGGTTCTTATGTAGAATGGTAAGGTAGTGGCGTATGCTTCGCGGCAATTGAGGATGCATGAAAGGAATTACCCTACCCATGACCTTGAATTGGCTACGGTAATTTTCGTGTTAAAGATCTGGAGGCACTATTTGTATGGTTCGAGATTTGAGGTGTTTAGTGACCATAAGAGTCTGAAATATCTGTTTTATTAGAAGGAGCTAAATATGAGACAGAGAAGATGGTTTAAATTCTTGAAGGATTACGATTTTAGATTGGGTTATCATCCAGGAAAGGCGAATGTAGTAGGCGATGCTTTGAGCAGAAAAACAATTCATATGTCAGCTTTGATGGTAAAAGAAATGAAGCTAATTGAGCAGTTCATAAATTTGAGCATGGTTTGTGAAATTACGGCAGGTGGTGTGATGTTGGGCAAGTTGCAAGTGAATAATGATTTCTTGGATATGATTAGAGAGAACCAAACATTAGATGTGAAGTTAGTGGATTTGATGCCCGGAGTAGGAAGTGACTCCGATAGTGATTTTAAGTTGGATAGTACAGGTGTGTTGAGATTCAGAGGCAGGATTTGTGTGTCGGATAATGACGAACTGAAGAAGTCAATTTTGAATGAGGGACATCGTAGTATTTTGAGTATCCATCCGGGAGCTACAAAGATGTACCACGATTTAAAGAAAATATTTTGGTGGTCCGGTATGAAAAGAGATATAGCTCAATTTGTTTACGCCTGTTTGACGTGTCAGAAGTCGAAAGTGGAACATCAGAGACCCTCTGGAATGATGCAACTGTTGGAAATTTCGGTTTGGAAATGGGATTGTATAACTATTGATTTTGTACAGGTTTGACGAATACGGCGAGAGGATTTGATGCTATTTGGGTAATTGTGGATCGACTTACGAAGTCTGCACATTTTGTGCCGATCAATATCAGTTTTCCGTTGGTGAAGCTAGCAGAGATTTACATTCGGGTAATTGTGAAGCTACATGATGTTCCGTCAAGTATCGTATCGGATAGAGATCCGAGTTTTACTTCAGAATTTTGGAAGAGTTTACAGGAAGCTTTGGGTACTAAGTTGAAGCTGAGTTCAGCTTACCATCCGCAAACCGATGGTCAGTTAGAGAGGACTATTCAGTCGCTGGAGGATTTGCTAAGAGCTTGTGTGTTGGAAAAGGGTGGTGCGTGGGATACTCATTTACCGTTGATCGAGTTCACGTACAACAACAATTACCATTCTAGTATCGGAATGGCACCGTTTGAAGCTTTATATGGTAGGAGATGCAGAACTCCTTTGTGTTGGTATGAGACGGGTGAGAATGTTGTATTGGGACCAGAAATTGTGCAACAGACTAGTGAGACAATTCAGATGATTCGTGAGAAAATGAAAGCGTCTCAGAGTAGGCAGAAAAGTTATCATGATAACCGGAGGAAAGAGCTGGAATTCAGTGAAGGTGATCACGTGTTCCTGAGAGTTAACCCAGTGACTGGTGTGGTTCGTGCGTTGAAGTCCATGAAGTTGGATCCTAAGTTTATTGGGCCGTATCATATTTTGCAGAGAGTTGGTGTTGTAGCTTATAAAGTGGCGTTGCCGCCTGAACTGTCGAATTTACATGACGTGTTTCATGTGTCGGAACTTTGAAGGTATGTCTCGGACCCATCTCATGTGATTCAGAGAGATGAAGTTCAAGTAAGGGAGAATCTTACCGTTGAGACGATGTCATTGAGGATCGAGGATCGTAAGATGAAACAACTCCGAGGGAAGGAGATATCTTTGGTGAAAGTAGCTTGGGGAGGTGCTGCAGGAGGCAGTGTGATCTGGGAATTGGAAAGCGGGATGCGGGAAGCGTATCCGGAATTGTTTCCATCAGGTAAATTTCGAGGACGAAAATAATTAAAGTGGGGGAGAGTTGTAACACCCATTTTAATTATTAAAGTGCTGCAGGAGGCAGTGTGACCTGGGAATTGGAAAGCGGGATGCAGGAAGCGTATCCGAAATTGTTTCCCTCAGGTAATTTTCGAGAACAAAAATAATTAAAGTGGGGGAGAGTTGTAACACCCATTTTAATTATTTAGTCTTTCTGGTGTTATTTTATTTCAGCGTGTCTTTTGTGGAGATTATTTAAGAAACTATAAACTTTAATATTAATATAATATAATTAATAATGATAATAATTTGATAATTAATAGTAATATTATTATTATTATTATTATTATTATTATTATTGTTATTATTAATATTTGTATTATTATTAAGGTTAAATGAATAAATAAGGAATGAGGGATTTAAGAGGGGTATTAGTGTGTTTTTTGGAAAGAAGGAAAGAAAGAACACGATCAAGTGGAGAGAAAGGTTGAGAAGGAAGAACAAGAGGAAGAAGAAGAAGGCTAAGGCTGTCGGATTCTTGGGGGTTATTCATCAATCGAAGCAACTAATCGAGTTAAGGGGGGAGAAACTGATTGGGATTGGTAATTGCATGAATTGGATAGAGGGGATTCCTTAACCTCATAGGGATTTGATGAACATAATTGGTATGTTGTTGTGTTTCTGATCGTTGCTTTCATGGTGAACTTCTTGCATGTGGTTGTATAAGGATTCTTTGGGTTGTTTGGGTGATTCTGAGTAGTTTACCGTTTTGGGTCGAAAATGAATTGATCGGTAGAATTGATGTTTTATCGGGTAAAATCGGGAATAAGTCATGTAGATTAGTCGTAGAATGTTAGGCTAAGACTACAATGACTGGTGTGGTGAGAATCAGATGATTTAGAAGCTTCTGATGAATTTCTGGACAGTGAGGGTTTTGTGAAATCGTAGACGTTCGCCAGCACCTTCGCTGAGCGAGCTAGTAGCGAGCATTCGCTAGGAATTCGCTATGCGAGTTGGGTAGCGAGTACTTCCAGTAGCCACTGTCTTCCTTTTCTAGCAGGTTCGCTAGGCGAATGAGGCAGCGATCGTTCGCTGAGGCCTCACTAGGCGAGTGGGCCAGCGAGCATGACAGCAAAATATGATTTTTTGTTGTTTTGCTTTGTGATTCATTTTGTAGGATCCCTTGGGTTGTGATAGGAAGAGAGATGGTGTTTAGTGGTGAAGAGTGTATACCTGGTGTTGAAAGGTGAAATTATGAAATATTGAATTTAATTGACATAATTAATTGGTGGGTAAGACATATATATGTAATATATATATATATATATGATGCATACTGAGGTGATCGGGAGGATCGTGTGTACTCGGTGTTTAAATATAAATTTCCCTATTATTTAAATTGATTAACATAATTGATTGGCGTGTAATATATGTATGATGTATGGTGATGTGATCAGGAGGATCGTGTGCACTTAGTGCGCTTGAGTTTGTGTGTTGTGCATTTGGTGTCGTGCATATCATGGTGTTTTGGTGGGATGAATCATGTCTCAGGAGGAGCGTAAGTGATTCATCCGTACTCCTTTGTGGAGAATGGTAGGATGGATCATGTCTTAGAAGGAGCGTAAGTGATCCATCCGTACTCCTTTGTGGAGAATGGTGGGGTTGAATCATGTCTCAGGAGGAGCGTAAGTGATTCACCCGTACTCCTTTGTGGAGAATGGTGGGTGTCGGTACTGCGAAAATAAGGTGCCGGCAAAACAGAAGAGTCGCCACCTTTCGTTATTTATCCCATGGAATGGGAAAGGAAACGATCGAAAAAACCTGACGAAAAGGTATAAGACAAGGTCATCGCAACCATTGTCTGGGTTGGGGAGTCGGTTACATAAGGGGAAGGTATTAGCCCCCCTCACGCCCATTGTACTCGATGGGATCCATGCTTGTTGGTTTGTTTACGGGTGAAAAACAATCTATCTACGGCTTCTTGGGCTAAACGGAAAGAAACTGACTTGATAGAGCATCGCGCTCTATTCCTATGTATTCCCTCTTGCAATGGGAAAGTTAGAGTCAATGTAGTTCGGGAAACTACGGAACACAGGTTTGTTCAACTGTTTTAATCCGAGTAGGGTTAACAGACGATTCCAGCAGTTGGTGTATGCAGCTCGACCATTGGAGACTTAGGCGTTACTGTTTGCGGTAGAACCAAGAGTTAACGAAACTCTCCTTCTGAAAAGGGTTTCCAGGGATTAAAGGTCCAAGAGGATAAAAATATGTTTGATCTTTGTTTTCTGTTTTTTTACGGAAGAAGTGGTTTTTAGTGGTCTGTAGTTTGTACAGCACTAGAGACTATGACTTAGGAGCGAATGCGTCGCATATCGTCCAAAGGACATATACTAAACACTCTAGATGATTGAGAGGAGACTGCTCAATCATCACTTCCCAAGTAGCTTAAGGCTCGTAACGCGCTTTGTACTAACTTGCCTTTATTATGTTTTTTTACTGTTGTTCAGAGATAAGAAGAGAACGAAATCTATGGGAAACTGTACAGTCCTAATGTTGTCATACAAAATTAATCCTATGGTTAAGGTTAGGAGGGAACTACCTAATGTTATCATGCATGGTTAGAACCCTAATGTCTGTCATAACTTCTCTTGAACAAGAGAAGTCAGAGTTCCTAAGGGAACATGGCAATGGCATACAGAAATAGGCAAAGCAAATACTGTAAAGAAATAACCGTAAGTAAAATGCATGCAATGCAACAAACAAGCAGAAGGAGACGAACTCAACTTCTTAGCAATCCAACAAAAGAAAACAGTCAAAACAGACAAGCAGAGGGAGACAGACTTAACCTCTTTATGCAAATACGTCAGTTAGAAAAGGAAAACAACATACAAGCAAGGGGAGAACCACCTCAACCTTTAAGGCAAACAAGCAGAGGGAGAACCACTCAACCTCTTAATGTATTCATGCTTCTATACTTAGGCTATACTAAACATGCACTATCCTAATGCAACACACCACTCAATCAATGAATGAGGAAAGGGATTTATGACAGTTATTGGATTCAATCCCCAAGTAATCACACAAGGCTACTATCCTACAAAAAGAAATTGGGTGTTGGGAGACTAGGGTAAGGTCCACAGGAACTTATCCCAGGCACTCAACCAACTAAGAGAGATTTGGGGGAATCCTAAAGGTTTGGCTCTTTCAAGAGATGTGCAACATTCCCCCCACAGGAGGGACTATGCTATCTCAAGAAGGATCCTAAAAGAAAGGAATGAGAGAATATTAGGAGAATGGAGATGAGAAGCAAGGTAAGTTCCATAGGAACTTACCATGGGCACTCAACCAACTCCACTTCCTATGCTTTCATGGACTCAACCCCTTTATAATATTGCAATGAATTCCTCCACAGGAGGAATCATGCTCACAAGGAGGATTCCTATCAAGCAAGGAAATTTGGAAGAGAAACTAACCCTAGGGAAAGATCATCCACCTACTTGAATCTCTAAAGAACCTCAAATGTTACCTTCTAATGATCATCTATACTAAGGGTTCAATGGATCTACAAGAGGTATCTATTGCACCCCAAAATTTGACCAACATTTATTTACCTAGCTTGTGTTCACTAGCCTTATCATCTGCATCTCATTGATATGTGTGCAGTAGATGAAGAGGTATGACCACCCATCAAGAGTTATATGAGACTTTGAAGCTAGCCAAGAAGGTTATTCAGATGATCAAAGGTTGATACCTTTGTCAAAGAAGTTAAGAGATCCTCAGAAAGATTGGTTGAAACCAAGGGTGTATGCCTCATAACTTGAGAGTTGTGGGAGCTCCTCAGATGATTCTGAGGCTATGAGGATGGACTTGAAGCTTTGAGAGAGCTTATGAGATGTCTTGAAAGCCATCATGAATCCTAAGGAGGTCATTGTACAAGAATAAGAAAACTTAGCCATGAGTGGTGTAATTAGGGTTTGATTGGGTCAACCCTAGGTCAACTGATGATTTGGAGAGGGTTGAGACCTAATCCAAGAGCCATGTGATCATGGATTGATGCATTGAGATGCTATAAGGATGATTCCTAGATTAACTCATCATGATTGAGGAGTTAGAGAAGTTTTAAGCTAGGGTTTCTAAGGCTCGATAGTGTAAAATCCCCTAGTTTGATCCCTATCTTCAAGGCAGTTTATCTCAAGATGTGATTGTCATCTCATCTTACCCCCAACATGAATGTTGTAGAGCTTGTCCCTAGCTTTAATTTGAGTACTAGAAGTCCTTGATAGGATTTGTAGAGTTCAAGTTATGACTTTGACAAGTTACAAGTCATCTGAGGTATGTGAATCTGGGTCCTTGAAAGTCACCCAACTTGCATCCAACTTTTTCCCAAGAAGGATGATTCCTATGAACTATTGGTCAACATGAATGTTGTTACTCATCTTCTTATCTTTCTATAGAGTACTAGA
Source organism: Lathyrus sativus (assembly GCA_963859935.3). NCBI lineage: Eukaryota > Viridiplantae > Streptophyta > Magnoliopsida > Fabales > Fabaceae > Lathyrus > Lathyrus sativus. Next base: position 231,789,969 of record OZ012738.1, read on the forward strand.
AGTCCTTGATAGGATTTGTAGAACTCAACTTATGGCTTTGACAAGTCAAGGGCATTTTGGTCATTTGGAGATTACAGGTCATTTCAAGCATAAGGCCATATCTCCTATTTCCAAGCTTCAAATGGAAAAATCTTCAACATAAAACTTGCTTAGAATTTTGTTTTAAGGCTAGTAGGGAGGTCATGAGGTGTTGAAAAAGCTTGTAGCGAAAAGTGATAAAAATGACCTAAAATGGAGGCATAAGTTAAATAAGTCCAAGTTGGAAATTGGAAATCCCAAGTTACACATCCAAACCATGGCATATAATAGGTCATTTTGACTCTAAAAGACATTCTAAAAATAATGGTTCAGCCACTTTTTTTGAATTGAGGCCTAGATCATGGGGCTGCTTTGGAAATTGGTTGCTTGCATCTTAAGGTTCAAATGCAAAACATAAGGAAAGGCAATGTAAAAGCTTGTTAAGGGTTTTAACACACCATATATCTCATTTAGGGAGAATTTCAAGTCAGTTGCATGGGCTGCAAGGGCTATGTCATGAGGTGAGGCATGAGATGAATGAATTCATAAACTCATGACATGAGAATCCCAATTTCTCATTGAATGGTTCCAGATGGTTCTAGATGATTCTAAACCACCCTATATAATGTATAGAACTTGCTCAGATGCAAGGTTGGTGTGAGATTTGAGAGAAGAGAGAGATAGCAATTTCACTTGCTTCCATTGCAAGTTGAAATCAAAATCCACATTCTGATTCAATTCCATTCATTCTTTCAATCTAAACACATTCCTCTGATCATATTGAAGCTGTGCAGACCAATTTGAGAGCAAAACTATGGAGATTTGAAGAGTTGGCATTTGGATTTTCAAGATTGCAAGTCACCATCGAATTCTGAGATTCAAGCATTCTCCATCAAAACTTTTGCAAACAGTAGCAAGATCATCATTCAAGGATCGATTCTAAAGAGTTTGAAGGCTTGCAGTGAAGGTTTACTCCATCTGTTAATCAAGATTCAACAGGTTAGTAACTTTTCTTCTACACCATGATTTAGGCATGATTAGTAAGAATTGTTAGGTTAGAACGGTTAGAGACCAATAGGAGATGGATTTTGAACAGTTTGGGAGAAATTGGTGAAGTTTCAGTTGGTGTCACCATTTTTGTTTGGACCAAGAACTCAAGATATAGTGAGCTATAGCATGAATTAGATATCAAGAATCAATCAGTGTGAGTTGGTGATCATTCTGAGGTAATTAATTGCAAGAATTATTGAAACTGAAGTTTGAGCATATCTTTGATCTTGGATCGGGTTTGGAGATTTAGGATGTGTTAATTGATTTTAAGACCATGGTTAGATTCAGCATGAAATTCTGGACATATTAGGGTTTGGAATTTTGGTTTTTCATGGAGAATTGATGAGGTTCGAGTTTGGTGAAGATGGAGCTTGAAGCTCTGCTTCCATGGATGCTTCAGTTAGAACCCTAGCCGGAGGTAGAAGATGAGGAGATGGCCGTCAGATCATGTTAGACCCTTGACTAAGACCAAGATCTCACGACTGATATTCAATTTCATTTGGAGAGGGAAATTCTGAAGACCATGAAACGCATCGTTTCATTAAAAGGGGATTGGGCTGGAATGATATCCACACCCCACTTTCAGGGCCCATTGGTTTTTGAACTATGTTTCATTACTTTCCACACCGTATCCTTTTCTTTTTTCTTTATAATTTCTGAAATGATTTTCTGGTTAATTGGGCCTGGCACGCATTGCTTTCTGAACCCCCATTTTGAGCCTATTGCATAAATGAATTGTCTGGCATTGCTATTCACACCAAGGTTTTCATATTTTAATTCCTTTTTCTCCATTTTATTTCAATCTTTGAAAAATCATAATAAATAGAAAATTAATGATTTTTGCATGGGGAATTTTTCTCCCATTTCATGTTCATGTCTAGAAAATTATAAAATCAAAATATTTGCATTTCATGCATTTTTAATATTTTTTGTGTATTTTCTCTTTTAATAGCTTTTTAATTCTTTTATGTTGATGCATAGATTTGTAGAATTTTGTTTAGCTAGTTCCCTTCATATTTTTAGGCCATTCTTTTTAGGATAGTTAGATTAGGACTTTAGCTCCCTTCTGGATTTATTTCTAAATTTTGTGATGAATTTTTGATTAGTTTTGCTTAGATGACTTTAGGTTGTATAGAATTAGGTCAATCCTTAACATAGGTCCACAATAACACTAGAATTTTGGGTTTCTAGGTCAAGTTAGACATTGGGACATATAAGGTATTAAGGGTAGGTATATAGGATCCCCTAGAAATTATATTAGGTTTTAATATAGTAGTATACTATTTTTAAGTGATTTTTGTAGTTGATGATTGTTTGTGTTGCCCTTGTGGGCTTGTATTTTTGTTTGCTTTGCTTTGTGGGCTTGGAGAGCTTGGTTTTGCTTTGAGGAGCTTTGTGGAGCATAGTACAAGACTTGAAGTTGATTGAGGAGCTTGAGAGCTTGAGATCTTGTTTGTTTTGTTGTTTGTTTTAGGGTTAGGGATTAAGAAGAGCTTAGACCTAGTTAACTTCTTTCTTAAACATGGATGGTATCTTTCACCTCCATTCCTCCCTATGATTCAAAGTCCTTCCATGGTATTCACCTCTCTCCTTTGGAGGGATAAGTGATTGTACCTAGGAAGTAGAACTTTTGAGGGAACGCTTCATTTGATGTTGAACCCTTATAGGTCACCTTTGGTGGTCAATAAGCATTTTAACACCCCAGCTTATCCAGTTAAGTGATTTCCTCTGGTTTGAGTATCTTGAGAGATGTTAAGCTTGAGTGTGAAGATGAAGAATTCATTGAAGAGTATGGAAAAGGATGAATCCTTGAGCATTGCCATTCCAGCTGAAGCTTGAAGAGCAATAAGAGCAAGTTGATACTTGAAGACCCAATGAAGATCCAGTAAAGACTGAATGAGAGGTTGAGGCTTAAAGGTTGAAAGGATGAAGTTGATACTTCTAAGTGATTAAAGGTTACTCTGAGAAGCTGAAGCTTGCAGGAGGAGAAGACCAAGTTGAGACTGGTAAAGCAAAGAGAGCTTGAGAGCTTGAATACTAAGTTGATACTTAGGAAGAGGATTCAATTGAGATTGATTCTGAAGAGCTGAAGCTTGAAGATCATAGGAAGTTGATACTTACTTTAAAGCTTGGAGATCCTGAAGGAGCCAAGTTGATACTTGTGGTTAAGGGTGAAGCCTGAAGGTGGGACTGATTAAGGAGCTGAAGCTTGAAGAAGAAGATAAGTTGAAACTTATGTTGAAGGGTTGAAACTTATGTTGAAGGGTTGAAACTTGGAAAAGCAAATTGATATTTGTCAAGAGTGATTGAAGTCTAAAGACTGAGTTGTTGTTGGAAGAGCTGAAGCTTGGAGTTGAGAGAGGAGTTGATTTGCTTTCTTCTCTGTTTTCTTTTCTGTATTGATGTGTTTTGTTTGACTTGCTTGATGCATTAGAATAAGTCCATATCTAGACTAAACTTTAATCTAGGAGCATGATTGCACTAGAGGTTGAGTTGCTCCCTCTGCTTGTATTGTTACTGTATGGCTTTGCTTGCGGGTATTCGGTAGAGCCCTGCTCCCTTGCCCATGTGGTTTATTTTGCTTGATAGCATGATTTCATTTCTTCTGTATGATTGCAGTTTACTGTTATTGCTTGATAGCATGTTATATCTTTCAGTATGATTACTGTTATTCATTCTGGCTTGAGGTTGAGATGAGCTTGTGGAGGCTGAAGCCCCACACACATTTCCTCCCTCACTTGCATTACATGCATTTTACAGTTTGAGCTGATGCTTTATCTATTTCTGTGTATCATTGACATGATCCCTTAGGACTCTCATTTCCTTTGATAAGGAATTGATGATAGAACTTTAGGTTGAAACCTATGCATGACAACTTCTAGGAGTCCCCTGTTCAAACCTCAACCATAGGATGAATCCTTGGCACGACAACAATAGGACTTGATAGTCTCCCTCCTAGTTGGGCCTGTTATCTTCTCTTCTCAAAACAGCTTAAGATACAGTAATCATGAATGATTTCTTTCGTACGTTACGAGCCTTAAGCTATCTGGGAAAGGATTGTGGGAGAGTTTCTTTTCCACAGTCTGGATGTTTAGTATGGCACCCTTTGGGTGACATGCGACGCATTCACTCTCAGGTCATAGTCTTTAGTGCGATTGAGATTGCAAACACAATAAAAAACACTTCTTCCGTAAAAGACAGAAAATAATGCGTAGTGTCCCGAACTCGTCAGCTCTGATCTCTCATACCTGTAGAGAGTACGTAGGCACAGTACTGATGTATTGGCGAGCTACCTTCCCCATAACCTGTCGTAGGTCGAACTACGTTGACTCTGATTTCTCATTCTCTGATGAGAATACATAGGCATAAAGTGCGACGCTTTGCCGAGTCATTTTCTTTTCTTTTAAGCCAGCCTTGATAGGTAGATAGATAAAACCAACCCGTCCAAGTAAACACAACAAGCGTGGATCCCGTCGAGTACGACGGACGTGAGGGGTGCTAATACCTTCCCCTTGCGTAACCGACTCCCGAACCTAGACAATGGTTGCGACGACCTTGTCTTACCCCTTCTTCGTTAGGTTTTTCCGATCGTTTCCTTTCCCGCTCCGAGGGATAAATAACGAAAGGTGGCGACTCTTCTGTTGTGCCGGCACCTTATTTTCGTGCAAGCGACAGCTGGCGACTCTGCTGGGGACCGAACCCAGAGTCTCTGGTTCTCCGGTTCCCCTGCGAGAGTCAATCCTAGCGCTTGTATGATTACTTGTTGGGTTGTGTTTATTTATCGCATTTTACTTCTCGCCTTTTATTTCCCGCATTTTATTTTCAGTATGATATGATTATCTGTGCTGTTGTGGGAGGGGAATTCTGATGAGTGAGAAGCCAGACCCAGGCTTGAGTGAACATAGCGTTAGTTGTGGAAATTAGTGGGCGCGTGCTTGCTTTGCAGGCACTAGTGTCTCATGAAATCCACGCTCAGACGAGGTTCTCCCGGTTGGCTTCTCTTTCAACCCTTTGGGTTGAGACGGTTGCTGGTTTGGTGGATTGTCGACTCTGGGGACCGATCATTTGTGATTCAGCCGAGTGAGGCCGCTTCATGAGCTGGTGATGCCACACCTTCTGAGTATCGTATCACCCCTCTTGAATGTCTGTGACGCTGATGAACGCATAGGATGCCGAACTTGAGTCAATTTAGGTCCATACCTGTGAGCAGGGTTGGGTTCATTGCAGGAAACTTTGACCTTCAGACCACCTGGTTTTCTTGACAGCGAATCAGTTTTGTTGGATCAGAGGATCTTATCATCAGATGTATTTGTTCTTGATAGAGCAGGTTTTGATCAGAGGATCTCATCAGCAGATGTATGTTTGTTCTTGATAGAACAGAGTTATGATTGGGGTCTGAAGATCTCATCAGCAGATGTATGTTTGTTCTTGATAGAACAGAGTTATGATTGGGGTCTGAAGATCTCATCAGCAGATGTATGTTTGTTCTTGATAGAGCAGATTTTTGATTGGGGTCTGAAGATCTCATCAGCAGATGTATGTTTGTTCTTGATAGAGCAGATTTTTGATTGGGGTCTGAAGATCTCATCAGCAGATGTATGTTTGTTCTTGACAGAGCAAATTTCTTGGTCCTACATCAGAGGTCCTTATTATCAGACATTTGTTCTTGACAGAGCAGAATTATGATCTTGTATATATGGCCCTATCAGATGGTTGTTCTTGACAAAGCAGATTTGTGGTACGATACCAGGTTTGTCTTCTTATCAGATGCAGTGGTTGTTCTTGATAGAGCAAGATTATGGTTTTGTTGATACAGAATCTCCACAGCCGTTGCCTTGGTCTCCTATTGCATGATCGCATTAGTTTTCATATTCATTTGCATTTCATTAACGTGTGTCTGTGTTGCAGGTACCGTTTTCCCCGATCCAGGATTTCTTGCCTCCTATTGTATTGTTATGGGTTCTTTGAGGAAGACCGTGGCTTACAAGTTTCCTGCCCTGATGTGGTTAAGCTGACTGGTTTGATAGCTTTAGCAGATGATTCTATGAGGGATGAGTTCAGAAAATCTTACGGTAGGTTGCTCAGTTTGGTTCGTAAACCTTCTGCGTTCGAGGTGAATGGGTTGCACACTCTGCTGCAGTTCTACGACCCTCCGTTGAGATGTTTCATTTTCCAGGATTTTGTTCTTGCACCCACGCTGGAAGAATATGCTGATTTGCTAGGTGTGCCTATCAATAGGCAGATGCCTTTTGTTCATATGGATGCTGAGCCTGATCTGGCTGGTTTAACCCCTTCACTTCATCTGGACGCCTCCGAGTTGGTATTGACTAGTTGGAACAAGGTTCCCGGGTTCTCCTTGCAGTTTCTAGTAGGAAAGGCTCAGCAGTGCGCCAAGGACGGATGTTGGGTCGCATTCAACGCCATCCTTGCTCTGTGCATATATGGCATCATTCTGTTCCCCAATATGCCCGATTTTGTGGACTTCGATGCATTCCACATCTTTGCTTCAGGGAATCCAATCCCTACCTTGATAGGAGATGTCTACCATTCTATCCACTACAAAAACGAGAACAGGAGGGGTAAGAATGTCTCATGCTGTGTACCCTTGCTTTTTAAATGGCTTGATAGTCATCTGCCCAAGAGGGGTCCTTTTGTTTCGTCTGCAGCCACAGCTGAGTGGTCCGAGCGTCTGATGAGCTTATCTGCAGAGGATATTGAATGGTTCGACAGAGATAGGTAGGGTACTAAGGTGATCTTCAGTTGCAGCGGGTTTCCAAACGCGCCTTTGATAGGCAGGAAGGGCTGTATAAACTACAATCCGTCGTTGTTGGTCCGACAGTTCGCGTATGCTTTGAGAACTCCGCCGAAGGAGGAAGAGGTGCAGGAATCTCTGTACCTCACTGGTCTTCTAGAGGGGGATCTGTTGTCCAAGCTTCAGCGTGCATGGAATGGTATCAGTAAGCGAGGAAAGCCATTGCTGTGAAGAAGCAACAATCAAGCCTACCCTTCGTACGTGACTTGGATCAGAGCCAGGGCAAATGCTATAGGGATGTTGTTTCCTCATGCCAAGCCAGAAAGCCCTCCAGTGATTGAAGAGCCTACCACTGTGCCCATTCAGCAGCATAATCAGGTGTTAGCTGAGCGAGATGAATTGAAGCGGGAGAATGAGGAACTGGAGAAAGAATTGGCTCAGCTCTGAAGCGAGAGGAACGAAGCCGTTCATTCCTTCAAAAGGCAGACAGAACTGGTGAACCGGCTGGGGACAGACCTGACTAAGCAGATAGCCGAGCGTGAATGCATGGGTCAAGACTTCAAAGCTGTCAACGACGTACTGGCTATGAAGAAGCAGCACTTGGACGAGGCATATCGAAGGATATCCAAGTTCAACCAGCACCGGAAGGCTTCCCTAGCCACCAGGAAAGAGCGGGAGGATAAGCTGATGCTACAGATCTCCAAGCTGGAAGCCCAGGTGAAGGACAGTGAGAAGAGGTTTGATGAAGAAACCGCTCGTAGATACACCGCCGAAGGCCAGCTCAACAAAGCTCTCACTAACCTGAAGGAGCGCAAGCTGACGTTTGAGTCCAAGAAGCGGAAGCTAGAAGATTGCTTCGGCGAAGGAGCATGGGAAGGTTCGGTCGAAGGACTTCAGTATACCATTGTGCAGAGGGAATTACTCGTCGAGGGGTTGCTCACTCTGCCTGATCATCCAGAAACGAAGGAGTTGTTAGAAGAGTATCGCGCCCGTGGCCGTACTTGACTATTTGTATTCCTTTTGTTTTGATCATTGCTGTATGCTGACCATCACCAGGCTTGTTGGCTGAGGTCACGCTGTTGATTCATCTTGTACTCGCTGATGCTATGTACTGCCTTGATAGGCTTTCTTTATATATGAGATTGTTGTTTCCATGATTGGACTCGGACTTCTTCTTATTATCAGCACTGGCACTCAGGCACTAGGATCGGGGGAATCTCCCTAACATACAGACACACGCATGCATTTGCATGAAGCATTTGCATGACGAGCATTTTGTCGTTTTTCCTAACCCTTTTGTGTTTTACAGGTTGTCGCAGGTTTTTTCAGGTTGTCGCAGGTTGCTTCCAGTGGTTCCAGGATTGATCAGAGACCAATTCACCGCTATCCTACTAGAGCTAATCAGACCCGATCATGGAGCAAGTTCAAACTGATGTTCAGGAACTCCGCGAAAGGATGGATCGCTTCATGGAGCTCATGCAAGCGGTCGCCAATGGCCAGGATCAGCTCAGAACTTTGGTTCAGCCTTTGATTTCTAGGGTTGATAGCAACGGCGTGCTCCACGGTGGGACCGTGCCTACTCCTTCCCCAGTTGAAACTCCACAGAATGGTGTCCCCGTGATCGGGGGAAACGGCAGTGCTAATGGCAATGTAATGGCCAACATCGGACTCAATACAACGGGCGTCGGTAATGGGAGTCTGGGAGCTAATGTCAATATCGGGCCGGACAACGACAATGCTGGCGTCGGGAATCTGTTTGTGCCTCAGCCATGGCTAGAGGATCGTCAGGATGATGTGTTCTCTCAGAGAGGTGCTGAAGGGGAGCTGAATGTTGAAGCGCGACTTAGATTCAAGGCACTTGAAGATAAAATGAGAGATATCGAGAATCAGAATTCTTTGGGCGTTGATATGTCCAAGTTGGGGCTAATTGTTGATTTCAAGGTGCCTCCCAAGTTCAAGGTACCTGACTTTGAAAAATATAAGGGCACCACTTGCCCTCGTGTCCACCTGAGATCATACTACAGGAAGATGTCTGCTCATTCCGAAGACGAGAAGTTGCTGATGCACTTATTCCAAGACAGTCTTTCCGGGCCATCCCTCGAGTGGTACATGGGGCTGGAGCCCACTAGTGTGCGCACATGGAAGGATCTTGCTGAGGCATTTGTGCACCACTACCAATACAATAGCGACTTGGCCCCGAACCGAGTCCAGCATCAGAACCTGTCGCAGAGGAATAATGAAGGATTTAAGGAGAACGCCCAGCGGAGGCGTGAGTTGGCAGCCAGGGATCAGCCGCCGATGGTTGAACGAGAGCTCGTGCAGATGTTTGTAGCCACCCTCCCAGGGATTTACTATGAAAAGTTAGTCAGCGGTATGTCTGGAAAGTTCTCAGATCTCATTATCATGGGTGATCACGTCGAGAATAGGATCAAGATCGGGAAAATTCAAGGTGAGTCATCCTCAGCTGGAGGAGGCGGAAAGAAACCTTATGCTGGCAAAAGGCGAGAAGGAGAAGCGAGTGCCGTGACTAACGCTCGAAGGAAGGGTAAAGGCCCTCATCAGCAGGTAGCCAGTATAAATATCCCGGCAGCTCCGCAGCAGCAGCAACCGAATCAACAGGGGTATAGAAAGTATCAGAATCGGACGTCTTTGGCAAACCGTCACTTCGAGGCACCGCCCATGTCGTACGCGCAGCTCTTGCAGACTTTGCTTCAGCTACAGTTGATCCAGAAGAGGACGATGGCTCCCTTGACAGGGGCACCTCCGCCAGGGTACGACGCCAATGCCACTTGTGAGTTTCACTCAGGGGCACCGGGCCACACAATCGAGAACTGCAAAGCCTTCAAGCATAAGGTGCAGGACATGATGGATGCCAAGATCATCAACTTCTCCGATAATGTGCCCAATGTCACGAAGAATCCTATGCCGAATCATAGGGGACGTGGTGTGAACGCCATTATCGAAGAAGAGAGTGCAAATTCGTTGACTGATGTCAGAGATCTAAAGACGCCGCTTAGCTTCATTAAAGCTAAGTTGCTGAAAAGAGGGTTCTTTCCAGGTTGCGGAGAGTTATGCATGGACTGTGCTACACGTTCTGATGGATGTGAGCAGTTGATCGAAGGAATTCAAAGTCTGATGACTGAAGGGATTCTGCAGTTTAGCCGGAGGGCTGAAAGTGGATCAGGAGAGGTAGTGCTGAAGCAGGCCGATGAAGTTGCCACCATCACCATCCCTCGCCGGCCGATAACCATTTCTGCGCCCAGGCCGCCCACAATTACTATTACCAAAGCTGGGCCGATACCCTTCGAAAGCACGAACGTCATTCCGTGGCATTATGGGGCTGAAGTCTACTGCAACGGACAGAGGTTGGAGCTAGAACCGTATGGGTCGACTGTGGAGAACCTTGCGGGAATCAGTGGTATTACTCGCAGCGGAAGAGTGTTTGCACCACCAGAGGTCGTGGCGGATAAAGCGGTCAGAGCTGATGCTGCTGATAAAGGTAAAGGTAAAGTAGTCGAAGAGGTCCCGCGTGGGGCAGAAACAGACTTGCTTGTCAAAGATGCCGAGGAGTTTATGCGGTTGATTAAAAAGAGTGACTACAAGATTGTGGATCATCTCCATCAGACGCCCTCGAAAATTTCCATTCTGAACTTATTGCTGTGTTCTGAAGCACACTGCAATGCGCTGCTGAAGGTGTTGAACGCCGCCTACGTACCGCAAGAAATATCGGTGAATCAGCTAGAGGAGGTTGTAGCCCACGTAAATGCTGGAAATGGGCTAGGGTTCACAGACCTGGAGCTGACGCCAAAAGGGAGGAATCACAATAGCGTCCTGCACATCTCGATAGAGTGTAGGGGCACGATCATGTTGCACGTGTTGGTGGACACGGGTTCGTCACTTAATGTTCTTCCGAAGAAGGCATTAATGAAGTTGGATACTCGTGGAGTGATCTGCACACCCAGTGATCTGGTTGTGAAGGCGTTCGATGGGACTAAACGCCATGTTTTCGGGGAGGTGACCCTGCCGATCCAAGTCGGGCCGGAAACGTTCGACGCGGTCTTTTATATTATGGACATCATGCCTGCCTACAGTTGTCTCTTGGGCCGGCCGTGGATCCATGCTGCTGGTGCCGTGACCTCCACGTTGCACCAAAAGCTCAAATATGCTGTCGAAGGAAGCATCGTAACCGTTTGCAGCGAGGAGGACATAATGGTGAGCCATTTGTCATCCTTTAAGTATGGTGAAATGGATGGCGAAATCCATGAGACTCTATGCCTAGCGTTCGAAGCTGTCAAAGTGAAGGACGTAGCTCCTGTGGTCACAGAAAAGCAAGAGATGACTCTCTCCTCGTTCAAAGAAGCTCGGGCCGTTGTCCAAGCCGGATCTACCCCAGGCTGGGGGCGAATTTTGGAGATACCTAACAAGCAAGACAAGTTTGGGTTGGGATATTCTCCTGAAGCTGAAGCTTCTTCTTCTTCTAGCAGTTCGTCTCGAGGTAAAGGGCCGATCCAGTTTACCAGTGGCAGAGTAATTTTTGAAAGCATCAACGCGGTGTCTGAACACAGCGGAGATAGCGACTGTGACCTCGACTCTTGGATCCAGCCAAGCAAGCCAGGCGAGGGCCTCAACAATTGGTCCGTCAAGGAGATCATCCAGATGACAAGCGAAGAGTAATGATTTACTTTTTCCAATCAGTGTACAAACCTATGTCCTACCCGGGGCATAGTGGTTTTATTGTCAGGGCCTTGTTGGATTATGTACATGCATTTTGTTAATAAATCAAAGGCGTTTTCCTCGGATTCAAATATTGTGATCTCTGTTATTCCTGTTTTATATTTGTTTTGAAAAACAATAAAATGGCAATGGGGTTTGTGCTAACCTGCACATCCTTGTTTTAAACTTAACCCTTGTTATTGCAGGATCCACATAATAGATGACATCGACTCTGGACCTTCTACGGCTCACTTCGACTTCGATTGCTCGATCTATCAAGTCGAAGAAGAGATTGATGAAGACGAAGACCTTCCGGATGAGTTGGCCCGCTTGTTGAAACAAGAGGAGAAAGTTATTCTGCCTCATGAGGAGGAGATCGAGATCGTGAACCTGGGTTCTGAAGAACTCGTCAGAAATGTCAGGATAGGGGCTGCGCTGCAGAGTGATGTCAAGCAGAGATTGGTCGAAATGTTGAGAGAGTATAGTGATGTCTTTGCTTGGTCATACGAAGATATGCCCGGACTTGACACGGACATCGTGGTCCACCACTTGCCGCTACGAGAAGATTGCCCTCCCGTTAAGCAGAAGCTTAGGAGGACGAGACCAGATATGGCCGTTAAGATCAAAGAAGAAGTGCAGAAATAGCTTGATGCTGGCTTCTTAGCGGTCACCACTTACCCTCCGTGGGTCGCCAACATAGTGCCTGTACCGAAGAAGGACGGTAAGGTACGCATGTGCGTCGATTATTGGGATTTGAATAGGGCGAGCCCTAAAGATGATTTCCCGCTGCCTCATATCGATGTGTTGGTCGACAACACAGCCTAGTTCTCCGTGTTTTCATTCATGGATGGCTTCTCCGGTAACAATCAGATCAAGATGGCGCCGGAGGACATGGAGAAAACGACGTTTATCACTCCCTGGGGAACATTTTGCTATAAGGTAATGCCTTTCGGTCTGAAGAACGCAGGGGCCACTTACCAACGAGCAATGGTAACTTTGTTCCATGACATGATTCATCATGAGATTGAAGTCTATGTTGATGACATGATTGCGAAGTCCCAAACGGAGGAGGGACATCTGGTCAATTTGCTGAAGCTTTTTGAGAGGCTTAGGAAGTTCAGGTTGAGGCTGAATCCTAACAAATGTACTTTCGGGGTACGGTCCGGAAAGTTACTGGGGTTTATCGTGAGCGAACGAGGCATCGAGGTTGATCCTGCGAAGATAAAAGCCATACAAGAAATGCCAGTGCCGAAAACAGAAAAAGAAGTTCGTGGTTTTCTGGGCCGAATAAACTACATTGCAAGGTTTATCTCTCAGCTCACGGCCACGTGTGAATCGATGTTCAAGCTTTTAAAGAAAGATCAGGCGATTATCTGGAATGAGGATTGCCAGAAGGCATTCGATAAAATAAAGCAGTATCTTCAGGAACCTCCAATCTTGATACCCCCAGTGGCTGGACGGCCTCTAATCATGTACTTGACAGTTCTTGAGAATAGTATGGGGTGTGTTCTCGGTCAGCACGATGAGACGAGCAGAAAGGAGCATGCCATTTACTACTTGAGTAAAAAGTTCACTGACTGTGAATCTCGCTACTCGATGCTGGAGAAAACGTGTTGTGCACTAGCCTGGGCTGCCAAACGTTTACGACAGTACATGCTCAATCACACCACCATGCTAATTTCGAAGATGGATCCAATCAAGTACGTCTTCGAGAAGCAGGCTCTTTCGGGCAGGATTGCCAGATGGCAAATGGTGTTGACAGAATATGATATTCATTATGTTTCCCAGAAGGCCATCAAGGGAAGCGTATTGTCTGATTACCTTGCCGAACAGCCGATCGAGGATTACCAGCCGATGAAATTTGAATTCCCTGATGAGGATATCATGTCTCTTAAAGCGAAGGATTGCGATGAGCCGTTCCCCGACGAGGGGCGAGATAGGAAATCCCAGTGGAAGTTGATATTCGATGGGGCGGTTAATTCCTACGGAAGTGGCATTGGGGCGATCATCACGACTCCCCACGGATCCCACATCCCGTTCACTGCGAGACTGACGTTTCCAGTCACCAATAATGAGGCGGAGTACGAAGCATGCATCATGGGTCTAGAAGAAGCAATTGATTTGAGAATCAAGAACCTAGACGTATATGGTCACTCGGCGATTGTGATCAACCAGATTAAAGAGGAGTGGGAGACTCGTCAATCGAATTTGGTGCCGTACATGAATTATGCCAGAAGGCTACTTCCGTTCTTTGATCGAGTGGAACTCCATCATGTTCCCATAGCAGAAAATCAGATAGCTGATGCCTTAGCCACGCTGGCTTCAATGTATAAAATCAATTTTTGGAACGAGGCTCCAAGAATTGTTCTTTCTCGTCTTGATAGACCTGCATTCATCTTTGCAATCGAGGAAGCCGCCGACGGCAAGCCATGGTTCCATGACATCCAGATTTTCCTTATGACTAAGGAGTATCCTGCGGGTGCGTCGACCCAGGATAAGAAGACTCTGAGGAAGCTGTCTGGAAATTTTTATCTCAATCCTGATGGAGTGTTGTATAAAAGAAACCACGATCTCATGCTACTCAGATGTGTAGATGAGAAAGAGGCGAGTATGCTCATGGAAGAAGTCCATGAAGGCACATTTGGTACGCACGCCGATGGGCATGCTATGACGAGGAAGATCCTGAGAGCAGGATATTACTGGCTGACGATGGAGTCGGATTGCTTTAAATTCGAGAGGAGATGTCATAAATGCCAGATTTATGCTGATAAAGTTCATGTGTCGCCGTGCCCGTTGAATGTCATGTCCTCCCCATGGTCGTTCTCCATGTGGGGCATCGACATGATAGGCAAGATCGAGCCCACTGCATCTAACGGTCATCGCTTCATTTTAGTAGCCATCGACTACTTCACCAAGTGGGTGGAGGCAGCCTTGTATGCTAATGTGACTAAGCAGGTGGTGGCTAAATTCATAAAGAGGGACATCATCTGTCGTTACGAAATTCCCGAGCGGATCATTACTGATAATGGTTCGAATCTGAATAACAAGATGATGAAGGAGCTGTGCCAGAGTTTCAAAATTGAACACCACAACTCATCTCCTTATCGGCCGAAGATGAATGGCGCCGTTGAAGCGGCCAATAAGAACATAAAGAAGATTGTTTAGAAGATGGTTGTGACCTACAAAGATTGGCACGAGATGCTGCCATTTGCATTGCACGGTTATCGTACGACGGTACGTACATCGACCGGGGCAACTCCTTTCTCCTTGGTGTACGGTATGGAAGTTGTCCTGCCATTAGAAGTGGAGATCCCTTCTTTGCGAGTTTTGGTTGACGTGAAACTCGACGAGGCAGAATGGATTACGAACCGACTGAACCAACTCAGCCTGATGGACGAGAAGAGGTTAGCATCGATTGCGTTTGGTCGTCTGTACCAAAGCCGAATGAAGAAAGCTTATGATAAGAAGGTGTGTCCTAGAAGCTTTCAGACGGGTGATCTCGTCCTGAAGAAGATTCTTCCTCCACACTCCGATCACCGGGGCAAGTGGACTCCCAATTACGAAGGTCCGTACGTCGTCAGCAAGGTCTTCTCGGGAGGAGCTTTGTTGTTATCCACGATGGATGGTGAAGATTTTGCATCCCCGGTGAACGCGGACGCAGTTAAAAAATACTTTGCTTGAAAGCGACCCGCTGGACAGTAAAAAGAGAGTCCAGGCAAAAATGGGGCATCCTGGCGAACCAAAAACAGAATAAAAGGTTCGGGCAAAAATTAGGGAAAAAATTGAAAAAATGTACACCCGCGAAGTCGAAAACCTACACTGGGCGGCTTCGGCAAAAAAGGGTATCCCGGTGAACTGAAAACCCGCAAAGGGCGGTTCACGCAAAAGTTAGGGATTTGAAAAAAAGCAAATGACTGCGTTCCGCGTGTGGACTGTCATTGTTTAGTGGTATGGAAGACCTGAGGGTTGTTTATCTGAATCAATCTCTTCCAAAGTTGAAGCTTCGAAGAAGTATCGAAGTCGAGTGGATCATAGAGGGGTCAACTCATGGTGTTCCTCTACGCCTCGTTGCGGACATTTGTATATGCTGATGTATATTTATGTTTTATTTTTGCGCGGCTTCCTCATTCCAGGGGCTTGCACCTGTTGTAAAACATTTTTACCCATTCAAGGGTTCGTTATAAATAAAATGCATACTATTAAGCAATTTTGTTTGCCTGTTTAGCATATATCTGTTTTGTTTGCGAAAAAACACCGATGTTTTTGATAAAATGCACATACATAAACTTACTGGCCTAGGCCATTGATTGTTGAAACAATGAATTACTTGAACATTGTCACAAGATGATAACCTTGATAGGTCCCTTTGAGAAGGGTATCTTGTCTGTTTGTTTGTGTTGTTACAGGTGTAGCATTTTCCAGACAGTGCGCCGTGCGTATCCCGAAGCAGGATGATTCCTCTTTCTCCAGCAAAGTTCAGCCGACTCTCCCCGCAGAGGCTGAACGTGAGATCATAAGCATTGATATGTCTCCCCAGGCAGGGAAGATTCTCTCCCCGACTAGATGCGTCCTGAAGGAATGTCATCTCCTCAGCTGAGTCATACTGAAGTGTGCAGCAATTGATGGTGCCAGACTGAAGTCTCCAGCGGAATCGAAATTCCCCACCAGAGTCGTACTCTCCCTCGAAGTCGCATGATTCCTTCTTCCCCAGCGGAATTGAGATTCCCCACGGAGCCGTACTCTCCAGCAAAGCAGAATGATTTCTCCTCAGCCGAGTTTGCAGATACCCAAGAGAGCCGAATCCTTGGAAGCTGCTCAAGCCATGATTGGTTTTCCCCAGTAGAGTGTGGAATAGCTGATGCTGTGTTTCCCCGCCGGAGTCGTTATTCCCAGGGAAGTAGCCGTGAAGGCCGTGCAGTTTATTCCCGCGATTGACATCGCTTTCCCTCAGCAGGTCCAGGTTCTCGTAGAGCTTCGTCCCCCTGCAGCAGTCAACTGAAGTTCACTTTCCCCGCAGCAGTCAACTGAAGTTCACTTCCCCTGCAGAGTCCAATTGAGATTGGCGTGACCTTGTTCTCCTCAGCAGGATGATTCCTCTATCTGAGTAGTTCTTCCTCCTTGACAGGAGGATTCTCCCTTCGGCATTTATCTGAGTAGTTCTTCCATGATTGCATAGCATTTATCATAAACGCATAGCATTTCCACTGTGTGGAGCATTGCGCCATTGCCGAAGTATATGCATAATAGACATGATCTAGGTTGTTACCGTTCTTGTTTTGCAGGTGTTCCGCCGCAGAATTGATTGCTCAGGATGATTCCTGAAATCTCCCCAATGGAGTAGCTTGCGAAGGCTCCTGTTCAAGATGATTCTTGAATTCCCCAGCGAGGTCGCTTGCTTAAGATGATTCTTAAGACCCCAGTGCAGTCTCCAGAGTTGGTTGCTCGAGCTGATGCTAGAGACCCCGTCAGAGTGTTTGCTCAGGATGATTCCTGAAACCTCCAGCATAGCTATCGGTGCAAGATGATTCTTGAAGTCCCCGGCAGAGTTATGTGTCCAAGATGATTCTTGAAGTCCTCAGCAGAGTTGATTCATCCAGAATGATTTCTGGATCCCCGAAGCGGAGTTACTTGATAGTCCTCCAGAATCCCCAGCGTAGATACGTCATCCCCAGCAAGTTTCTAAGCAGCGAAGTTGAAACTTCCCTCGAAGATTTCATGATTGAAGTCTGACCGTGTTAACGAAGCAGTTCTCTCAGCTGATGCGGAGTTCCTGATGGCAGAGGTTTGGATATTCCCAATTGGTTCATGATTGACCAAGAATCCCATTCCCGACTTGCTGATGAAGTCCGGCTGATGCCCGACGGTTTTCTTCGAATGCCTGATGGCATGATCAACATGATTGTTGACCTGATGAAGTCCGGCTGATGCCCGAAAGTTTTCTCTGAATGCCTGATGGCAGGATTTAACGTGATCAACCTGATGGTTGACCTGATGAGTCCCAAGGAATCTTGATGCCTGATGGCATGATCGACCATGTATTACCGGTTACCGTGTGACCAATTCTCCAGCTAGTTGCCGTGCAGCTATTATTTCAGTTCTCGAAGGTTCGTTCCCGTCAGAGTACCGTGTACTTGTGCAGTTGGCAAATTTTTGGGTTTATCGGTATTCAACCGTCTTTTACCTTGATTGGCTGAGAGCCGTTCACTCCTCACCCAGTCAGGTTCAAGCCGTTTGAATAGGGGCAGCTGTTGCACCCCAAAATTTGACCAACATTTATTTACCTAGCTTGTGTTCACTAGCCTTATCATCTGCATCTAATTGATATGTGTGCAGTAGATCAAGAGGTATGACCACCCATCAAGAGTTATATGAGACTTTGAAGCTAGCCAAGAAGGTTATTCAGATGATCAAAGGTTGATACCTTTGTCAAAGAAGTTAAGAGATCCTCAGAAAGATTGGTTGAAACCAAGGGTGTATGCCTCATAACTTGAGAGTTGTGGGAGCTCCTCAGATGATTTTGAGGCTATGAGGATGGACTTGAAGCTTTGAGAGAGCTTATGAGATGTCTTGAAATCCATCATGAAGCCTAAGGAGGTCATTGTACAAGAATAAGAAAACTTAGCCATGAGTGGTGTAATTAGGGTTTGACTGGGTCAACCCTAGGTCAACTGATGATTTGGAGAGGGTTGAGACCTAATCCAAGAGCCATGTGATCATGGATTGATGCATTGAGATGCTATAAGTATGATTCCTAGATTAACTCATCATGATTGAGGAGTTAGAGAAGTTTTAAGCTAGGGTTTCTAAGGCTCGACAGTGTAAAATCCCCTAGTTTGATCCCTATCTTCAAGGCAGTTTAGCTTAAGATGTGATTGTCATCACATCTTACCCCCAACATGAATGTTGTAGAGCTTGTCCCTATCTTTAATTTGAGTACTAGAAGTCCTTGATAGGATTTGTAGAGCTCAAGTTATGACTTTGACAAGTTACAGGTCATCTGAGGTATGTGAATCTGGGTCCTTGAAAGTCACCCAACTTGCATCCAACGTTTTCCCAAGAAGGATGATTCCTATGAACTCTTGGTCAACATGAATGTTGTTCCTCATCTTCTTAGCTTTCTAGAGAGTACTAGAAGTCCTTGATAGGATTTTTAGAACGCAACTTATGGCTTTGACAAGTCAAGGACATTTTGGTCATTTGGAGATTACAGGTCATTTCAAGCATAAGGCCATATCTCCTATATCCAAGCTTCAAATGGAAATATCTTCAACATCAAACTTTCTTAGAATGTTGTTTTAAGGCTAGTAGGGAGGTCATGAGGTGTTGAAAAGGCTTGTAGCAAAAAGTGATAAAAATGGCCTAAAATGGAGGCATAAGTTAAATAAGTTCAAGTTGGAAATTGGAAATCCCAAGTTACACATCCAAACCATGGCATATAATAGGTCATTTTGACTCTAAAAGACATTCTAAAAACAATGGTTCAGCCACTTTTTTGAATTGAGGCCTAGATCATGGGGCTGATTTGGAAATTGGTTGCTTGCATCTTAAGGTTCAAATGCAAAACATAAGGAAAGGCAATGTACAAGCTTGCTAAGGGTTTTAACACACTATATATCTCATTTAGGGAGAATTTCAAGTCAGTTACATGGGTTGCAAGGGCTATGTCATGAGGTGAGGCATGAGATGAATGAATTCATAAACTCATGACATGAGAATCCCAATTCTCATTGGATGGTTCCAGATGGTTCTAGATGATTCTAAACCACTCTATATAATGTATAGAACTTGCTCAGATGCAATGTTGGTGTGAGATTTGAGAGAAGAGAGAGATAGCCATTTCACTTGCTTCCATTGCAAGTTGAAATCAAAATCCACATTTTAATTCAATTCCATTCATTCTTTCAATCTAAACACATTCCTCTGATCATATTGAAGCTGTGCAGACCAATTTGAGAGCAAAACTATGGAGATTTGAAGAGTTGGCATTTGGATTTTCAAGATTGCAAGTCACCATCGAATTCTGAGATTCAAGAATTCTCCATCAAAACTTTTGCAAACAGTAGCAAGATCATCATTCAAGGATCGATTATGAAGAGTTTGAAGGCTTGCAGTGAAGGTTTACTCCATCTGTTAATCAAGATTCAACAGGTTAGTAACTTTTCTTCTACACCATGATTTAGGCATGATTAGCAAGAATTGTTAGGTTAGAACGGTTAGAGACCAATAGGAGATGGATTTTGAACAGTTTGGGAGCAATTGGTGAAGTTTCAGTTGGTGTCACCATTTTTGTTTGGACCAAGAACTCAAGATATAGTGAGCTATAGCATGAATTAGATATCAAGAATCAATCAGTGTGAGTTGGTGATCATTCTGAGGTAATTAATTGCAAGAATTGTTGAAACTGAAGTTTGAGCATATCTTTGATCTTGGATCGGGTTTGGAGATTTAGGATGTGTCAATTGATTTTAAGACCATGGTTAGATTCAGCATGAAATTCTGGACAGATTAGGGTTTGGAATTTTGGTTTTTCATGGAGAATTGATGAGGTTCGAGTTTGGTGAAGATGGAGCTTGAAGCTCTGCTTCCATGGATGCTTCAGTTCGAACCCTAGCCGGAGGTAGAAGATGAGGAGATGGCCGTCAGATCATGTTAGACCCTTGACTAAGACCAAGATCTCACGGCTGAGATTCAATTTCATTTGGAGAGGGAAATTCTGAAGACCATGAAACACATCGTTTCATTAAAAGGGGATTGGGTTGGACTGATATCCACACCCCACTTTCAGGGCCCATTGGTTTTTGAACTATGTTTCATTACTTTCCACACCGTATCCTTTTCTTTTTTATTTATAATTTCTGAAATGATTTTCTGGTTAATTGGGCCTGGCACGCATTGCTTTCTGAACCCCCATTTTGAGCCCATTGCATAAATGAACTGTCTGGCATTGTTATTCACACCAAGGTTTTCATATTTTAATTCCTTTTTCTCCATTTTATTTCAATCTTTGAAAAATCATAATAAATAGAAAATTAATGATTTTTGCTTGGGGATTTTTTCTCCCATTTCATGTTCATGTCTAGAAAATTATAAAATCAAAATATTTGCATTTCATGCATTTTTAGTATTTTTTGTGTATTTTCTCTTTTAATAGCTTTTTAATTCGTTTATGTTGATGCATAGATTTGTAGAATTTTGTTTAGCTAGTTCCCATCATATTTTTAGGCCATTATTTTTAGAATAGTTAGATTAGGACTTTAGCTCCCCTTTGGATTTATTCCATAATTTTGTGATGAATTTTTGATTAGTTTTGCTTAGATGACTTTAGGTTGTATAGAATTAGGTCAATCCTTAACATAGGTCCACAATAACACTAGAATTTTGGGTTTCTAGGTCAAGTTAGACATTGGGACATATAGGGTATTAAGGGTAGGTATATAGGATCCCCTAGAAATTATATTAGGTTTTAATATAGTAGTATACTAATTTTAAGTGATTTTTGTAGTTGATGATTGTTTGTGTTGCCCTTGTGGGCTTGTATTTTTGTTTGCTTTGCTTTGTGGGCTTGGAGAGCTTGGTTTTGCTTTGAGGAGCTTTGTGGAGCATAGTAGAAGACTTGAAGTTGATTGAGGAGCTTGAGAGCTTGAGATCTTGTTTATTTTTTTGTTTGTTTTAGGGTTAGGGATTAAGAAGAGCTTAGACCTAGTTAACTTCTTTCTTAAACATGGATGGTATCTTTCACCTCCATTCCTCCCTATGATTCAAAGTCCTTCCATGGTATTCACCTCTCTCCTTTGGACGGATAAGTGATTGTACCTAGGAAGTAAAACTTTTGAGGGAACCCTTCATTTGATGTTGAACCCTTATAGGTCACCTTTGGTGGTCAATAAGCAGTTTAACACCCCAGCTTATCCAGTTAAGTGATTTCCTCTGGTTTGAGTATCTTGAGAGATTTTAAGCTTGAGTGTGAAGATGAAGACTTCATTGAAGAGTATGGAAGAGGATGAATCCTTGAGCATTGCCATTCCAGCTGAAGCTTGAAGAGCAATAAGAGCAAGTTGATACTTGAAGACCCAATGAAGATCCAGTAAAGACTGAATGAGAGGCTGAGGCTTAAAGGTTGAAAGGATGAAGTTGATACTTCTAAGTGATTAGAGGTTACTCTGAGAAGCTGAAGCTTGCAGGAGGAGAAGACCAAGTTGAGACTGGTAAAGCAAAGAGAGCTTGAGAGCTTGAAGACTAAGTTGATACTTAGGAAGAGGATTCAATTGAGATTGATTCTGAAGAGCTAAAGCTTGAAGATCAAAGGAAGTTGATACTTACTTTAAAGCTTGGAGATCCTGAAGGAGCCAAGTTGATACTTGTGGTTAAGGGTGAAGCCTGAAGGTGGGACTGATTAAGGAGCTGAAGCTTGAAGAAGAAGATAAGTTGAAACTTATGTTGAAGGGTTGAAACCTGGAAAAGAAAATTGATATTTGTCAAGAGTGATTGAAGTCTGAAGACTGAGTTACTGTTGGAAGAGCTGAAGCTTGGAGTTGAGAGAGGAGTTGATCTGCTTTCTTCTCTGTTTTCTTTTCTGTATTGATCGTATTTGTTTGACTTGCTTGATGCATTAGAATAAGTCCATATCTAGACTAGACTTTAATCTAGGAGCATGATTGCACTAGAGGTTGAGTTGCTCCCTCTGCTTGTATTGTTACTGTATGGCTTTGCTTGCGGGTATTCGGTAGAGCCCTGCTCCCTTGCCCATGTGGTTTATTTTTCTTGATAGCATGATTTCATTTCTTCTGTATGATTGCAGTTTACTGTTATTGCTTGATAGCATGTTATATCTTTCAGTATGATTACTGTTATTCATTCTGGCTTGAGGTTGAGATGAGCTTGTGGAGGCTGAAGCCCCACACACATTTCCTCCCTCACTTGCATTGCATGCATTTTACAGTTTGAGCTGATGCTTTATCTGTTTCTGTGTATCATTGACATGATCCCTTAGGACTCTCATTTTGTTTGATAAGGAATTGATGATATAACTTTAGGTTGAAACCTATGCATGACAACTTCTAGGAGTCCCCTGTTCAAACCTCAACCATAGGATGAATCCTTGGCATGACAACAGTAGGACTTGATAGTCTCCCTCCTAGTTGGGCATGTTCTCTTCTCATCTCAAAACAGCTTAAGATACAGTAATCATGAATGATTTCTTTCGTACGTTACGAGCCTTAAGATATCTGGGAAAGGATTGTGGGAGAGTTTCTTTTCCACAGTCTGGATGTTTAGTATGGCACCCTTTGGGTGACATGCGACGCATTCACTCTCAGGTCATAATCTTTAGTGCGATTGAGATTGCAAACACAATAAAAAACACTTCTTCCGTAAAAGACAGAAAATAATGCGTAGTGTCCCGAACTACGTCAGCTCTGATCTCTCATACCTGTTGAGAGTACGTAGGCACAATACTGATGTATTGGCGAGCTACCTTCCCCATAACCCGTCGTAGGTCGAACTACGTTGACTCTGATTTCTCATTCTCTGATGAGAATAC
Organism: Lathyrus sativus; assembly: GCA_963859935.3. NCBI lineage: Eukaryota > Viridiplantae > Streptophyta > Magnoliopsida > Fabales > Fabaceae > Lathyrus > Lathyrus sativus. The sequence goes on from OZ012738.1 coordinate 231,813,041, forward strand.
GTAGGCATAAAGTGTGATGCTTTGCCGAGTCATTTTCTTTTCTTTTAAGCCAGCCTTGATAGGTAGATAGATAAAACCAACCCGTCCAAGTAAACACAACAAGCGTGGATCCCGTCGAGTACGACGGACGTGAGGGGTGCTAATACCTTCCCCTTGCGTAACCGACTCCCGAACCCAGACAATGGTTGCGACGACCTTGTCTTACCCCTTCTTCGTTAGGTTTTTCTGATCGTTTCCTTTCCCGCTCCGAGGGATAAATAACGAAAGGTGGCGACTCTTCTGTTGTGTCGGCACCTTATTTTCGCGCAAGCGACAGTATCTACACTAAAGATCATCCAATGGTCATTTGGAAAACTAATCTATGCACTTAAACTAGTTAGGATCACCTAAATTAAGGCCAATTTGTAAAATAGGGAACTAATGGAAAATCATTCCTAAAAATTCTAAGGAAAATACTACATCATCCTACATGTGTTAACTAGCTATGGTGCAAAAATCAGGGGCTACATCTAAATCAAAAGGCTCAAACTAAATCTAAAACTTCAAGGGTACACTAAAGGGATCCAACGAAGAACACTCCTAAACAACTACCCTAAAATCCTATTTAGAATGATCTAAAAATCTCAACAAAAATCACATAACATCACTAGCATGTCTATAACCAGCACACAAAATTTCAATATCAAACTCAAAGGCATGAATGAGAAATAAAATCAACAAACTTAGCATACAATTATCCCATTATTAAAACACACTAAAAATAGAAAATATGAAATTAACTGCAAAAGAAATGGAAAATTAAAATAAAAAACATGATAACATTCTAAGCATGTCAAAGTGTTCACATGATTTATTTCAGGATTTTATGAAATGATTTACTATTTTTATTGAATTAAAATAAAACAGCATTAAAATAGAAAATTAAAGAAAAAAAAGAAATTAAAAGCAATGAATGGAGGTGCAGATAGTATAGAGTTCACGTGTATTTCACACTGGGCCTAACAGGTGGGGGGCGCGAACAGTGGTTATGTATGGGCCTAGCTGAATACTAATTCAGTTTTATTATTAGTCAAATGAAATAGACCAGGGGGTTGATTAAGTGACATTATCATGTGTATTATCTACACTGGGCCATGCACGGGGGTGAGGATAGCGTTCGTTGGGCCCAGAGTTCAATTAACTCAGCATTGAATTGAATGGGAATAAGCCCCAGGGGGTGTACGAAGTAGCGTTTCCATGTGTGATTTTGGTTTGGGCCCTGCGTGTGGGGTGTGGAAAGCACAAACTTGAGCCCAACTGAGTTTCTAGATGAAACTCAGCGTTTTATTAAAGCTGGAAGATGGCCACGTGAAAGGGACACGCGGACGCCTGCTGGACACGCGAATGATGTACCAGGTCTAAGTAAACGAGTGATCCAACGGTCTAGGTGAGATCTGGTAGTTTTAAACTCAAACGGAGGGAGTTGCAGAGCGGTGGTGCCTGGGGCGGCCAGAGAAGATCCGATCATCTTCTCCGGCGAGCATGAACCGTAACGCCCGACTCAAACTTCACGAAACTTCCATTTTTTTATGTCATTTTAATCGTCTTGCTTCCTAGGTTTCAATTATCTCGTCCATTTTCATTTTTAACCATTAGATAGTGAGATATTCGATTAACAACTTGGAATAGCATATTAAACATTCTCACGATTCATCACGAAATGCATATAGAATCCATCTATGTCTTGAGTAGATCCTAACCACATGTATCTAAGGTGCTAAATGCGTATAAATTAAGAGGAAATTTGAGAGGTAAGAACCTGAGTTTGAGCTTCGAGCAAGGTGACTTTCAGGCCTCAATTCCCTTCCAAAGTGTGCAGATCACTTCAATGGACGATGATGAACAATTCTTGAGGTTCAATTTCTTCTAAAACTCCTTCAAACTCCAAACTTGAAAATCAAATTCCAAGCTTCTTCCACAACTGATTCCAACTGCTTCTAAACAGAAAATGGCACTAGAAGCTTCTGAAGATGATCCAAAATCAATTTATATTCTGTTTGCAACCTTTAGAGGCCCAATCAAAGTCCAATTTGTGATTTCCAAGTTTCAATTTTTTCTCAAAATTCCAATCATGGTATGCACGAATTGGCCTTACTCTCACTCCAATATTGCTTCAGTTCAATTGCATTGAGTGTGTAGAGTGTAATTGAATTAGTTTGCAGCCTTGATTTCAACTTAAGGAGTGTGTTTGATTTGTATCTTCATCATGAAGTAATCCCCCAAAATGACCATGTTATAAACCTCCATTCAAAAATGGAATGATGCCAAAGTGTTTAGAACTTATTTTCCAATCAAAATTAGTACTAATTTGGCTTGAAAACATTCAATTACCAATTATTTTAAATTTTCTTCATTTTAATTCATTAAAATGGCCTTTTTGAGAAATTCCTTCAACCAATGCTTGCTCTTATCCAAATCAATGGTTGCTTGGATCATGGTTGGACTAAAAAAATCATTTTGAGAAACTTTGATGTTGAACAAAACTCCATTTGAAGCTTGCAAGATAGTGAAATGGACCCATGATCCAAAATGACCTGTAATTCCAAATACCCAAAATACCCCTGACTTGTAAACCTCATAACTTGAGTTCTACAAATCAGATAGAAGACTTCTAATACAATTTGGAAATATAAGATCAATACCTACAACTTCCATGTTGGCCAAAAGTTGAGGAGAAACATCCTTCTAGCTCAAAAGTTCCTTGGAAGTTGGTTGACTTTTGTAGACAAACTTCACATTCATCTGATGACCTGTAACTTGTCTGGATCATAACTTGAGTTCTATAAATCCAATGGAGGACTTCTAGTACTCAAATTAAAGCTAACAGCATGATATACAAGTTTCATGTTGGCCAAAAGTGGAGATGAAACTTTTACCTTGAGATAAGTGGTCTTGAAGTCAGGCACTAAATAGGGGATTTTACCCTGAGACCCCTAGTTTAGCAGCTCCTCACACTTTGATTTCTTCTTGGATTGATCTTGGAATATCATCTCATGTATCTCAACACAACTCCCCATGATTGAAAAGACTTGGAATTGAGCTTTGATCCTCTTCAATTGCACAGTGGACTCAGGTTTGACCAGGCAAAAACCCTAACTACAACACCTTCAATTGTGGCTCTTCATACTTGGCATAATGACTTGACTGAGCTCTCCCATGACCCTCAAGGCACTCCATGAGCTCTATCCACACACCCCATCCATGCACAAGGCTCCACAACCGACTGATGGTATTCAATTGGCTCCTAAGTTAGGAGATGGACCTCATACAAGCATCCAAACTTCTCAAGAATAGAACCCACTTCCTGATGACTTGGGTGACCTCTCAAGCTTGAATAAGACCTCTAGATAGGCTCCTCTTGACATAAACCATACTTGATCCCCTGCACAAATTAACAATGTTATGCTATGCAAATTCTAGGACAATGCAATGCAAATGCAAAGAAACATAACCCAAGTAAAAAAAGGTTAGGCAAATTTTAGGGTGCAACAGCTGCCCCTATTCAAGCGGCATGGACCTTACTGGATGAAAAGCGAACGACTTTCAGGCAATTAAGGTAAACGACGGTTGAATACCAAAGAACCCGAAAATTTGCTAACCAAAGAAATAAACTGCAAAACTGCTTGGGGAAAAAGATCCAGAAAATTGAATCCGGTTGTCACGGAAACAACTGATCAATCATCCGATAAAGAACCTGATTTCAACATTAATCACCTGTGTAATGCCACAGGATTTGAATCAACAATCAACTTCAAATATACGCTACAATAAGAGGGTATTACGTAAAGCGCGTCATCCATGTACTATCCTGGATCTTCCATTTCCGAGAAACGGGCATCGCACTAAATAAAAGCGCGGAACTGTCAATGTACTATCTTTTGACCTTCCATTTCCGAAGAAACGGGCATCGCACTAAATAAAAGCGCGGTATCCCTGTACTATCCGGGATCTTCCATTTCCGAAGAAACGGGCATCGCACTAAATAAAAGCGCGGTACTGTCAGGGTACTATCTTTTGACCTTCCATTTCCGAAGAAACGGGTATCGCACTAAATAAAAGCGCGGTATCCCTGTACTATCCGAGATCTTCCATTTCCGAAGAAACGAACATCGCACTAAATAAAAGCGCGGTACTGTCAAGGTACTATCTTTTGACCTTCCATGTCCGAAGAAACGGGTATATGCTACGTAAAGCGAGTCATCCCTGTACTATCCAGGATCTTCCATTTCCGAAGAAACGGGCATCACACTAAATAAAAGCGCTGAATCAGGCATCCGGAGACTTGAACAAGCAACTTTGCGGGGAAAATCTGGCAACAACTTCAAAGTCTAATTATGAAGTTTAATGCTGACAACAACTCCAAAGTCTAATTATGAAGCCGTTCAATGCTGACGTAACAGCCGCTCGAGGAAAACTCTGCCGAACTCCAAAGTCTAATTATGAAGCCCTCCAGAACTCTTTCGGGGAAATTCTGACAATAACTTCAAGGTCTAATTATGAAGTCGTTCAATGCTGACAACAACTTCAAAGTCTAATTATGAAGCCGTTTCATCACCGACAACAACTTCAAAGTCTAATTATGAAGTCGTTTCAGCCACTCGAGGAAACTCTATCGAGGAATTTCCGACAACAACTTCAAAGTCTAATTATGAAACCATTGTAACATTGACGTAACAGCCACCTGAGGAGAACTCTGCCGGGGAAATTCTGACGTCAACTGCCAGCCATTAACCTTGACGACGAGTACTGACCTCAAACGTCTAATCCCTGAAATCTTTCTTTTAAAATGCTGACGCGACAGCAAACAAAGGCAGACTCCGCTGAGGAAGAAGAGAAACTTAACCAAGCAACTCTGATAAGGGGACACATGATAGGACGAACGTTATCATCACATATCTCATGTCAAAAGTTTGAATATCCGAAAACCACCCTGCACAAGAATTCCAATTACCTGCAGGGAAGAACACCTGAAAACAAAGAGGTAACCAACCTGGCTTATATTTCAAAATGCATATGTTTGACAATGGCGTAATGCTCCATATAAGATGGAATGCTACGCATTTAGGTAAATTGCTATGCAATGCAGATATGATCCAAATGCAGGCCCGGGCTGCCGGAGACAAGCTGGATACAAAATCGCTTCAGCAAAATATATGCTGAAGACAAAGCCAACTCCGCTGGGGATAACCGTGTATCACAGAATTATTCCAGCAAAATAAATGCTGGAAAGGTGAACCAACTCCGCTGGGGGAGAAACAATCCTGCTGAGGAATAGCTTAACAAATCCGTAGCTACGAACTCTACAGAGGATGATCAACCCATTGGAGGAAAGATAACCTGCTGGAGAACAGAAAGAGCCATCCTGCGCGAGGATGAACTCTTCAAACCACTGAAAACTTGGTTGCACCCTGTGAGGATCTCACTGGGGAATACATGTACACATGACCACCTACCGGGGATACACATTACTGCCTGATCGCTTGCTAGCTCGCATCCGGCTCTTCTGGGGATAAAAGATGCGACTTCCATCTGCTGGGGAGTAATAAGATCACCTAGAGCCTGCTCCTACTTTAAGGGACTCTAGCTGGGGAAACACGATCCCTTAGCTGTTTGCTGCGAAGGTAACGACCTTGCAAAATATGAACGAAACAAGACAATTCTACACAAAAGGAACTATCTTGGTCAATATTCGTGACAATTGTTCAGTCAATTCAAAGTTTTAACGATTATTGGCTGAGGCCTGTAAGTTTATGCAGTGCCAGTTTATCAAAAACATCGGCGTTTTCCACAAACAAAACAGTAAAAGTTAAAACACGAAACAAACATCAAGTACTGAATAGTATGCGTTTTATTGATAACGGGCCTGTAAATAGGCAAAGTTTTGTACAAGGGATGCAACTCCTGAAAAGAGGAAGCTACAAGATAAATACAGATATGTACAGAGGTACAAAGAAATTTGTATACATGTCGGCAACGTGGTACAGACAAACACCATGAGCTGATCCTCCTATGACTCGCCTGACTCCGACGCTTTCTCGATACTCCGTCTTCGGAAGAGATTGACTTGGATAATCGACCCTCAGGTACTCCCAAACCACTAAGCAATGCAGTATCAAACTCGGACCGCAATCATTTGCTTTTTCAATCCCTAACTTTTGCCTGAATCGCCCTTTTGCGGGTTTTCAATTCACCGGGATACCCTTTTTTGCCGAAGTCGCCTTCTCAGGTTTTCGACCTCGCGGGTGTACATCTTTTCAATTTTATCCCTAATTTTTGCCCGAACCTTTTCTTTTTCTTTTTGGTTCGTCGGGATGCCCCATTTTTGCCCGGACTCTCTTTTTTCTATCCAGCGGGTATCTTTAAGGAAAATATTTTTTAACTGCGTCCGAGTTCACAGGGGATGTAAAATCTTCGCCATCCATGGTGGACAACAGTAAGGCACCTCCGGAGAAGACCTTTTGAACGATATATGGAACTTCATAGTTGGGAGTCCATTTGCCCCTGTGATCTGATTGTGGTGGGAGAATCTTCTTCAGCACAAGATCGCTCGTCTGAAAGCTTCGAGGGCGTACCTTCTTATCGTAAGCTTTCTTCATCCGGCTCTGGTATACCCGACCATATGTGATAGATGCAAGTCTCTTCTCATCCATCAAACTGAGTTGATTCAGCCTATTCTTTATCCATTCTGCCTCGTCGAGTTGGACATCGAGCAATACTCTCAAGCAAGGAATCTCAACTTCTAATGGTAGGACAACCTCCATACCATACACCGATGAAAAAGGTGTTGCCCCGGTTGATGTGCGTACCGTCATACGATAACCGTGCAAAGCGAAGGGAAACATCTCGTGCCAGTCTTTGTATGTCACAACCATCTTCTGAACTATTTTCTTGATGTTCTTATTGGCCGCTTCGACATCGCCGTTCATCTTGGGCCGATAGGGAGATGAATTGTGATGCTCAATCTTGAAATTCTGGCACAATTCCTTCATCATCTTGTTATTCAGGTTCGAACCATTGTCAGTAATGATTCTTTCAGGGATGCCGTAACGATAGATGATGTCATTTTTGATAAACCGGGCTACTACTTGCTTGGTAACATTGGCGTAAGATGCGACTTCGACCCATTTGGTGAAATAATCGATAGCTACCAAGATGAACCGGTGTCCGTTGGATGAGGTGGGCTCAATTTTCCCAATCATATTAATGCCCCACATGGAGAAGGGCCACGGGGACGCCATAACATTCAAAGGGCTCGGCGGCACTTGAATCTTTTCTGCATAAATCTGGCATTTATGGCACTTCTTTGCAAACTTGAAACATTCTCTTTCCATTGTCAACTAATAATACCCTGCCCGTAATAACTTTCGAGACATAGCATGTCCGCCGGCGTGCGTGCCAAAGGTTGCCTCGTGGACCTCTTCTATGAGCATATTAGCTTCTTTCTCATCAACGCATTGCAATAGCACCAAATCGTGGTTTCTCCGGTACAGAACACCATTTGGATTCAAGTAGAAATTGCCAGCCAATCTCCTAAGAGTTTTCTTATCACGGTTGGATGCCCCAGTCGGATACTCTTTGTTCTTTAGGAAATTCTGGATATCAAAATACCACGGCTTGCCATCGGAAGCTTCCTTAATGGTGAATATGAAGGCGGGCCTATCAAGGTGAGAGATAACGATTCTGGGAGCATCATTCCAGAAGTTAACTTTGTACATTGAAGACAATGTCGCAAGAGCGTCAGCCATCTGATTTTCTACCCGCGGCACATGGTGAAATTCGACTCTGTTAAAGAAGGGCAGCAACCTCCTTGCATAATTCATATAAGGTATTAGATTAGGCTGGCGAGTCTCCCATTCTCCCTTGATCTGGTTTACGACTAGCGCGGAGTCTCCGTATACATCAAGACTTTTAATCCTCAAATCAATAGCCTCCTCGAGACCCATGATACACGCCTCATATTCAGCCTCATTGTTGGTAACTGGAAATGTCAGTCTAGCAGTGAACGGGATGTGCGTCCCATGGGGTGTCGTGATGATTGCCCCAATTCCACTTCCATATGAATTAACAGCACCGTCAAAAATCAATTGCCATTGGGAACCCGGCTCAGGACCTTCACCATGCAACGACTCTTTGTAGTCTTTCATCTTTAAGTACATGATATCCTCGTCAGGAAAATCAAACTTCATCGGCTGGTAATCATTGATTGGTTGCTCAGCCAGGTACTCTGACAGTACACTACCTTTGATAGCCTTTTGCGAAACATACTATATGTCGTACTCTGTCAGTACCATTTGACATCGGGAAATCCTTCTTGAAAGTTCCTGCTTTTCAAAGACGTATTTGATCGGATCCATCTTCGAAATCAGCATGGTTGTATGATTTAGCATGTATTGTCTTAGACGTTTGGCAGCCCAAGCAAGTGCACAACACGTCTTTTCGAGCATTGAGTAACAGGATTCACAATCTGTGAACTTTTTACTCAAGTAATAGATCGCATGCTCTTTTCGTCCAGTCTCGTCATGTTGACCGAGAACACAACCCATATTGTTCTCAAGAACCGTCAAGTACATGATCAGTGGTCTTCCGGCTACTGGCGGCATCAATACCGGAGGTTCCTGCAAGTATTCTTTTATTCTTTCAAACGCCTTTTGACAATCTTTGTTCCAGACAATCGCCTGATCTTTTTTCAACAATTTAAACATCGGCTTACACGTAGCAGTAAGGTGAGATATGAATCGGGCAATGTAGTTCAACCTCCCCAAATAGCCACGAACCTCTTTCTCCGTTTTTGGCGCTGGCATTTCTTGTATCGCTTTTATTTTAGCGGGATCAACCTCAATTCCTTTTTTGCTAACAATGAACCCCAGTAGCTTACCTGATCTCACCCCGAAGGTGCACTTATTAGGATTCAGCCTCAGCCTGAATTTCCTAAGCCTCTCAAACAATTTCAGAAGATTCACCAGATGCTCTTCCTCCGTCTGGGATTTGGCAATCATATCGTCAACATAGACTTCAATCTCTTTATGCATCATGTCATGAAAGAGTGTCGTCATAGCACGCTGATATGTTTCCCCAACGTTCTTCAAACCAAAGGGCATCACTTTGTAGTAGAACGTTCCCCACGGGGTAATAAAAGCGGTTTTCTCCATATCCTTCGGCGCCATCTTAATCTGATTATAGCCCGAAAAGCCGTCCATGAAGGAAAACACCGAGAATTAAGCAGTGTTGTCTACCAACACGTCAATATGAGGAAGCGGGAAGTCATCCTTAGGGCTCGCCTTGTTCAGATCCCGATAATCAACGCACATGCGTACCATACCATCTTTCTTTGGTACAAGTACTATATTGGCGGCCCGAGGAGGGTAAGTTATAACAGCTAGGAAACCAGCGTCCCACTGTTTCTGTACTTCCTCTTTAATCTTTACGGCCATATCTATTTTCGTTCTTATGAGTTTCTGCTTGACCGGCGGACATTCTTCACGCAATGGCAAGCGGTGGACCACAATATCAGTGTCTAGCCCAGGCATATCTTCTTAAGACCAAGCAAATATGTCACTATACTCTCGCAGCATGTCGACAAGTCTCTGCTTGATATCGCTTTGCAGCGCAGCCCCTATCCGGACATTCCTGACAACCTCTTCGGAACCCAAATTAACGACCTCAATATCCTCAAGATGAGGCAGAATGATTCTCTCTTCTTGTTTCAACAGACAAGTCAGCTCTTCTGGTAAGTCGTCGTCCTCAACAATCTCTTCTTCGGCTTGAAATATCGGATGCTCAAAGTCGAAGCGAGTCATAGGGAGATCTTGATCGGTGTCATCTGAAATATGGATCCTGCAAGAGAAAGGGTTAAATGCTTCAAATGATATAGAAAGGAAGCACACAACCACGTTGCCATTTTATTGATAAAAATAAAAAGCGGAAAAACAGGGATCACAAAATTTGCATGAGAAAAATGCCTTTATTTGATGATTAAAACAAAGCATACACATAAACAAATAGGCCCTGAAATAAAATCACTATGCCCCGGGTAGGACATAGGATTGTACAATAATCGAAAAAACAAGGCATTATTGTTTCATCGTCACTTGAATAAAGTCCTGAATAGACCAGTTGCATAAGCTTTTTCCTGGCTCGCTGGGCTTGATCCATGAATCTATGTCACAATCACTATATCCATCTTCACTGTCAGACACATCATTGATCTGTTCAAAACTAACTCCTCCCGGAGTAAACACAATCGGCCCTTTGAACTTTGGCGCGCTCTGTGATGCAGATGACGACGACGGGCGATACCCTAAACCGAACATGTCCTGCTTAACAGGAATCTCCAGAACTTGACCCTAACCTTTAGTTTCACCGGCCTGAACCACCGCTTGGGCTTCTCGGTACGAAGACATAGCCACCTCTGGCCCACTACTTATGACAGGAGACTTGTCTCTAATCTGCACTCCTTCAAAGGCTTGGCACAATGTCTCGTGGATCTCACCATCCACTTCGACATATTTGAATGATGACAGGTGACTTACCAGGATGTCTTCCTCCCCACATACGGTGACAATGCTGCCCCCGACCATGTACTTAAGCTTTTGGTGCAACGTAGACGTCACAGCCCCTGCAGAGTGAATCCACGGTCGTCCAAGCAAACAGCTATAAGCTGGCTGTATGTCCATAATATAAAACACGGTGTCGAACACCTCTGGACCAACCTGGATTGGCAAAGTCAATTCTCCAAACACGGACCTTCTAGTTCCGTCAAAAGCTCTCACTACCAAGTCACTGGGCGTGCGGATTATACCTCGGGTATCTAGCTTTAACAGTGCCTTATTAGGCAAAACGTTCAAAGACGAACCAGTGTCCACGAGGACATGAGACATAACAGTGCCCCTACACTCAACAGAAATATGCAACACACTGTTATGGTTGCGGCCCCTGGGTGTTAGATCAAAATCTATAAAGCCAAGGCCATGCCCTGCATTCACGTGCGCAATCACTCCTTCGAGCTGATTCACGGATATCTCCTGAGGTACATAGGCAGCGTCAAGAGCTTTCAGCAAAGCGTTCCGATGAGCTTCAGAACAAAGCAACAATGACAAAATCGAGATCTTGGAAGGCGTCTGCTGCAGATGGTCGACAATTTTATAATCTCTCTTCCGAATTAATCTCATGAATTCTTCCACATCTTTGGTCAAAGCCTCTTTTTCCTTCTCTTGAGAAGGTCCCTCTTCATTGACTTTACCTTTCCCTTTGGCCATTCTCTCAGCTTCTACTTCTGGTGACGCAAAGATGCTGCCACTGCGGGTTATGCCCCCTGCCCCCACAAGGTTATCAACTGACCCTACCAGCGGGTTTTCCAGGTTAATCTTTCCCCATTGCAGTAAACTTCCGCCCCGTAGTTCCAAGGGATGGCTTTAGTGCTTTCATACGGAATGGGTCCAGCTTTTGTTATTGTGATAGTCGGTCGCTTGGGAGGCGCCGATATCGTTATAGTTTTAAACGGGATCGTAATCGTTGCAACTTCACCCTGCTTTTCAGCTATTGCCTCAACAGGCTTCCCTTCAGCAGTACGGTCAAATTGCAGCGTTCCTTCATCAATCAGCCCTTGGATACCTCTTCTCAAGTTATCACAACCCTCAGGACGGGCCAAACAATCAACACACTCTGTATCACAACCAGGGAACACTCCCCCTTTCAGCAATCTGCCCTTGACATAACCCAAAGGTGTCTTCAATTTATCCACACTCATAACTAGATTCAGACTAGCATCTTCCAAAACTGCACCCACCTGCGTAGATCCGTGAGCTGGCATCAGATTCTTCTCAATATTGGGTGCCTCATTACCGAAGTTTATAGCCTTGCTATCTAACAAATCTTGCACCTTGTGCTTGAAAGCATGGCAGTTCTCGATGCTATGACCGAGAGCCCCGGAGTGGAATTCGCAATGCGCATTAGCGTCATACCCAAAAGGAGGTGTGCCCTTTAACGGAGCCAACGTCCTTTTCTCAACAAGTTGCAGCTGTAACAAAGTTGGAAGAAGCTGAGCATACGGCAACGGAGGCGCCTCAAATACCCTCTTCACAGCCCTATCCCGACCTTGATATCTCTGTGGAGCAGCAATTTGTCGTCCCTGTTGCTGTTATGGCTGTTGTTGTTGCTGTTGAGGCACAATAATTGTCACAATAGAAATCTGCTGCTGACGGTATTGGTTTCGACCTCTACCTCTTCCTCGGGAGCTGTATACTGAATTAGTATCCCCCTGTCTCTTATTCCCAAAAGCCCTTTTACCACCTCCAGCTGAGGTTGACTCTCCCGCTTGAATCTTACCAATCTTGACACCATTCTCGATACGTTCTCCCAACAATATCAACTCAGAAAAGTTACTCGTCGTACAATTGATAAGTCTGTCATAATACAACCCAGAGAAAGTTCCCACAAACATATCCACCAACTCACGCTCTACCATAGGTGGGTGCACCCTGGCTGCAAGCTCACGCCACCTCTGGGCGTACTCTTTGAAACTCTTGCCATTTTTCTGAGAAAGATTTTGGAGTTGGACCCTGTTCGGCGCAAGGTCGCTGTTGTATTGGTAATGCTTGACAAAAGCTTCTGCCAACTCCTTCCAGCTACCAATCTGAGTAGGCTCTAACCCCATATACCATTCCAATGACGGTCCAGATAGGCTATCCATGAAAAAATGCATCAGCATCTTTTTGTCATCAGAGTAGGCAGACATTCTCCGATAGTATGATCGCACGTGAACTCTCGGGAATGTTGGCCACATCCCGGAACCAATCCCATGTTGGCCACATCCAACCCTGTGGAGTTATGATTAGCAAGATTCCTCATCTGTTCTTCCAACAACCTAAACCTTCTATCACTGTCAGTGGGCATCTCAAGATCCCTGCCTGGAGGAGGGAAAGCATCTTCCTGACGATCTTCGCCCTAGTGAGAATCCCCGTTGTCATACCCAGCATAAGCAGTATTAGGACCGAAGCCAGTTTGATTGAACTTGTGACCATACCCCATATTACCAAAACCCTGATTGCCAGCACCTGGCCCGAAACCAGCATTGTGAGCACCCATTCCAACACCATTGTTGCTTGCATTGCCAAAACCTGCATTACCGAAGCCCTGATTGCTGTAACCATGATTTCCGTAACCCTGATTGCCATAGCCTTGATTACCACCAAAACCAGCGTTGCCAATACCAATACCCATACCAGTATTCCCAGCACCAACACCAAAACCAGTATTCCCAGTTCCAACATTGAAACCCACGTTTCCAGCTCCAACATTAAAACCAGCATTTCCAGCTCCGACATTACCATTGGTTTCCACATGCCCGTTACCATTTCGAGTCACATTCCTATTTCCAGCCCATTGCCGTTCTCAGTAGTATTGAGGACAACCACCGGTACAGCGTCATCTTCTCGAGGAGTCCCGACTTGAGAAGGATTATTAGCAACTCCGCCATGTAGCACACCCTGACTGTCAACCCTAGCAATCAGAGGCTGCACCAGAGTCTACAGCTGCTCCTGGCCCTTGGCCATAGTTTCCATCACCTGCATAAATTGCGCCATCCTATCGCGCATCTCTTACATCTCAGTTTGCATCTGATCCATGGCTTTCTTGCAGTTACTTCTCGTAGAGTAGCGATGAATTCGCTGATCGAAAATCCTAGAACCTGCATCAATAGAGGGTTAGGAAACAGTTCAAGGTCCCTGTCATGCAAATGATTTATGCAAATGCAAACACGTATCCATGCATTAGGAGGAAGCCCCCCTCGATTCTAGCTCCAAGTCAAATAAAGTCTACCGTCCAGTCATGGAAAGAAACCCTCATATATATATATATATGAAAAGCCCGCGTGGGTACCGTACAACAAAAGCATAATACAACTGAAACAACAAGTATGACCCCAACCAACAAGCCTGGTGGTGATCAGCGCATTAATGCATAAGAGCTACAAAGAAATACAAAGAAATCAGGTGTGGCCACGGGCACGGAAATCCTCTAGTAACTTCTTCATGTTAGGATGGTCAGGATGAGTGATCAGGCCCTGGATTAACAAATCCATTTTCCTGATGGAATTCGGGAGGTTCTCAACAATGCTCCCACAAACACCCTCTTCAGAACGGTTCTCCATCCTACTCCTCTTAGCGTCAGCCTAGAGTTAATAATCCAATAAGTTAGCTTTGGTCTGAACCAACTTAAACTGGACGTCTCGTTGAAGGGAAGCCTCAGCCTTTATCTTCTTATCTTTGGCCTCCATCTGAGCTCCCAACTGGGCTATCTGTTGCTTCAGCTTTTCTTCCTTCTCTTTGTGGCTAGTCAAAGTATTATTCCACAACTTCTCATACTGGGTCAGCTTCCGGTATGCCTTATCTAGATCCTGATTCTTGGTGGTCAACACCCTGTGCACTACCTTTAGGTCCAACCCAAGACTCTCTCTAGAATCAGTCTCTTTGGTTAAATTAGCGCCTAGATGGTTGATCAGCTCTATCTGCTACTTGCAGGTGTGTACGACTTCGTTCTTTTCTCTTCGGAGTTGAGCGATCTCATTTTCCAGTTCTTCGTTGGCTTTGACTAGCTCTTCGTTCTTAGCTTGAAGCTGCTCATACTTCTGGAGTTCGATCATGGTAGGCTCTAGAGGGCAATCCTGCTTGACAGGAGGAAAAGGCATCAACACTTTCTCTGCTCTGTTACGAATCCAATCCACATAAGGAGGATAAGCCTGATTATTGCTTTTCCCCAATGAGGTCTTTCCTTTTCTGTGAACGTTGTTCCAGACATGTTCAAATCTAACCAGATCATCCCCTTCTAATGCACCAGTGAGGTACAGAGATTCCTGTACCTCTTCGTCCTTAGGAGGGCCCCTTAAAGCATACCCGAACTATCTGATAGCAATAGATGGATTGTAGTTGATACAGTCCTTCCTACCCACAAGAGGGACACTAGGAAAGCTCCCACAATTGTAAATAATTTCACTCCCCAGATGATCTCTATCAAACCAATCAATGTCTTCGGCAGACAAGCTCATCAGTCGCTCAAACCATTCCTTCGTCTCTGTCGTCTTTATAAACGGACCATCCTTCGGTAGATGAGTGACAAACCATTTTTAGAACAGTGAAGCACAATAGGACATACCCTTGCCTCTTCTATTTTTGTTCTTGTAGTGCACTGAATGATACACGTCTCCGAGCAAGGTTGGGATTGGATTCCTTGAGACGAAGATACGAAGAGCATCCACATCCACAAAATCCGGAATATTGGGAAATAACATGATACCATATATGCACAGGGCCAAAATAGCTTTGAACGCCACCCAGCATTCCTTCTTGGCGAAGTGTCGGGCTTTCTTAGCTAGAAAAGGTAATGGGAATCCCCAGGCTCTGTTCCTCCTGACAGTCTTTCCTTTCAATTTAGAAACCTCAATATGCAGAGCTGTAGCAATCTTAGCCAGATCCGGCTCCTGATCTATAGGCCAAAAGGGTACCTGGGCAAGAATGGGTATCTCCAATATGACAGAAAACTCTTCCAAAGTGGGGGCCAACACATATCTTGGAAATGTGAAGCAACGCAACGGTGGATCATAAAACTGAAGCAGAGTCTGGAGTCCGTTCAATTCATACACAGATGGCTTGCACACAACACTGAGCAGCTTCCCATAGGTTCCTCTAAAATCTCTCATCACTTCTTTACCAGGCAAGGAAATCAAACCCCTCAGAGTAGTAATATCCGGAGTAGGAAATTTGTAGGCCAAAGTTCTTCTCACACTGGGCTCCATGATGGACACAGAAAGGACAAGATTGCTAGAATCGAGAGGGAATTGCACACCTGTAACGCAGATACGTGTTAGATGCAATGCAATATGAAAATGTAAATGCAAATGTGAAATGCAGCAGGGGATCAAGAGTGTTGTGCTATGAAGTGGCAGGTCATAATTTTGCTTCAGCAAGAAAATACCACAATTATGATAATAAAGGCCTACTGAAACCCCCAATACTGATTCGCTGATAAGAGAAAACCAGGTTGTCTGAAGGTTACGGTTTCCTGCAATAACCCGACCCCGCTCACTGGTATGGACCTAATCACTGACAAAGGTATGACATCCTATGCGTTCATCAGTGTCACAGACTTTTAAGAAACGATGATACGATACCCAGAAGGTGTGGCATCATCATCTCTTGAAGTGGCCTCACTCAGCTGAATCACAAATGATCGGTCCCTAGAGTCGACAATCCCAAGATCTGAAATCCTTTCAACGGCCCACTGGGCTGGAAATGGAAATCATTTCAAAGAACCTCGTCTGAGTGTAGATTTCATGGGAACTAGTGCATGCCTAACATACAGGTTACCCACAAATCTGCTTCTAAAGCTATGTACATACTCAAGCCTGGGTCTGGCTTATCACTTATCAGAGCCCCCTCCCACAATAGCACAACAGTAATAATATTATACCGAAAATAAAATGCGGAAGGTAAAAATGCGATAAATAAACACAACCCAACAGGTAAACACACAAGCGCAAGGATTGACTCGCACAGGGAACCGTTGGAGTCCCCAGCAGAGTCGTCAGCTGCCGTTACTGCGAAAATAAGGTGCCGGCAAAACAGAAGAGTCGCCACCTTTCGTTATTTATCCCATGGAACGGGAAAGGAAACGATCGGAAAAACCTGACGAAAAGGTATAAGACAAGGTCATCGCAACCATTGTCTGGGTTCGGGAGTCGGTTATGCAAGGGGAAGGTATTAACACCCCTCACGCCCATCGTACTCGATGGGATTCACACTTGTTGGTTTGTCTACGGGTGAAAAACAATCTATCTACGATTTCTAGGGCTAAACGGAAAGAAACTGACTCGATAGAGCATCGCGCTCTATGCCTACGTATTCCCTCGTGCAATGGGAAAGTCAGAGTCAACGTAGTTTGGGAAACTACGGAACACAGGTTTGTTCAACTGTTTTTATCCGAGTAGGGTTAACAGACGGTTCCAGCTGTTGGTGTATGCAGCTCGACCATTGGAGACTTAGGCGTTACTGTTTATGGTAGAACCGAGAGTTAACGAAACTCGCCTTCTGAAAAGGTTTTTTAGGGATTAAAGGTCCAAGAGGACAAAAAGATGTTTGATCTTTGTTTTCTGTTTTTTCATGGAAGAAGTGTTTTTTAGTGGTCTGTAGTTTGTACAGCACTAGAGACTATGATTAGGAGCGAATGCGTCGCATATCGTCCAAAGGACATATACTAAACACTCTAGATGATTGAGAGGAGACCGCTCTATCATCACTTCCCAAGTAGTTTAAGGCTCGTAACGCGCTTTGTACTAACTTGCATTTATTATGTTTTTTTACTGTTGTTCAGAGATAAGAAGAGAACGAACTCTATGGGAAACTGTACAGTCCTAATGTTGTCATTCAAAATTAATCCTATGGTTGAGGTTAGGAGGGAACTACCTAATGTTATCATGCATGGTTAGAACCCTAATGTCTGTCATAACTTCTCTTGAACAAGAGAAGTCAGAGTTCCTAAGGGACCATGGCAATGGCATACAGAAACAGGCAAAGCAAATACTGTAAAGAAATAACCGTAAGTAAAATGCATGCAATGCAACAAACAAGCAGAAGGAGACGAACTCAACTTCTCAGCAATCCATCAAAAGAAAACAGTCAAAGCAGACAAGCAGAGGGAGACAGACTCAACCTCTTTATGCAAATACGTCAGTTAGAAAAGGAAAACAACATACAAGCAAGGGGAGAACCACCTCAACCCTTAAGACAAACAAGCAGAGGGAGACCCACTCAACCTCTTAATGCATTCATGCTTCTATACTTAGGCTATACTAAACATGCACTATCCTAATGCAACACACCACTTAATCAATGAATGAGGAAAGGGATTTATGACAGTTATTGGATTCAATCCACAAGTAATCACACAAGGCTTCTCTCCTACGGAAAGAAATTGGGTGTTGGGAGACCAGGGCAAGGTCCACAGGAACTTATCCCAGGCACTCAACCAACTAAGAGAGATTTGGGGGAATCCTAAAGGTTTGGCTCCTTCAAGAGATGTGCAACATTCCCCCCATAGGAGGGACTATGCTATCTCAAGAAGGATCCTAAAAGAAAGGAATGAGAGATTATTAGGAGAATGGAGATGAGAAGCAAGGTAAGTTCCACAGGAACTTACCACGGGCACTCAACCAACTCCACTTCCTTAGAGAGAGCTTTCATGGACTCAACCCCTTTATGATATTGCAATGAATTCCTCCACAGGAGGAATCATGCTCACAAGGAGGATTCCTATCAAGCAAGGAAATTTGGAAGAGAAACTAACCCTAGGGAAAGATCATCCACCTACTTGAATCTCTAAAGAACCTCAAATGTTACCTTCTAATGATCATCTATACTAAGGGTTCAATGGATCTACAAGAGGTATCTACACTAAAGATCATCCAATGGTCATTTGCAAAACTAATCTATGCACTTAAACTAGTTAGGATCACCTAAATTAAGGCCAATTTGTAAAATAGGGAACTAATGGAAAATCATTCCTAAAAATTCTAAGGAAAATACTACATCATCCTACATGTGTTAACTAGCTATGGTGCAAAAATCAGGGGCTACATATAAATCAAAAGGCTCAAACTAAATCTAAAACCTCAAGGGTACACTAAAGGGATCCAACGAAGAACACTCCTAAACAACTACCCTAAAATCCTATTTAGAATGATCTAAAAATCTCAACAAAAATCACATAACATCACTAGCATGTCTATAACCAGCACACAAAATGTCAACATCAAACTCAAAGGCATGAATGAGAAATAAAATCAACAAACTCAGCATACAGTTATCCAATTATTAAAACGCACTAAAAATAGAAAACATGATAAAATTCTAAACATGTCAAAGTGTTCACATGATTTATTCCAGGATTTTATGAAATGATTTACTATATTTATTGAATTAAAATAAAACAGCATTAAAACAGAAAATTAAAGAAAAAAAAAGAAATTAAAAGCAATGAATGGAGGTGCAGATAGTATAGAGTTCACGTGTATTTCACACTGGGCCTAACAGGTGGGGGGCGCGAACAGCGCTTATGTATGAGCCTAGCTGAATACTAGTTCTGTTTTATTATTAGTCAAATGAAATAGACTAGGGGGTGGATTAAGTGACATTATCACGTGTATTATCTACACTAGGCCACGCACGGGGGTGAGGATAGCGTTCGTTGGGCCCAGAGTTCAATTAACTCAGCATTGAGTTGAACGGGAATAAGCCCCAGGGGTGTGCGAAGTAGCATTTCCATGTGTGATTTTGGTTTAGGCCCTGCGTGTGGGGTGTGGAAAGCACAAACTTGAGCCCAACTGAGTTTCTAGATGAAACTCAGTGTTTCATTAAAGCTGGAAGATGGCCACACGAAAGGGACACGCGGACGCCTGCTGGCCACGCGATTGATGTACCAGGTCTAAGTAAACGAGTGATCCAACGGTCCAGGTGAGATCTGGCAGTTTTAAACTCAAACAGAGGGAGTTGCAGAGCGGTGGTGCCTGGGGCGGCCGGAGAAGATCCGGTCATCTTCTCCGGTGAGCATGAACCGTAACACCCGACTCAAACTTCACGAAACTTCCATTTTTTATGTCGTTTTAATCGTCTTGCTTCCTAGGTTTCAATTATCTCGTCCATTTTCATTTTTAACCATTAGATAGTGAGATATTCGAACAACAACTTGGAACACCATATTAAACATTCTCACGATTCATCATGAAATGCATATAGAGTCCATCTATGTCTTGAGTAGATCCTAACCACATGTATCTAAGGTGCTAAATGCGTATAAATTAAGAGGAAATTTGAGAGGTAAGAACCTGAGTTTGAGCTTCGAGCAAGGTGACTTTCAGGCCTCAATTCCCTTCTAAAGTGTGCAGATCGCTTCAATGGATGATGATGAACAATTCTTGAGGTTCAATTTCTTCTGAAACTCCTTCAAACTCCAAACTCGAAAATCAAATTCCAAGCTTCTTCCACAACTGATTCCAACTGCTTCTCAACAGAAAATGGCACTAGAAGCTTCTGAAGATGAACCAAAATCAATTTATATTCTGTTTGCAACCTTTGGAGGCCCAATCAAAGCCCAATTTGTGATTTCCAAGTCTCAATTTTTTCCCAAAA
Organism: Lathyrus sativus; assembly: GCA_963859935.3. Classification (NCBI taxonomy): domain Eukaryota; kingdom Viridiplantae; phylum Streptophyta; class Magnoliopsida; order Fabales; family Fabaceae; genus Lathyrus; species Lathyrus sativus. The sequence goes on from OZ012738.1 coordinate 231,833,254, forward strand.
TTCTAATCATGGTATGCACGAATTGGCCTTACTCTCACTCCAATATTGCTTCAGTTCAATTGCATTGAGTGTGTAGAGTGTAATTGAATTAGTTTGCAGGCTTGATTTCAACTTAAGGAGTGTGTTTGATTTGTAGCTTCATCATGAAGTAATCCCCCAAAATGACCATGTTATAAACCTCCATTAAAAAACGTAATGATGCGAAAGTGTTTAGAACTTCTTCTCCAATCAAAATTAGTACTAATTTGGCTTGAAAACATTCAATTACCAATTATTTTGAATTTTCTTCATTTTAATTCATTAAAATGGCCTCTTTGAGAAATTCCTTCAACCAATGCTTGCTCTTATCCAAATCAATGGTTGCTTGGGTTGCGGTTGGTTTAAAAACATCATTTTGAGCAACTTTGATGTTGAAAAAAACTCCATTTGAAGCTTGCAAGATAGTGAAATGGACCCATGATCCAAAATGACCTGTAATTCCAAATACCCAAAATACCCCTAACTTGTAAACCTCATAACTTGAGTTCTACAAATCAGATGGAAGACTTATAATACAATTTGGAAAGCTAAGACCAAAACCTACAACTTTCATGTTGGCAAAAAGTTGAGGAGAGACATCCTTCTAGGCCAAAAGTTCCTTGGAAATTGGTTGACTTTTGCAGACAAATTTCACATTCATCTGATGACCTGTAACTTGTCTGGATCATAACTTGAGTTCTATAAATCCAATGGAGGACTTCTAGTACTCAAATTAAAGCTAAGAGCATTCTCTACAAGTTTCATGTTGGCCAAAAGTGGAGATGAAACTTGTATCTTTAGATAAGTGGTCTTGAAGTCAGGCATTAAATAGGGGATTTTACCCTGAGACCCCTAATCTAGCAGCTCCTCACACTTTGATTTCTTCCTGGATTGATCTTGGAATATCATCTCATGTATCTCAACACAAATCCCCATGATTGGAAAAACTTAGAATTGAGCTTTGATCCTCTTCAATTGCACAGTGGACTCAGGTTTGACCAGGCAAAAACCCTAACTACAACACCTTCAACTGTGGCTCTTCATACTTGGAATAATGACTTGACTGAGCTCTCCCATGACCCTCAAGGAACTCCATGAGCTCTATCCATACACCCCATCCATGCACAAGGCTCCACAACCCACTGATGGTCTTCAATTGGCTCCCAAGTTAGGAGACGAACCTCATACAAGCATCCAAACTTCTCAAGAACACTACCCACTTCCTGATGACTTGGGTGACCTCTCAAACTTGAATAAGACCTCTAGATAGGCTCCTCTTGACATAAACCACACTTGATCCCCTGCACAAATGAACAATGTTATGCAAATGCTAGGACAATGCAATGCTAATGCAAAGAAACATAACCCAAGTGAGAAAAGGTTAGGCAAATTTTGGGGTGCAACAATGGGGGTAGATCATGTCTCAGGAGGAGTGTAAGTGATCTATTCCGGGGTTCGATTGAATGAACCAATGAGTCGGTACCGCATGCATGGTGTTGAGTTGCATTCTTGCATTATTGTATGTTGTGTTGATGATTGGACAGTAGGTCGTGTTTGATGTTGGTGGGGTGATGATTTGTATATTTTACTGCCTTTTTATTCATGTATCCTATTACCGATAATTTTGATCATGTTTTCTCACCCCTTTGTTGTTGTTGTGTTCTATGCTTCTTCGGAAGTACAGATAATCCAAGTACATAGCTAGCTTGGATAGTGGTGTGCAGGTCGAGTCTTAGGATGCTCTGATACGTAACACGGGACTTGGGTGTTTACTTTTATTATGATTGGATTTGTTGTATTCCTGTGACATATCTTATTTTGGGTGAACCCTCTTAATGAATGTTTTATGTAAATTGGCGGATGGCCGAGAGTGATGTATTAATGATTGTTTCCGCTGTATATTTTGAAAACCATCTAATGAAGTGTTTTGTTGAAATTTTGTGAATGTGATATCCCACTTTTGGAGGAAAACTCTGATATTTATTTGATTTAATCGTATTTTATTTTAATTCGGGGAAGTGGGGTGTTACAGGACGCGCATCTGCAAAATAGAAAACGATACGTGATAACAAATTCACAGCCAAAAATGAATTACCTGCAAGTCACGCACATGAAGCTAAAAATTTCAAGTTCACAAAACAGCAACGCATCAAACTTCCCAAGACACCCTTCACCATCTCATATAAGAAGCTTCATTTGCTATCCGTAGGGAGGGGTAACCACTGTTGCTGTGAAGATCCTTCCTAATTCTTCTTCTCCCAACCTAAAGTTTTCCTCTCTCTTCGACCTAGACCCAAAATCTTACCTTTAAAAGGCCTCTAAAACCACGACATCTACCTGGGTTCAATACCTGGACCCTTCTTTTACCCCACAATTTACCTTCGACAAGGACCGCGCCCTCTTTCCTCAATCTTCCACCCAATATTCGCTCTCCTTCTTCTTCCCTAAACCATAAACAGAATCTGCAAAATCTCCTCCCTCAACCTTTTGTTCACTCCCAACTCCACCCCAAAACAACCATTCATAAAGAAAGCCCTAAATCGAAATAGAAATAAGGAGATGAAGTGAGAGACTGTTACAAACTCAGATCAAAAAGAGAAAGAAGAGAACAAAATGCAAAAACACGAACCTGAAACTTGGAAAAAAGATTGAAGCGGAATCCACGAAAAGTGAAAGGTTGGAATCACCGTTGTTCATGGTTTTGCCCCTCCGATTTGCTCTGCATCGGTTACTGTTCATTTGGTTTTGGTGATGGAAAGCTTGGTTCACTTCAATAGGTTGTATCAGATCACACTATGATGGTTTTCTCGGGTTGGGATTTTGGGGTTTTAATCTATTTCAATATTGGGCTTTAATATAGTGGCCTGATTCTTTTTCCTTCGCCAGCTTTATTTGTTTTTTTTCTTAAAGCAGTGTTAATGGGTGATGGGCTTCTGGCCCATATGATCCTATCCAGTTCCTACCATACCATGTTTAAAATAACCCCTCCCTTTTTCTTTTTTCTTAATGATTTATTTCCTAATTTTATTTGATAGAAGTTTATTTTCATTCTTGGTTTTGGGGTTTAATATGATTTTTCCATGATGATTTTAACGTCGATCTTATTTTCTTTTTGGCCAATGAAATCTAAATATCATATATTATTGATTAATCTTGATAAAGATGAGACCAATTTCATTTCCATTTCAATTTTCAATTTATTCTAGATCCTCTTCTCTTTTCAATTCCGTTTTTGCGATCGATGACGAGACCTCCAAAAATCATTACTAGTCAAATTATTGATAAATAGTGATAAATCTGAGACCAACTACTTTTCCGCTTCTCATTTTCTTCTCTATCTCAACTTTATTTCATTTTTTGAATCAGTAAAGTCTTTTGATTCACGAACGTTAGTTTTCGAGGCTGTTAACCTTCATTATTTAAAATCTATAGAAAATGATCATTTGGATCATTTTTCTATACTTTGGGATCGTGAGAGGTTACCCTCGATTAATTAACATAAAGTTTGTGATTAAGACGAGATCCCACTCTTCTTTTTGTCCGTACGACACGATTAAATTAGAGAATGATTCCTAATATCATTCCTCTATCTTATTTTTAGCACGTATATCCATCTGCGTGACTTCTTATAGTTCGACTTTCATCATAAGTCGAGCTACAACGGTTTAGCACTACATTTCGTCCTGATTCAATTTAAATCGACTAACCACTAACTTTACTTTCCGTTAATACACAACTGTTTTATTTTCAGTCAAATATACCCTCGATTTAATTTCAGTCATTATATCTCGATTATATAATCTTGTTCATATTATTGTGGATTTTATCCTGATTATATTGATATATATCTTTTCATATTATTCATACTTGTTCATATTCATATTCATATTATTCATCTCTTATTCACCCATATTCAAAAACACTTAATAAATGATTGAAATGTTAAAAGCCTAAATTGGTGGACTGTTGGATCATTGGACTTTGTCAGGTACCCTAGCTTGGAGTTTTGTCCTACTTTTGCTCAAGGCTTAGTTTAGGACACATTTTCACACACATGACTTCCTTTTGGGCTACCTGACAATGAACCCTTTTATTTCATGCAATCCCGTGTAACTTACATGTACCCCTCTCCCATTTCGATGTACCCATTCATATCTTCCTTTGATTATGGTTTACCTTCTAGGAGCACCCTTAGGGACTAGAGTAGATTAAACCATTTTCAAACTAATTCTCGATTCGTCATCGAGCCATTTTCAAACACCCCCTCGTAAGTCGAGTGCTTGTCCGCATTCTCCATCAACCTATCGCACAGACTTTCACATTTCATCGTGGTTTCAATATTAGGAGCACCCTCAGGGACTAGTATCGTTTCTCACAACCTAACCCTTGATTCGTCGTCAAGCCTGTTCCATCTTCAACCAAACCCTCAACTCATTGTCGAGTCATTTTCAAACCAACTTCCATTCCACCACGGTTTCGCATGCAATTATAAGACAAACCCTTGATCCAACGTCAAGCGGATTTTATCAATAAACATTCAATCAATTAACAACTATTCAACTCTTTCAAGGTGAAAAGAGGGGGATTGAGCCTTTGATCTCCCTTCAGTTGTTTGGATGTGAGTTATCTTACTCCTGTGTCAGCAATTGATGCCTCTAAATCACATTTCCCACTCAACAATGTTTAATCATCTCCCAACCACTTATTATTCAAACACCATTCAAATAAAACTCCTTTTCAATATTAAAAAGAGAGAGAGAGCCAAGTCATTGACTCTTTCTCCCGATTACTTAGGCCCAAGGATCCTTTCTTAAGCTTCAAGTAATCGTCATCTGAACCAAAACTTCAAACCAATTCAACCCCTCTCTTTTTATGGTCGTTACCATGAACTACAGACGCTCTAATTCATCATTCATTTTTGAATGCAAGATACGTAGGCGCAAGATTGCGACAACCTTGGCGAGCACAATACCCTCTATCTTCCGTTTTCCGTATTCAAACTACGAGAGATCTGATTTCTCATTCTCGTCCGAACGAGCATACGTAGGCACAAGGGCCCCAATCCTTGGCGAGCACCCTATTCTTAAACCACCCATCTCCCCTTAGAGTATTTATCCTTTTATCGTACCATTTAGCATTTATTATTGAGAAGAAAACAACTAAGCTTAGCTAACGCTCATCACAATTCAAATTAAGAGGTTCCTGTTGAATACAACAGACATGAGGGGTGCTAATATCTTCCCCTTGTGTAACCGACTCCCGAACCCGGAACATCGGTTGTGACAACCCTGTTCCTGTCCTTTCATTCTAAAAGGTTTTCTTGATATTTTCCTTTCCCTCTTTCGGGGGATAGATAAAGTTCGGTGGCGACTCTGTCGAACTGCATTTCCGCGCCTTTTACGCAAGAGTCGTACGTTCTCGATTTGTATTTTTCGAGGTGCGACACCTTTCTTGTCGTTATTTTTGAGTATATTATTAGTTTGATTTTGTTTGGTTGTATTATGGGTTGATTTTCAAGTTAGGGTTTTAGTTGGGATTGGTTTTAATTTGGGGATTTGGTTGTGTTTTAGAAGATTCTGAGGTTAGATTCGAAACAAGGGTGAAATTTGGGTAGGGGTTAGTGAAAAATGTTTAGGGTTTTAGCTTAGGATTGCCGGAGAAGACTGTAGTGGCCACCATTGGCCACCGACTTCTTCGGCCTCTTTTAGGGTTCCGGGAAGAGATGAAAGAGAAAGATAGCAGCTCAGAGAGAGAGAGGATAGAGAGAAAAGAGTTGGAGGTGGTCATGTTTTCCCCTCCGTTCTCTTTTTGATGGATTTCTTTGCCACGTATGGGGTGCAGATGGTGACACTTGTCACTGTCCGCGACAGGTGTCATCCCAATCGTCTGATCATCATGATCATGTGTGCTTTCCTTGTAGTGATCGTTCCATCCTGGCCGTTGATGTTTGTTTGACCTTTGGAATCAACCCTCCAGATGGCGTGTGCGGGTCAAAGTAAGCAAGGGTCTACCCTGGACCCTTAGAGGACTGGGCCCTTGCTAGTTGGGCCTCCGACCCTTTCCCTTGTTCGCACCCCCTGTTTTTTCCTCATAGTCTGACCCATTTTAGTTTCTTTTTTTATTTTATTCATTTTAATTGATTAATTTAGCTTATTAAATTACAAAATTCTAAAAATTTTATATTTTATTTATAGTTAATTATTTTTAATAATTTGATTAGATTTTTATTTTAATTATTCAATTTAATTAATTAGTTTAATTAGATTTAATCACTCACCTCTTCCATTAAACAAAGAAATCTAAAAAATCTTTTTTTATTAATATTCACAAATTTTTTAGCCAATTCTCAATTAATCTTATTAAACCATTTTATTTAATATTAATTAACTTTAATAGCTAATTTTATTAAATGTTTTAGTTTAGTCTAATTAATTGTTTTGAGTTTTTATATATTACATTATTTCAACTCTAAAAATCCTAAAGAATATTAATTTGTGATACTTTCCTAATTCCTTTGGTTATTTAGAGTATTATTTAGTTAAATTAGGGGAATCAACTTTTTTTCCTTTACTTAGTTTAGGACTTTTTGTGTGACGCTTATACGTTTTGTTCATGTATGCTTCATAATGCTTCAATTATATTTGTACCATTCCATACTTGCTTATTCATTCCCCATTTTCGAACTAATATCTTAATTTTAAAATCAAGCCATTTTCAAATAACTTGTAAGTCAGTTGTTTTCACGACCGCCATCAACCTTATAGCCTCCTCTTGGGTTTTGTACAACGACGCTTGTTACACACTTCACATGCATGGTTGCTTGTATGAATGGTTTATACAAAATTAAAATCAACTCTCTTCAAAGAAACAAATAAACTTGGTCCAACGTCAAGTATTTTCCAAACAAGTGCAATTAACCACCAGCTTCTTTCAAGCATACTTGATCCACATATCAAGTTCCTTTACCTTTGTAAGTCGAGCGCTTTTACCTCGCCATCGAACTTACCTTATACCATTAGGACCTCTTCTTAATTAGTTCAACCTTATTCGTTTCATATGCAAATTTAAACCTCGATCCACATCGAGTATTTTATTAAAGTAAACTTAACATACTTAACTATACTCAAACACAATTTCATTAAAAAGATGAAAATGGAGTTGGAATGGAGTCTTCGATTCCTCTTCGATTCCTTTTTTCGATCCACATCGTCATTCATAACCTACTCTAACTATATCAAAATCCTTTCATAATTAAGGTTGAAAGAGAGAGAGAGAGAGAGAGAGAGAGAGAGAGAGAGAGAGAGAGAGAGAGAGAGAGAGAGAGAGAGAGAGAGAGAGAGAGAGTCAAATCTTCGATTCACTTTCCCGATCAAGTGGGCTCGAGGAGCATTTCTTAAGCTTCAAGTGATTGTCATCCAATCAAAATACAAACACATTAAACCCACTTCTTGCTGCCGTGCGATTGAAACTTCGTCCTAAAAGAACATTGTTTAGTTCCATTTTCCATGCATATAAACTAGTGCTTCAAACTCCTCTAAGTGAGCAGACAAGCCAATGTTTAGCAGTTAGAATGCGACTTAAACACTCATTCATAAAATATGCAAACCTTTATCTGTAGTATACAGAACTACGATGCTCTGACTTTCCCATTGTACGAGGGAGTACATAATCACAAGGGCCCCAATCCTTGGCGAGCACCCTAATATAAACCCACCTATTTCTCCCCTTATAAGCGAACCCTTTAGAAGATAAAAAACCTAGATAACTTTTCTCTTGAATCGAATCAAGAGGTTCCCGTTGAGTACAACAGACGTAGAGGGTGCTAATAACTTCCCTTTGCATAATCGACTCCCGAACCTAGAATTTGGTTGCGATGACCATGTTCTTATCTCCTTAAAGGTTTTATTGATATTTTCCAATTCCTTCCTCGGAATGCATAAAGTTCGGTGGCGACTCTATTTGAACATTTTTTCGCGTCCATCATGAGGATAATATTTTTCGAGGTACGACATATGACAAATCTGTTGGGGAATTTGCATTTCCCTATGCTGAAGAGAGTTAAGCCTAACTTAACTTGATTCGTGAGAGTTAGACCCGCTTGTTTTTTTTTCTTCTTCTATTGCTTGCTTGTTGGATTATTTACATGCTTGCTTGCTTTTATATCTCCTATTATTGTATCCTGACATTGTTAGGCTTCTCTAATTATATGTGCTTTATGAGACGGGTCTATACCCGAGTTTGAGAAAAACATAGGATTAGGATGGTGGTTGTGTAGTGGAATCCCTCGAGGATTATTTCTCATTGGGAGGATACGAAATCCCCGCTTAGAGTTGATTCCCTTAAGGATGTTGTTGTTGTGGTGAGCCTTTGCCATGGAAATAATGTTTTTGAGCCTAAATCTATAACTCTAAGGACCTTTAAACCTTTTTCCATGGTGGTTGGTAGTGTTAACTCATAAGGGTCACTCCTTGTTGGGTTGATACAAACGCCCCAATCAGATGAGATCCATTGAACGTATTGTTATCTTGACAATGATATTTTCAACCTCGATCTATGACTCTGAGATCCCTTTAGAAACCTTGGACTCGATGGTTGTGCAGTGGAAACTCACGAGGAGCCTTTCTCGTGGGACGATACGAACGTCTCACCTAGAAGAGATCCTTTCGAAGGTATTATTGTTGGAAGAATCTTCATCTTGGCAATAATGATTTTGAAAAATCTATGATTCTGGGCAACTACTTCTTTAGAACCTACCCATAGGGTTTCAATGATCAAAAGAGCCTTTTTACTTCAGAATTTTGTTGGTGACCTTCATCCTTGCAATTTCATCTCACGTTCATAACATAACCTTTACATTTTTTGTTTTCAGGGAATTTAAGAATTACGTTACCAACATCCAGGAATCATGGGAAGCAACACCAAAAGCACATATCCTTACAGTTTCAGGAAGCCGAAGTTGGATGACTTACGCAACTTGGTTTCCCGTATCCCTGATGTATTTAGGGTTAACTTTGTAAAGGATTATGGAAGACTTCTTCATATACGAACTTAAGATGTGGATCATAAAGCACTTGTCACCTTAGCACAGTTCTATGATTCTTCTTTGAGGTGCTTCACGTTTCATGATTTTCAGTTAGCACCAACCTTGGAAGAATTTGAGAAGCTGGTGGGTATTTCCATGAAGGGTAAGTTACCATTTGAAAGGGTGAGTGTGGATTTGAAAGACAAAGTTATTACTGACGCTCTCCACATGCATAAGAGAGATATCACTAATGCTTGGAAGAATAAAGGTGGGGTCAAGGGACTTCCTCTTAAATTCCTTATAATAGAGTTGATACTCTTATCAAGGCCCAGAGTTGGGATGCTTGCTATGCAGCAGTGGCTCTAGCTGTCTACAGAATCGTCTTGTTCCCTAACATAGATGATTTTGTAGATGTGACAGCTATTCATGTTTTCCTAACCAGAAATCCAGTACCAACTCTTCTAGCAGATGTTTTCTATTACTTGAGTTGGAGAAGTGAGAAGAGAGGTGGATCCATTTTTTGTTGTGCACCTCTTCTATACCATTGGTTGAATATGCACTTACCTACCAAAGAACCATTTGTTGATCGAGCCAATGACAGTTGGGCTCAAAGGATGGTAGCTCTCAGATCTATTAATCTCTCTTGGTATTCACAGGACTTTGATGAAGTCATTACTAGTTGTGGTGAGTTTCCCAATATTCCACTAATAGGAAATCGAGGTTGTTTTAATTCCAACCCGATGTTATCAATTAGACAGCTTGGGTATCCTATGGTAGCTCCCCCTTAGAAGAAGGACCTTGAAGCCTTCTTGATGCATGACTTAGGAACTGAGAATCCTGAGTTATTTAGGAAGATTACAAGAGCTTGGAGGACCATTAAGAAGAAGGGGAAAACTGACTTGGGAAGAAGAAACGGTATAACCAAGGAGCCTTACTTTGTGTTGGTCAAGGAGAGGGAAAAAAAGGTTAATATGCCTTTCGAGTAAAAGATATATGAGCCTTTTCTTGAACCTAAGCCTACTCACATTCTGATAGAGGAAGCTGAAGACCTCAAAGCCACCATAGCAAGACTGGTACAGGAGAATGAGATCCTTGAGATGAAACATCAAGAAGTCATCAGTGAGAAAAATACCATGAAGTGGGAACTCCAACGCAAGAACACCCAATTAGATGCAGTGGAGAATAAAGCATATGAGGAGGAGCATCAGAGGAAAAAGGTTAAGGTGTGTCTTAATCAGTCTGATAGTAAGGTGAATGAGCTGAAAGAGGAACTAGATAGAGTTAAAAGGAAGTGTGTTCAGAATGAAGACTGTTGGCTTGCAGCCACCAAATAGAACAAGATAATCTGAGAAGAGATGGGGGCAGAAATCCATAGGATGATCACCGCTCTATGCCTATCATGGGCTGCTAAGCTTGAAGAGCGTAAGCTCAAAGAGGATGCTATGAGAGTCTCTTGGGTTGGACCTGCTGAGTGGGACATGTATGCATAGAGTTGAATGACAAAAAGATCTATGTCGCACACTTGAAACATCAGATAAAAGATGTCCTACAAGACAAAGTTATATGGTATGCTGCAAGAAAGAAGGCGACTAGTGATTTAAAGGCTATGTGAGACCCATCCATATATTGATAGTTGACCGAGACATGTATCGTAACAAGCTTAATGGCTTGATTGAGTTATGCAACTAGTTGGCCAAAGATTTGGTTTGGAAGCATAAAGATGCTATGAAAGCAATGGGTGACTCAACTGCCTATAATATCTGTGATTTTCTTTGCCTTTGCAAGGCCATGTTGAAGAGGTTTAAAGAAGAGTTAGAAGAACATGAGGCTCAAAGGCAAAATTTTTGAAGTATGTTTTGCTTTTGTACTTTTCTCGTTGTCCAAACATTATGAGTTATGTGCCGAATGATCTCTCTTGTATCACTTGAATATTATCCTTTGATGAATGAATGTGATTTGGATTATTTCTGGTTTCTCAGTATTCTTATGTATGTTAAGTAATTAATTCAAAAAATTGTATCACTTGAATATTATCCTTTGATGAATGAATGTGATTTGGATTATTTCTGGTTTCTTAGTATTCTTGTTTATGTTAAGTAATTAATTCGAAAAATTCCCTGAAAAGCAGATACATATCATTTTGCATGTCATGTACACATCTTTTTCCCAAACACCTCATAACTCTAAATTTTTACCGTTTGCTACCTCCAGATTTAAGCTAACTATTCGACACCGCTGCGAGACTTGTCACAACTTCTAAATGACGCTAGAACAGATTGAAGAGACCCGGAACACCATGAGGGGTGATATTGATGCACTCAAAGTGAAGATGGACCAACTGTTGGAAACCATGAGGCATTGGCCCATAAGGAAAATAACATTGAAACCGTAGCCGATGCCAGGAAGATTGCTGACAAAGTAGGAACTTCGGGAGACATTAAAATAGCTCTTCATCCTCCTATCCATGTGGACTTAGCTGAAGATTCTGAATCTTTCCATCATGGCTCTGAAATAGGAATGGACGAGCAATACGATGCTTTTTTCCAACCTTCTCCCCCTCCTCAGCATAATCTGGGGATTGTAGTTGACCCTTCTGTGGGTAGACTACGCACTTTAGAAGAGAAGTTCAAGTCCTCGAAAGTCCAAAAAACTCCAGGCTTGGATGTTGTTGATATGTGTTTAGTTCCCGGACTAGTGATACCGAAGAAGTTCAAAGTCCCTGGCTTTGACAAGTATATGGGGGTCAACTGGCCCAGGACTCATCTGAGAGCATACTATTGCAGGATGGCTGCTCATATTGATAATGACTTGCTCTTAATACATTATTTCCAATATAGCCTCAGTGGGGCGTCATTGGAATGGTTCATGCAATTAGAGAAGGGGCAAGTTAGCACGTGAAGAGATCTTGCGGATGCATTTTCTAAGCATTATCATTATAATACAGATTTAGCAACGAATCATACACAACTATAGGATATGCCCGCGCATAGTATTGAGTCATTCAAGGAGTATGCACAAAGTGGAGAGAGTCGGTAGCTCGTGTCCAACAACCATTGTTGACCAAAGAATTAACATATATGTTTATGGGAACGCTACAACCTAAATACTTGGATCGCATGCTTGGATCTAGTTTCTCTAACTTTGTTGAAGTGGTGTCGGTGGGAGAAAGGATTGAAATCCAGTTGAAAAAGAACAAAGCTGCATTTGTTGCAAAAAACGGAGGTAGAAAGCCCTTTGTGAAGAAGTGGGAGGAAGAAAATAATGCCATAATGAAGGGGCGAAGAGAAAGAGCCCCGGTGGAAATTCAATACCAACAAGTAGTTACGGTCGCTCAAGCTTCCTATCAACAACCTGTTCAACAACAGGTTCAACAACAACCCTATCATCAGAGAGTTCCTCCTCCATAATACTAGAATGCTCCAGCCCAGAGGCAGCAGAGGCCTAGACTTCTAAGAAGGCACATTGATCAAGTACCAATGTTATATGGGCAAATCTTTTCTTAGTTAAACTAGAGTGGGCATTTAACATTGTGAGACTTGCACCCGAAAATTTTTCTATACCCTACTGAGTATGATGCCAACGCTCATTGTGAATTTCACAAGGGGGACCCTGGACATTCTATAGATAACTGCTATGCTTTCAAGAATAGGGTGCAAGACCTGGTAGAATCTAAAGATCTTGCTTTTACACCTAGAGGTGCCAATGTTAAGAATAATCCATTACCTAAACATGGAAGTTCTTCTATTAATGCCTTGGAGGAGAGAAATGGTTTGAGGTTGATTATGAATGTTGAAGATATACGTACTCCAATGGTTGTTATTGGAGAACAACTGAAGAAAAATGGGATGATCCCCCAAGAAGAAGCGGAGAATTTGACTGATGAAGGGGTTAAAGATCATCTGCAAGGGTTCCTAGAGCAAGGGATAATACAGATAGAACGTCGGGATCCAAGTGTGGCTGCCATTGAAATTCAATATGATGAGACAGAAGCTTATCCATCAAGGCGAGCTCGTCCAGCTCTGGTAGTTATGCAATATGATGCATCAGAAGCCTTTCAATGAAGGCTTGTCCGTCCAACATCCATGAATATGCAATATGATGAAGCTGATATCAACAGACAAAGACCAACATGCCCAGCTACAGTAGTAATTGAATACCTTGTCGATGTACCTGAGCCTAAAGTTTGTAACAAGTGCCAGGGAAAGTAGTGATTGAGTATGATGCAGCCAAATGTGATGTTGTGGTTAGGCCCAGTGGAATGACCCGTAGTGGTCGATTATTTGCTGCTAGACCATTAGAAGCACCAGCTAAAGATAAAGGGAAGGCCGTCGACACAAAAATTAAATTTCCAAGTGTAGAGCCACCAGCAGAAGTGTTGTCTCCAAATTCAGTAGTTACGTAGAAAGAAGCTAAGGAGTTTTTGAAGATTATCAAGAAAAGTGACTATAAGGTAGTCGACCAATTGAATCAAACTCTTGCTAAGATTTCTATGCTTGATCTACTACTCAGCTCAGATGCACATAAGTTGTCGTTGATAAAATTATTGAGTGATGCGCATATCACTAAAGACATCACCATAACTTAATTTGATGATGTGATAGCCAGTGTAACTATTGGATATTTCCTTGGGTTCAATGACGATGATCTAACTTCAGAAAAAAGGAACCACAACAAAGCTCTCCACATCTCCATCAGGTGTCAGGACACTTTGATATCACGAGTCTTGGTGGACACAGGTTCTTCTTTTAACGTGCTCCCCAAGATCACTTTGGAGAAGATGCCTGTAAGGGGAGTCAGCATGAAACCAAATGCCTTAATAGTTAAAGAATTTGATGGTTCCAGACGAGTTGTGATAGGTGAGGTGGACTTACCGATAAAGATTGGGCCAACTCTCTTCGCCATTACCTTTCAAGTAATGGAAATTTACCCAAGATATAGTTGCTTGCTAGGAAGACCCAGAATTCATTCGGTAGGAGCTGTTACGTCTACTATTCACCAAAAGCTGAAGTTTGTTAGCATTGATAAGCTGGTCCAAATTAGAGGGCAGGAAGACATTCTGGTGAGTCACTTAACGTTCTTCCGGTACATTGAGGTTAGAGGGGAAATGGTCGAGACACCTTTCCAGTCTTTTGAGGTGGTGAGTACTTTGGCAGTACAACGAGTCTCAGATAATCAAGAGACAAGATCGTCAATGGCTTCTTATGGAGAAGTAAAAGCAGTGGTTGAAGAAGGAAATGCCCAAGGATGGGGAAAACTAGTGGAGGTTGCTGAAAAATTTGATAAATTTGGGTTGGGATACCATCCATCTTCCAGTACAACAGCGATTACATACAACAAAGAGCGGGTCCCTCCTGTGGGGGATATTTTCAGAAGTGTCGGACATATCCTTGATCATACAGCAGCTATGGTGATTGAAGATAAAGATGGTGATGAAAAGATTTCTGCAAGTTGGATTCGTCAAGTCAAGCGTGATGAAGAACTCCAGAATTGGAAGACTATTGAAATCCCTTAGTTCTTCCCACACCAAAAGTAATTTTTATTGTTTGTCAAAAAACCCTATGCTCTGCCCCAAGGCGTTATGGATCATTGTATTAGGCCACCTGATGCTTTGAAACATAGTTATCATTAAAAATATAAGTTTGCATTCAATTTTCGCTCACTTTCTTTTTACTTTTTACAATAAATGGCATTTCTTTTATGCACTCACTTTCCTAAATAAACTGCATAAATCATAACATGCAGAGACACTACCGAGGTCCTTAGCAATGGCGTTGCTATAGGCCTATATGATTTTGACTGCCTAATCTATCAAGCTGAAAGAGAAGGCAAGGAAGATTGTGAGCTCCCCGATGATTTGAAAAGGCTGCTACAACAAGAAGAGAAGGCCATCCTGCCACACAAAGAGGATGTCGAAATTATCAACCTAGGAACTAATGAGGATAGAAGGGAGGTAATGGTTGGAGCATCTCTTCAAGATACATTTAAAACTAAGTTGATAGAGCTTCTCCGAGAGTATGCTGATGTGTTCGTCTGGTCGTATCAAGAGATGCATGGAATAGATACGGACATTGTTGTACACAGATTACCGCTCAAGGAAGAATGCCACATTGTCAAGCAGAAGTTGAGGAGGACCCATCCTGATATGGCTCTTAAGATTCGTGAAGGAGTCCGAAAGCAGTTTGACGCTGGGTTCCTGGCAGTAGCAAAGTATCCACAATGGGTTGCCAACATTGTGTCGGTACCGAAAAAGGATGGAAAGGTCCGTATGTGTGTGGAGTACCGTGACTTAAACAGAGCTATCGCTAAGGAAGATTTCCCATTACCTCACATTGATGTATTGGTGGATAACACAGCTCAGTTCTTTGTTTTCTCCTTCAAGGATGGATTTTCTTGTTACAATCTGATTAAAATGGATCCAGATGACATGGAGAATACCACTTTTATCACACCATGGGGCACCTTCTACTATGAGGTGATGTCGTTCGGGCTGAAAAATGTTGGGGCAACATATCAACGCGTGATGGTGACACTCTTTCATGATATGATTCCTAAGGAGATTGAAGTATACGTTGACAATATGATTGCCAAGTCTCAAACTGAAGAAGAGCATTTGATCAATTTGGAAAAGTTATTTTCTCGATTGAGAAAGTTCATATTGAGGCTCAATCCCAATAAGTGTACTTTGAGGTACGATCTAGAAAGCTGTTGGGATTTATTGTAAGCCAGAAAGGGATTGAAGTGGACCCTAATAAGGTAAGGGCAATTCATAGCATACCTGGACCTAGAACTGAAAAGGAGGTTCGTGGCTTCTTGGGAAGGTTGAACTATATCGCCCTGTTTATTCACATCTAACTGCCACTTGCAAGCCAATCTTCAAGTTGCTCAGGAAAGATCAGTCAATTGTATGGGATGATAAATGCCAAGCAGCATTCGATAAGATCAAAGAATATTTGCAAGAACCACGAATCCTGATATCGCCTGTTCCTGAAAGGCCACTCATTACGTACCTGACTGTGCTTGATGAATCCATGGGTTGCATGTTGGGGCAACAAGACGACATTGGTAAGAAGGAGCATGCCAAATATTATCTCAGCAAGAAGTTCAACGATTGCGAGACCAAATACTCCTTACTTGAGAAGACTTATTGTGCGCTTGCATGGACTGCCAAACGTCTCAGGAAGTATATGCTAACACACACCACATATCTGATCTCTAAGATGGATCTCATCAAATACATCTTTCAGAAACCTGCTCTCACCGGTAGGATAGCCTGATGACAAATGCTTATGTCCGAATATGACATCCAATATGTCACCCAAAAGGCCATTAAGGGTAGTGTGTTAGCAGATCATTTAGCCCACCAGCCAGTGGATGAATATCAACCTTTGGAGTTCCACTTTCCAGATGAGGATATCATGATGGTAAGATACTATGAAGAACCAAAGCCAGATGAAGGACCAGAACCAGGGGAGCAATGGACTCTCATGTTTGATGGTGCTTCAAATTCTCATGGACATGGAATTGGGACAATGATCCCATCTCTTAAGAACTTTCACCTGTCGTTCACAGCCAAACTTATCTTTACATGTACTAATAATATGGATGAGTACGAAACATGTATACTAGGGCTACAGAAATCCATTAACTTGAGAATCAAAACTCTCGATGTGTTTTAGGATTCTGCCTTGGTAATACACCAGATAAGAGGCGATTGGGATAGAAAACATGAAAAATTGTTCCCATACCGGAATTATATGGCCAAGCTACTTCCCAGATTTGATGATATCACTTTTACTCATGTTACCAGAGAAGAAAATCAAATGGCAACTGCTTTGGCAACTTTGGCATCCATGTATAAGTTGATATGGCCCAATCATAGACCGCCCATTGACTTACAACACTTTGAAGAACCTACACACTATTTGACTATTAATGAGGGATCAAATGAAAAGCCATGGTTCTACAACATAAAGAAATATCTAGAGAAGCAGGAATATCCTGAGGGTGCCTTTGGTGTTGACAAGAGAACTCTGTGCAGATTGGCGTCCAATTTCTTCCTCAACAAGAATGTGTTGTACAAACACAATCATGACATTGTCCTACTCAGATGTGTGTAAGACCCTGAGGCAGAACAAATTCTGAAAGATAATCATGAGGGTTATTTTGGAACCCATGCGAATGGACATATAATGGCCAAAAAGATATTAAGAGCAGGCTATTATTGGCTCACCATGGAGGCTGATTATTACCACCATGCCCAAACTTGTCACAAGTGCCAAATATATTCTGACAAGATCCATGTACCTCCCAATCCTTTGAATGCCTTGACTTCACCATTGCCCTTTTCCATGTGGGTAATAGACATGATTGGGATGATTGACCGAAAGCCTCGAATGGACATCGCTTCATATTGGTGGCCATAAACTATTTCACCAATGGGATGAAGCTGCATCCTTAACCAATGTTACCAAGCAAGTGGTCGCCTGCTTCATGAAGCATAACATTATATGCAGGTATGGAGTGCCTAATTGTATTAAAATGGGTCAAATCTCAACAATAATGGGTCGAATCTCAACAACAAAATGATGGATGAGTTATGCGCCAGTTTCAATATAGAACACAACAACTCAACACCATACAGACCGAAGATGAATGGAGCCGTCGAGGCAACCAACAAAAATATCAAGAAGATCATCCAGAAAATGGTGGTCATGTATAAAGATTGGCATGAAATGTTGCCTTTTCTGCTGCACAGCTATCGTACCTCAATCTGAACTTCAACAGGGGCAACTCCCTACTCATTGGTTTATGGCATGGAAGTTGTCCTTTCGATAGAGGTTGAAATCCCCTCGTTGAGAGTTTTAATGGAAGCTCAACTTGATGAAGCAGAGTGGGTGAAGACAAGATTTGATGAGCTCAATCTTATTGAGGAAAAATGCTTGGCAGCTATATGTCATGGTCAGCTTTATCAGAGATGCATGAAGAGAGCTTTTGACAAGAGAGTGCATCCCAGGATGTTCAAGAAAGGTGATTTGATGTTCAAGAGGATCATGACTATGTACAACGAATCCAGGGGCAAGTGGATGCCAAATTATGAAGGCCTATATGTTGTAATAGAGCATTTTTCGGTGGTTCTTTAAAAATCGCAACTATGGATGGTGATGAATTACCCTACCCGGTAAATGCATATTCCGTCAAACGATACTTTGCCTAAAAAAGTGGAATAATAAAGCCGCTAAGTCGAAAACCTGAAAGGGTGAATTAGGCAAAAATGGCTATCTCGGCGGACTGAAAACCTGAAAAGATGGTCCAGGCAAAAGTTAGGGATAAAAATAAAATAAAAAATAGGCCCGATGAGCTGAAAACCCAAAAGGGAGACTCAGGCCAAAAAGGGCGTCCCGGTGGATTGAAAACCCGAAAGGGCGATCCAGGAAAAAGTTAGGGAAAAAATTCCAAGGCAAAGTATCTGGTCTGCACGTTCACTTGACACTGACATGTCATCAAAGAGAGGAATCAATCTAGTCGTCTTCCCACGAAGCAAGGTATTGAGGTCTTATGAATCATAAGGACTATAACAGTGTTGAAGCTCAATGGAACCTCAATAATTTGTATTACCATTATGATTTTTTCCTTGCACCGCAATTACCACATTAAGGAATTGCATCCTTGTATATACCTACCCATTTAAGAGTCAAATCAATATAAAGAGAGATTTCTCATCAATTGTGCTCATTTTTCACTTTATCTGATTGTTTGCGAATTATTTTCATTTTTGATAATTTGTGCTTTGAAACTTCAGTTAAAAATAATGATAATAATCTTTGACATACAATAAAACATGTTTTGATGTTTAAAGATATTGGGTAGACATTAGATGGTCTCCAGAGGTATTTCACCATGCGACAACATCAAATCAGGTGTTAGTCACCCAGGCTCTTCGTCATAAAACAATGTTTTCCTCAGGGATCTGCGTAATATGGTTTCCCCAACATTATGTCCAAAGATTACTAGGGGAAATCAGTTCCTCTAATCACTCATTGAGTCCCCAAATTTAGGATGTCGAGTACTCAAACCCTTTAACTACTCCATAAAACTTTAAAGTCTAATCTTTTATTGGTAACTATAAAAGTCCACTCCAATTGGCGTTTTCAATTTCACCGTTAAAGTCCAGTCTTCGTTGGAAACCACTAAAAGTCCACCTTAGAGGCATCCTCATAAAACCAAAATCCAATCTCATTTGGCAAAACAACCAAAGTCCAATTCATTTGGAAACTACCAAGTCTAGTTCATGGTGATACCTCTAACAAGAAATTTATCCCCGACATACCTGATCATTTGCATTGTCATAAGCATGACATGTAGGATAATATCATAAACATATGAAGCATTTGCACATCATCTGCATTTCCACATGCATTAGATTCCCTAGCTGTTGCATCTTAGTCGCATGTTTGTGCATCATACGACATAGCATTCTTGTCCCCAGTGACATATCATAATAGGATCCAAGATCAGTTCACATGCATCTTAGCTAGTCCTCCATCAAAGTCAGTGGTATTTCTCTGATTGAAGTTGATACCCTACACGGGTTCATGGAATTCTATTCTCCGGCAAGTCATTCTTCGACCATGCAGTTGATAACGATAGTCCCCAACAGTTGTTGCTCCTATTGCTCCCCAAGCAGAAGTTATCATAAAAGGTTTCTTGAAGGTTTTTCCCATGCAGATTTTGGATAACACTTTTCCTCCGACATGAATCTTACTCAACTATTTCCCCTAGCAAAGTTTATTGCTCGAGATACTTCTTTGGTATCATAGAAGAACCTTAGTGGATAAGGTACTCCTTTGATCACCCGAAGAATCTCAAGTTATGTTCGAGATACTGCTTTGGTATCATCGAAGAACCTTAGTGGATAAGGTACTGCTTCGACCACCCAAAGAATCTCATGTTTTTTTCAGAGATATTGCTTTGGTATCATCGAAGAACCTTAATTGATAAGGTACTACTTCAAACACCCGAAGAATCTCATGTTATGTTCGAGATACTGCTTTGGTATCATCAAAGAACCTTAGTGGATAAGGTGCTGCTTCGAACTCCCGAAGAATATCATGTTTGTTTCGAGATACTACTTTGGTATCATCGAAGAACCTTAATGGATAATGTACTACTTCGACCACCCGACGAATCTCAAGTTTTGTTCAGAGATACTGCTTTGGTATCATCAAAGAACCTTAGTGGATAAGGTACTACTTCGATCACCCGAAGAATCTCAAGTTGTGTTCGAGATACTGCTTTGGTATCATCGAAGAACCTTAGTGGATAAGGTACTGCTTCGACCATCTAATGAATCTCAAGTCATGTTTGAATACTTCTTTGGTATCATCGAAGATCCTTAGTGGATAAGGTACTGCTTCGACCATCCAAAGAATCTCATGTCATGTTCGAATACTTCTTTGCTATCATCGAAGAACCTTAGTGGATAAGGTACAACTTCGACCACTCGAAGAATCTAAAGTTTTGTTTAGAGATACTGCTTTGGTATCATCAAAGAACCTTAATGGATAAGGTACTACTTCGACCACCCGAAGAATCTCAAGTTTTATTCAGAGATACTGCTTTGGTATCATTAAAGAATCTTAATGGATAAGGTACTGCTTCAACGACCCGAAGAATCTCAAGTTTTATTCAGAGATACTGCTTTGGTATCATCTATTTGACGATGACGCAGATATATAAGGGGGTTGAATAGATTGCTTGTTTAAAACAGAGCCGACGCTACCAAAAATTAGTTTTTAAAAATGTTTAAGGTGGAAGCGGTCGAGGAACTATTTTCGTCTAAAACGAACCTTTACAGAAAAATCCGGATTTGTGTAAAGCCTATGGAATTCGATAAAACGGGATTTGAGAATCACTAATTTGATCACACTTCAATCAGATTTTATTCACTATATGGTTGAACTATTTCCAATGCTGTAAAAATATAGACCATTTGCAAAGACAACACAATTGTCTGTAGTTCACACAATTGGTCAAACACTTTGAGTGCAAGGCACTTCAACTGAATTCTAATATGAGAGTAATGTGATCAAGTGTTCTATTACAATCAAGGATTGTAACAAGCTTAAAAAATAATTCAACACTACTCAAATCATAATTTGATTAACACAATTGTTTGCACTCAGAACTCATAATTTAAGCAATTTAAAAGTAAAGAAAGAAACACCGATTTGTTGAGGCAGTTCCCCCGTCGTCCTCGCTTGGGTACGTCTGCCCTTAATTCTTAAACTAGAATTGAGACATGTATATAGATAGATGTAACATGTTGGTCAATGTTTACATAAGAAGTAAATAGAGATCAAACGATTAAACACAATTTGTTGATGTAGAGCCTATTTCTTCTCGTCCCTTGACTCAAGTTGAATCAAGTCCTTCGAACGCGGTGAGTAAACATCTGACTATGGCATGCCCTTTGAACAACCCCACAGTCTTCAAATCTTGCCCGACTAATTTTAGTCACCAACGTGTCAAACCCGAATCTTCCACACACAATCCTACGGTTACCGCTAAACCGACAAAACCACCCTTTCTTTGATTACCTTCGCTTGGCTGAATCTGTGATGGGCCGATTCATGAAAAAAAAACCCAAAATCCAAGATTCTTGGAGAACAAAACCCTAATGATTTTATTCAAGAAAAACCTACTGATTACTCAACCCAAACCAGATTACACAAATCCTAAGTGTTACACCCTAATTTTGACCCTGAATTGCCAACTGTACATATCATAGCATTTTCATCATTTGAGTATCATATCTATTATTCATGTCATCCACCATTGCGCATATAAAATTTGTACCTTTTGTTCTATGTTGTTTATGCCCAGGTCTTACAGGATTGAATCAAGGATCAAGACAGGTTGTCAAGACAAGTATGTGGCGGTATGGTGTGAAATTCAATGGAAATTTTACCATATCTTGGTCACAGAAATGGTTTATTTCAGTATCAAGTTATCAGTTATGGTAGAAGCATTTGGTTTCAAGGTGGATAATTATCAGGGCAATTGAGTTTCACTTAGGGTTTTGTTGCAGTCGCCACTATTCATTCTCTCAGGTTTAAGGCAATTAGATAGGGGAATCTGTCCTACCCCCAAATTTGTCCTACCTGTTTAAATTTGTGTTTGCCTGACTTAATTTTCAATTTTCATCGCTTGTACAGCATAACGTGCATTTTACCGTGAATAATTCACAAAATGATTAGCCAGAACAATTTTCTTGGATATACAGACCGACTGGCTAAATTGTGTCTCGAATATATGAGAAAAAAGATTAACGATTGAAAAGTCTAGAATTTAAGCTTGGAGGCGCTAGTGTCTTTAACCTACTTTTCCTTTAAACTCGACCTAGCGTTCTCGTTTTATCTCTCAACAAATTTTCAATCACTGTTGACCAATGTGAGCCTTTTTACCGGTCCCGGTCGATTCTCAAAATGGACTGAGTGTTGTATCTTTTCAAGTTAACTTTTGTGTGCAGTCAATTTTAATCTTTTAAGCATCTCTGTTGCCCGTTTCTATTTATTTTCCCTGATTTATTTTTATATTTTCATCAAAATGTTAGAATAACTAATGTGAATTTTTTCAGGCTTGCATTTTATTTTTTAGCATATTTATTTGATAAATGGTGAATTTTCACATTTTACCTCTTAGCCCAATAAGAGCATGACACATGGCATTTAGGTTTTTCTCTTCTTTTCTTAACTCTGTTTTTTATTTTTTTATTGTTTTAATATGTTAATAGTATAAATGTTAATATAATATAATAATAAGATTTTAATATTAATTAATCAATTAATTTAAAGAATTGAATTAGAAATAGAATTAGAAATTAGAATTAATTAATTTAAAGAATTATATTAGAATTATAAATTAAATTAAGAATTAGAAAAAGAAAATTAGGTCAAGGATTTGGGATAAAATGGGGGGGGGGGGGGGGGGGGACTGTTCATTTTCTTCCAAGAGGGAAACCTAGCTGTAGCTGCTATTTCACAGAAGTCTCGGTTCATCTTCACCTTCATTTTGTCAGCCGCCGTCAAACACGTTAACCCTAGCCCCTCTTCTTCCCAAACCCTAGCCGTCACCGCGAGACTCTTCCTTTTCCCGTCATCTTCCATCTCCCTTCTTCTCCTTCTCACCATAAAGCACAGAACCCTTTCTTTGTCATCTCCGCCCTCAAATCCGTATACACCACCACAAACTTCCTCTTCCCGTCATCTTCCATCTCCCTTCTTCTCCAAACTCTTTCTCAAATCCACCCGCCGCCAAACCCTAAATTGGCCACCTCACCTCCTTCTTCCTCCTTCGCTCAAAAGAAACCCAGCCAACATAAACATATTCCTTTTCTCCTTCCACCATCATCACAATAAAACTCTCACCTTCATCTTTTAGGTACACCCCAGAAAACCCTAATCGCAGCCCCTTTTCATATGGTTTTGTCGGAGATACCACTCAACACCTAACACCGACAGCGCCTACACTTTCGCGAGCTCCAACTATCATTGTGGAAACATTGAATGATGACTCAGCCGCAACAACAGAGTCGCGTCTCTTAGCAACGACATCTTCGCAGCTGAATTTTAAGTTCAACGGGAGCAGATCTTTGTTTGGAAAAGCGACACTAAGACGACTTTCTATTTCAGCGACAACCACATCTTCAATAACCATCAATAACTCGCGGCAGCAACATCAACTCTCTCTATTCTTCGAGCAATAGCAGAGCTTCAAGCAACCAATCATCTTTTTTCTTTTAAATTCACAAATTCAACAGCAGTAGCATGAACTTGAAAACCAGTTTGGTTTTGTGTCGATTTTACGACATTTGACTTTGAAGAATATGTTAGCTAGTGTGTTTTAAACTTTTAGACTGTTATGTCAACTATAATGGAAGCGTGAATTAGACGTCATAATTTCATGTTCGATTTGTTTTTGGTTTGTATTCAATCTCAACTCCTCTCACTACTCATTCACCGAAATCGACGCTACCGAACCTCCAATTTTGGCGGGGTTTCCTTCAAATTCCGGCTATGCGATACCTTTTTCCGGCAAGAAGCATCTCTTCCAGCTGTATATGCATAAGGTTTCATGACGACAAACTCGATTTCTTGAAGCATCCAAATTCAACGATCTTCACAATAGCATTTCAAGTCCAAATCAGATTTAATTGCAATTGATGGCTGTTAAGATTTCAAGCACAACAATGACGACACCCATCTTCGTTGCTTCGCAAGTAGCAACAATTTGCAATTCCTCACTACCGCAAACGCCTTAAGGTTTCTGTACTCACGATGAAACTGTCAAGATTGCGAGTCTTGAAAGCTATAATGCGTTGAATCTAGCTCATTCGTTACCGATAGTTCATAGGAGGGTTTGAGGTAACATTTCATTTCTGGTTGTATATATCATTTGTTTGGTTTTGATTTGTGTTTCTACATTGTTGAATTGGGTTCTAACTAATATAATAATTATGTGAATCATGTAACTAATTATAGAAAACATGTTTTGTTGCTCATGATTTCTCCGATCTCACACTTCTGCGCTTGAGCTTTCGACTGAATTTCGTTTCATTTCGATGATATTGGTTGATGGGCGTGATTGAATAATACAAACTGTTGTTGTTATTTTAATATTTTTGTTGGGATGTTTTATTTATTGAACAATATAGGATGCTGCTGTCTTGAGTTTTTATTCATTTTTTTTTTATTTTCTGTCAACACAACTATAGTGCTTCTTGATAGAAGCGCTATTAAAGCTCTTATCCTGCTGTGCACATATTACAGCTGCCCTTAAACAAGCGCTGTTAAAAACTAGTATTTTATATACATATTATTTTCTTTTTATATATAATATTTATTTAATTTCCTATTTCTTTTTCATTTATAAAAATGGTATAAATATGAAAGTGGATTATTATTATTAAATATATTCAATTAGTTTTAATTAATTTAGTTAGTTTTATTAAACAATAATGATTGATTAATAATTTTTGTATGATTTAACGATTTTTGTTCGTTTATTTCAGTTGTACAATTTTTTTCCTCGGCTTGCTCATTTATATGTGTTGACTTTATTTACACACTCGAAACATCTTTTTCATATACGTGGATTCATGCCTCGATTTATATCGAGTATTTTCTTCAAGACAAATTAATATACTTAACTATATTTAAACGCATTTTTGATAAAGATGAAAAGGGAGTTGGAATTTGATTCCTCTTCTAATTGTTTGGGCCCGAGGATCCTTTCTTAAGCTCGAACAATTGCATTCTAATCTGATAAGCGAATTCAAATCTATTTTCCTAAACACTTAGATGAAAAAGAGAGCGAGTCAAGTCTTTGACTCACTCTCCCGATTACTTGGGTCCAAAAAGCCTTTCTTAAGCGTCGAGTAATCGTCATTCATAAGCCACGCTAATTATATCAAAATTATTTCATATTATAAGATGAAAAAAGAGAGAGAGTCAAGTCTTTGACTCACTCTCCTGATTACATGGGCCTGAGGAGCCTTTCTTAAGCTTCAAGTAATCCTCACCTGTTTAAAATACTTCAAGCATCTTCCATCATTAAATGCTTTTCATACGCAATCTCTTTTCTAGATGAAAACGAGAGAGTCAAGTCTTTGACTCACTCTCCTGATTTCTTTGGCTCGAGAAGCCTTTCTTAAGCTTCGAGTAATCGTCATCCGATTAACCTACTCGAACCACATTCAACTATTTTCTAGATGAAAAGAGAGGGAGTCAAGTCTTTGACTCACTCTCTCGATTATTTAGGCCTGAGAAGCCTTTCTTAAGCTTCGAGTAATCGTCATCCAATTAACCTACTCGAACCATATTCAACTCTTTCATAATTAAGATGGAAAAAGAGAGGGAGTCAAGTCTTTGACTTACTTTCCCGATTACTTGAGGTCGATGAGCCTTTCTTAAGCCTAGAGTAAAAGAGTGGGATTCAACTCTTTCACAATTAAGTATGCTTGAAAGAAGTCAAAACATCCACACTAATTCAATATCTTGCCGTCATGCGAACCATCAAACCTTTTCATAAACATGAGATATGGTGTCTTAAGAACGACGCAAAATATTGCTTCTTCCGTAACCTATTTGAGTCGAGATAAGTGGTGTGTTTCCCATGAATGTCGATATATGGAAATCCATTCAAAGTGATGCAAGTGTCCTCTCCTCACCCATTTAGATAAAGCAGTGTTTTTTGTTGAATGCGACTAAGTATCTTTCATTCAATCAAACCAATATCCGTAGACCGAACTACGAATGCTCTGATTTCTCATATGTCAATGAGAATACCTAGGCATAGGATTGCGATGATCCTAGTGAGCACAATTCCACAACCTCCTCTCTTTTCTCCCGTAGTTCCACGAACTACGGACGCTCTGATTCTTCACTTCTCTCAAGTGAAGGTACGTAGGCACAAGGGCCCCAATCCTTGGCGAGCACCCTAAACTAAAAAACACCAATTTCTCCTTAGCAATCTAAACGCTCTTACCTTACCTTTTCACTTTATTTCCTTATAAGAAAGCAAACAAACTGACCTAACACTTCTCACGAATCGAATCAAGATGTTCCCGTTAAGTACAACGGACGTGAGGGGTGTTAATACCTCCCCCTCATGTAACCGACTCCCGAACCTAGAACTTGGTTTCGATGACCATGTTCTTTCCCATAAGGTTTTCTCAATATTTTCCTATTCCATAATGGAATGAATAAATTTCGGTGGTGAATCTGTTTTCCGCGACCATTCGCGAAGGATCGTGCTTTTTTCGAGGTACGACACTAAGTTTCGACGTTATCACCTCTAACAAGCAAAATGCACAACAAAAATGAATATCTGTAGTTTTTGAGAAAATGCTATGAAGAGGATGAAGATGATGAGAACAAATTAGTATGTTATTTTCACTTTTTTTGTTTTTCTCAGTTAGTAAACAAGGAAGAGCATAACTCACTTTATATACAAGACATAACTGATTAACAAAAATAACTAACACCAAGATTGTTTCACATAATAGGTTTTTGACTAAACATAAGCGAGCGGTCGACCTATGTAGCAGGAAGGGTCGACCTGAGCTTACCCGAATTCCTAATTGTGCAAAAAACCGACCTTTCCATCAACTAGAGCAGGTCATGTGTCAATACAAAGCATGAAGATTTAGGCAAATAGAAATGGACACAGTATGAGTCAACCGGAGGGTCAACGCGAGCCCTCCTAAGACTAGACCAAAAAATATATATTTGTATAAGTTGATAGGAGCTAGCTTTGAGTTGACTCAAAGCCCTGAAATATGCAAAAATGCCTATGTTCATGTATCAAGTCACTTTTGACGAACTCTATTACGTGTTGAGCTTGACGAGCTTGACGAACCCTACACGATGAATAGATTTGTCCATTTCTATATGTATCAAAAATGTTTTCGACGACTATTTGACTCACGAAGGATAACACATGCATATGTGACACGATGATATCGTCCAAAGAACATTTTTCTATCAATCTAAGTTTTGACATCATTGAAACAAGTGTAGCTACCTATGAGGATTTCCCTCACATCATCAAAGAATGTTAATGGATAAGGTACTTCTTTGATCACCCGAAGAATCTCAAGTTGTGTTCGAGATACTGCTTTGGTATCATCAAAGAACCTTAATGGATACGTTATTGATTTGACCACTCGAAGAATCTCAAGTTTTGTTCAGAGATACTGATTTGGTATCGTTGAAAAACCTTAATGGATAAGGTACTGCTTCAACCACCTAAAGAATCTCAAGTCTTATTCAGAGATACTGCTTTGGTATCATCGGAGAACCTTAATGGATAAGGTACTGATTTGACCACCCAAAGAATCTCATGTTTTGTTCAGAGATACTGCTTTGGTATCATCGAAGAACCTTAGTGGATAAGGTACTACTTCGATCACCCAAAGAATCTCAAGTTGTGTTTGAGATACTGCTTTGGTATCATCAAAGTACCTTAGTGGATAAGGTACTTCTTCGACCACCCAAAGAATCTCAAGTTTTGTTCAGAGATACTACTTTGGTATTGTCGAAGAACCTTAATGGATAAGGTACTGCTTCGACCACCCGAACAATCTCATATTTTGTTTAGAGATACTTCTTTGGTATCATTGAAGAACCTTAATAGATAAGGTACTGCTTCGACCGCCTGAAGCATCTCAAGTTTTATTCAGAGATACTGCTTTGGTATCATCAAAGAACCTTACTGGATAAGGTACTTCTTTGATCACCCAAAGAATCTCAAGTTGTGTTTGAAATACTGCTTTGGTATCATCGATGAACCTTAGTGGATAAGGTACTGCTTCGATCACCCAAAGAATCTCATGTTTTGTTAAGAGATACTGCTTTGGTATCATCGAAGAACCTTAATGGATAAGGTACTGCTTCGACCACTCGAAGAATCTCATGTTTTGTTCGAAGATACTACTTTGGTATCATCGAAGAACCTTAATGGATAAGGTACTACTTCGACCGTCCGAAGAATCTCAAGTTTCGTTCAAGATACTGCTTTGGTATCATCGAAGAACCTTAATGGACAAGGTACTACTTTGATGACCCGAAGAATCTCAAGTTGTCCTGTTCAATATGCACTTTGGCTTCATATTCTTGTTAGACAATTTTTGGGGTTTTCTTATATCTAATTTCCTCAAACCCTAAAATGAACACCATGCAACAATTTATTTTCTCGGGTTCGAGATAATTAGATATGGGCATCTGTCATACCCCAAATTTGACCTACCATTTCAACTTTCTTATACCAAGCTTTGTGTTGTTTCATGACCTTCTTTTAGATGATCATTTGGCCTTTGGACATGATCCTCTAGAATTTAGGTTATGAGTATGTTGTGGGGGTGCTTATGATAATTGCAAGCTCTTGCCAGGGTGGTTTGGTCTCAAGAGGAGGCAAAGGACGAATGTGCCTTCATTCTCATGATCTAGTGGTCATGACAAGATCAACTACCCAAGTTATATGAATGGATCAATTTCCAAGAATGATCATTGGTATTTAGGGGTTTTGAATCCTATTTCAACTTGATTATAAGCTTTTCCTCCATGTGTGAAGCCATACTAAAAATTGACCTAAGGTTTGCAAGAGGTTCACGGCATGTTATGAAAAGACGCTTTTGTGCTTCGATGTGATATATGGTTGTGATAAAAAAAATTATTTCCTTAAGTCATAATTGGTTATGTTTCTACATTTTAAAGAGCCAAGGCAATTCATAGTGCAAAATTTTCTCAAAACCTTTCAAGTCATTCTTAGGTTTTCTTTGAACCCGTTCATGGCCAAGGTACATATCAAGGATGGTTTCAAATGATGTTCAAGGTTGCTAAGGTGTTGTGATTGATCAAGATATGAAACAAGCTACTTTGAATTATGAAGAAGTGGCTGGAGCCCATTTGCAAGACATGCTTAGAATGATTATTTCAAGTCTTATCTTGATTTGCTTCGAGTTTGTTTCTAATCTAAATTGGATTTGGTTCAAGAAAGATCATGTTTAAGATGGTCATGGAAGTCAAGTAAGTATGATTCGGGCCATTCTCGTCAAGACATGGCTAAACATCAAATTATGAAATATGCTTAGTATTTTGTTGGCCCATGAGTAATGTTTTGAAAAAATGATAACCATGGAGGTCACCAAGTTGACATCTTGCTATACAAACCAAGTTATCATCATTCCACTACTTTAAAACATGCGTGGATATAAGTTACTTGTGGGGTTTTGGGTTCCTTTGAGCTAAGTCATGGTTAAAGTAGCCTAACAAGCCATGGACTATATATTTGCAAGCTAGGGGCAAGCTGGTACCAGCCGTGTGAGGCTATTTGTGTTCATTTCACAACAATGATAATACTACTTTATTTTAATTAATTCAATCAATATGGCATAACAAAATTATGGCAAATGTTTTCACTATCATCCAATGCTCAACATTGCAAATTTATTTTCAAATTACTGACAGTTTCGAGACCTAAATTTCTAGGAAGTCAAACCACGAGTTTATGCCAAGATCTTCATGCTTTTCTTGAGCTAATCCTTTCCATTATTTCTTATGTAACCAAGAATATTCACATCATCAACTTCACCTCGTTCCACCATTACACTAACCAAGAACAAGTACAATTGAAAACACGTCACGAGGCCTAAAGCAATAAGGGATTTGAACTGATAATTTCACCAAGGTTGTTTCTAAGCCTAGCCATGAGTGATCTTTCCAAGTTCTCCAAACCCTCCATACTCAAGATCTTCTTCAAGACATCACCAAGTATTTTAAGGCTTTACCAAAACACTCTAAAGCCTCCTTAATCCTCATGCGTTGTACCAAGAAAGGCACGAGCTAAATGAACATGAAAAGGAAAGAGAACAAGATTTAAGCAAAATGAAAAATCCATGGTCAAACACACACAAGACAGGGGACAAAAGGAAAGTTGCAGTAGAATAGAAAAGCAAGAGTACAAGGTACAAGGAAAGGGAAAACAGTTCGGAGGCCTTCCTAAGTACATATCAGTAGCCACAAAATGTTGGGCACACATGAAGTTTTGTTGAGGATAAATACAAACATACATTTCATTATTTGGAATACATGAAACAAGACGAAGAATAAGAAGAAAACAATCCCACGAAATCAACGTTCATTCCTAGTGCTCTAACGGTTTTCTGCTCATGCCTAAATTTTCACACGAGCCAGAGATTCATCCAAATTATTTTCACACGTATGAGGGCTCTATATGATATACATTTTTCATTCATTTAAGGACAAAAATAAAACCCTAAAGGAAGCAATCACATAAAATCCATAACCACTCACTAAAGCTCTAAAAAATCATTACACGCTTAGAATTTCTCATTAAAATTCTAAGTGATTCTGAGCTAAAACCTAGCCTATTCAAACAGTAACAATATCACACGTAGAGAGATCAGAGGTGTGGAATAAGAAGAAAAGACATTAACCTAACAGAGGAAAGAAAAAGTTACCTGACGAGTGGAGACTCCAAACGGGGATTCTTCAACTGGCATTTCACCTAGATCTTGTTTTTTTTGTTATAAGCCTCCTCTTGCATGAATCCCTTGCTTGTTGTTGTTTTTGAGTAGATTATTAGTTTGATTTTGCTTGTTTGGTTGTATTCTGGGTTGATTTTCAAGTTAGAGTTTTAGTTTGGATTGGTTTTGATTTGGGGATTTGGTTGTGTTTTAGAAGATTCTGAAGTTAGATTTGAAACAAGGGTGAAATTTGGGTAGGGGTTAGTGAAGAATGTTTAGGGTTTTGACTTAGGGTCACTGGAGAAGACGGCGGTGGCCACCGTCTTCTCCTGCCTCTTTTAGGGTTCCAGCAAGAGGTGAGAGAGAGAGAGAGAGAGAGAGAGAGAGAGAGAGAGAGCAGCTCAAAGAGAAAGGGTAGAGATAAATAGTTGGAGGTGGTCACGTTTTCCCCTCCATTCTCTTTTTGTTAGATTTCTTTGTCACGTGTGGGGTGCAGACGATAACACTTGTCGCCGTCCGTGACATGTGTCATCTTGATCGTCTAATAATCATGATCGTGTGTGCTTTCCTTATGGTGATCGTGCCATCCTGGTCGTTGATGTGTGTTTGACCTTTAGGATCAACGCTCTAGATGGTGTGTGTAGGTCAGAGTAAGCCAGGGTCTACCCTGGACCCTCAGAGGACTGGGCCCTTGCTAGTTAGGCCTCAGACCATTTCCCTTGTTCGCACCCCCCTGTTTTTCCTCATAGTCTGGCCTACTTTAGTTTCTTTTTTATTTTATTCATTTTAATTGATTCATTTAGCTTATTAAATTCTAAAAATATAAAAAATATATATTTTGTTTACAGTTAATTATTTTTAATAATTTGATTAGATTTTTATTTTAATTATTCTATTTAATTAATTAGGTTAATTAGGTTTAATTACTCACCTCTTCCATTAAACAAAGCTTATGACTTTTTGTGTGACGCTTATACATTTTGTTCATGTGTGCTTCATCATGCTTCGATTATATTTGTACCATTCCATACTTGCTTATTCAATTCCCATCTTCAAACTAATATCTTGATTTTAAAATCAAGCCATTTTCAAATACCTTGTAAGTCGGTTGTTTTCACGATCGCCATCAACCTTATAGCCTCCTCTTGGGCTTTGTACAAAGACGCTTGTTACACACTTCACATGCATGTTTTCTTGTATGAATGGTTTATACAAAATTAAAATCAAATCTCTTCAAAGAAACAAATAAACTTGATCCAACATCAAGTATTTTCAAAACAAATGCAATTAACCACCAACTTATTTCAAGTATACTTGATCCACATATTAAGTTCCTTTACCTTCGTAAGTCGAGCATTTTTACCTCGCCATCGACCTTACCTTATACCATTAGGACCTCCCCTTCATTAGTTCAACCTTATTCATTTCATACGCAAATTTAAACTTCGATCCACATCGAGGATTTTATTAAAGTAAACTTAACATACTTAACTATACTCAAACACAATTTCAATAAAAAGATGAAAAGGAAGTTGGAATGGAGTCTTCGATTCCTCTTCTCGATTGTTTGGTCCCGATGAGCCTTTCTTAAGTTCAAACAATTTTCTTCTCTAAAGAAACTTTACAACGCTACTCTACATCAAACTACTTTTATAATAAACAAAGTTAAAGCCTATTTTTCTAGGAGCTCACTCTCCCGATTACTTGGGCTCGAGGAAACTTAAGCTGCGAGTAATTGTCATTCATAACCTACTCTATACTATATCAAAATCCTTTCATGATTAAGGTTGAAAAAGAGAGAGTCGAATCTTCGATTCACTTTCCCGATCACTTGGGCCCGAGGAGCCTTTCTTAAGCTTCAAGTGATTATCATCCAATCAAAATACAAACATATTAATCCTACTTCTCGCCACCGTGCAATT
The DNA here is from genome assembly GCA_963859935.3 of Lathyrus sativus. Taxonomy (NCBI): domain Eukaryota; kingdom Viridiplantae; phylum Streptophyta; class Magnoliopsida; order Fabales; family Fabaceae; genus Lathyrus; species Lathyrus sativus. The sequence goes on from OZ012738.1 coordinate 231,866,261, forward strand.
AAAACTTCTTCCTAAAAGAACATTGTTTAGTTCCTTTTTCTACGCATATAAACTAGTGCTTCAGACTCCTCTAAGTGAACAGGCAATCCAATGTTTAGCAGTTAGAATGTGACTCAAACACTCATTCATAAAACACACAAACCTTTATCCGTAGTATACCAAACTACGATGCTCTGAATTTCCCATTGCACAAGGGCCCCAATCCTTGGCGAGCACCCTAATAGAAACCCACCCATTTCTCCCCTTATAAGTGAAACCTTTAGAAGATAACCAACCTAGCGAACTTTTCTCTTGAATTGAATCAAGAAGTTCTCGTTGAGTACAACAGACGTAGAGGGTGCTAATACCTTCCCTTTGCATAATCGACTCCCAAACCTAGAATTTGGTTGTGATGACCATGTTCTTATCTCATTAAAGGTTTTATCAATATTTTCCTATTCCTTCCTTGGAATGAATAAAGTTCGGTGGAGACTTTGTTCGAATGTTTTTTCCGCGTCCATCGCGAGGATTGTATTTTTCGAGGTATAACAACCACAAACCACGGATGTTCTGACTTCTTCATTGTTGTCTGAATGAAGATACATAGGCACAATGGCCTCAATCCTTGGCGAGAAACCTTCCCTTTCATCCGTAGTCCTTCGAACTATGTTGACTCTGACTTTCCCATTGCAGAAAGGAATGCGTGGGCATAGGATTGCGAGATCCTATCAAGTCTCCTTTTTTATTTTCTCCCTTTTCATTTTCGCATTCCCTTAGCAAGCAAGCTTTATATATACACACCCTTTTATTAGAACAATAAGAGTGGATCTCGTTAAGTACAATGGACGTGAGGGGTACTAATACCTTCCTCTTGCGTAATCGACTCCCAAACCTAGAATTTGGTTGCAAGACCATGTTCTCTTGGTTCTGAGGTTTTCTTGATGTCGACTATGTGTCTTCGCTGGTGGTTTTTCGTGGTAGCGACAACTAGCGACCCTGCTGGGGACTCGGGTTCCCTATGTGACTCAGTCCTAGCTCTTGTTTGTTTTATTTTTCATTGGTTTTTTTATCTATATGCTTTATTTGCTTTATTATTGTGTCGCATTGATTTTTATTTCACTCACAATTATTCTGGATATTGTTGTGTTGTGGGATGGGATTGTCACTGAGAGATAATCCCATTACCCAGGCTTGACAATACATATAGGATTATAGTTATACTTGTGTTGGCATGCGTAGAGTTTGATACATATAGTTGATAAGAGATCTACGTTCAGACAAGGTTTTCTTGGCGATGCTCTATTCTGCATGTTTATGTAGTAGCTAGGGTGCTTGAAAGCTCATGACTCTTAATACCATTCATGGGAAATCAGTTGGGGCTCCTTGAGGGATAATAATGTCAAACAAGAAACTGTGAACGTATTATTGTTTCTCGACCTGCTAGGAGCCTTTTCCAAGACTAAAACCCACATGTGAGAGGGGATGGGTTTTTTTAGAAAACCTTGACCTTCATCCTACTCAATTTTTTGGTTTTCTTCTCAATATGAACTTTTGATCTTAGTTTTCTGGTATTCTAGCCAGAGCAGACTTTTGAACTTATTATGTTTTACCTGTTTCGTATCAATGCAACAGATATCCATAACATTTGGGAGTTGTGATCCCATGTCTTTGCATTCATCCCATCATATCCTTATTACATTTTGAACCACAATGTTTTTTCATTTCCAGGGGTGTATCTTATCTGTGATTCTAGTTGCCGAAGCTTCTTCTTCAAATGGACACTGGTAGAAAGCACAATGTCAGCTACAAGTTTCCATCGTCCAATCTGAGTTCTCTTTGTCAGTTGGTTGCTAGTACTACTTCTGACAACTTGGAAAATTTCGAGAAGAGTTATGGGAAGATCCTCAGTATGCTTCATACAGTCACAAATTATGAGAAAGGATTTATTCATACTTTGCTTCAACTCTATGAACCGCTGCTGAGATGCTTCACCTTCAGAGATTATCAATTGGCTCTTACTTTAGAAGATTTTTTTTCTTATTTTAGGGGTACCAATCAAGGATAAAGTGCCACTTTGTAGCTCTATGCCAATCCGAACTTCAGGATAGTGCTGACGCTATTTATTTGAGCACATCCGTGGTGAAGGCTAATCTAAAAACTAAGGGAGGTTTGTGTGGTTTTCAACAGGGTTTCTTGGTGAGTGAAGCCTAGATGTGTGATGATACTGGTATTTGGGGAACTTTTAATGTTCTCCTTACTCTCTGCATCTATGGCATTGTTCTTTTTCCTAACTTGACGGACTTCATGGACATTAATGCCATTTGGTTGTTTATGATGAAGAATTTGATGCCTACCCTTCTAGGCGAAATTTACTATTCAGTACATACAAGGAACGAAAAGAAGAAAGAAGAAGTTGTCTTTTGTTGGGCCCCACTTCTCTATAAGTGCTCTGTAAGTCACCTCCCTTCTAGCGGTGTGTTTGTAGAAACCAATGAGTGTTTGAGGTGGTCAGAAAAAGTAATAGGTCTGGTTGCTAAAGACATTGTTTGATTCTATCGAAGGTTGCTATGGACAGAGATGATTTACAGTTGTGGGGAATTTCTCAATGTGCCTCTTATAGGAGTGATGGGTGGCATCAACTACAACCTTGCTCTTTCCAGAAGACAATTGGGGTATGCGCTGAGACATCATCCGAAGGATGATGAGGTAGAGGAGTCCTTGCTCTTCAATGCAACTGACCAACCTAATTTGTTAGAGAAAGATGCGAAGGCATGACGCCATATTCATCGGAGGGGAAAACCATTTCTGGGGAAAAGTGACTATGTAGCTTATTCTCCGTATGTCGAATGGATAGAGAAAAGGGTCGAAACATGCTTCTTAACTTTTCCAATTGGGTCGCTTCTGTATCCACTAAGTATTAAACAACTTGCTTATGTGCTGAAGGAGGAGTATGACAAGTTTAGGGATGCCAATCAGGACTTGCTTATAGAGAATGAGGAGCTGAGGAGATAAATCAATGCAGTTAGGCATGCAAATGATGAGATGGCTCAAGAGTTCAAGCTAAGAACCGAGTTGATGGCCAAGAAGGACAAGCTGATCACATCAAAGAATCAAAAGAGGGGAAGAATAGGTGCAGACTTGAAGAGTGCCAACAATATCCTCAAATATAAAAAAAGAAGATTTGAACAAAGCTTATTCAGAGATTTCAAAATTAATCAAGCAATGGGATGATCTTTTGACTTCTCGCAAGAAGATGGAGGATCATTATAAAGCTTGAGTCAAAGACCTGAAGAAGCAGCTTGAGGCTAAAGACAAGGAGGTCAAATAAGAGCGCCATCAGAAAGATGAGAATGATCATCAGTTGGTGGGTTGCCAATTCTGTTTGAACGAAGTCTTAGCCGAGAGAAGAGCTCAAGGTCAGAGTAGAAGTTAAGAAGCCTAGAGGGGAAGGTCCTTTAGAGGAGTCTGATGATTATTGGGATCAATGTAGCCGTTACATGGAGGGGATCATCCATCGGAGGGATGTTCTCATTCAAGAACTGATTCAAAATCCGAAGCATGACACGACCAAGAAGCTCTTCAAGGAGGTTTAGGATTGGAGCAAGAGGCACTTTGGCTGGGGAAGGCTTGCTCTGGTAGAGATGGAGGATGTTCTTGAGGGTTGTTTTTTATTTTTGTTGATGTGATCACCATCAAGCTTCTTGATGCGCATCCTTTCTTGTATTCTAGCTTTGGTTGTATTCTTTGTATTCTTATTCCTATTTTTCCATATATATGATGAGTTGTTTTACTACATCGTATATATGCAGGTGTTCATGATTGAACATGGCATTTGCATACATTCATGCATTTTCATTCATAGCATGCAGGTGTTCGTGATTGGCCCATGAATCAAAGTATAGATTACCCCTGGAAATGATTAAACATGGCATTTGCATACATTCATGCATTTTCTTTCATAGCATGCAGGTGTTCGTGATTGGACTGCTTTTCTCGATCTGGTTTTCTTCAGAATTGCAAACTTGACCTTTTCATCGGTATCCTAATCTAAGCAATCAAAGGTTGATCATGGATCAGATTTAAGCAGAGCTGGTGGAAGTCCGAAGCCATATGGGACAATTTTTGGTGGACGTGCAGGCCTTGTCCCATGGTCCGAAATTGTTGAGGGAGAAAGTTCATAAATTTAAAACTCAGGTAAGCTTAGTCATGGAAATCTTGAGGATAGTGTTGATAAAAGAAGGAAATTATAGGCCCGTTGCTATAATAGAAATAATTATTCCTCCTTTTCCTTTGGGATCTTTCCCAAGTCTTGAGTTACCTCGCGGATCTCTTATGCAACCTAGGGTTCCATAAATTTCCCATCAACAACCACTTCCTGTTCCCCAGGAGAATCCAAGGGGCGGAGAATATGAACCAAGGCTAAGGAAGTCAGAGAAGATGTTTGATCCGATCCCAATGTCGTATGCGCAGTTACTCCAACACTTTCTCAAGCTTCAATTGATTGAGCTCGTCACTTTGGGACCACCTCCCACAAAGCTTCCTTCGGGGTATAATGTCAATGCTAGGTGTGATTTCCATTATGGAGCACCTAGTCATAACATTAAGGATTGTATGAGGTTCAAGTATAAGATCCAATAACTCATTGATTCAAAGGCAATCGAGTTCGCGCCAAACGATACAAACGTATAAGGTGATCCTACTCCAGATGCTGCAAAGAAAATGGATATTTATGTCCTCTTTCCTGAAGTTATATCAGGTCGTGGGTATATTCTGTAGTCTCGGGTTCCAGAATCTCCACATCGGCAACCTTTTCCTGTTCCTCAGCCAAATCTAAAGAGGAAAGCGCCTGGACAGATTGGGTACCCAAATTTGTATCACCCATAGAACTACTCTTAAAAGAGACAACAAAGACCAAGAAGGCCCGAGAGAAGGTTCGGTCCTATTTCTATCCCTCATGGTCAGTTGCTTGCTTGTTTTCTCCAAGGTTCTTTGATTCATCTAGGAGATTCCAAGATTATTCCAAATCCTATTCCTCCAGCTTATGACATGAAGGCTAAGTGTGAGTACCACTCAGGAACACTCGAGCATTCAATTGAAAATTGCAAGGTGTTCAAGCAGAAGATACAAGATCTGATTAACTCAAAGGTCATCACATTCACACCAGCTGGTTTGCACATTAATTGAAGCCTCCTTTCCCAAGTGAGTACTCAAGCTAAAAAGACATCATCAAAAGCAATAAGTCCATATAGAGTCACACATCCTTAACAATGGCAATCATTAGCATCTTTACTGCATTTTCATTTGTACTTTTCATTGTTTGGTAAAGCATTGTTTGCACGTAGAACTTGTTTTTTTTATGATAATCGTAATGCAATGAGTATGCTTTTCTTAAAATAATCCATTTGTGTGCACTCATAAAGAAATTTCTATGCATGGTAATACCAAATTCTTGCGTAAACTTTTGGAGGGAGGATGATGAAGTAAAAACGCAAACTTTCTAGTCATATGCTTTTGGAATAAGGCCTTGTTGATGATGTACATGCATTGTTTCAAATCCCCGAACACCGTAGATATAAGAAAGATAATCCCTAGTCAACCCCGTTGAGCCTGGAAGTAGGAGTTTCATTTCATATGAAAAACCCTCATAACCTTAACCTGGGACAGGGTAGTCTTCAATTAATTCGCCCGTGCGATCAAATTTCAAGAAGGTGGAAAGGAGGAGTATCCCATTTGAGGATCAATCACCTTTATATTCCTCATGCATTAGGAGGTCAAGAGATGTGAAACCACAATGGTTTTCCCTCACCAACCAAGGAGCGAGGTAGTCAAAACCCTTTTGGAGAAATCAAGATGAACAAGTGTCACAAGATTTATTCCAAAGAGAAAAAAAGAAAGAGAAAGAAAGAAAGCCCACTAAGTCAATAACTTGAAAACAAGTGACTTAGGGCATCCCGCTGGACTTCATAAAAAAATTAGTACAGGAAAAAACTAGGGAACAAAAAGCAAAAGAATGAAGAGCGGAAAGTGAAAAGGATTACAAAAGAAAAATCCTTGATAAAGAACAAGTTCGTGTGACTACATACACCAGAGACAAAAGGGGTGACTTCCACTCTGAAAACCTTGTGGGTTCATTTAACCATCACTTCTGCCATTTAATAACCTTTTGAAAGGTAAGCGCTTGTGCAAAATTAACTGAGCGTAGCACTGGAGAAAATCACAAAGAAGGGGTGGGTACAAATAAATGTTGAGTCCTAAATCCTTTTTCTAAAACCGTGAACCAGTATCTTTCATTTCAAAAATAAGTGTTGCATCTTAACTAGTGACTCACTCACAAGGTTTTGCGATACCTTTTCAATAAAAACTTCAAGATTATCATGTGTGTTGCATTAGAATTATCATTCTCAGAATAAACATTTTATGCTTGCATATATGTATTTGACGCCAATGAAGCTTTCATATTGAGCATCAGTCAAGAAGTCTAATCTTGCCAAGAGGAAATTTCTGGACAGTCATATCAAGGAGCATGTAGCCAAGAAGACTCGTATGAGTAGTGTCTTTCCCAACAAGGTGTGTGTGGAGGTGTATCCAATATGGGGCAATCATATTGAGAAATATCTTCAAATTTCAGTCAAACTGGGGAAATTATGGCAAGATTCATCAAATCTCTCGGAGAGCAGCTAGTTTGAGGCATTCCTTCGAGGATCAATCAGATAGAGGAAAAGTCACTTCAAGGCTTGTTCTGAAGCAGACCACCTTAAGAGCACGAGAACTTATCCTCTCCAAAAGACGGTTAATCAGAAACACCTCTCCAAGGTTCAGAATACTAGGACAAAATATCTCAAGTCTTTGAGATACCCCTCGAGGAAAGTTCCTTCATAGGTTATGTTGTACCTAGGGACACATTATTTTGTTGTTCCACCCTTTACACCATCATTTTCCTCTCATAGAAATTGGTGCACCGCTTAGAAAATTGGAGGCTCGAGAAGGTATAAATTCCTTGTGTATTGTCTCCCCGATAGGGACTGATAAGGTTTTATCTTCATCAGCAAAGTACTTTGTTTTCTGACTGTTTCTCCCCAATGAGAGTCCAGAAGCTCACTTATCCCCAGCACGAGCCTAGATGATATTTTCCCCATCCAGTGTTGTAATTGCTTGATTCTCGCTGACGAGAGTCCAGAGGTTCGTTTTCCAAAGCCATGATCGAAGTTAGTTATTCTCTAAGAAGTTTTTCTTACTATCCTTGGCTAGAGTATAGAAGGTTGCTTTCCCAGCCAAGGTTGGAATTACTTGTTTTCTCCCCAGCATGAGCTTAGAAGAATTTATTTTCCCAGGCAGGATCGGGGTGGTTTGTTTGTGCTCTCCAAGCAAGTTTATTTCTCCAACAGTGGTGTTTCCTTATCCCCAGTAGAGTAAGGTGACAAATAACTCTAGTTGGAGCAAATTAGCAGTAAGAAAAAAGGTTTTGCTTTTTCCCACAAATCATTCTTGAAGGGAATCCCTCAGTAGCGTCGCCTTCATTGCATAGCAGACCAGATGGTAGTTCCTTGCAGATAAAACCCAATAGTTATTGGCACTTCCCAGCAATGTGCCAGGTATTATTCCCCAACAGAGTAATGCACCCCGGGTTGGCAGTCTAGGTCGAGTATTATGCCTGGTGATGTTCCCCAACGGAGTTGGCATCATTGGTTATCATCCCCCTAGTAGATTTGATTTTTAATTTCCTCAGCAGGTGGAAACTAGTAGTGGTTGGTACCCCCAGCAGATAAAAGCCCCATCATCGTTGGAACATCTCTTCATCTGAATCCCAATGATCTTTCCCCAGTAGTTGCTTGTTGGTCATTTTTTCTCCACTAGAGCAGAAGTGTATATGGGTTTTCCAACAGAGTTTATGACCCCGAAGGAAGTTCAGTTTGTCTTCCCTAGTGGAGTTGGCTTCGGTTTTTCAGCACTTCCCTCAGTGAATTGTCCTGTTTGCATCTCATAAGCATCATTGCATTCCATCCTTAAAATGTGTAGCATTTCCATTTGATACGAAGCATTACACCATAGAAAAAGTCAAACATGCATGCGAAGCATAAGCCAATTTTGGTACCTTTCACGAAGCCCTAATCACCTTGCACTCAAAATAGTGACATATCCATAGAGAGAAGATTGATCTCATTATTCAGGGGTATTTCAATCTTACACTCTTTTTCTTCCATAGGAATCATCTTTCTTATCTCCCGTAGAGTTGTCTGTTTCAGATATATTTTCCCTCAGTGGAGTCATAGTTTCTTCACTTTAGGTCGTAGGTCCGTTGATTCTACTTCCTTTCATTCATCGTTCGGGTATTGGATCCGTTGATCTTATTTATTTGAGTCGTAGATCGGTTGATCCGTTCGGGTGTTGCACCCTAAAATTTGGCATTCTATTTTCTAACCTTAGCTGGCTTATGTTTGCATTCCATACGTATTCATCATGCATTGAATTGTACTTCTAGGACATGGGATCATAGCTTATTTCTTTTTGTTCAGGGTTTCCTTCATTTCAGAGGTTGTTTAAGTAACATTCAGAGCTAAACATGCAGTCATCAGAGGCATCAAGCATTTATTTTGCTCAGCAGATGGTTTGATTATTTCATAATAAGGAACACAAAGCACATAGTTCACATGATGTGGTTTCAGATAGGTTATCTATTATGTTTCAGACATTACTTAAGCTCAGTACTCAAGGCTAAGGTTCAACTGGGGAGTCGTACTAAAAACGCGGTGTAACAGACTAGAAAATTCACTTTTTTTCCTTCGTCATCGATTATAGCATATTGCCTAATCGATTATGGACACGAGAATAGCCTAGGATATCATTTTTTGCCTTTGTAATCAATTATGTAGAATCTTGTAATTTGTGACGCATGCAGATTTTGCAAAATAGCAGTTTTTTCAGTTTTGTAGCAACTTGTGGTCTTTTTTCATTGCTTGCTTCATTCAAGTATCTTGTGGAAGGATCTATGTCATACCCCAAAATTTCCCCCTAGATTCCATCATCATTCTTGTAGCATCAACATTGATTATTTAACCCTAACCTATTTCAAGTTTGTCTTTATCAAGATGCAGATGAATTAGGGTTTCATACAGTCAAGAAATCATGGTTTCTAGGGATTGATCTGTCAAGGTTTTGGATTGATCCTCCACATAAATAGTCTCTATATCATCAAGGATATCAAATATGATCAAGAATGAGTCCAATTTGAGGTTGTCGCCAAGAGAATGGAAGCAGTGCAGTGCAAGAACCCTAATCAGAATTTCTTGTTGGAAGAGTAAATTGTAGTTTGAATTTTGGTCTAGAAGGTTTTACAATGATGGAATTATGGTCCATAAGCCTCATATGACCCAATTAATTCTACCCAAAATTTTTTAAGGCCTTAGGGAACCCAGAACATCAACAGTCGATTCAAAGATTTTCAATTGTTCGGTTCGTCTATCAGGAAAGTCAACTCATTGAACAACAGGGTTTTTACCCCAAATTGAAGCCAATTTTTTTTCCAAAATAATTTCACATCTAGTTGTGAATTTTGGTGGAGATTTAATTAAGAATTGATAGATAACTTGCAAATCAAGAAACAAGGGTAAGTAAAAAAACCCTAATTTTGATCAAACTTCAAATGGTCATAACTTCCTAACCACACACCCAAATGGAGTGGTTCAAAGCTTTTTTGAAATGACCTAAGGAGCCTTAAAAAAAATTTCTACTGGCCCATGAGCAAAAATGAATGGATTTGGAGTTATGAGCTCATCAAGTTGTGAAGGATTTTAAACACAAAAATTTCAAGGTTTCTTGACTTGTAAGTCAAGAATTAAGCATTTTGACAAGGGGTTTTGACATAGTTTCAAGTGGAATGGGTTCCTAAATCAATCATAAATGGTGTAGTACCTAATGAGGGCTTTCTAAAAAGTACATGTGGGTTCTATAACTCGTCATGGTTAGGGAGAACCAAAGCTCACAAGTTGGCAAAAACTCACTGCTGCAAAACTAGTTCAGGATGGATGTCTTGATTCCAAAGCTTTTAAAATCAATTATAATTAAGGTTTAAGCCTCATTTATGATCTTCAAATTTCTAATGGAATTTTTTAGCACCAGCTCCCATGAATTTTGCACAAGAATTGAAGAAAACCATTGTTTAATGCAGTTGCAAGTGTGAATAGTGAAGAAAGAGAAAAATGGTGGCTGCCCTCATCAAACCACCAACTATGTTGTAGCCAGTAAGCTCCTATCCTCTCAAGCATGATGAAAATGACCTCTAGGATATGGATAAGCTCTTATTAGGGTGGCTTGAGGTCAGTAATGAAGATTTGCATTGGTTTTTACAAGATTTCCATGTTTGGAAGGCCAAAGTTGGCATTTCACATCAATCTGCCCTTGCCTCTTACTCAAGACTCTTAACTATAAGTAGAACCTCATTATCACATCTGAACTACACCAGTTCCATGCTAGAAACCAGCTCGAACTCTCTCCCTCACTCAATCACAAAGTTTGCACCAAGTTTCAAACATCTCCAAAATCTATTTTCCAAAATCCTTTCCAAAACCATTTCCAAACATTTTCCATTTCAAACAATACTTCAAATACATCACAAATGATGTACTAGAGTTGTTCAAGACCTCACATTAGCTAGAAAACCATCCAAGCTAAAAGTCAACTATCAAAACCTCATTGTTGACTTTCCTGCATTTTGGAGAGCAGCCATCAAACCACTGTACTTCCTTGAGTTCCAAGACCACTCATACCTCACATAGAACCTAGAAAAACTATCTATGATTTGAATCACACTTCTTTAATAAGATTTGAGCAAGTTTGCTTTTGAAATCTTTGGATTTTTTGGTGATTTCTTCACTAGCAAGGCATTCTGACCACTAGCTTACTTGGAGGCTACTATGAGCATCTACTCATAATCATTGGAGCATTTTCAGACCATTAAGGAGCTTGTAGGATCTCTAGCTTTCTTATTTCTCAAGCTTGCAGCATAAGGCTACAAGAAGTAAGCCTACAACTTGCATTTCTCACGCCACTTTGAGTTCTAGCTATCCTTTTGAGTTGAAAATTTTTTAGACATGTTTTTTGTATGTTATGTGTCATGTATGAATCATTTCTTACAGCAAAATATGTATTTTTGGGACTGTCAAATTTCAGCTCACAAACTAGGTCCAAACTTGTCACATTTTGCATGATGATTCCAATCTAACAAACCACTTATGCATTTCTTATTTTATCTTGTGCTAACCTATATATATGATGCATATGTGATGCTTGTACACTTGTTTCACAAATCAAACCACTACACAATATTGTTCATGTGTTCTTGCATTTGGTTGTAACCAAACTAGCCCTACCAATGATGCTATCGAATTTTCTTGTAGGTTCATGGTATGGAAAAACAAATTGTACCATTGAATTCCTTCTTCAAAAACACATAATTTTCAAATTTGTTTCACCTCATTTGGTTAAGTTTTGAATGAGGTCCAATTCTTTATGCAAATGGCCTTAGGTTGCCTTACCTTGCCTTGACCTAGCTTTGCCCATTTTGTGCACCAAGTTCCCATTATCATAACTTGTTCATTTTGTATGCTATTGATTCCATTCTTTTTGAAAAATACTCCCTAACATGTCTATTTGCATTGAGCGAAAAAATAATTCAAGGATTGTTATCCAAGAAATACTTTGATCCACATGAATAGAATTTGCTTTTAGGGTTTTTTCCTTAGTGTTCATGAACGTTTTCAACATGTAACTTGATTTTTCTTGTGAGATTTGTCTTGTATGATTAATATATATTTTTTACATGTTTAAGTGTTCTAATTTATTTGATTCATTGCCTTGCGATGTTCATGCTTGCTTTTTTGAATGCATACATGTAAAAATGGCTTGTTGAACTTCATATGTGACCTATACCATGATTCTTGATGTTGTAACCTCTTAAATATGTTTTTCATGCCTCATTCTACTTGTTTATGTGTCTTTTTAGAACCATAACATGCCAGGGTTTGGTTTTTGACTTGGTTGTTACCATGAAACTTGCTTACTTTTCCCCATGAAGTCATGAACAAATACTTGAATTGTTGTAACATTTCTTGTGTTTTTGCTTGTTTGATTGTTATCCATACATGTTTAGATAGTATTATTTTGTTATATTTGATCCTTACAATATGCTTGTTTCAAGTTGTAATTTGTTTGCATCAATCTTGTTTGAATGTTATAGATGAACTTGTTGTTGTTACACATGTTCTTTACTTGTATTGATGGTTGTTACCTCTATGTCTTTATGTTAATCTTGAATATTGTTCATATGTTGTTACATGTTCTTTCTTATTTCTTTAACTTTGTTAAGACTTCCCCAAGTGATGGAACTTGTTAGTTCCCATCCAGTTGCCTCATCTTTCTCCTATTCCAAACGAAAGTTTCTCTATTGACCCCCAAGGTCATATATAGCTCATTACCCTCCCTTTTACTTTGTTAAGTCATCTTGAACCCTAGCATAGTTAAGTTAGAACCTAGTAGCCATTAGACTTTGCTTAAGTCTGAAAGACACACCTTTACTAGGAGTGTTCTTCAACTAGAACCCTGGGTTAGAGTTTGTCAACTCTATGTAAGGATCATTGTCATGATTACTTACTCCCATCCTGGCTTTTGTCAAAGTCAATCCCCTCGAGTGTACAACTTAGAATAGAGATTTTAGTTAAACTCTATACAAGCATTGTTATGTTTGTTCCCCTTTGAACCTTGACCTTAATCAAGTGTTCATCCACTCTCAGTGAGGTGAACTACGATTTCTCCGATTCTATCCTAGTTAGGATACATAAGAATAAGATACTATATCTTTACGAGCAAACTTAGAAACATCAACCCTAGGTCTTTACCTCAAAACCCCAACCTTGATTCCAAACCATAGCAAGTAGTATACCATAAAAACATACAAAAGGTTTCTGTAGAGTACTACAGATGTTTAGGATGTGAAATACCTACCCTAGTGTAATACACTAATTTTTACCCCTAAGATCCCACTTTTCATTTGCATCATTTGCATACACAAACAAGATCATACTATATGGTTCTAACACCCCTGTTGTTTCTTACTTGCTTTATGTTTGTTTCTATTTACTAACCTCTAACCAAAATACCCAAAAATATTTTACAATTTTTGCTTGTTTCTTCTTCTCTGTGTGATTAAGGTATTGCAGGAAGATTCATGGCAAAGGAATGACTTGGAATTGAGTGTGGCTATTCATGTGCGGTTAAGGTCAAATTATCAAGGGATTACTTCATTTGCAAGTATTTGCATCAGTGGTCTATTTTCTCAAGAGATGATTATTCAAGGTCAAATTGTCTTGTGTTGAAATCCATTGATTTATCAAGCAGTGTTCTATGAGAAGTTTGGTCCAGATATTCAGAGAATTATGTCAAAAATCAAAATTGATGGCCGATGATTCAGTTGCAAATTATTCAGTGGTTCGTCTTTGAATCTATCAGGGTAAAGTCAGAATTTGGTTTAGATGATTGTTGCTTCAGGTGCAAGTAATTCATTGGTCCAAAAGTAGTTGTATTCATTTTATCAGAGATGTGTAGAAAAACAATGAAGGTAGGTTTTGAATAGAAATTGAGAATTCATGCTACGAAACCTTGACCAAAAGCTTTACTCTAGCCAATACAAACTCACAAGCTCATTTGGAAATCCATGTTACTCAACCTCCTGGAGATATATTGATATTTCTTACTGGTCAAGAAGAAATTGAAACGGCTGAAGAAATCTTGAAGCACCGAACTAGAGGTGTAGGGACTAAAATTGCTGAATTAATTATATGTCCTATATATGCCAACCTACCAAATGAACTACAAGCAAAGATATTTGAACCAACTTCTGAAGGGGCACGAAAGGTTGTCCTTGCCACAAATATTGCAGAAACATAATTGACAATTGATGGAATAAAGTATGTCATTGATCCAGGATTTGTTAAGATGAAAAGTTATAATCCAAAGACAGGAATGGAGTCTTTGCTTGTGTCTCCCATCTCTAAAGCCTCAGCAATGCAACGAGCTGGTCGATCTGGAAGAACAGGTCCTGGGAAGTGCTTCCGGTTATATACCGCATACAACTATCAAAATGATTTAGACGACAACACGGTACCTGAAATTCAGCGAACAAACCTTGCAAATATGGTTCTGGCATTAAAAAGTCTTGGTATTCATGACCTGTTGCACTTTGATTTTATGGACCCTCCACCTGCTGAAGCTTTGCTGAAAGCCCTGGAACTTCTATTTGCTCTAAGTGCTTTAAATAAGCTTGGTGAGTTAACTAAGGTAGGTAGACGGATGGCTGAGTTCCCTGTTGATCCTATGTTGTCAAAAATGATAGTCGTTTCAGAAAAATACAAGTGTTCAGAAGACATCATTTCTATTGCTGCTATGCTTTCTATTTGAAACTCAATATTTTACCGTCCAAGGGATAACATGTCTGCTTGGTACGATTTGCTGCATTAGAGCTACACCAAATTACATGGGATGATCCTACTTCCATGCTGATGGGGTGATTGATTTTTTTATCTCTCAGGCTGTTATAGAAAATGCGCGAGCAAATGAAATTTTAAAGCAGGACGCATTCTTGATACCATTTACAAGCAGGTTTAAAATTTTCACTTCTCAACTAGCTGCTGCTAGGCAAAGACATGGATCTCAGGCTGTATTTACTAGAAACCGGTTCAGAATAAGACGTGATCATATTTTGGAAGATGCTTATAATCAAATGAGTCAGTTGTCAGAGGATGCTCTCCAAGGACTGGTTCTAGACAATTATTGCGGCAAGCAAGCACAACTGCATGTATGATAAATGAGATGATATTTGGCCTATCAGATAAAGCAATTATTGATTTTGCTAGAATGTTTCATAGGTCTCCTTTAAGCAAAGAAGTTCTGGTTCAATTATACAAACTTCAATTGTGCTGATCATGAATCTTTCTGGAAGATGCCAAACAATAACAGTTGGTCAATTAAAAGAAGGTTTCGTCATTTTGAAGAGGCAGATCGGCGCGCAAATTTTGTATTTGAGCTAATGATTGATCAAGCACCACCAGCGTCTTGTGGGAAAGAAGGAATATGAACAATGTGCAAGGGATCTTTATTTTTTCCTTCAGTCATCTGTTTGCTTGAAACTGCTGGCTTTTGACCTCCTGGAGATGCTACTTTTGTCAGCCTTTCCAAAACTTGACGATGTATTCAAGCAGCTGCATGAAGAAAAACATAAATTTGGTGAAGTAAATATAGTCATTTTCGGCCAAAGTTTGGAGAAACGAAGGTGCTAATGTAGTCTTCCAAGTTACATTTTTGTTCTGCAATTGTTCCCGGGTGCCTAATTTATCTCTGCAACCAGTCTCCTTCAAGGTGACAGGTTACAGATGAGGAATAGAATGCAAATCCATTTTACAATCTGGCAAGCATGAATTGGCTGAGGAGTTGCTTGTTTATTTCATTGATCAGGGAAAGAAAGAATGCTTTGCCTCGTGTCTATTTGTTTGCTATGATTTAATACGAGCAGACATTGTTCTTGAACTAGCTTGGATGCACAATATGATTGACTTTGCCTTCCCATACCTCTTGCAGTTTATCCGCGAGTACACCGTTAAAGTTGACGAACTAGTGAAAGACATAATTGAAGCACAAAATGAAGTGAAGTTCAAAGAGAATGAAAATGGACAACGAGATAAGCAGTTAACTGAACTCTGAATGAACTTCGATTGATGATGATGGTGCTGGTGATAAAGAACTTGTTACTGCTATTGTTTCTGTTCGATAAACTCAAAAGATTAACCATACACTTAAAGTGCAGCTCTTCGCTATACTGCTGCGACAACATGTCCTGCAGGTGAAATTAATTCCTCGAGACAAGTACTTAAGTGGCGCATCTCTCGCGTTGAAATTAATTGTCTGCAGAACAAGAAAATGATTGTCGTCGTCAACGCACTCTCACATTTTCACTGCAAAAGATCAACAATCCCTTCTAATCTGAACCATTTGAAGTTTTGGGTGCAATTGTTTAGATAAGGCTCGGGCGTGTGCACTAATGTCATTATTTTGGGTTGTAATTTGTCAGCTAGCTGAAGCTGAAGCAATGACGGCATCAAGAAGCGGCAGGAAATAGAGTTCTCGGTAACAGAAGCTCTGTTTCTAGCCAGACTATTTTCACGTATTCAAGCCATCAACCAAGCCATATTCACAAGCTGCAGCAAAAAAAATGGATAGCACATGAGCCAGCTAAAAAAATTATATCCACGTCATATATTTGAAAGTGAGCTGAAATCAAAAGTAGAAATCCATGTCACATTCAAATTACAACAAAGCTAAAAAATATCAAAACGACATGAAAAAAAATATCACAACAAGTCACGTTCAACTTGCATCACAAAACGCACAGAAAAATACACAAACGACAACCATTTTTCACTCATTCTCATCTATAAATACAATCCACCTCTCACTCATTTTCTCAAGCTTGAAAAGTCAGAAAACCTCTGCAGAAAACTCACCAATACTCATCTTCAAGCTTCACCCAATTCAACTCTCCTTTCGTTCACAACCTTTCCATAAAAAATCTCACCATACTTCAATTTCATTCAACAACAACAACAACAATTCACATTCACAAAAGCAAGAAGAAGAATATTGAAGCTAAACTCACCATTTTTGAAGGTATTGGAGCTTTGCCGATGAATTCTCATCTCTGATCTCGTTTCATATGAGCTCTGTTGGTTGAAATTTTATGTATATTTGGATTCACCTTGTGATTTTGGTTGAGATGATACCAAAACGGAGTTTCGTCGTTCCGATCCGTTGGATTTTCGATTTGCCGTCCGTGATGAATAGTGTCACGTTTGCTTTCCATTGAAAGAGATGATGAAGTTGTTCTGATTCTCATTTCTTTTCTTTTTATTTTAGTTTTACTGTTTTGTTTTACTATTTGTTTTTTGGGCTGTGAGGCCTTTTTACTATCATCACTACTTTTTTACTTTAAAACCTCCATTTCTTTTTTTCAATTTCCTTTTAATTTTTTTTTCTAACATTTGTTTTTTCTTTTGAAATAATTTCTTAAAATAGATTTTGTTTTGGATCTTGAATTTTGATAAGATTTCATCAATATCAATGGACTTTGGGTGTCGATTTTATCCACCAAGAGAGGTGATTGATATTAATGATGATTTAATCGATTTAAGATTCAAATTGTGGTTTCTTTTCATTTTAGTTCTTATTCTTCTTCTTTTTATTTTTGATCGATGAAATCTGTGGATCATAGATTGTTGATTTTCAAGGTTGTTTAATCTTCATTATTTCAAATCTATGGACGAATAATCATTGAGATAATTCTCCGTACTTTGGAATAGTGATAGATTACCTTTGATTAATTGATGAAAAATCTTGATTGTGATGAGATCACTACCTCTTTTCTTTTTGTATGGCATGCTTTAGGAGAGTGATTTACATATCACTTCTCTAACATGTATTAACACTAACATTTTATTGACCGGCCTCAGATAGTCGTGGTTTCTACATAAACCCGATTACGATTGCTTAACATAGCGCTAAAGTGTCCCTTAATCGGAAAATGATCATTCGTGGCTCAAACTTATGTTTAAAAGTCCAAGTATGATTAGTTGCTTGTCTTAAGTCCAATACCTATGAAAATCATTGTTAGGAGGCTTTGATTCTATCAATCCTCTAATGAGTTTTCATTAACCTTGGTCTAAGTGCAAGAATTAATCATCATTGATCATATGTTCTAACCACTAATTACTAATTCACTAACAATATCCTTGTTTAATTTTGTTTATATTCTCTTCTTACTCCTTATTTTTTACTTTTATGCTTCCATATTATCATTTCATATCATATCTTTGTTTATGTTTATGTCATTTCTCTTTTGTCCACTTGGACCATACCTTGTTCAAAACACTAATAAAGGATAAAAAATCTCTAAAAAACTTGGTGTTGTTAACTTTGTGGTTATGCTCTTGGACTACTCTTAGACCTTGGACTTCATGGACCTTTGGACTTAGAATTAGGACTCTTATTCCTATGCTTGGAGTATTGTGGATCTTAGCCTTTATTTGGCTCGCTCATTAGCTTATGCTTTAAATCAGATGGAATTCTTTTTTGCTTGCTATGGAGTGTGGTACAAGTCAGTTAGATCTTTCTTACCTCTAGCTCTTATTTTGGTTTCTAGGATAGTCACTTCATCTCCTTCCCTTCTTAAATTTTCAAAACTTTCTCCCCTTTTCAAAACCTTCTTGGTTTCAAACTTCAAAACCGCTTTCGCAATAAAACCTTGACTTTCGTCAAGTGAATTTTAAACTTTTTTTCTTCTTAATAAAAGTCAATCAATGTTAATCATGCTTTGACCAATTTCAAAAGACATAAAAAATACAAAAACTCATCAACTCTTTTTGTGCCTTTATGCACTTTTTCACTTTAAAACTTTTCATAAAAGTTTAGACATGATTCATTTCTATAGTTGAGATGTAATTCTCCTATTTCCCATATTATTAAGACTTTTACATTTCCACGTTGATGTTGAGTGATAGTCTTGTTGATAATCCAAGCAAATCCTCCATCTTTATGTGACGCAGATGTTGTCTTAATACTCGTGGGTGAATAGTCGCAGTTTTCTCCTTAAAATGACGATTTGTCTTTACATCTAAAATCAATCAAAACCAACAAATTTTTGTCATTTGTACCACAAACTACGGGGTTTTGATCCTATATTGCACTTTATGGGTACGTAGGCATGAGGCGATAAGCCTCTCCAAACACAAAAAATCTAAAAAAATAATTCTCTTCTCATCTCCCCAATCTCTTTTCAAACAAATCATTTTCAAACCAAAAAACGTAAATATTTCAAAGGGCTCCTATAGAGTACTATAGATGTTTTGGGTGCTAACACCTTCCCATTGCGTAACCAACCCCCTTACCCCGATCTCTGTTTCTTGTTCTCGTTTTAGAACTCTTTGGTTTTGTTCGCTCTTTTTCCTTTCCTTGATTTGGATAAAATAAAAGTGCGGTGGCGACTCTTGTTTTTTTGAGTTAAGTTAATTAATAACTTAGCTCACGATTTTTACCGCTACAGAAAAGTGGCGACTCTGCTGGGGACATTTAGGTTCCTAGTGGGTTTCGCCTACTTTGATTTATTTATTGTTTTTTGTTTGACTTGTTTGTTATTGATTGTTCTGTTTTGGTGCCTGGTAATCTGTGTGGTGAGATAAGTCCTATACCCGGACTTGAGTGCACTTATGATAGGAGGGTGGTATAGTCTTGTTGGCTTACGTGGAGTAGTCCTTACTAAGCTGACTTGAGATCCCCCGCTCGGTGGAGGCCCCTTTGGAATTACTGATGTCTTACGAGTAGTCGTAATTGATATTACTTTTTCCGACTGGGAGCCTGAGAAGCTGAGGACCTTAGAACCCTTTAACCCATCTTGGCCTTATTAGGACGTGGTGCGGTGGCTGTTCAGGTGTAGATTTGAATTAGTCGTTACGCGATACCACACTCAGATGAGTTTCTCTTGAGAATATTGTTGGCCGACAAGTAGTCGTTTAAGCCGATAATATCCAAAAGATGGAATTATGATTCTGGGAACTTTTTAGAACCTTGTTCTACAGGTGATGATATAACCATAGTACATACCATTGTGGGTTGGTTGGTTCTTACCGTTGGCTCCATGCTCGTGCCGAACTTTTGAACCTGTGTGCTTTGTATGTCTTGTTTGTGGGTGTTGCATCTTGCACTCATGCATTCATGAGCATTGTGTTTCAGTTGGTTTTTAAGGATCTCAGAGATTTTCCTTTGCAAACATCGCAGATATTGTTGATTATGGACATTGGAAGGAGAAACACTCAGAAGTACAGTTTTCGGGCTCCTGATCTTACAGAGTTGAGAAAGCTAGTGTCCTTGGTAGATGATCGTTCAGGCTTCTTATCTCGTTATGGGAGACTTTTATTTGTTCTTTCTACCAATATTGAAGACGGAATTCTGAATACCCTTATGCAGTTCTATGATCCTATTTACCAATGCTTTACTTTTCCCGATTACCAGCTCATGCCGACCTTGGAAGAATATGCTTATTTGTTGGGTGTACCGATTTCTGATAAGGTTCCGTATACTGGTTTGGAGGAAGCTCTTAAGCCTCAAGATATTGCTGTAGCTACCCATTTGATGAAGTCGGATATTGATGCAAATCTAAAGACTAAGGGAGGCCTCAAGGGTTTGACTTCTAAGTTCTTGATTGAGAAGGCCACTTTATTTGCTGACATTGGTCGCACATTGGTTTGAGGCTATATTTGCTTTACTCATCTATGGACTAGTCTTGTTTCCTAATATTGATAATTTTGTGGACGTTAATGCTATTAGGATTTTCTTGATTGGGAACCCTGTTCCAACTTTGCTTGGTGACACTTATTTCTCCATCCATAGTAGGACTTCTAAGGGAAACGGTACCATTGTTTGTTGTCTACCTCTGCTGTATAATTGGTTCGTTTCACACTTACCCCAGACATCTATTTTTAGGAAAAACAAGGATTGTTTAAGGTGGTCTCAAAGGATTATGTCTCTTACGCATGTTGATATCACTTGGTCTTCTTCGGTTCATGATAATGTCCAGATTATTGATAGTTGTGGAGAATTCGCCAATGTTCCTCTTCTTGGAATACAAGGCAGAATTGACTACAACCCGAGTTTAGCTCGCCATCAGCTGGGTTATATGTTGAAGGATAGGCCTAAAAATATTTTATTAGAGGGTTTATTCTTTCAAGGAGGGGATGATTCTCTTGGTTTGAGAAGAAAAATGGCTCATGCTTGGACTAAGATTCACAGGTTGGATAGAGGGGAGCTTGGAAGACAAGTTTGCATTGCC
Source organism: Lathyrus sativus (assembly GCA_963859935.3). NCBI lineage: Eukaryota > Viridiplantae > Streptophyta > Magnoliopsida > Fabales > Fabaceae > Lathyrus > Lathyrus sativus. The sequence continues at coordinate 231,887,160 of OZ012738.1, forward strand.
TTGGAACCTTACACGCTTTGGGTGAAGAAGAGGGCTATGGAGCTTAAGATGCCTTATCCTATTGAGAAACCCCTTACTACAGTGATCTCTATGCCGCTCCCTGTTTCTTCTGATGATGTGAAGACTCTTCAAGATGCTTTGGCTAAGATGAAGGAAGAGAAAGAGATGTGGGAAAGTAAGTTTCAAGCTTCTGACAAATAGAAGATGGAATTGCAAAAACAGATGAAGGAGAAAGATGACTTGATAGAGTTACTTGAGCGGCGTGCTGTGAAGAGGCATGCAGAGGATTTATTTTCCTCTACTACTCCATCATCACATCCTCCTACTTCTGGTGCTTGGAAGGGTATTGTGGATCAGCTTGTGCTAGAGAAGATCACCATGAAGCACAACTATGAGAAAGAGATTAAGAGACTCCGAAGGAAGTATCAGCTTGGATCATCATCAGATGTTCCTTAGGACCTAGCTTTTTCTTATTTTGATATTATTGTATTTTATACTTCCAAGTGTAACTCTTTCCAATATTCAATGAAATGAGATGTTTATCAGTATTTCAAAAAGTGTTATTTTCTTTATGATAGTTGTAATTGCTCTATATCTTAAAGATCCTTGAAAACTGGTTGAAACACCTGCATTTTGCATTTGCATTCGCATCATTGTGCATTGGGTATTGCCTTTTCCAGATGTCTTATTTGTTTCTTTTGGCCTTCCTTCAGTCAAGCTGTCGCATCACTACAACACTCGGGCTAACTCTAAGAAAAAGATGGATCAGTTGCAACAAGAGAACCGTGAGCTCCATGAAGAGGTATCAACTCTGAAAGATGGTTTGGAGAGACTCACTGCTGCAATGGAAGCTATGGTGGCTGCTCAGAATCAGCCACCACCACCTCCTCTTTCTCCTGTGCAGATGACTGTGATTTCTGAGATCGGATCAACGCCCATTTCTGTGGCCCCGATTAATACTTCTCAATATCAAATGCCTATTGGTTTCCCTTGGGGCATGCCTACCAATTATGTGCCAGAGGGATATCGACCTCCTGTTCCCGAAGGTTCTAGAATCCCTGCTGTCATGGCTGTACCACCTCATGTGGTTAATGTTGTTCCTAATGCTGAAATTCTGGTTGTTCCTACTGTCATACCTGTGCCACCGCCTGTAACTCACGCTATGCCTTACACTGAAGAACAAATTTTCCACACTGCTCCGAGCGAGAGTTTAGATGTTATGGATCGAATAGATGACTTTCAAGATCAGTTTGCTGAAATGCAGAGAGAAATCAGGGCTTTAAGGGGAAAAGAGTTATTTGGAAAGAATGCTCATGAGCTTTGTCTTGTTCCAAATGTGAAGATTCCCGCCAAGTTCAAAGTTCCGGATTTTGAGAAATACAAAGGGAACACTTGTCCGCAAAGTCATTTGATGATGTATGCTAGAAAGATGTCTACCTATACTGACAACCATCAGTTGTTGATCCACTATTTTCAAGATAGTCTTACTGGTGTTGCGCTGAAGTGGTATATGGGACTCGATAGTACACAAATCAAGACATTCAATGATCTTTGTGAAGCTTTTGTTCGTCAATATAAGTATAATCTTGATATGGCGCCAGACCGTGATCAGCTCCGCGCAATGTCTCAAAAAGAGAAAGAAACTTTTAAAGAGTATGCGCAGAGATGGCGTGAAATTGCAGCTCAGATAAGCCCTCAGCTGGAAGAGAAAGAAATGACCAAGATTTTTCTGAAGACTCTGGGTCCATTTTACTATGAAAGGATGGTTGCGAGCGCTCCTAGTGATTTCACGGAAATGGTTAATATGGGGATGAGATTAGAGGAAGTTGTCCGTGAGGGACGTCTGATAAAAGAAGGAAATTCTGGAAGTACGAAAAAGCCTGGTGTTGGGTTCCCTAAGAAAAAAGAGGGAGAAACTAATGCTATATCTCAGGAAAGGTCTAGAAGACGCAGAGTTGTGAACAACAATGGTAGTCGTCGTCAGCAACAAGTAGCATCTGTTACGCCTGTTATCAGTAACACCCCTACCGCTCAAGCTACTGCAAGTTATCAACCATGTTTCCAAGAGAAGACAACTCAACAAGGTCGTATACAGAGGAAAACACAATTTGATCCCATTCCAATGACGTATACCGAGCTATTTCCGGCTTTAATAAAGAAGAATTTGGTTCAACCTCGTGATCCGCCGGCTGTTCCAACTGAAATTCCATGGTGGTATAAGCCAGATGCTCATTGCGGATTTCATCAAGGTGCCCCTGGACATGATATCGAAAATTGCTATCCTCTGAAGCATGAAGTTGCAAAGCTCGTAAAAAGCGGTATTCTGTCTTTTGAAGACACCAACCCTAATGTGCTATCAAATCCGTTTCCTAATCATGGTAATGCAACTGTCAATATGGTATATGGTTGTCCTGGTACATACCGTATTTTTCGATATTTGCTGGATTCGGAGATTGCTTGTTGAAATGCATGCTACTTTGAGTGAGTTCCATGATATTAAGCATGATTATGCCGCCTGTTGTATTTGTTCTGTGAACCCTCGAGGTTGTGTGATTGTAAAAAGGGACTTACAAAAGATGATTGACGAGAATTTGATTCAGGTTACTGCAAACAGAAATGAAGTTGAGAACGAGGTGAATGTCATAGTCCCATGTTTCAATATTCTTGAGCGAGTTGTAATTTCTTACAATAGTCAGAAATCTGTTGTGACACCTTTGGTTATCCGTTTGCCTGGCCCGACACCGTATGAATCCGATAAAGCCGTTCCCTACAAATACAATGCTACTATGTTGGAGGATGGAAAAGAGGTTCCCATTCCTTCTCTTCCCTCAGTTGTGACTATTGCTGATGTTGGACGTGTAACCAGAAGTGGTCGAGTATTTGCTAATGTGCCCTCAAAGACAAGTGAAGATACTGTGGGTAAGCAAATTCAGTTGAAGACTTCTGTGGAGTCTGGTCAATCAAGTGATGTAAATCAGAAGTCAGATAATGATGAGGTATTGAAATTGATCGAGAAGAGTGAATATAATGTGGTGGATCAACTGTTACATACACCGTCAAAAATATCTGTTCTATCTCTGTTAATGAGCTCTGAGGCTCATCGTGAATCGTTGCAGAAAATATTGGAACAAGCTTATGTAGATCATGATGTGACTGTTAACCAGTTTGATAGCATTGTTGCCAATATCACTGCGTGTAACAATCTGAGTTTTTGTGATGAAGAGTTGACCGAGCATGGAAGAAATCATAATTTGGCTCTCTATATTTCCATGAATTGCCAGGAAGACGCTCTATCTAATGTGCTGGTTGATACTGGGTCATCGTTGAACGTGATGCCAAAATCTACTTTGTCCAGATTATCTTATCAAGGTACTCCTATGAGGTTCAGTGGGGTCATTGTGAAAGCCTTTGATGGATCGAGGAAAACCGTGATTGGAGAGGTTGATCTCCCTATCAAGATTGGTCCGTGTTTTTTCCAGATCACTTTTCAAGTCATGGATATTCGTCCTGCTTACAGTTGTCTTCTAGGACGCCCATGGATCCATGAAGCTGGAGCTGTTACTTCGACACTACACCAAAAGTTAAAATTCATGCAGAATGGTAAACTTGTTGTTGTTGGTGGAGAACAGGCTATGTTGGTAAGCAGTTTGTCTTCTTTTTCTTATATCGATGCGGAAGAGGATATTGGAACTCCGTTTCAGGCTCTTTCTATGGTTGATAAAGCTGTTAAGAAGGATGGAGTGTCCATGTCTTCTCTAAAAGATGCACAACATGTAGTGGATAATGGCCAAGCTAATGGATGGGGCCGAATCATTGAAGTTGCTGAGAAAAAAGATATAGCTGATTTGGGTTTTACATCTGGTTCAACCCGAAAAGAGCTGAAGAGTATTCATGAAGTTTTTCGAAGTGCTGGGTTCATCCATTGCAAAGATCATTCTACAGCTGCAATTCTTGAAGATGACCAAGAGGAAGAAATGCCCAACTTTGTGACACGTGGATTGATATGCCAGAATTGGATCGCTGTTGATGTTCCTACTGTTGTTCATGTTTCAAAGTAATTTGTTTTTGTTTCTTTCAAAAATCCTTTCACTCTGCCCAAGGTGAAAGTGAATTTGTGAGGGCTTTGTTTCAACTTTTATCATCATCAATAAAATGTTTTTCTGTTTATCCATATGTTGTTTTCCTTTTTTGCTTTATTTCTGAAAAATGGTAACATAAAAAACCGGAAAAAAAGTATAATAATGTCATAATCACTCTTATCTGCATAATATTTTCATTTTTTGTTCATATTCTAAAATCAAACATAAATCATTGTGCAGATTGATTGTTAAACCCATTGGAAATAATGACCATATGCCCTCTCCCAACTTTGAGTTCCCTGTGTTTGAAGCGGAAGAGGAGGATATTGATGAAATTCCTGATGAGATTTCTCGATTGCTTGAGCACGAGGAAAAGGCCATTCAGCCTCATGAAGAGCCGGTGGAATTGGTTAATCTGGGTTCCGATGATGATAAGAAAGAAGTCAAGATTGGGGCACTGCTTCAGTCAGATGTTAAGAAGAGGATGGTAGAGCTTCTTAGAGAATACGTTGACGTGTTTGCTTGGTCCTATCAAGACATGCCTGGTCTTGATACTGGTATTGTAGAGCACCATTTGCCATTAAAGCCTGAATGTTCACCCGTGAAGCAGAAATTGAGAAGAACTCATCCTGACTTGGCCGTGAAGATTAAAGAAGAGGTTCAAAAGCAGATTGATGCTGGTTTTCTTGTGACCGTCGAATATCCTCAATGGGTGGCCAATATTGTGCCTGTTCCAAAGAAAGACGGAAAAGTTCGAATGTGCGTTGATTATAGAGATTTGAATAAAGCAAGTCCAAAAGATGATTTTCCACTACCACACATTGATTTGTTGGTAGATAATACTGCTAAGTTCAATATCTTTTCATTTATGGATGGATTTTCTGGTTATAATCAAATAAAGATGGCACCTGAGGATATGGAAAAAACAACATTCATTACACCCTGGGGAACATTCTGTTACAGAGTGATGCCCTTCGGTTTAGAAAATGTTGGTGCAACGTACCAGAGAGCTATGACCACTCTGTTCCATGATATGATGCATAAAGAAACTGAGGTCTTTGTGGATGATATGATTTGTAAGTCGAAGACTGAAGAAGATCATATTAAAAATTTATTGAAGTTGTTTCAACGTTTGAGAAAGTTTAAGCTCCGTCTGAATCCTAATAAATGCACTTTTGGTGTTTGTTTTGGAAAATTGTTATGCTTTATTGTCAGTCAGAAAGGCATTGAAGTTGATCCTGGTAAAGTTAAAGCTATCCAGGAGATGCCTGCACCTAAAACAGAAAAACAAGTAAGAGGATTCTTGGGACGTTTGAACTATATCTCCCGATTTATATCCAATATGACTGCCACATGTGCACCGATTTTCAAACTTCTCCGCAAAGATCAAGGTTGTGTCTGGACAGATGACTGTCAGAAAGCTTTCGAAAGAATTAAAGAGTATTTGCTTGAACCTCCTATTTTGTCTCCTCCTGTAGAAGGAAGACCTTTGATCATGTATTTGACCGTGCTAAAAGAGTCTATGGGTTTTGTTCTGGGTCAACAAGATGAATCCGGGAGAAAAGAATTTGCCATTTATTATTTGAGCAAGAAATTCACTGATTGTGAGTCTCGGTACACGATGCTTGAAAAAACATGTTGTGCTCTAGCTTGGGCTGCCAAGCGCCTCCGCCAGTATATGTTGAATTGTACAACTTGGTTGATATCTAAAATGGATCCAATCAAGTATATCTTTGAAAAGCCTGCTTTAACTGGGAGGATTGCTCGTTGGCAAATGTTGTTATCAGAATATGATATCGAGTACCGAACTCAAAAGGCGATAAAAGGAAGTGTTTTGGCTGATCATTTGGCACACCAGCCAATTGATGATTATCAACCTATTCAGGTTGACTTTCCTGATGAGGATGTGATGTATCTAAAGGTTAAAGATTGTGAGGAACCATTACCTGAAGAAGGACCTGAGCCTGGATCCCGTTGGGGTTTGATTTTTGATGGAGCTGTTAATGAATATGGCAGAGGTATTCGTGCAATTATTGTTACTCCTCATGGTTCTCATATTCCTTTCACTACAAGGTTGGTTTTCACTTGCACAAATAATGCTGCTGAGTATGAAGCGTGTATTATGGGCTTGGAAGAAGCTATTGATTTAAGAATCAAGATCCTTGATGTGTATGGAGATTCAGCTTTAGTGATTAATCAGATTAAAGGGAAGTGGGAGACACGTCAACCTGATTTGATTCCTTATCGAGATTATGCAAGAAGGTTGTCAACTTTCTTCAATAAAGTTGAGTTTCACCATATACCAAGAGCGGAGAATTGAATGGCAGATGCTTTAGCGACTTTATCCTCCATGATTGTGGTAAATCATTGGAATGATGTGCCAAAGATTAGTGTGATGCGTCTTGATAGACCAGCTCATGTGTTTGTAGTTGAAGAGGTTCTTGATGATAAACCATGGTATTATGATATTAAATGCTTTCTTCAGAATCAAGAGTACCCACTTGGGGCATCCAAGAAGGATAAGAAAACTTTGAGAAGATTGGCTGGTAGTTTCTTCTTGAATGATGATGTGATGTATAAGAGAAATTATGACATGATCTTGCTCAGATGCGTGGATAGACACGAAGCAGATATGTTGATGAAAGAAATCCATGAAGGATCCTTTGGCACCCATGCCAATGGACACGCGATGGCTAAGAAGATGTTAAGGGCAGGTTACTATTGGCTGACAATGGAATCTGACTGTTGTAAATATGTGAAAAAGTGTCATAAATGCCAGATTTATGCTGACAAGATTCAAGTGCCTCCAACTCCTCTCAATGTTATCTCTTCTCCATGGCCTTTTTCAATGTGGGGCATTGATATGATTGGAATGATTGAGCCTAAAGCGTCAAACGGACACCGTTTCATATTGGTGGCTATTGACTATTTTACCAAATGGGTTGAAGCAGCATCATATGCAAATGTGACTAAGCAAGTAGTGGTACGGTTTATCAAGAATCAAATCATCTGTCGGTATGGTGTTCCGAACAAGATCATCACTGATAATGGGTCGAATTTAAATAACAAGATGATGAAGGAATTATGCTATGAGTTTAAGATTGAGCATCATAATTCTTCTCCTTATAGACCCAAGATGAATGGGGCTGTTGAAGCTGCTAATAAGAACATTAAGAAGATTATTCAAAAGAAGGTTGTTACATACAAGGATTGGCATGATATGCTTCCTTTTGCTCTGCATGGGTATCGTACATCCATTCGCACTTCAACAGGGGCAACCCCTTTTTCTCTTGTTTATGGCATGGAAGCAGTGTTCCCGATAGAGGTTGAAATCCCTTCTATGAGTGTTTTGATGGAAACTGAATTGTCTGAGGCTGAATGGTGTCAAAGTAGGTACGACCAGTTGAATCTGATTGAAGAGAAAAGAATGATGGCCTTGTGTCATGGCCAATTATATCAACAAAGAATGAAGAAGGCATTTGATAAGAAGGTTCAACCTCGTGTATTCAGAGAAGGTGACCTCGTGCTCAAAAAGATCTTGACTTTTACTACTGATTCTAGGGGCAAGTGGACTCCTAATTATGAAGGCCCATATGTTGTTAAGAGAGCCTTCTCTGGCGGTGCATTAATTCTTACAACTATGGATGGAGAAGAGTTCACTCGTCCTGTGAATGCCGATGCAGTCAAGAAATACTTCGCCTAAAAAAATAAAAGAACAGCTCGCTAAGTTGAAAACCTGAAAGGGCGGCTTAGGCAAAAATGAGCGTCTCGGTGGATTGAAAACCTGAAAGGGAAGTTCAGGCAAAAATTAGAGACAAAATAGAAATAATTATCCCGATAGATTGAAAACCCGAGAGGGCAATCTAGGCAAAAGTTAGGGATCATGGCAAGTAACTGCATATGGCCAGTCTTGATCGTTTGAAGCAACATTTCCTATCAAAGGCTTTACTTCAATTATTCCCCGATGAAGTCTCAAGCACAGTTGGAATTCAAAGTTGTTAGGGAGAATAATGGTCATTGTATTTCAATGAAGAAATTTCCATTGTACTTACCATTTTTCAAACTTTGTAATGATCCATGGAGTTACGCCATTTGCAGACTACCATTCTATTAATAGAATTTGGGCCTTTGTCCCTTTGTTTGCAATTCTTATTTTGTTTCTGTTTATAGAATTTCATTTTATTTTTGATGATGATTTTTTGAAACAAATGTGAATAATTGATTTAGATTTTGAAAATTATAAAAACATTTTTCTTTGATTTGTGAAAATAAAAGAAAGGATGTCAACAGTAATCCCAAGAATGGTAGAATCTTGAAGTGAAAAGTTTAAGTGTTTTCCTCAGCAGGGTTCTTTCTTGCTTCTCTGGTAGAATTTATTGGCAGCTCCCCAGTAGAGTTGTGTTGATGTTTCCCCATTTAAGCTATATTAAGGTCTCTTCAGTAGAGTTTTGTTGATATCCCCTTAGCAAAGTTTTTGTTTCTTTGGATAAACCAGACGAGTGTTGAACGGTTTTCCACAACAAAGTCTTGATTCAAATGATGGATATGTTTTATTCATTCAACCAGGTTATGATCAGACAGTTGAGAAATTTGAAGACCACTTCTCCTTGATGTTTTTGCCCAAGCGGAGATTTGTATTTGATGATTCCTAGCAGAGGTTATGCATATTTGCTTTGGATTATTCCCCAAGTAGAGAACAATGTTGTTTAATTCTAAGAAGTGTTGACATAGCAGTCGCCTGTCGGGTTTTCTCTCACCTTGTGATTGGGTGTTGATTTAAAATCCCCCACAATTTGACTTTTTACTATGATGTTAACTTCTTATTCCCCTGGCAGGGTTGGAAGATTTGTGTTGCTATGTTTTCTCCAACAGTTTTTTCTCAAAGCGGAGTTCATATTGTTGTTCCCTCTTGTTGAATTATTGATGGTTGAAGATTGATCTTTGGGGTCTTCTCCCCAAGCAATATCTCCATTTCCTCAGCGAGATTTGAGCCTTGTAGTAGGATTTATTTTCCTTTGGTGGCTCTTGTGTATCTCTTGCAGGTTTTCTGTTGCTGATCCCCAGCACGATCTCCAATGATATCTCTAACTTGCGGAGATTAGCCGAGTATTTCAGTGGTGTTGTGGTGTTTTGTTCACCCTTTGTTTTCCCTTTTTGTCTGATTTGTCAGCATATTCATATTCATATGCATTGCGTGCGCATTCATTTTGGTTGAGCATAGCATGTTTTTGTTGCATTGTGCATCTTGTTTTTTTTGTTGGTGTTTCCCTTTCCCCGGTGTGGTTATCCCGCGGAGTACGTGTGTCATCTCTTCATTAGAGTGTCGACCCCTAAGCAGAAAATACCTATCCATTTTAATTTCCCACTGAGTTTATGCCTCGTGGAAAATGTTTGTTTAGCTTTCTTCCCCAACTTTTATCTGGATGGAATTATTCCCCATTTGAGTTATTTCCTCATTGGGTCGAGTCTTGTTTGACCGTTTCTCTCCAGTTTATTCCTGGATCGAACTTTTGGTCTCCTGCAACAGTTACTTTGGTTTGTCCTGGGCTGTGAAACCTGGATGATGAGAAGGTAGTTTTGAGGATTTTTTTTTCTCGGCAGGAATCTATTATTGATCCCCATCAGAAGATGAAGATTTGATTTCCCCGGTAGTGTTTTGATAACACTCTCTTGGTAATTACTTATGCAACTTCATGTGGAAGCCTCTTTATTTGAGCAGCTTGTGTAATCTCCAGAAATTTACCTTCTCAATAAATAACATTTCTCTGGCTCATTCTCAACAGAGAAGTTTATTGTGAAGTGATAGATCCTTATCTGACCAGCTTTTCTGTCAATTGGAATTTCTGTGGAATAATTCCCGATGAGAATTCTATTGCATGGTTTAATCTGCTCGTATCTCTTTTAAAGATCCCCGACAGAGTTGTTAATATCTTTTTTCCAACAAATGGTTGTCTCTTTATTTGAGAAATTTGTTGTGTGATTGGAGTTGCTCAGTAACAAGTAGCTGATGATACATCTCTTTCTCCTATCCAGTGACAGGTAGTCGAGTATGTTTGTCCTACCCAATGTCAGGTAGTTGACCTTTATTTTCTTCTCCTACCCAGTAACAGGTAGTTGACATGTTGTTTACCCTATCCAGTAACCGATAGTTGGTAACCCCTTTCATTCAAGTTTATTATTCCCGCTAAACTACTCAGTAACCAGTAGTTGGTGTTGCTTCTTTTCCTATCCAGTAACAGGTAGTTGATTATATCTCAACGAGTGGATTACTTTTTACCCAGTAACTGGTAGTAAGTAATACATCTCTTTGTTTTCTACCCAGTAACTGGTAGATAACAATTCTCTTGTGTTTTTTGCACTTATTTTCTACTCAGCAACCAGTAGAAAGTATTTTACTTATTCTCTTCGGTTCGAATATCTTCGCCCAGTAACTGGCAGTTGGTATCTCTTTCCCTGTTGAGTTATTTCCTTTCCTTTATCGGAATAAGATCTTGTTTTTTTTTCTTTTTTGTTTTCCCCTGTGGAGTCTCTTTTCTTTTTTTTGCTCCGGTGTTTATTTTTCTCCTGTGGCATTTTCTCCCCACAGTGGTCTTCTGTTTGCATACCATATCATTAGCATAATCATATCATTTTGTGGTCTCTTAGGGCCAAAAATTGGGTTTATTGTTATATTTAAGTCTCTTCTATCTGGTCGAGACAAAGATGTTAATCTTCATATCTCTGGATAGAAGAATCTTAAATAGGGGCAGCTGTAATACACTAATTTTTACCCCTAAGATCCCACTTTTCATTTGCATCATTTGCATACACAAACAAGATCATACTATATGGTTCTAACACCCCTGTTGTTTCTTACTTGCTTTATGTTTGTTTCTATTTACTAACCTCTAACCAAAATACCCAAAAATATTTTACAATTTTTGCTTGTTTTTTCTTCTCTGTGTGATTAAGGTTTTGCAGGAAGATTCATGGCAAAGGAATGACTTGGAATTGAGTGTGGCTATTCATGTGCGGTTAAGGTCAAATTATCAAGGGATTACTTCATTTGCAAGTATTTGCATCAGTGGTCTATTTTCTCAAGAGATGATTATTCAAGGTCAAATTGTCTTGTGTTGAAATCCATTGATTTATCAAGCAGTGTTCTATGAGAAGTTTGGTCCAGATATTCAGAGAATTATGTCAAAAATCAAAACTGATGGCCGATGATTCAATTGCAAATTATTCAGTGGTTCGTCTTTGAATCTATCAGGGTAAAGTCAGAATTTGGTTTAGATGATTGTTGCTTCAGGTGCAAGTAATTCATTGGTCCAAAAGTAGTTGTATTCATTTTATAAGAGATGTGTAAAAAAACAATGAAGGTAGGTTTTGAATAGAAATTGAGAATTCATGCTACGAAACCTTGACCAAAAGCTTTGCTCTAGCCAATACAAACTCACAAGCTCATTTGGAAATCCATGTTACTCAACCTCCTGGAGATATATTGATATTTCTTACTGGTCAAGAAGAAATTGAAACGGCTGAAGAAATCTTGAAGCACCGAACTAGAGGTTTAGGGACTAAAATTGCTGAATTAATTATATGTCCTATATATGCCAACCTACCAACTGAACTACAAGCAAAGATATTTGAACCAACTCCTGAAGGGGCACGAAAGGTTGTCCTTGCCACAAATATTGAAGAAACATCATTGACAATTGATGGAATAAAGTATGTCATTGATCCAGGATTTGTTAAGATGAAAAGTTATAATCCAAAGACAGGAATGGAGTCTTTGCTTGTGTCTCCCATCTCTAAAGCCTCAGCAATGCAACGAGCTGGTCGATCTGGAAGAACAGGTCCTGGGAAGTGCTTCCGGTTATATACCGCATACAACTATCAAAATGATTTAGACGACAGCACGGTACCTGAAATTCAGCGAACAAACCTTGCAAATATGGTCCTGACTTTAAAAAGTCTTGGTATCCATGACCTGTTGCACTTTGATTTTATGGACCCCCCACCTGCTGAAGCTTTGCTGAAAGCCCTAGAACTTCTATTTGTTCTAGGTGCTTTAAATAAGCTTGGTGAGTTAACTAAGGTAGGTAGACGGATGGTTGAGTTCCCTGTTGATCCTATGTTGTCAAAAATGATAGTCGTTTCAGAAAAATACAAGTTTTCAGAAGACATCATTTCTATTGCTGCTATGCTTTCTATTGGAAACTCAATATTTTACCGTCCAAGGGATAACATGTCTGCTTGGTACGATTTGCTGCATTAGAGCTACACCAAATTACATGGGATGATCCTACTTCCATGCTGATGGGGTGATTGACTTTTTTTATCTCTCAGGCTGTTATAGAAAATGCGCGAGCAAATGAAATTTTAAAGCAGGCCGCATTCTTGATACCATTTACAAGCAGGTTTAAACTTTTCACTTCTCAACTAGCTGCTGCTAGGCAAAGACATGGATCTCAGGCTGTATTTACTAGAAACCGGTTCAGAATAAGACGTGATCATATTTTGGAAGATGCTTATAATCAAATGAGTCAGTTGTCAGAGGATGATCTCCAAGGACTGGTTCTGGACAATTATTGCGGCAAGCAAGCACAGCTGCATGTATGATAAATGAGATGATATTTGGCCTATCAGATAAAGCAATTATTGATTTTGCTAGAATGTTTCATAGGTCTCCTTTAAGCAAAGAAGTTCTGGATCAATTATACAAACTTCGATTGTGCTGATCATGAATCTTTCTAGAAGATGCCAAACAATAACAGCTGGTCAATTAAAAGAAGGTTTTGTCATTTTGAAGAGGCAGATCGGCGCGCAAAGTTTGTATTTGAGCTAATGATTGATCAAGCACCACCAGCGTCTTGTGGGAAAGAAGGAATATGAACAATGTGCAAGGGATCTTTATTTTTTCCTTCAGTCATCTGTTTGCTTGAAACTGCTGGCTTTTGACCTCCTGGAGATGCTGCTTTTGTCAGCCTTTCCAGAACTTGACGATGTATTCAAGCAGCTGCATGAAGAAAAACATAAATTTGGTGAAGTAAATATAGTCATTTTCGGCCAAAGTTTGGAGAAACGAAGGTGCTAATGTAGTCTTCCAAGTTACATTTTTGTTCTGCAATTGTTCCCGGGTGCCTAATTTATCTCTGCAACCAGTCTCCTTCAAGGTGCCAGGTTACAGATGAGGAATAGAATGCAAATCCATTTTACAATCTGGCAAGCGTGAATTGGCTGAGGAGTTTCTTGTTTATTTCATTGATCAGGGAAAGAAAGAATGCTTTGCCTCGTGTCTATTTGTTTGCTATGATTTAATACGAGCAGACATTGTTCTTGAACTAGCTTGGATGCACAATATGATTGACTTTGCCTTCCCATACCTCTTGCAGTTTATCCGCGAGTACACCGTTAAAGTTGACGAACTAGTGAAAGACAGAATTGAAGCACAAAATGAAGTGAAGTTCAAAGAGAATGAAAATGGACAACGAGATCAGCAGTTAACTGAACTCTGAATGAACTTCGATTGATGATGATGGTGCTGGTGATAAAGAACTTGTTACTGCTATTATTTCTGTTCGATAAACTCAAAAGATTAACCATACACTTAAAGTGCAGCTCTTCGCTATACTGCTGCGGCAACATGTCCTGCGGGTGAAATTAATGCCTCGAGACAAGTACTTAAGTGGCGCATCTCTCGCGTTAAGTTAGCCTTAATAAACTGTCTGCAGAATAAGAAAATGATTGTCGTCGTCAACGCACTCTCACATTTTAACTGCAAAAGATCAACAATCCCTTATAATCTGAACCGTTTGAAGTTTTGGGTGCAATTGTTAAGATAAGGCTCGGGCGTGTGCAATAATGTCATTATTTTGGGTTGTAATTTGTCAGCTAGCTGAAGCTGAAGCAACGACGACATCAAGAAGCGGCAGGAAATAGAGTTCTCGGTAACAGAAGCTCTGTTTCTAGCCAGACTATTTTCACGTATTCAAGCCATCAACCAAGCCATATTCACAAGCTGCAGCAAAAAAAATGGATAGCACATGAGCCAGCTAAAAAAATTATATCCACGTCATATATTTGAAAGTGAGCTGAAATCAAAAGTAGAAATCCATGTCACATTCAAATTACAACAAAAGCTAAAAAATATCAAAATGACATGAAAAAAAATATCACAACAAGTCACGTTCAACTTGCATCACAAAACGCACAGAAAAATACACAAACGGCAACCATTTTTCACTCATTCTCATCTATAAATACAATCCACCTCTCACTCATTTTCTCAAGCTTGAAAAGCCAGAAAACCTCTGCAGAAAACTCACCAATACTCATCTTCAAGCTTCACCCAATTCAACTCTCCTTTCGTTCACAACCTTTCCATACAAAATCTCACCATACTTCAATTTCATTCAACAACAACAACAACAATTCGCATTCACAAAAGCAAGAAGAAGAATATTGAAGCTAAACTCACCATTTTTGAAGGTATTGGAGCTTTGCCGATGAATTCTCGTCTCTGATCTCGTTTCATATGAGCTCTGTTGGTTGAAATTTTGTGTATATTTGGATTCACCTTGTGATTTTGGTTGAGATGATACCAAAACGGAGTTTCGTCGTTCCGATCCGTTGGATTTTCGATTTGCCGTCCGTGATGAATAGTGTCACGTTTGCTTTCCATTGAAAGAGATGATGAAGTTGTTCTGATTCTCATTTCTTTTCTTTTTATTTTAGTTTTATTGTTTTTTTTCATTATTTATTTTTTTTTGGGCTGTGAGGCCTTTTTACTATCATCACTACTTTTTTACTTTAAAACCTCCATTTTTTTTTCAATTTCCTTTTAATTTTTTTTTCTAACATTTGTTTTTTCTTTTGAAATAATTTCTTAAAATACATTTTGTTTTGGATCTTTAATATTGATAAGATTTCATCAATATCAATGGACTTTGGGTGTCGATTTTATCCACCAAGAGAGGTGATTGATATTGATGATGATTTAATCGATTTAAGATTCAAATTGTGGTTTCTTTTCATTTTAGTTCTTATTCTTCTTCTTTTTATTTTTGATCGATGAAATCTGTGGATCATAGATTGTTGATTATCAAGGTTGTTTAATCTTCATTATTTCAAATCTATGGACGAATAATCATTGAGATAATTCTCCGTACTTTGGAATAGTGATAGATTACCTTTGATTAATTGATGAAAAATCTTGATTATGATGAGATCACTACCTCTTTTCTTTTTGTGTGGCATGTTTTAGGAGAGTGATTTACATATCATTTCTCTAACATGTATTAACACTAACATTTTATTGACCGGCCTCAGATAGTCGTGGTTTCTACATAAACCCGATTACGATTGCTTAACATAGCGCTAAGGTGTCCCTTAATCGGAAAATGATCATTCGTGGCTCAAACTTATATTTAAAAGTCCAAGTATGATTAGTTGCTTGTCTTAAGTCCAATACCTATGAAAATCATTGTTAGGAGGCTTTGATTCTATCAATCCTCTAATGAGTTTTCATTAACCTTGGTTTAAGTGCAAGAATTAATCATCATTGATCATATGTTCTAACCACTAATTACTAATTCACTAACAATATCCTTGTTTAATTTTGTTTATATTCTCTTCTTACTCCTTATTTTTTACTTTTATGCTTCCATATTATCATTTCATATCATATCTTTGTTTATGTTTATGTCATTTCTCTTTTGTCCACTTGGACCATACCTTGTTCAAAACACTAATAAAGGATAAAAAATATCTAAAAAACTTGGTGTTGTTAACTTTGTGGTTATGCTCTTGGACTACTCTTAGACCTTGGACTTCATGGACCTTTGGACTTAGAATTAGGACTCTTATTCCTATGCTTGGAGTATTGTGGATCTTAGCCTTTATTTGGCTCGCTCATTAGCTTATGCTTTAAATCAGATGGAATTCTTTTTTGCTTGCTATGGAGTGTGCTACAAGTCGGTTAGATCTTTCTTACCTCTAGCTCTTATTTTGGTTTCTAGGATAGTCACTTCATCTCCTTCCCTTCTTAAATTTTCAAAACTTTCTCCCTCTTTCAAAACCTTCTTGGTTTCAAACTTCAAAACCGCTTTCGCAATAAAACCTTGACTTTCGTCAAGTGAATTTGAAACTTTTTTTCTTCTTAATAAAAGTCAATCAATGTTAATCATGCTTTGACCAATTTCAAAAGACATAAAAAATACAAAAACTCATCAGCTCTTTTTGTGCCTTTATGCACTTTTTCACTTTAAAACTTTTCATTAAAGTTTAGACATGATTCATTTCTATAGTTGAGATGTAATTCTCCTATTTCCCATATTATTAAGACTTTTACATTTCCACGTTGATGTTGAGTGATAGTCTTGTTGATAATCCAAGCAAATCCTCCATCTTTATGTGACGCAGATGTTGTCTTAATACTCGTGGGTGAATAGTCGCAGTTTTCTCCTTAAAATGACTATTTGTCTTTACATCTAAAATCAATCAAAACCAACAAATTTTTGTCATTTGTACCACTAACTACGGGGTTTTGATCCTATATTGCACTTTATGGGTACGTAGGCATGAGGCGATAAGCCTCTCCAAACACAAAAAATCTAAAAAAATAATTCTCTTCTCATCTCCCCAATCTCTTTTCAAACAAACCATTTTCAAACCAAAAAACATAAATATTTCAAAGGGCTCCTATAGAGTACTATAGACGTTTTGGGTGCTAACACCTTCCCATTGCGTAACCAACCCCCTTACCCCGATCTCTGTTTCTTGTTCTCGTTTTAGAACTCTTTGGTTTTGTTCACTCTTTTTCCTTTCCTTGATTTGGATAAAATAAAAGTGCGGTGGCGACTCTTGTTTTTTTGAGTTAAGTTAATTAATAACTTACGCTCACGATTTTTACCGCTACACCTAGGCATAACCAACCCCCGATCCCCGAATCTCTTAGCGTGGTTGTTACATCACGCAAAAGGTCTTTCTTTCTTTAACCTTTCTTTTGGATAAATCAAAATCCGGTTGTGAATTTAATGAATTAAGATTCAAGTTAATTAATAGCTTAACATCTGATTCTCACCGTAACAGAAATGGCGACATCACTGGGAAATAGCTTAAAACTTGAGGGTTTAGCCTATTTTGTATGATTGTATGAATACTTGCTTACATGTGTATTTGTGAATATATTTGTATTCTATGCTGTGAACATTGGGTATCATGAGTGGTGAGATAAGTCCTAACTTGGACATGAGTGCATATATGATAGGATGTGATATGATCAATAGTTGATTTTTGGGAGTAGTCCTAACAAGTCTGACATATGATGTAATCACACTCAGTTGAGACCTCCTTGAGATATTTGATGATGTATGAGTAGTCATGCATTTCATTAATTGTTTCAACCTGAGAGCCCGTGAAACTGAGGACCTTTAGTTACCCACTTACCCCAATTGGCCTTTTTAGGACGTAGTTCGGAGACTATGAAGGAGTACAATGGAAACTTTAGTTACATATGACTCTGGGAACTCTAAATAGAACCTGTTCTACAGGTACAATGGAAACTTTAGTACATGTCCTTTTGGGGGGTATACCTTGGATTCATTCTTGTGACCCCAAACCTAGGACCTTTGCTTGTTAGCATTTGCATGTGTATGTTGTGTGTGCATCATATCATCATATTATCATAGCATCTCATCTTCGTGCACTGGTTTTGTAAAACTCAGTCACTTTCTTTTTGCGAAACCCTAGTTATCATGGATTTTGGGAAAAGAAACACTAAGAAATATAACTTCAAGAAATATGACACAGTGGAGTTGAGAAAGCTAGGGAGAATGGTATCCAAAGACTTTGGGAAGAAGTATGGAAAGCTTCTGAGCATCGTGAAGACTAGGGTGGAAGAAGGGGTTCTCAACATCTTGGTTCAATTCTACGATCCGTTGCACCACTATTTTACCTTCCCAAATTATCAGTTAATGCTAACATTAGAAGAGTATTCCTACTTCATTGGAATTCTCGTGAAAGATAAGAAACCTTTCAGTGGTTTAGAGAAGCTACCCTCAGCAAAGGAAATTGCTGACATACTCCATCTAGAAGTTTCTAAGGTCAAAGCCAATCATTCTTCAAAAAATAGGGTCAAGGGTTTTCACTCTGCTTACTTATTGGGAAAAGCTACCTACCTTTCCTAGAGGGAAGTATGGATGCATTCAAAGCAATTATGGCTCTCTTAATCTATGGTTTAGTATTGTTCCCAAAGGTAGAAGAATTCGTCAATTCAACTGCCATCGCAATATTCCTGAGTGGTAACCCGATGCCCACTTTGTTAGGTGACACCTATCATTCCATTCATTGTAGAACTCTTCAAGGTAGAGGAACTACCAATTGACGTGTTCCTTTTCTATACAGATGGTTTGTCAATCATCTACCAAGGACATATGCCTTCAGAGAAAATCCTAATGGTTCGAGGTGGTATCAGCAGATTATGTCTCTAACTCAAGCAAACAATCATTGGTATGATCCAGCCTACGACCAAGGAGTATACATTGAAAATTATGGTTGTTTCCCAAATGTACCACTATTAGGAGTACGAGGAGGGATCAATTACAATCCTGCCTTGGCCAGACATCAATTTGGATTCCCAATGAAGGATAAGCCTAACAACATCCTTTTAGCTGGTTTCATCTACCTTAACACCAGAGGAAAGTTTAAGAAATAGTACAATTGATGCTTGGAAGAACATCCGAAGAAAAACCAAAGCCGACCTTGGGAAGAGGAACTGTGTAGCTTTTGAGCCATTCACTCGGTGGGTCCAATCTAGAGCTCGTGATCTCAAGATGCCTTACCTTCCTAAGAAAAACACGCAGATTGTAATCACGTCATCTTCTACAATTCCCGTTGAAACTATGGAGGAGTACCAAGAGGTTCTTGAAAGAACAAAGCTTGAGAGAGATATGTAGGAAGGAAAGTACCATACTCTTCATGCTGAAAAGACATAATTGCAGAGAGAGTTACAAGACAAAGATGAGTTGATTGGTTGGCCCGAAAGACGTCTGACTGACGGAGATGCGACAAAGGAGAATTTATTTTTCTCTAGTGTCAAACCTACACAGAGTACTCATGAATATTCGAATATCCCACCTACTTCTGGCGCTTGGAAGGGAATAGAAGACATGTTGGTGATGGAGAATACTATGCTGAAAAGACTGAAGAGGACGCGCGAATAGGATTCTTGTCAGATTTCCTAACCGTAGAGCCTATGTCTTCTTCTCTGATGTAGCCTCACACTTCTTGGGTTATATTTCAAAATTTGTAACTTTTCCCAACATCAATGAAATAAGGGTTTTGCTTTAATTATGTTTTGAGTTTTGTAAAACGAGTTGTGTCTTTGCATTGTGTTGCACCCCAAAATTTGACCAACATTTATTTACCTAGCTTGTGGTTCATCTCATTCATCATCTGCATTTCATTGATATGTGTGCAGTAGGCCAAGAGGTATGAGTACCAATCAAGACTTTGAAGCTAGCCAAGAAGGTTATTCAGATGATTAAGGGTTGATATCCTTGTCAGAGAAGTCAAGAAATCCTCAGAGAGATTGGTTGAAACCAAGGTTGTGTGTCTCATAACTTGAGAGTTGTGGGGGGATCCTCAGATAATTTTGAGGCTATGAGGATGGACTTTAAGCTTTGAGAGAGCTTATGAGATGTCTTGAAAGCCATCATGAAGCCTAGAGAGGTCATTGCACAAGATTCAGAAGACTTAGCCATGAGTGGTATAATTAGGGTTTGACTGGGTCAACCCTAGGTCAACTGATGATTTGGAGAGGGTTGAGACCTAATCCAAGAGCCATGTGATCATGGATTGATGCATTGAGATGCTATAAGGATGATTCCTAGGCCAACTCATCATGATTGAGGAGTTTGAGAAGTTTTAAGCTAGGGTTTCTAAGGCTCAACAGTGTAAAATCCCCTAGTTTGATCCCTATCTTCAAGGCAGTTTAGCTCAAGATGTGATTGTCATCTCATCTTACCCCCAACATGAATGTTGTATAGCTTTCTCTTAGCTTTAATTTTAGTACTAGAAGTCCTTGATAGGATTTGTAGAGCTCAAGTTATGACTTTGACAAGTTACAGGTCATCTGAGGTATGTGAATCTGGGTTCTTGAAAATCACCCAACTTGCATCCAACTTTTGCCCAAGTAGGATGATTCCTATGAACTTTTGGTAAACATGAATGTTGTTCTTCATCTTCTTAGCTTTCTAAAGAGTACTAGAAGTCCTTGATAGGATTTGTAGAACTCAACTTATGGCTTTGACAAGTCAAGGGCATTTTGGTCATTTGGAGATTATAGGTCATTTCAAGCATAAGGCCATATCTCCTATTTCCAAGCTTCAAATGGAAGAATCTTCAACATCAAACTTGCTTAGAATGATGTTTTAAGGCTAGTAGGGAGGTTATGAGGTGTTGAAAAGGCTTGTAGCAAAAAGTGATAAAAATGACCTAAAATGGAGGCATAAGTTAAATAAGTTCAAGTTGGATATTGGAAATCCCAAGTTACACATCCAAACCATGGCATATAATAGGTCATTTTGACTCTAAAAGACATTCTAAAAACAATGGTTGAGCCACTTCTTTGAATTGAGGCCTAGATCATGGGGGCTGCTTTGGAAATTGGTTGCTTGCATCTTAAGGTTCAAATGCAAAACATAAGGAAAGGCAATGTATGAGCTTGCTAAGTATCTTAACACATCCTATATCTCTTCTAGGGAGATTTTCAAGTCAGTTACAAGGGATGCAAGGGCTATGTCATGAGGTGAGGCATGAGATGAATGAATTCATAAACTCATGACATGAGAATCCCAATTTCTCATTGGATGGTTCCAGATGGTTCTAGATGATTCTAACCCACTCTATATAATGTATAGAACTTGCTCAGATGCAAGGTTGGTGTAAGATTTGAGAGAAGAGAGAGTTAGCCATTGCACTTGCTTCCATTGCAAGTTGAAAGCAAAATCCACATTCTGATTCAATTCCATTCATTCTTTCAATCTAAACACATTCCTATGATCATAGTGAAGCTGTGCAAACCAATTTGAGAGCAAAACCAGGGAGATTTGAAGAGTTGGCATTTGGATTTTCAAGATTGCCAGTCACCATCGAATTCTGAGATTCAAGCATTCTCCATCAAAACTTTTGCAAACAGTAGCAAGATCATCATTCAAGGATCGATTCTGAATAGTTTGAAGGCTTGCAGTGAAGGTTTACACCATCTGTTAATCAAGATTCAACAGGTTAGTAACTTTTCTTCTACACCATGATTTAGGCATGATTAGCAAGAATTGTTAGGTTAGAACGGTTAGAGACCAATAGGAGGTGGATTCTGAACAGTTTGGGAGCAATTGGTGAGGTTTCAGATAGTGTCACCATTTTTGTTTGGACCAAGAACTCGAGTTATGGTGAGCTATAGCATGAATTAGATATCAAGAATCAATCAGTGTGAGTTGGTGATCATGTTGAGGTAATTAATAGCAAGAATTGTTGAAGTTGATGTCTGAGCCTATCTTTGATCTTGGATCTGGTTTAGAGATTTAGGATGTTTCAATTGATTTTAAGACCATGGTTAGATTCGGCATGAAATTCTGGACAGATTAGGGTTTGGAATTTTGGTTTTTCATGGAGAATTGATGAGGTTCGAGTTTGGTGAAGATGGAGCTTGAAGCTCTGAGTTTCCATGGATGCTTCAGTTAGAACCCTAGCTAGAGGTAGAAGATGAGGCGTGGCCATCAGATCATGTTAGACTCATTGACTGAGTGGGGAATCCAACGGCTGGGATTCAATCTCGCTTGAAGAGGGAAAATCTGAAGACCATGAAACGCATCGTTTCATTAAAAGGGGGATTGGGATGGATTGATATTCATACCCCGAGTCATGTCCCATTGGATTTTGTACTGATTTTCCTTACTTTTTGCACCGTATCCTTTTCTTTTTTCTTTATGTTTTTTTAATTGATTTTCTGATTAGAATTGGGCCTAGCGCGCCTTACTGTCTGCACCCCCATTTTGAGCCCATTGCATAAATGAACTGTCTGGCATTGCTATTCACACCAAGGTTCTCATATTTTAATTTCTTTTTCTCCATTTTATTTCAATCTTTGAAAAATCATAATAAATAGAAAATTAATGATTTTTGCATGGGGATTTTTTCTCCCATTTCATATTCATGTCTAGAAAATTATAAAATCAAAATATTTGAATTTCATGTATTTTAAATATTTTTTTGTGTATTTTCTCTTTTAATAGCTTTTTAATTCTTTTATCTTGATGCATAGATTTGTAGAATTTTGTTTAGCTAGTTCCTTTTGAATTTTTAGGCCATTCTTTTTAGGATAATTAGATTAAGACTTCAGCTCCCCCCTGGATTTATTCCATAATTTTGTGATTAATTTTAGGTTAGTTTTGATTAGGTGACTTTAGGTTGTGTGGAATTAGGTCAATCCTTAACATAGGTCCACAATAACACTAGAATTTTGGGTTTCTAGGTCAAGGTAGATATTGGGACATATGGGGTATTAAGGGTAGGTATATAGGATCCCCTAGGAATTATATTAGATTTTAATATAGTAGTATACTATTTTTAGATGATTTTTGTAGTTGATGATTGTTTGTGTTGCCCTTGTGGGCTTGTATTTATGTTTGCTTTGCTTTGTGGGCTTGGTGAGCTTGGTTTTTCTTTGTGGAGCATTGTGGAGCATAGTAGAAGACTTGAAGATTGATTGAGGATCTTGAGAGCTTGAGATCTTGTTTGTTTTGTTGTTGTTTTAGGGTTAGGGATTAGGAAGAGCTTAGAATTAGTTAACTTCATTCTTAAACATGGATGGTATCTTTTACCTCCATTCCTCCCCATGATTCAAAGTCCTTCCATGGTATACACCTCTCTCCTTGGGAGGGATAAGTGATGGTACCTAGGAAGTAGAACTTTTGAGGGAACCATTCCTTTGATGTTGAACCCTTATAGGTCACCTTTGGTGGTCAATAAGCAGTTTAACACCCTAACTTATCCAGTTAAGTGATTTCCTCTGGTTTGAGTATCTTGAGAGATCTTAAGCTTGAGTGTGAAGATGAAGACTTCATTGAAGAGTATGGAAGAGGATGAATCCTTGAGCATTGCCATTCCAGCTGAGGCTTGAAGAGCAATAAGAGCAAGTTGATGCTTGAAGACCCACTGAAGATCCAGTAAAGACTGAATGAAGAGCTGTGGCTTAAAGATGGAAGGATGAAGTTGATACTTCTAAGTGATTGAAGATTACTCTGAGAAGCTGAAGCTTGCAGGAAGAGAAGACCAAGTTGAGACTGGTATAGCAAAGAGAGCTTGAGATCTTGAAGACTAAGTTGATACTTAGGAAGAGGATTCAATTGAGATTGATTCTGAAGAGCTGAAGCTTGAAGATCAAAGGAAGTTGATACTTACTTTGATGCTTGGAGATCCTGAAGGAACCAAGCTGATACTTGGGGTTATTGGTGAAGCCTGAAGGTGGAACTGATCAAGAAGCTGATGCTTAAAGAAGAAGATAAGTTGAAACTTATGTTAAAGGGTTGAAACCTGGAAAAGCAAATTGATGTTTGTCAAGAGGGATTGAAGTCCGAAGACTGAGTTGCTGTTGGAAGAGCTGAAGCTTGGAGTTGAGAGAGGAGTTGATCTACTTTCTTATCTTTTTTTCTTTGCTGTATTGATGTGTTTTGTTTGATTTGCTTGATGCATTAGAATAAGTCCATATCTAGACTAGGTGGAATCTAGGAGCATGATTGCACTAGAGGTTGAGTTGCTCCCTCTGCTTGTATTGTTACTGTGTGGCTTTGCTTGCGGGTATTCGGTAGAGCCCAGCTCCCTTGCCCATGTGGTTTGTTTTGCTTGATAGCATGCCTTTATTTCTTCTGTATGATTGCAGTTTACTGTTTGCTTGATAGCATGTTGTTTACTTTCAGTATGATTACTGTTATTCATTCTGGCTTGAGGTTGAGACGAGCTTGTGGAGGCTGAAGCCCCACACACATTTCCTCCCTCACTTGCATTGCATGCATTTTACTGTTTAAGCTGATGCTTTGTCTGTTTTGGTGTATCATTGACATGATCCCTTAGGACTCTCATTTCCTTTGATAAGGAATTGATGATAGAACTTTAGGTTGAAACCTATGCATGACAACTTCTAGGAGTTCCCTGTTCAAACCTCAACCATAGGATGAATCCTTGGCATGACAACAGTAGGACTTGATAGTCTCCCTCCTAGTTGGGCCCGTTCTCTTCTCATCTCAAAACAGCCTAAGATACAGTAATCATGAATGATTTCTTTCGTACGTTACGAGCCTTAAGCTATCTGGGAAAGGATTGTGGGAGAGTTTCTTTTCCACAGTCTGGATGTTTAGTATTGTACCCTTTGGGTGACATGCGACACATTCACTCTCAGGTCATAGTCTCTAGTGCGATTGAAATTGCAAACACAATAAAAAACACTTCTTCCGTAAAAGACAGGAAGTAATGCGTAGTGTCCCGAACTACGTAAGCTCTGATCTCTCATACCTGTTGAGAGTACGTAGGCACAATACTGATGTATTAGCGAGCTACCTTCCCCATAACCCGCCGTAGGTCGAACTACGTTGACTCTGATTTCTCGTTCTCTGATGAGAATATGTAGGCATAAAGTGCGACGCTTTGCCGAGTCAGTTTCTTTTCTTTTTTTAAGCCAGCCTTGATAGGTAGATAGATAAAACCAACCCGTCCAAATAAACACAACAAGCGTGGATCCCGTCGAGTACGACGGACGTGAGGGGTGATAATACCTTCCCCTTGCGTAACCGACTCCCGAACCCAGACAATGGTTGCGACGACCTTGTCTTACCCTTTTTTCGTCAGGTTTTTCCGATCGTTTCCTTTCCCGTTCTGAGGGATAAATAACGAAAGGTGGAGACTCTTGTGTTGTGCCGGCACCTTATTTTCACGAAAGCGACAGCTGGCGACTCTGCTGGGGAACGAACCCAGAATCTCTGGTTCTCCGGTTCCCCTATGCGAGTCAATCCTAGCGCTTGTATGATTACTTGTTGGGTTGTGTTTATTTATCGCATTTTATTTTCAGTATGATATGATTATCTGTGCTATTGTGGGAAGGGGCATTCTGATGAGTGAGAAGCCAGACCCAGGCTTGAGTGCACCATAGACTTAGAGTGGAAATTAGTGGGCACGTGCTTGCTTTGCAGGCACTAGTGTCTCATGAAATCCACGCTCAGACGAGGTTCTCCCGGTTGGCTTCTCTTTCAACCCTTTGGGTTGAGACGGTTGCTGGTTTGGGGATTGTCGACTCTGGGGACCGATCATTTGTGATTCAGCTGAGTGAGGCCGCTTCATGAGCTGGTGATGCCACACCTTCTGGGTATCGTATCACCCCTCTTGAATGTCTGTGACGCTGATGAACGCATAGGATGCCGAACTTGAGTCAGTTTAGGTCCATACCTGTGAGCAGGGTTGGGTTCATTGCAGGAAACTTTGACCTTCAGACCACCTAGTTTTCTTGACAGTGAATCAGTTTTGTTGGTACCGGAGTTTCTCATTTGCAGATATGTTTGTTCTTGATACAACAGGTTTTGACCAGAGGATCTTATCATCAGATGTGTATTTGTTCTTGATAGAGCAGAGTTTTCTTCATCAGTTGTTTGTTCTTGATAGAGCAGATTTTTGATTGGGGTCTGAAGATCTCATCAGCAGATGTATGTTTGTTCTTGATAGAGCAGATTTTTGATTGGGGTCTGAAGATCTCATCAGCAGCTGTATGTTTGTTCTTGACAGAGCATATTTCTTGGTCCTACATCAGAGGTCCTTATTATCAGACATTTGTTCTTGACAGAGCAGAATTATGATCCTATGTATATGGCCCTATCAGATGGTGGTTCTTGACAGAGCAGATTTGTGGTCTGGTACCAGGGTTTACTTCTCATCAGATGCAGTGGTTGTTCTTGATAGAGCAAGATTATGGTTTTGTTGATACAAAATCTCCACAGCAGTTGCCTTTGTCTCCTATTGCATGATTGCATTTTGCATTACTTTGCATACTCATTTGCATTTCATTAACGTGTGTCTGTGTTACAGGTACCATTTTCCCCGATCCAGGATTTCTTGCCTCCTATTGTATTGTTATGGGCTCTTTGAGGAAGACCGTGGCTTACAAGTTCCCTGCCCCTGATGTGGTTAAGCTGACTGGTTTGATAGCTTTAGCAGATGATTCTGTGAGGGATGAGTTCAGAAAATCTTACGGTAGGTTGCTCAGTTTGGTTCATAAACCTTCTGCGCTCGAGGTGAATGGGTTGCACACTCTGTTGCAGTTCTACGACCCTCCGTTGAGATGTTTCACTTTCCAGGATTTTGTTCTCGCACCAACGCTGGAAGAACATGCTGATTTGCTAGGCATACCTATCAAGAGGCAGATGCCTTTTGTTCATATGGATGTTGCGCCTGATCTGGCTGGTTTAACCCCTTCACTTCATCTGGATGCCTCTGAGTTGGTATTGACTAGTTGGAACAAGGTTCCCGGGTTCTCCTTGCAGTTTTTAGTGGGTAAGGCTCAGCAGTGCGCCAAGGACGGATGTTGGGTCGCGTTGAACGCCATCCTTGCTCTGTGCATATATGGTATCATTTTGTTCCCCAATATGCCCGATTTTGTGGACTTCGATGTGTTTCATATCTTTGCTTCAAGGAATCCAGTCCCTACCTTGATAGGAGATGTCTACCATTCTATCCACTACAAAAACGAGAACAGGAGGGGTAAGAACGTCTCATGCTGTGTACCCTTGCTTTATAAATGGCTTGATAGTCATCTACCCAAGAGGGGTCCTTTTGTTGCGGCTGCAGCCATAGCTGAGTGGTCCGAGCGGCTGATGAGCTTATCTGCAGAGGATATTGACTGGTTCGACAGAGATATGTTGGGTACTGAGGTGATCTTCAGTTGCAGCGGGTTTCCAAACGTGCCTTTGATAGGCAGGAATGGCTGTATAAACTACAATCCGTCGTTGTTGGTCCGACAGTTCGTGTACGCTTTGAGAGCTCCGCCGAAGGAGGAAGAGGTACCGGAATCTCTGTACCTCACTGGTCTTATAGAGGGGGATCTGTTGTCTAAGCTTCATCGCGCCTGGAATTGTGTCAGTAAGCGAGGAAAGCCATTGCTGGGAAAAAGCAACAATCAAGCCTACCCTCCGTATTTGACTTGGATCAGAGCCAGAGTAGATGCTATAGGGATGCCGTTTTCTCATGCCAAGCCAAAAATCCCTCAAATGATGGAAGAGCCGGCTACTGTGCCCATTCAGCAGCATAATCAGGTGTTGGCCGAGTGAGATGAATTGAAGCGGGCAAATGAGGAACTGGAGGAAGAATTGGCTCAGCTCCGAAGCGAGAGGAACGAAGTCGTTCATTCCTTCAAAAGGTAGACAAAGCTGGTGAACCGGCTGGGGACAGACCTGACTAAGCAGATAGCCGAGCGTGAGCGCATGGGTCAAGACTTCAAAGCTGTCAACGATGTACTGGCTATGAAGAAGCAGCACTTGGACGAGGCATATCAGAGGATATCCAAGTTCAACCAGCACTGGAAGGCTTCCCTGGCCACCAGCAAAGAGCGGGAGGATAAGCTGATGCTACAGATCTCCAAGCTGGAAGCCCAGGTGAAGGACAGTGAGAAGAGGTTTGATGAAGAAACCGCTCGCAGATACGCCGCCGAAGGCCAGCTCAACAAAGCTCTCGCTAACCTGAAGGAGCGCAAACTGACGTTTGAGTCCAAGAAGCGGAAGTTAGAAGATTGCTTCGGCGAAGGAGCATGGGAAGGTTCGGTCGAAGGACTTCAGTACACCATTGTGCAGAGGGAATTACTCGTCGAGGGGTTACTCACTTTGCCGGATCATCCAGAAACGAAGGAGTTGTTGGAAGAGTATCGCGCTCGTGGCCGTACTTGACTATTTGTATTCCTTTTGTTTTGATCATTGTTGTATGCTGACCATCACCAGGCTTGTTGGCTGAGGTCACGCTGTTGATTCACCTTGTACTCGCTGATGCTATGTACTGCCTTGATAGGCTTTCTTCATATATGAGATTGTTGTTTCCATGATTGGACTCGGACTTCTTCTTATTATCAGCACTGGCACTCAGGCACTAGGATCGGGGGAATCTCCCTAACGCACAGACACACGCATGCATTTGCATGAAGCATTTGCATGACGAGCATTTTCTCGTTTTTCCTAACCCTTTTGTGTTTTACAGGTTGTCACAGGTTTTTTCAGGTTGTCCCAGGTTGTTTCCGGTGGTTCCAGGATTGATCAGAGATCAATTCACCGCTATCCTACTAGAGCTAATCAGACCAGGATCATGGAGCAAGTGCAAACTGATGTTCAGGAACTCCGCGAAAGGATGGATCGCTTCATGGAGCTCATGCAAGCGGTCGCCAATGGCCAGGATCAGCTCAGAACTTTGGTTCAACCTTTGATCTCAAGGGTTGATAGCAGCGGCGTACTTCATGGTGGGACCGTGCCTACTCCTCCACCAGTTGAAACTCCACAGAATGGTGTTCCCGTGACCGGGGGCAACGGCAGTGCTAATGGCAATGTGATGGCCAACATCGGACTCAATACGACGGGCGTCGGTAATGGGAGTCTGGGAGCTAACGTCAATATCGGGCCGGGCAACGGCAATGCAGGCGTCGGGAATCTGTTTGTGCCTCAGCCATGGCTAGAGGATCATCAGGACGATGTGTTCTCTCAGAAAGGTGCTGAAGGGGAGCTGAATGCTGAAGCGCGGCTTAGATTCAAAGCACTTGAAGATAAAATGAGAGACATCGAGAATCAGAATACTTTGGGCGTTGATATGTCCAAGCTGGGATTAATTGCTGATTTCAAGGTGCCTCCTAAGTTCAAGGTACCCGACTTTGAAAAATATAAGGGCACCACTTGCCCTCGTGTCCACCTGAGATCGTATTACAGGAAGATGTTTGCTCATTCCGAAGACGAGAAGTTGCTGATGCACTTCTTCCAAGACAGTCTTTCCGGGCCATCCCTTGAGTGGTACATGGGTCTGGAGCCCACTAGTGTGCGCACATGGAAGGATCTTGCTAAAGCATTTGTGCACCACTACCAATACAATAGCGACTTGGCCCTGAACCGAGTCCAGCTGTAGAACCTGTCCCAGAGGAACAATGAAGGGTTTAAGGAATACGCCCAGCGGTGGCGTGAGTTGGCAGCCAGGGTTCAGCCGACGATGGTTGAACGAGAGCTCGTGCAGATGTTTGTAGCCACCCTCCCAGGGGTTTACTATGAAAAGTTAGTCAGCGGTATGTCTGGGAAGTTCTCAGATCTCATTATCATGGGTGAGCACGTCGAGAATGGGATCAAGATCGAGAAAATTCAAGGTGAGTCATCCTCAGCTGGAGGAGGCGGAAAGAAACCTTATGCTGGCAAAAGACGGGAAGGAGAAACGAGCGCTGTGACCAACGCTCGAAGGAAGGGCAAAGGCCCTCAGCAGCAAGTGGCCAGTATAAATATCCTGGCAGCTCCGCAGCAGCAGCAGCAACCGAATCAACAGGGATACAGGAAGTACCAGAATCGGGCATCTTTGGCAAACCGTCACTTCGAGGCACCGCCCATGTCGTACGCGCAACTCTTGCAGACTTTACTTCAGCTACAGTTGATCCAGAAGAGGACGATGGCTCCCTTGACAGGGGCACCTCCGCCAGGGTACGACGCCAATGCCACTTGTGATTTCCACTCAGGGGCACTAGGCCACACAATCGAGAACTGCAAAGCCTTCAAGCATAAGGTGCAGGACATGGTGGATGCCAAGATCATCAACTTCTCCGATAATGTGCCCAATGTCACGAAGAATCATATGCCGAATCATAGGGGAGGTGGTGTGAACGCCATTATCGAAGAAGAGAGTGCAGATTTGTTGACTGATGTCAGAGATCTAAAGACGTCGCTTAGCTTCGTTAAAGCTAAGTTGCTGAAAAGAGGGTTCTTTCCAGGTTGCGGAGAGTTATGCATGGACTGTGCTACACGTTCTGATGGATGTGAGCAGTTGGTCGAAGGAATTCAAAGTCTGATGACTGAAGGGATTCTGCAGTTTAGCTGGAGGGCTGAAAGTGGATCAGGAGAGGTAGTGCTGAAGCAGGCCGGTGAAGTCGCCACCATCACCATCCCTCGCCGGCCGATAACTATTTCTGCGCCCAGACCGCCCACAATTACTATCACCAAAGCTGGGCCGATACCCTTCGAGAGTACTAACGCTGTTTCGTGGCATTATGGGGCTGAAGTCTACTGCAAAAGACAGAGGTTGGAGCTGGAACCGTATGGGTCGACTGTGGGGAACCTTGCAGGAGTCAGTGGTATCACTCGCAGCGGAAGAGTGTTTGCACCACCAGAGGTCGTGGCGGATAAAGCGATCAGAGCTGATACGGCCGATAAAGGTAAAAGTAAAGTCATTGAAGAGGCCCCGTCTGGGGTAGAAAAAGACTTGCTTGTTAAAGATGTCGAGGAGTTCATGCGGTTGATTAAAAAGAGTGACTACAAGATTGTAGATCATCTCCATCAGACGCCCTCGAAGATTTCCATTCTAAACTTGTTGATGTGTTCTGAAGCACACCGCAACGCGCTGCTGAAGGTGTTGAACGCCGCATCTGTACCGCAAGAAATATCGGTAAATCAGCTAGAAGAGGTCGTAGCCCACATAAATGCTGGGAATGGGCTAGGGTTCACAGACCTGGAGCTGACGCTGAAGGGGAGGAATCACAATAGCGCCCTGCACATCTCGATAGAGTGTAGGGGCACGATTATGTCGCACGTATTGGTGGACACAGGTTCATCACTTAATGTTCTTCCGAAGAAGGCATTAATGAAGTTGGATACTCGTGGAGTGATCTGCAC
The DNA here is from genome assembly GCA_963859935.3 of Lathyrus sativus. Taxonomy (NCBI): domain Eukaryota; kingdom Viridiplantae; phylum Streptophyta; class Magnoliopsida; order Fabales; family Fabaceae; genus Lathyrus; species Lathyrus sativus. The sequence continues at coordinate 231,918,154 of OZ012738.1, forward strand.
ACCCAGTGATCTGGTTGTGAAGGCGTTCGATGGGACTAAACGCCACGTTTTCGGGGAGGTGACCCTACCGATCCAAGTCGGTCCGAAAACATTCAACGCGGTCTTTTATATTATGGACATCATGCCTGCCTATAGTTGTCTCTTGGGTCGGCCGTGGATCCATGCTGCTGGTGCCGTGACCTCCACGTTGTACCAGAAGCTCAAATATGCTGTCGGAGGAAGCATCGTAACCGTTTGTAGCGAGGAAGACATAATGGTGAGCCATTTGTCGTCCTTCAAGTATGTGGAGATGGATGGAGAAATCCATGAGACTCTATGTCAAGCGTTCAAAGCTGTCAAGGTGAAAGACGTAGCTCCTGTGGTCACCGAAAAGCAAGAGATGACCCTCTCCTCGTTCAAGGAAGCTCGGGCCGTTGTCCAAGCCGGGTCTACCCCAGGTTGGGGGCGAATTTTGGAGATACCCAACAAGCAGGATAAGTTTGGGTTGGGATATTCTCCTGGAGCAGAAGCTTCTTCTTCTTCTAGCAGTGCGTCTCGAGGTAAAGGGCCGATCCAGTTTACCAGTGGCGGAGTAATTTTCGAAAGCATCAACGCGGTGTCTGAAGACAGCGGGGATAGCGACTGTGACCTCGACTCTTGGATCCAGCCAAGCAAGCCAGGCGAGGGCCTCAACAATTGGTCCGTCAAGGATATCATCCAGATGACAAGCGAAGAGTAATGATTTACTTTTTCCAATCATTGTACAACCCTATGTCCTACCCGGGGCATAGTGGTTTTATTGTCAGGGCCTTGTTGGATTATGTACATGCATTTTGTTAATAAATCAAAGGCGTTTTCTTCGTATTCAAATATTGTGATCTCTGTTATTCCTGTTTTATATTTGTTTTGAAAAACAGTAAAATGGCAATGGGGTTTGTGCTGACCTGCGCATCCTTGTTTTAAACTTAACCCTTGTTATTGCAGGATCCACATAACAGATGACATCGACTCTGGACCTTCTACGGCTCACTTCGACTTCGATTGCCCGATATATCAAGCCGAAGAAGAGATTGATGAAGACGAAGACCTTCCTGAAGAGTTGGCCCGCTTGTTGAAACAAGAGGAGAAAGTTTTTCTGCCTCATGAGGAGGAGATCGAGATCGTGAATCTGGGTTCTGAAGAGCTCGTCAGAAACGTCAGGATAGGGGTTGCGTTGCAGAGTGATGTCAAGCAGAGATTGGTCGAAATGCTGAGAGAGTATAGCGACATCTTTGCTTGGTCATACGAAGACATGCCCGGACTTGACACGGACATCGTGGTCCACCACTTGCCGCTACGAGAAGATTGCCCTCCCGTTAAGCAGAAGCTTAGGAGGACGAGACTAGATATGGCCGTTAAGATCAAAGAAGAAGTGAAGAAACAGCTTGATGCTGGCTTCTTAGCGGTCACCACTTACCCTACGTGGGTCGCCAACATAGTGCCTGTACCGAAGAAGGACGGTAAGGTACGCATGTGCGTCGATTATCGGGATTTGAATAGGGCGAGCCCTAAAGATGATTTCCCGTTGCCTCATATCGATGTGTTGGTCGACAACACAGCCCAGTTCTCCGTGTTTTCATTCATGGATGGCTTCTCCGGTTACAATCAGATCAAGATGGCGCCGGAGGACATGGAGAAAACGACGTTTATCACTCCCTGGGGAACATTTTGTTATAAGGTAATGCCTTTCGGTTTGAAGAATGCAGGGGCCACTTACCAACGAGCAATGGTAACTTTGTTTCATGACATGATTCATCATGAGATTGAGGTCTATGTTGATGACATGATTGCGAAGTCCCAAACGGAGGAGGGACATTTGGTCAATTTGCTGAAGCTTTTTGAGAGGCTTAGGAAATTCAGGTTGAGGCTGAATCCTAACAAATGTACTTTCGGAGTACGGTCCAGAAAGTTACTGGGGTTTATCGTGAGCGAACGAGGCATCGAGGTTGATCCTGCGAAAATAAAAGCCATATAAGAAATGCCAGTGCCAAAAACAGAAAAAGAAGTTCGTGGTTTCTTGGGCAGAATAAACTACATTGCAAGGTTTATTTCTCAGCTCACGGCCACGTGCGAACCGATGTTCAAGCTTTTAAAGAATGATCAGGCGATTACTTGGAATAAGGATTGCCAGAAGGCATTCGACAAGATAAAGCAGTATCTTCAGGAACCTCCAATCTTGATACCCCCAGTGGCTAGACGGCCATTAATCATGTACTTGACAGTTCTTGAGAATAGTATGGGGTGTGTTCTCGGTCAGCACGACGAGACGGGCAGAAAGGAGCATGCCATTTACTACTTGAGTAAAAAGTTCACTGACTGTGAATCTCGCTACTCGATGATGGAGAAGACGTGTTGTGCACAAGCCTGGGTTGCCAAACGTCTACGACAGTACATGCTCAATCATACAACCATGCTAATTTCGAAGATGGATCTGATCAAGTACGTCTTCGAGAAGCAGGCTCTTTCGGGCAGGATTGCCAGATGGCAAATGGTGTTGACGGAATATGATATTCAGTACGTATCCCAGAAGGCCATCAAGGGAAGCGTATTGTCTGATTACCTTGCCGAATAGCCGATCAAGGATTACCAGCCGATGAAATTTGAATTCCCTGATGAGGATATCATGTTTCTCAAAGCGAAGGATTGCGATGAGTCGTTGCCCGACGAGGGTCCAGATAGGAAGTCCTAGTGGAAATTGATATTTGACGGGGCGGTTAATTCCTACGGAAGTGGCATTGGGGCGATCATCACGACTCCCCACGGATCCCACATCCCGTTCACTGTGAGACTGACGTTTCCAGTCACCAATAATGAGGCGGAGTACGAAGCATGCATCATGGGTCTAGAAGAGGCAATTGATTTGAGAATCAAGAATCTAGACGTATATGGTGACTCGGCTCTTGTGATCAACCAGATTAAAGGGGAGTGGGAGACTCGTCAATCGAATTTGGTACCGTACATGAATTATGCCAGAAGGCTACTTCCGTTCTTCGATCGAGTGGAACTCCATCATGTACCCAGAGCAGAAAATCAGATGGCTGGCGCCTTAGCCACGTTGGCTTTGATGTATAAAGTCAATTTTTGGAATGAGGCTCCAAGAATTGTACTATCTCATCTTGATAGACCTGCATTTGTCTTTGCAATCGAGGAAGCCGCCGACGGCAAGCCATGGTTCCATGACATCCAGACTTTCCTTATGACTAAGGAGTATCCTGCGGGAGCGTCAACCCAGGATAAGAAGACTCTGAGGAGGCTGTCTGGAAATTTTTATCTCAATCCTGATGGAGTTCTGTATAAAAGAAACCATGATCTCGTGCTACTCAGATGTGTAGATGAGAAAGAGGCGAGTATGCTCATGGAAGAAGTCCATGAAGGCACATTTGGTACACACGCCGGTGGGCATGCTATGACGAGAAAGATCCTGAGAGCAGGATACTACTGGCTGACGATGGAGTCGGATTGCTTTAAATTCGCGAAGAGATGTCATAAATGCCAGATTTATGCTGATAAAGTTCATGTGTCGCCGTGCCCATTAAATGTCATGTCCTCCCCGTGGCCGTTCTCCATGTGGGGCATCGACATGATAGGCAAGATCGAGCCCACTGCATCTAACGGTCATCGCTTCATTCTAGTAGCCATCGACTACTTCACCATGTGGGTGGAGGCAGCCTCATATGCTAATGTGACCAAGCAGGTGGTGGCTAAATTCATAAAGAGGGACATCATCTGTCGTTACGGAATTCCCGAGCGGATCATTACTGATAATGGTTCGAATCTGAATAAAAAGATGATGAAGGAGCTGTGCCAGAGTTTCAAGATTGAACACCACAACGCATCTCCTTACCGGCCAAAAATGAATGGCGCCGGTGAAGCGGCCAATAAGAACATAAAGAAGATTGTTCAGAAGATGGTTGTGACCTACAAAGATTGGCACGAGATGCTGTCATTTGCACTGCACGGTTATCGTACGACGGTACGTACGTCAACCGGGGCAACTCCTTTCTCCTTAGTGTACGGTATGGAAGCTGTCCTGCCGTTAGAAGTGGAGATCCCTTCTTTGCGAGTTTTGGTTGATGTGAAACTCGACGAGGCAGAATGGATTACGAACCGACTGAACCAACTCAGCCTGATGGACGAGAAAAGGTTAGCATCGATTGCATTTGGTCGTCTGTACCAAAGCCGAACGAAAAAAAGCTTATGATAAGAAGGTGCGTCCTAGAAGCTTTCAGACGGGTGATATCGTCCTGAAGAAGATTCTTCCTCCACACTCCGATCACCGGGGCAAGTGGACTCCCAATTACGAAGGTCCGTATGTTGTCAGCAAGGTCTTCTCGGGAGGATCTTTGTTGTTATCCACGATGGATGGTGAAGATTTTGCATCCCCGGTGAATGCGGACGCAGTTAAAAAATACTTTGCTTGAAAGCGACCCGCTGGACAGTAAAAAGAGAGTCCAGGCAAAAATGGGGCATCCCGGCGAACCGTAAAAAAGGAAAAAGGTTCGGGCAAAAATTAGGGATATAAATTGAAAAATGTACACCCGCAAAGTCGAAAACCCGGATGGGCGACTTTGGCAAAAAAGGGTATCCCGGTGAACTGAAAACCCGCAAAGGGCGGTTCACGCAAAAGTTAGGGATTTGAAAAAAGCAAATGACTGCGTTCCGAGTGTGGACTTTCTTTGTTTAGTGGTTTGGAAGACCTGAGGGCCGTTCATCTGAATCAATCTCTTTCGAAGCTGAAGCGTCGGAGAAGTATCGAAGTCGAGTGGGTCATAGAGGGATCAACTCATGGTGTTTGTCTATGCCTCGTTGCCGACATTTGTATGTACTGATGTATATTTATGTTTTATTTTTGCGCGGCTTCCTCATTCCAGGGGCTTGCATCTGTTGTAAAACATTTTTACCCATTCAGGGGTTCGTTATCAATAAAATGCATACTATTCAGCAATTTTGTTTGTTTGTTTAGCATTTATCTGTTTTGTTTGCGAAAAAGAACACCGATGTTTTTTATAAAATACGCATACATAAACTTACTGGCCCAGGCCATTGATTGTTGAAACAATGAATTACTTGAACATTGTCACAAGATGATAACCTTGATAGGTCCCTTTGAGAAGGGTATCTTGTATGTTTGTTTGTGTTGTTACAGGTGTAGCATATTCCAGACAGTGCTCCGTGCGTATCCCCAAGCAGGAGGATTCCTCTTTCTCCAGCAAAGTTCAGCAGCCTCTCCCCGCAGAGGCTGAACGCGAGATAGTGAGCATTGATATGTCTCCCCGGGCCGAGAAGATTCTCTCCCCAACCAGATGCGTCCTGAAGAAAGGTCATCTCCTCAGCTGAGTCATACTGAAGTGTGCAGCAATTGATAGTCCAGACTGAAGTCTCCAGCGGAATTGAAATTCCCCACCAGAGTCGTACTCTCCCCCGAAGTCGGATGATTCCTTCTTCTCCAGCGGAATTGAGATTCCCCACGGAGCCGTACTCTCCAGCAAAGCAGAATGATTTCTCCTTCCTCAGCGGAGTTTGCAGGCCCCCAAGAGAGCCGAATCCTTGGAAGCTGCTCAGACCATGATTGGTTCTCCCCAGTGGAATGTTGAAGAGCTGATGCTATGTTTCCCCGCCAGAGTCATTATCTCCAGGGAAGTAGCCATGAAGGCCACGCAGTTTATTCCCGCGATTGACATCGCTTTCCCTCAGCAGGTCCAGGTTCTTGTAGAGCTTCGTTCCCCTGCAGCAGTCAACTGAAGTTGTTTCCCCCACGGCAGTCAACTGAAGTTGTGTCCCCTGCGGAGTCCAATTGAGATTGGCGTGACCTTGTTCTCCTCAGCAGGATGATTCCTCTATCTGAGTAGTTCTTTCTCCTTGACAGGAGGATTCTCCCTTCGACATTTATTTTGCTGACGGGATCGCATCATTTTGCATGATTTCATAGCATTTATCGTAAACGCATAACATTTCCACCGTGTGGAGCATTGCGCCATTGCCGAAGCATATGTATAGTAAACATGATCTAGGTTGTTACCGTTCTTGTTTTGCAGGTGTTCCGCCGCAGAATTGATTGCTCAGGATGATTCCTGACATTCTCCCCAACGAAGTCGCTTGCTCAAGATGATTCTTGAATTCCCCAGCGAATTCTTCGGTTCAAGATGATTCTTGAATTCCCCAGCAGGGTCGTTTGCTTAAGATGATTCTTAAGATCCCCAGTGCAGTCGCCAGAGTGGTTGCTCAAGTTGAAACTTAGAGTCCCCGGCAGAGTGTTTGCTCAGGATGATTCCTGAAATCTCCAGCATAGTTATCGGTTCAGGATGATTCGTGAAATCCCCGGCGGAGTTATTTGTCCAAGATGATTCTTGAAGTCCTCGGCAGAGTTGATTCATCCAGAATGATTTCTGGATCCCCGAAGCGGAGTTACTTTATAGTTCTCCAGAATCCCCAGCGGAGATGCGTCATCCCCAGCAGGTTTCTAACCAGGAAAGTTGAAACTTCCCCTGAAGGCTTCATGATTGAAGTCCGACCGTGTTAATGAAGCAGTTCTCTCAGCTGATGCGGAGTGCCTGATGGCAGAGGTTTGGATATTCCAATTGGTTCATGATTGACCAAGAATTCCATTCCCGACTTGCTGATGAAGTCCGGCTGATGCCCGACAGTTTTCTTCGAATGCCTGATGGCATGATCAACATGATTGTTGACCTGATGAAGTCCGGCTGATGCCCGACAGTTTTCTTCGAATGCCTGATGGCATGATCAACATGATTGTTGACCTGATGAAGTCCGGCTGATGCCCGAAAGTTTTCTCTGAATGCCTGATGGCATGATTTAACGTGATCAACATGATTGTCGACCTGATGAGTCCTGAGGAATCGTGATGCCTAATGGCATGATCGACCATGTATTACCAGTTATCGTGTGACCATTTCTCCAGCTAGTTGTCGTGCAGCTATTATTTCAGTTCTCGAAGACTTGTTCCCGTCAGAGTACCGTGTACTTGTGCAGTTGGCAAATTTTCGGGCTTGTTGGTATTCAACCGTCTTTTACCTTGATTGGCTGAGAGCCGTTCGCTCCTCACCCAGTCAGGTTCAAGCCGTTTGAATAGGGGCAGCTGTTGCACCCCAAAATTTGACCAACATTTATTTACCTAGCTTGTGGTTCATCTCATTCATCATCTGCATTTCATTGATATGTGTGCAGTAGGCCAAGAGGTATGAGTACCAATCAAGACTTTGAAGCTAGCCAAGAAGGTTATTCAGATGATTAAGGGTTGATATCCTTGTCAGAGAAGTCAAGAAATCCTCAGAGAGATTGGTTGAAACCAAGGTTGTGTGTCTCATAACTTGAGAGTTGTGGGGGGCTCCTCAGATGATTCTGAGGCTATGAGGATGGACTTGAAGCTTTGAGAGAGCTTATGAGATATCTTGAAAGCCATCATGAAGCCTAGAGAGGTCATTGCACAAGATTCCAAAGACTTAGCCATGAGTGGTATAATTAGGGTTTGACTGGGTCAACCCTAGGTCAACTGATGATTTGGAGAGGGTTGAGACCTAATCCAAGAGCCATGTGATCATGGATTGATGCATTGAGATGCTATAAGGATGATTCCTAGGCCAACAAATCATGATTGAGGAGTTTGAGAAGTTTTAAGCTAGGGTTTCTAAGGCTCGACAGTGTAAAATCCCCTAGTTTGATCCCTATCTTCAAGGCAGTTTAGCTCAAGATGTGATTGTCATCTCATCTTACCCCCAACATGAATGTTGTAGAGCTTGCTCTTAGCTTTAATTTGAGTACTAGAAGTCCTTGATAGGATTTGTATAGCTCAAGTTATGACTTTGACAAGTTACAGGTCATCTGAGGTATGTGAATCTGGGTCCTTGAAAGTCACCCAACTTGCATCCAACTTTTTCCCAAGTAGGATGATTCCTATGAACTTTTGGTCAACATGAATGTTGTTCTTCATCTTCTTAGCTTTCTAGAGATTACTATAAGTCCTTGATAGGATTTGTAGAACTCAACTTATGGCTTTGACAAGTCAAGGGCATTTTGGTCATTTGGAGATTATAGGTCATTTCAAGCATAAGGCCATATCTCCTATTTCCAAGCTTCAAATGGAAGAATCTTCAACATCAAACTTGCTTAGAATGATGTTTTAAGTCTAGTAGGGAGGTCATGAGGTGTTGAAAAGGCTTGTAGCAAAAGTGATAAAAATGACCTAAAATGGAGGCATAAGTTAAATAAGTTCAAGTTGGATATTGGAAATCCCAAGTTACACATCCAAACCATGGCATATAATAGGTCATTTTGACTCTAAAAGACATTCTAAAAACAATGGTTCAGCCACTTCTTTGAATGGAGGCCTAGATCATGGGGCTGCTTTGGAAATTGGTTGCTTGCATCTTAAGGTTCAAATGAAAAACATAAGGAAAGGCAATGTATGAGCTTGCTAAGTATCTTAACACATCCTATATCTCTTCTAGGGAGATTTTCAAGTCAGTTACAAGGGCTGCAAGGGCTATGTCATGAGGTGAGGCATGAGATGAATGAATTCATAAACTCATGACATGAGAATCCCAATTACTCATTGGATGGTTCTAGATGGTTCTAGATGATTCTAAACCACTCTATATAATGTATATAACTTTCTCAGATGCAAGGTTGGTGTAAGATTTGAGAGAAGAGAGAGTTAGCCATTTCACTTGCTTCCATTGCAAGTTGAAAGCAAAATCCACATTCTGATTCAATTCCATTCATTCTTTCAATCTAAACACATTCCTCTGATCATAGTGAAGCTGTGCAAACCAATTTGAGAGCAAAACCAGGGTGATTTGAAGAGTTGGCATTTGGATTTTCAAGATTGCAAGTCACCATCGAATTCTGAGATTCAAGCATTCTCCATCAAAACTTTTGCAAACAGTAGCAAGATCATCATTTGAGGATCGATTCTGAAGAGTTTGAAGGCTTGCAGTGAAGGTTTACACCATCTGTTAATATGGATTCAATAGGTTAGTAACTTTTCTTCTACACCATGATTTAGGCATGATTAGCAAGAATTGTTAGGTTAGAACGGTTATAGACCAATAGGAGGTGGATTCTGAACAGTTTGGGAGCAATTGACGAGGTTTCAAATAGTGTCACCATTTTTGTTTGGACCAAGAACTCGAGTTATGGTGAGCTATAGCATGAATTAGATATCAAGAATCAATCAGTGTGAGTTGGTGATCATGCTGAGGTAATTAATTTCAAGAATTGTTTAAGTTGATGTCTGAGCCTATCTTTGATCTTGGATCGGGTTTGGAGATTTAGGATGTTTCAATTGATTTTAAGACCATGGTTAGATTCGGCATGAAATTCTGGACAGATTAGGGTTTGGAATTTTGGTTTTTCATGGAGAATTGATGAGGTTCGAGTTTGGTGAAGATGGAGCTTGAAGCTCTGAGTTTCCATGGATGCTTCAGTTAGAACCCTAGCTAGAGGTAGAAGATGAGGCGTGGCCATCAGATCATGTTAGACTCATTGACTGAGTGGGGAATCCAACGGCTGGGATTCAATCTCGCTTGAAGAGGGAAAATCTGAAGACCATGAAACGCATCGTTTCATTAAAAGGGGGATTGGGCTGGATTGATATTCATACCCCCAGTCATGGCCCATTGGATTTTGTACTGATTTTCCTTACTTTTCGCACCGTATCCTTTTCTTTTTTCTTTATGTTTTTTTAATTGATTTTCTGATTAGAATTGGGCCTAGCGCGCCTTACTGTCTGCACCCCCATTTTGTGCCCATTGCATAAATGAACTGTCTGGCATTGCTATTCACACCAAGGTTCTCATATTTTAATTTCTTTTTCTCCATTTTATTTCAATCTTTGAAAAATCATAATAAATAGAAAATTAATGATTTTTTGCATGGGGATTTTTTCTCCCATTTCATATTCATGTCTAGAAAATTATAAAATCCAAATATTTGCATTTCATGCATTTTAAATATTTTTTGTGTATTTTCTCTTTTAATAGCTTTTTAATTCTTTTATGTTGATGCATAGATTTGTAGAATTTTGTTTAGCTAGTTACCTTTGAATTTTTAGGCCATTATTTTTAGGATAATTTGATTAGGACTTTAGCTCCCCCCTAGATTTATTCCATAATTTTGTGATTAATTTTAGGTTAGTTTTGATTAGGTGACTTTAGGTTGTGTAGAATTAGGTCAATCCTTAACATAGGTCCACAATAACACTATAATTTTGGGTTTCTAGGTCAAGGTAGATATTGGGACATATGGGGTATTAAGGGTAGGTATATAGGATCCCCTAGGAATTATATTAGATTTTAATATAGTAGTATACTATTTTTAGATGATTTTTGTAGTTGATGATTGTTTGTGTTGCCCTTGTGGGCTTGTATTTTTGTTTGCTTTGCTTTGTGGGCTTGGTGAGCTTGGTTTTGCTTTGTGGAGCATTGTGGAGCATAGTAGAAGACTTGGAGAATGATTGAGGAGCTTGAGAGCTTGAGATCTTGTTTGTTTTGTTATTGTTTTAGGGTTAGGGATTAGGAAGAGCTTAGAATTAGTTAACTTCCTTCTTAAACATGGATGGTATCTTTTACCTCCATTCCTCCCCATGATTCAAAGTCCTTCCATGGTATACACCTCTCTCCTTGGGAGGGATAAGTGATGGTACCTAGGAAGTAGAACTTTTGAGGGAACCATTCCTTTGATGTTGAACCCTTATAGGTCACCTTTGGTGGTCAATAAGCAGTTTAACACCCTAACTTATCCAGTTAAGTGATTTCCTCTGGTTTGAGTATCTTGAGAGATGTTAAGCTTGAGTGTGAAGATGAAGACTTCATTGAAGAGTATGGAAGAGGATGAATCCTTGAGCATTGCCATTCCAGCTGAGGCTTGAAGAGCAATAAGAGCAAGTTGATGCTTGAAGACCCACTGAAGATCCAGTAAAGACTGAATGAAGAGCTGAGGCTTAAAGATGGAAGGATGAAGTTGATACTTCTAAGTGATTGAAGATTACTCTGAGAAGCTGAAGCTTGCAGGAAGAGAAGACCAAGTTGAGACTGGTATAGCAAAGAGAGCTTGAGATCTTGAAGACTAAGTTGATACTTAGGAAGAGTATTCAATTGAGATTGATTCTGAAGAGCTGAAGCTTGAAGATCAAAGGAAGTTGATACTTACTTTGATGCTTGGAGATCCTGAAGGAACCAAGCTGATACTTGGGGTTATTGGTGAAGCCTGAAGGTGGAACTGATCAAGAAGCTGAAGCTTAAAGAAGAAGATAAGTTGAAACTTATGTTAAAGGGTTGAAACCTGGAAAAGCAGTTTACTGTTTGCTTGATAGCATGTTGTTTACTTTCAGTATGATTACTGTTATTCATTCTGGCTTGAGGTTGAGACGAGCTTGTGGAGGCTGAAGCCCCACACACATTTCCTCCCTCATTTGCATTGCATGCATTTTACTGTTTAAGCTGATGCTTTGTCTGTTTTGGTGTATCATTGACATGATCCCTTAGGACTCTCATTTCCTTTGATAAGGAATTGATGATAGAACTTTAGGTTGAAACCTATGCATGACAACTTCTAGGAGTTCCCTGTTCAAACCTCAACCATAGGATGAATCCTTGGCATGACAATAGTAGGACTTGATAGTCTCCCTCCTAGTTGGGCCCGTTCTCTTCTCATCTCAAAACAGCCTAAGATACAGTAATCATGAATGATTTCTTTCGTACGTTACGAGCCTTAAGCTATCTGGGAAAGGATTGTGGGAGAGTTTCTTTTCCACAGTCTAGATGTTTAGTATGGTACCCTTTGGGTGACATGTGACGCATTCACTCTCAGGTCATAGTCTCTAGTGCGATTGAAATTGCAAACACAATAAAAAACACTTCTTCCGTAAAAGACAGGAAGTAATGCGTAGTGTCCCGAACTACGTAAGCTCTGATCTCTCATACCTGTTGAGAGTACGTAGGCACAATACTGATGTATTGGCGAGCTACCTTCCCCATAACCCTCCGTAGGTCGAACTACGTTGACTATGATTTCTCGTTCTTTGATGAGAATACGTAGGCATAAAGTGCGACGCTTTTCCGAGTCAGTTTCTTTTCTTTTTTTAAGCCAGCCTTGACAGGTAGATAGATAAAACCAACCCATCCAAATAAACACAACAAGCGTGGATCCCGTCTAGTACGACGGACGTGAGGGGTGCTAATACCTTCCCCTTGCGTAACCGACTCCCGAACCCAGACAATGGTTGCGACGACCTTGTCTTACCCTCTTTTCGTCAGGTTTTTCCGATCGTTTCCTTTCCCGTTCTGAGGGATAAATAACGAAAGGTGGCGACTCTTCTGTTGTGCCGGCACCTTATTTTCGCGAAAGCGACACATTGCATTTTGCATTTTTTTTAACCACTCATTACTACATCAGCTGGCATGACAAAATTCGACAGAGGAGTAGCTATGATACACGGCTGTGGGGAGTTCCCAAATATACCTCTAATTATCACTAGAGGATACATCAATTACAATCCTATCCTAGCTCGCCGTCAGCTAGGATACCCCACTGAGAAAGAACCAGACTCGGCCCAGCTAGAAACCTGCTTTTGTGAAAGAGATGTTGATCCAGATCTTGAATCACAAATTATTTATGCATGGCGCCACCCCAACTGCAAGGAATGACTGTTGTGGAAAATCCAAGTTGTCTTGTTTCGAAGAAATATCTCTTTTTGGTCAAAAGTGATAGCATTGAAGATGTTTTATACTCAATCCTATAACATTACTCTAGATCCAGAAAAGCTTTTGTCTAGGGGAGGTTTGAAGTTTGCTTTGGTGAAAGCTGAATGAGAGAATGCAGAACTTTGGGAGCTACTCCGTCAGAGTCAGAAGAAGACGAGAATGCTAGAGGGAGAAGGGTCATCTTGTCAGAAGATCCTTAGTTGTTGATTTCCTTTTTTTTTTTGTACCCCAGATTGATGGGGATATGTAATCTTTCATTTTGTAAAATGACTGAAAAAGCTTCATTTGTTAATGAAGGATTTATGTTGTAAAACTTTTTTATTAATGAAAATTTTGTTAAATTTTCACCACGTCGTTACTTGCTGATCCATTGGTTTTGTTCGTAAACAAACTTTTTGTTTCTCCTTGAATGTGTGGTATGCATTTGCATCCTGCATCTCACTTTCGCATTTCATCGATCCTCTGGCTTATCCCGTTGTTGCATCGCTACAAAGAGGGGTCGACAAAGACAGAAGAGTTGCCACCGTTCGTTATTTACCCCAAAGAGAGGGAAAGGAAACGATCATAGAAAACCTACGAGAAAGGGAAAAGACAGGTCATCGCAACCAAATCTTGGGTTCGGGAGTCGGTTACGCAATGGGAAGGTATGAGCACCCCTCACGTCCGTTGTACTCAATGGGATCCATGCTTGTTGTCTATCTAAAAGGGTGTTAATCTATAAGGCTGGCTCACAGGGACAAAAGAAAATAAAAGAGACTCGATAGAGCATTGCCACTCTATGCCTACATACTCGCTCGTGCAATGGGAAAGTCAGAGTCAATGTAGTTCGGAAAACTACGGGTGAAGGTGGGGAAGGTTGCTCGCCAAGACATTGTCGTCCTGTGTCTACGTATCCTCGTCTGGTACGAGAAATCATAGAGTAGTTCGGGATGACACGACCACAAGTTTGTTCAAGTGTTTTAACTGAGTAGGGTTAAACCTTCGTTCTAGCAGTTAGGTGTATTGCTGCTCGACCATTGGAGACTTAAGCGTTACCTGTTTGCGGTAGAACCAATAGTTAACACACTCTTTCTGAAAATGGTTTTCAATTAATCCCGAAGGATAAAAAGGTTTGATGTTTTTGTTTTTGTGTTTTTTAAACAAGAAGTAAATTGAGTTAAGTTTGTAACTCATGTTTCACTAAAGACTATAACTTGAGAGCGAATGTGTCGCATATCGCCCAAAGGGCATATGCTAAACACTTTAGACAGTTGAGAGGAACCCCTCAACTATCATTCCCCAAGTACTTAAGGCTCGTAGCGTACAACACTTGTTATCCTTTATTAGATGTCTTGAAGAAGTTTTGAGATGAGAAGAGAAGACATAAACTCTAAGGGGAAACTAATCAACCCTAATGTTATCATGCAATGTGCTCCTAAGATTGAGATTAACAGGGGAAAAGACTATCCTAATATTATAATGCTTGGATTGAACACTTAATGTCTCTTCTACTCTCATCCTAAACGGAGGGACTAGGTGTCGCTACTGCGAAAATCGGCGCCGGCTATGACAGAAGAGTCGCCACCGTGCGTTATTTATCCCTAAAGGAGGGAAAGGAAACGCTCAGAGTAAACCTAACGCAAAACGGGAAAGGAATTGTCATCGCAACCAAATCCTGGATTCGGGAGTCGGTTACGCAAGGGGAAGGTATTAGCACCCCTCACGTCCGTCGTACTCGACGGGATCCACGCTTGTTTTCTAGTATGGATTGTTACTCTATCTACTCTAAAGGTCTGGGTTAAAAGGAAAAGAAAATGACTCGGCAAAGTATCGCACTTTATGCCTACGTATTCCCGTCTGGAACGAGAAATCAGAGTCAACGTAGTTCGCCTAACTACGGGAATGGAGGGAAGGTTGCTCGCTAGGATACGGCATCCTATGCCTACGTACTTTCATACAGCATGAAAGATCAGAGCAAACGTAGTTCGGGCTACGGAAGACACAGGTTTGTCTGACTGTTTTTATCGTTCTGAAAAGGCTTTCTTCTGATTAAGAGTCCAAGCGGACAAAAATGACACTTTGATGTTTGTTTTTAGTCTTTTACGCAATAACTGTTTTTTAGTTTGTTTGCAATCTCTGACGCACTAGAGACTATGATTTGAGAGTGACTACGTCGTGTGTCACCCAAAGGGTACCACACTAAGCAGCCAGACTACTGGAAAGAAGCTCTCCAGCAACCCTTTCTCCAATAGCTTAAGGCTCGTAACGTACGAAATCGATTACCCTTATTACTGTGTTTTGAGTTGTTTTGAGATAAGAAGAGAAAAAAGCTCTAAAAACCTAAGGTTGAAAATGGGAAGCAAAACTACCCTAAAGTTGTCATGCATGGATAAACACCTAATGTCTGTCATATTTCCCTCTTGCACAGAGGGAAACAGAGATCCTAGGGGATAAACGGAAAAGAAACAGATATATACAGTAAACAGTAAAAATGCATGAGATGCAGCAGTACAAGCAAGGCAAGGGAGTCCCACTCAACCTCGAACCTGGGAAAACAACAGGCAAAGTGAACAATATTCACTTCAAACCTTTGGGGGCAAGCTGTACAAGCCAACAATCAATACAGGAAAAAAAAAGAAATAAAACCCAACACTAGCTCTGACAGCAACACCAGCTCCTACAGTAAGCAGCTCAAATAGCAACAGCTCTGACAGCTACAGTTGATTAACAGCAAAAAAGGTTGACAGTAACACCTTTAAGTAAGACCCCATCTTCACTCTTCAATGATCCCCAAGCTTTAGATAAGCTCCTGTCTCCAAAAATCTCCAAGCTCTAGCAAGCACTGAACCCCAACAAGTAAACAGCTTCAAAAAGCAGCAGAACCCTAACTCCAACAGATAACCAGCTTTGACAGGCACAAGCTCCAACTTCACCAATCTTCAATGAACTTCATTCTTCAATAGGTTCCCATCTTCAATGCCACCACTCTAGAAGAGAATCAATTATCAGACTAAGTTGAAATGCTAAACAGCTTATTGACAACCAAAGGAAGCCTATAAGCACTTAGCATTTTAGGGGAAAGGTTCCCTCAAAGTTCTACTTCTAAAGTATGTCACTTATCCTTTCAAAAAAGGTATGTGAATACCCTAAAAGGAATTTTTGTCATAGGGAGGAATAGAAGCACAAGATGCTTTCTATGTTTGCAAGAAGAAATCAATCTAATCTAAAGCTCTCCCTATATTTCCTATTTCCTAAGCCACCTTCAAGGAGAAGAATCTTCATGCTCCAAGCTCCATCCTTTGTCTCCAATCATCTTCAAGGTCTTCATAAGCCCCAAAAATCAAAGCCCAAGCCCCAAGCCCAATTGAAATAGCCCAAACCAAACAAACAAGCAAAATGCCCAAGAGGGAAAACACACAATCACCACTCAAATTGAAAAAATCAAATAAAATAGTAATACTCATTATAAAATCCTAGATTAATTTCTAAGGGAACCTAAATATATACCCTATACCCCATATAAACCCCAAGGCCTAAATCAACCCCTAGGTCCCCAAACTATGCCCTAGACTACACCTAAGTGTGGTGAAACCCTAATTCTCATACCTCTCCTATCCACCTCTCAAACTAACCTAAGTTTTAGTCACAAAAATATGACAAAATTCCTAAGGGTACATGCTTACCTAGTCTAATCAACCTCACAAGAATCAATCAAAAATCATGCACCAATCTCTCATACTAAATTCAGAAAAATGAAGTATCAAATAAATGTAAAATAAAAGCAATAAAATTGTAAAATATACCTAAAAAAATAAGATGCATGAAATTAATATTTTTTAGTTTCATAATTTTCTAGAGGTCCTAAGTGAACTAGGGAAAAAAAATCCCATCCTAAAATGATTATTTTTCAAATTGTTATGAATTTTTCCATTAACCTAAAATAAAATGTGAAAATAGAAGAAAATAAAAGAAAATGACAATGATGTGTGACAAATAGCAATAATATGCAGTTCAAAATGAAGTTGGGCTCAGGAGGGGGGTGCGGATATCATGCGCGTGTTAGGCCCAAAACTTAGTCAGAAAATAAAAGAAAATCAAGGAAAATGGAGAAAGGCTCGTGGTGAATAGCAATCAATCCATGCGTTAACTCCATTGGGCTTCCAAAGTGGGGTGTGGGTAGCAAGTTTCAACTTAGGCCCACCCAGCAATGTTAATGAAACACATCGCATAAGGGGTTTTCAGACTCCTTTACAAACTCAAACGCACTCATGGCCGTTGGATCAAGGTTGAGTCAAAGGTCTTCCTCTCATCCTAGGGCTATGGACCTTTCTTCTCCAATTCAAACTCTGGGAGGGAAACATCAACAGACGGTGGCCGGAGGTGGCGCCACCGTCGTCCCCTATCATCAATTCCTTTAATCCTCACCCAAACTCAAACCTGAATACATCAATCAATTCGATTTTTTACCAGGAATCCAACCATGCTAATCATTCTCACTGAATCACCTTCTATCTTAAATCACGAAGAAATTCTCAGAGGATGCTCAAAAATCAAACATCACCAATCCTAAAATTGAAGTGCCTAACATCATCACCACCTAACACTGAGTAATTTCCACCATTCCACTAAGCTTAAATCATCAAGAACTGCAAGAAATGATCCTCAACAGAAAATTGGTTCCACCTAAAATTGTCTCTAAACCTTGAATTTCTTTACCAGAAACCACCTAGCCATCATCTATAATGAGTCTAACCATCTAAAACCTAGCAATTCTATCTATATCATGCCATAAGATGAGCTTTACCAACCTATGAAATTTGGATGAACAGAAGGTGGAAAGCTTCGAATTATGCTTCAAGATCTTCCAGATTCCTTCAATGAGTGATTATCAAGCTTTTGTATGCAATCAATTGTGTTGAATCCTCTTGAATCACCAAATACTATTTTCAAATGCAAGCTTGAAACTCAAAGTGCTCTTTCTTGATTCTACAGCAATCTTGGCCAGAAATCCCTCTGAATTCACTCAACAACTCAAGATAAAGCTACTGAATGCATGAATTTGCTTTGATAATGCTCCAATTGGCATAACCGATTCTATTTTGCAAGGTGCAAACTCAGAATTCTATCTCTCAATTCTCTCTCAATCTTCACCAACCAACTAACTGAATCAGTTATAATCCTTATATAGAACATGTATGAACCATCTAGAATGCCCTGGAATGATATATGTGAGATATTGAAATTCTCATGCACTTGAAATTACCATGATAAGTTCATCCATGACAGTCATGATTCAGCTTGCTTCAACACCTGATTTTGATCCAAATTCTCCTCAAATGACATATTGAATGGATTGGTAAGGGTTAAGCCCTTGGTTATGATGTAAAGAATGGTTTTGCATATGTTACTTATGATGTAAGAAAGCATTTTCCAAAGCAACTCATAAAACCATGGCTTATCTCAAAATTGTGACATTGCCAATGGGTTTGAAATCTAATTTCCATTCAAAATGACTACCCATATGCCATATGTATGCCTCATATCTCAAAAATCTCAATTTCCCTCCTTTGAATCATTTGAAAAATCTCCCTTTTTAGGCCATTTTGGGCAACTTTGTGATACAAGCCATTCTAATCACCCATGACTTCTTATCTGACCTAAAAACATCATTCTAAACACATCTCATGTTGAACATTTTTTCATTTGAGGAGTGGAAGATGGAGATTTTGACCTATGTTGAAAAATGACCTATAATTCAACTTTCCCAAAATACCCCTGGATTGCCAAGATCATAACTTGAGTTCTACAAATCTTATTGAGGACTTCTAGTACTCAAATTAAATATAAGATCAAGCCCTACAATTCTTATGGTTGCCAAGAATCCATTTGAAAACTCTTTGATGGGCAAAAGTTGCTTGAAAGTCAAGTGACTTTCACAGATAAATTTCAATGTCCTCTGGTGACCCATAACTTGCAAGAACCATAACTTGAGTTCTACAAATCTTCTTGAAGACTTCTAGTACTAAAATTAAAGATATTGAGAATATATACAAGTTTCATGTTGGCCAAGAACCAATTTGAAACTTGTATTTTGACTTATGTGGCCTGGAAGTCCAGTGCTATACAGGGGATTTTACCCTAGGAACCCTGTGTCAAACACCTCCAACCACTCTTGATTCTCTTGAACTTTATCTTGACTCATCCATAGACATGTTTTAACATATCAATCCATTACTTCCATGACCTATAGCTAGGTCTTGATGCCCTTTCTTTGCTCTCCTTGACCTAGGGTTACCCAGATGAAACCCTACTTGTACACACCTCAACTGTGGTTCTTGAACTTGATACCATGACTTGTCTAAGCTTCAATAGGGCTCTCTAGGCCTCCCATGGGATCCATACACACCTCAAATTCATAATTCCAGGTTGATGATCTTCAATACACCTCAAGTTAGGAGAGAAATCCACCTGTGGGTACTCAAACTTCTTAAAGCTTCAACCCATTCCTTGATGACTTGGATGTTCTTCAGCTTGAATAAAGCCCCTTGATGTGCTTCTTTAGATAAGGATGGCACTTGACCCCCTGTTAGATGACTTTCTATGTTATGATATGCAAATGATTGGACCATGTACATGATGTGACTATGCAATTAAAACATAAACCAGGTGAAATAGGTTGAGCAAATTTTAGGGTGCAACAGCTGCCCCTATTCAAACGGCTTGGACCCGACTGGGTGAAGAGCGAACGACCTTCAAACAATCGAGGTACGAGACGGTTGAATACCAAGAACCCGGAAATTTTCCAACCGCAAAAATAAACTGCACAAACTGCTTGGATAACAACATCCACTAACTGAATCTGATTGTTACGGTAACAAACTGATCAATTATCTGATATCAAAAATCTGATTTCAACGTCAACCATCTGTGTATTACCGCAGGCTTTGAATTCCCTCTTGTCAAAATACCCCGATTTTTATCCACGTTAAAACTCCGCCGTCTGTTAATACGGAGAAAACAAATTAGCGACCATGTTGGGGATCATTTTCATCAACCCGAAAAAGATTCTATCATCGCGGGGATAGAACTTTGTCCATGTTAGGACGCTATATTCCGTCAACACAGAAACATCCCGACAACTTCGCTGGGGAACCATTTCTGTATAATCACAGGAAACTCATCTGCCTATCCATACAGGCAAATCATTTGCCTAAACACAGGAAACCCCATTCGTCTACTTTATACAGGAAAAAGTCATCTTCCTGATTACAGGAGAATCCATCCACCTGCTTCATACGGGAAATGTCCATCTGCCTGAACACAGGAAAGTTCATCCGCCTGCTTCATACGGGAAAACACATCTACCTGATTCTTATAGGAAAGTTCATCCGCCTGCTTCATACGGGAAAACACATCCACCTGATTCTTATAGGAAAGTTCATCCGCCTGCTTCATACGGGAAAATCATCTGAATACCGTTTCTCTGCCTACCTCTGCAGTAGCCAACTCCGTTGGTCCCAACCCACAAACGACTTTGAGGAAGACTCTACTGGGGACAGTAACATGGGGAAATCACAGCGACTTCCTTGGGGAAAATACTTTCGTCAAATATCGGAACACAACTCACATACTCTGTCGATCATGGGAGAATCATCTATCTGGATACCGGAAAATTCATCTGTCTGCTTCCTACGGGAAAACACATCTGCCTGGTTCATACAGGAAAATTCATCCGCCTGCTTCATACGGGAAACCACATCCGCCTGGTTACAGGAAAGTTCATCCGCCTGCTTCATACGGGAAACCACATCTGCCTGATTACAGGAAAGTTCATCCGTCTGCTTCATACGGGAAACCACATCTGCCTGATTCATACAGGAAAGTTCATCCGCCTGCTCCATACGGGAAAATCATCTGAATACCGTTTCTTTGCCTACCTCTGCAGCAACCAACTCCGTTGGTCCCAACCCACAAACGACTTTGAGGAAGACTCTACTGGGGACAGTAACACGGGGAAATCAAGACGACTTCCTTGGGGAAAATACTTTCGTCAAATATCGGAACACAACTCACATACTCTGTCGATCATGGGAGAATCATCTATCTGGATACCGGAAAATTCATCCGTCTGCTTCCTATGGGAAAACACATCTGCCTGGTTCATACAGGAAAATTCATCTGCCTGCTTTATACGGGAAACCACATCTGCCTTATTACAGGAAAGGTCATCTGCCTGCTTCATACGGGAAACCACATCTGCCTGATTACATGAAAGTTCATCCGCCTGCTTCATACGGGAAACCACATCTGCCTGATTCATACAGGAAAGTTCATCCGCCTGCTCCATACGGGAAAACACATCTTGGATATAGCTTCCTTGCCTATTTTTGGTAGTAGCTAACTCCACTGGGGGATATTCTAAAAATAACTGCCTAACACCCGTTTCGACAACAGGTGACCACTTCTGAAATTTTGATTTGTGAAACCCTGAAATGCTGCCGCGACAGCAAACCTGAAGAAAACACTCCGCTGGTCGGATAAGAGAAACTTCAGCCAGTAACTCTGTGGGGAATGATAACAAGAACTGCATCCTCCTATGTCTCGCAGTGAGACCTCAATCGTCTGGTAACAGATCTGAGCTGTAACTTCACACTCCTGCTGAGAAACACACCTGAAAGCAAAAGGTTAACCAACCTGATTTATGTTTCAAAATGTGTATGTTTGGCAATGGCGCAATGCTTCATACGGCATGGAAATGCAGGTTCAGGTTGCTGGGGAAGGCTCTGACAAGCTTGCTTCATCAACACGGCTGTTGAGGGCAAATACCACCCTGTTGGGGATGAACGGGTATCACAACGTATTCCGGCAAAATAAATGCCGGAAACACAACCAAACTCTGCCGAGGAGAGATTAAACATCGATTTCCACTGGGAGGAAAGAACAACACCTGCTGGGAAGATTAACTCAGCTGGGGAAGAAACGACCCTTCTAGGGGACAGCCGTCTGGGTACAGTTTACAAACTCGGAGCTACCACTCCGCTGGGGATAATCATCCTGACGAAGGCATGACGACCTGTGAGGAGAAAGAAAACCTTACTCGTTGGGGATAATCCTTCTGAACCAACTGAGGCTTGGTTAAACACTGCGGGAATCTTCCATGTTAAGGATTGACCCTGCACATATCCGACTCACTGGGGAGCGTAATCTTTGCAGGGGATACTGCTTTCGACTTGCTGGGGATGTCCTGTGGACACTTCCATGAGGATACTCTTCTGGGGAAAATGATTCCCTCCTTCGGTAAGGGATAACATCCTCTCAACCTCTGGGGATGAGGTGCGACCTGCTGGGAAATAGCGTCAAGTAGGGTCAAGTCCTTCATCCAGAGCCTCTGGCTGGGGGATACAATTTTCTGATTGTCTGCTCCAAAGGTGAGAACCCTGCAAAACACAAACGAGATAAAACAAATTTATACAACCAAATCTATTCGGGTTAATACCCACGACATCCCCTCAGTCAATTCGAAGTTTTATCAATCATTGGCAAGGGCCAGCAAAGCTATGCACATGCGAGTTCATCAAAACATCGGCGTTTTCCACATACAAAACAGTAAAGCACAAACATCAAATACTGAATAACATGTTTTATTGATTGAGCCTGTAAATAGGCGAAGCTTTGTACATCGGATGCAACTCCTGAAAAGAGGAAGTTACGCACACACACATACATATATGCACAAAAAGCATAAAAATACAAAACAATATTTGTATACATGTCGACAACGTGGTGCAGACAAACATCATGAGCTGATCCTCCTATGACTCGCCTGACTCTGGTGCTTTCCCGGTATTCAATTTTCGGAAGAGATTATGTTGGATAAACGAACCCTCAGGTACTCCCAAACCACTAAGCAATGTAATATCAAATCCGGACCGTAGTCATTTGCTTTTTCAATCCCTAACTTTTGCGTGAATCGCCCTTTGCGGGTTTTCAATTCACCGGGATACCCTTTTTTGCCGAAGTCGCCCTTTTCAGGTTTTCGACTTCGCGGGTGTACATCTTTTCGATTTTATCCCTAACTTTTGCCCGAACCTTTTATTCATTTTTTACGGTTCGCCAGGATGCCCCATTTTTGCCTGGACCCTCTTTTTACTGTCCAGCGGGTCACTTTCAAGCAAAGTATTTTTTAACTGCGTCCCAATTCACAGGAGACGTAAAGTCTTCACCATCCATGGTAGATAGTAGCAAGGCTCCTCCAGAGAAGACTTTTCTGACAACTTAGAGACCTTCATAATTAGGAGTCCACTAGCCCCTGTGGTCTGTTTGTGGTGGGAGAATCTTTTTCAAAACAAGATCGCCCGTCCGAAAACTTCGAGGGTGTACCTTCTTGTCGTAAGCTTTCTTCATCCGACTCTGATATAACCGACCGTATGCTAGAGAAGCCAGCCTCTTCTCATCCATTAAACTGAGCTGATTCAGTCTATCTTTAACCCATTTTGCCTCGTCGAGTTGGACATCACGTAAAACCCTCAAGGAAGGAATCTCAACCTCTAACGGTAACACTGCCTCCATCCCGTATACCAATGAGAAAGGGGTTGCCCTGGTTGATGTGCGTACCGTCGTACGATAACCGTGCAAAGCGAAAGGTAGCATCTTGTGCCAGTCCTTATACGTCACAACCATCTTCTGAATAATATTCTTTATGTTCTTATTGGCCGCTTCGACAGCGCCATTCATCTTGGGTCGGTAAGGAGAAGAGTTGTGATGTTCAATCTTAAAATTCTGGCACAGCTCTTTCATCATCTTGTTATTCAAATTCGAACCGTTGTCGGTGATAATCCGCTCAGGGATTCCATATCTGCAGATAATATCTCGTTTGATAAATCTGGCGACCACTTGTTTGGTGACATTGGCATATGATGCTGCCTCCACCAATTTGGTGAAGTAATCAATTGCCACCAAGATGAACTGGTGTCCGTTTGATGCCGTAGGCTCGATCTTTCCAATCATATCAATTCCCCACATCGAGAAAGGCCACGGTGATGACATCACATTCAGAGGACTTGGAGATACATGGCTCTTATCCGCATAAATTTGGCATTTATGACACCTCTTTGCAAACTTGAAATAGTCTGTTTCCATAGTTAGCCAATAGTAACCTGCCCGCAGCAGTTTTCTCGTCATAGCATGCCCACCCGCATGTGTACCAAATGTACCCTCATGTATCTCTTCCATGAGCAACTTCGCTTCTTTCTCATCTACGCAACGTAGCAACACCAAGTCGTGGCTTCTTTTGTATAGGACACCGTCCGGGTTCAAATAGAAATTGCCAGCCAATCTCCTGAGAGTCTTCTGATCTCGACTGGATGCCCTATCCGGATACTCCTTGTTTTTCAGGAAATTCTGGATGTCAAAGTACCAGGGTTTACCATCGGGAGCCTCGTCAATGGCAAATATGAAGGCAGTCCTATCGAGCCGAGAGATAACAATCCGGGGAGCCTCGTTCCAGAAGTTAACTTTATACATCGAAGACAATGTCGCCATGGCGTCAGCCATTTGATTTTCTGCTCGCGGCACATGATGCAATTCCACCTTGTCAAAGAAAGGCAACAATCTTCGTGCATAGTTCATATATGGTATCAAATTGGGCTGACGTGTCTCCCATTCTCCTTTAATCTGATTCACCACTAGAGCTGAGTCTCCGTATACATCCAGATTCTTGATTCGCAAATCAATAGCTTCTTCCAGACCCATGATGCAAGCCTCGTATTCAGCTTCGTTATTGGTAACGGGAAAGGTCAATCGAGCAGTAAAAGGGATGTGCGACCCATGAGGAGTAGTGATAATTACCCCTATTCCGCTACCATAGGAATTTACAGCTCCGTCAAATATTAACTGCCACTTGGAACCCAACTCTGGTCCTTCATCCTGCAACGGTTCTTCACAATCTTTCATCTTCAGGTACATGATATCCTCGTCAGGAAAATAAAACCTCATCGATTGGTAGTCCTCAACAGGCTGCTCCGCAAGGTACTCTGACAGGACGCTGCCTTTAATAGCCTTTTGCGAGATATATTGGATATCGTATTTGGTTAACACCATCTGCCATCGGGCAATTCTCCCGGAGAGTGCTTGCTTTTCAAACACGTATTTGATTGGATCCATCTTTGAAATTAGCAGGGTTGTATGATTTAGCATGTATTGCCTCAAACGTTTGGTGGCCCAGGCTAGCGCGCAACACGTCTTCTCGAGCATTGAGTATCTGGACTCACAGTCGGTAAACTTCTTACTCAAATAGTAGATCGCATGCTCTTTACGTCCGGTCTCGTTGTGTTGACTGAGAACACAACCCATACTTTCCTCAAGAACCGTCAAATACATAATCAACGGTCTCCCGGCCACTAGGGGTATCAAAACAGGAGGTTCCTGCAAGTATTCTTTTATCTTGTCGAACTCCTTTTGACAATTTTCATTCCAGGTCACAACCTGATCCTTTTTCAACAACTTGAATAACGGCTCGCATGTCGCAGTTAGGTGAGATATGAACCGGGCAATGTATTTCAACCTCCCTAAAAACCCACGCACTTCTTTTTATGTTTTAGGCGTCGGCATTTCTTGTATTGCTTTTATTTTCGCATGATCAACCTCTATTCCTTTTTCGCTCACGATAAACCCCAGTAGTTTGCCCGATCTCACCCCGAAGGTGCACTTGTTAGGGTTCAGTCTCAACCTGAACTTCCTAAGCCTTTTGAATAGTTTCAACAGATTAACCAAATGCTCCTCCTCCGTCTGGGATTTGGCAATCATATCATCAACATAAACCTCGATCTCTTTATGCATCATGTCATGAAAGAGAGTCGTCATAGCACGTCGATATGTTGCCCCAGCATTCTTTAGTCCGAAGGGCATCACTTTGTAGCAAAATGTTCCCTAGGGAGTAATGAAGGTAGTCTTCGCCATGTCTTTTGGAGCCATTTTGATCTGATTGTAACCCGAGAAGCCATCCATGAAGGAGAATATGGAGAACTGAACAGTGTTATCAACCAGCACATCAATGTGAGGAAGTGGAAAGTCGTCTTTCGAGCTCGCCCTATTCAAATCACGGTAGTCTACACACATTCGCACTTTACCGTCTTTCTTCAGCACTGGCACAATATTAGCGACCCATGAGGGATATTTTGTAACAGCTAGGAAACCAGCATCCCACTGTTTCTGCACTTCCTCCTTGATTTTCACAGCCATGTCCGGTCTAGTTCTTCGGAGTTTTTGTTTAATAGGCGGACATTCCTCTCGCAGTGGCAAACGGTGAACAACCATATCCGTGTCCAACCCAGGCATATCCTCGTACGACCAAGCAAATATATCACTGTACTCTTTGAGCATCTCAACCAACCTTTGCTTAATGTCACTCTGCAGCGCAGCCCCTATACGGATGTTTCTCACAACCTCTTCCGACCCCAAGTTTATAATCTCAATGACTTCCTCATGAGGCAGAATGATTCTTTCTTCTTGTTTCAATAACCAGGTCAACTCTTCTGGTACGTCGCCATCTTCAACAATCTCTTCCTCAGCCTGAAATACTGGGTGCTCTAAGTCAAAGTGAGTCATAGGCGGTTCATAGATGTCATCTGAAATAGTAATCCTGCAAAGGAAATGGTTAAATGCTTCAAAACGCAGACAAAGTAAATAACCACATTGCCATTTTATTGTTAAAACAAAAACAGGAAAAACAGGGATCACAATATTTGTATATGAAAAACGCCTTTATTTCATGATTAAACAATGTAATGTACATAACCAAATGGCCCTAAGCAAAATCACTATGCCCCGGGTAGGACACGGGATTATTCAACAATTGAGAAAACAAATCATTATTGTTTAGTTGTCACAGGAACAGTTTCCCGGATAGACCAATTGCAGAGACTTTGTCCTGGCACGCTTGGCTTGATCCACGCGTCCATATCACAGTCGCTATCTCCGTCTTCAGCATCGGAAACAACATTGATAGTCTCATGGCATACTCCATTTGGTGTAATTGTTATCGGCCCTCTGAACTTGGGCGTTCCTGAAGAGGATGCTGATGACGAAGGATGATATCCAAGCCCAAACCTGTCCATTTTTACCGGAATCTCCAAAACCTGCCCCCAGCCTTTAGTCTCACCAGTCTGAACTAAAGCCTGAGCCTCTTTGTAGGATGACACTGCCACATCTGATATTTTGCTGGAACCCTGAGCTTTGTCTTTAATTCGCAACCCCTCGAAGGCTTGACAAGGCGTTTCGTGTATTTCACCGTCTACCTCGACATATTTGAACGAAGACAAATGGCTAACCAGAATATCTTCCTCTCCACAAATAGTGACGACACTATCCCCCACCATATACTTCAGCTTTTGGTGTAACGTGGATGTGACAGCCCCGGCAGCATGAATCCATGGGCGCCCAAGAAGACAACTATACGCTGGCTGGATGTCCATTATATAGAATTCAGTTTCAAATATTTCAGGCCCCACCTGCAACGGTAATATTATTGATCCGAAAATTGACCTCCTCGTTCCATCGAACGCCCTCACCACTAAATCACTGGGCGTGCAGATAATCCCCCTGATATCCAACTTCATCATGGATTTCTTCGGTAGCACATTCAGGGAAGATCCAGTGTCTACTAAAACATGGGACATGACCGTGCCCCTGCATTCTACTGACACATGCAATGCCATATTGTGCTCTCGCCCTTTCAGAGTCAAATCAAAGTCTGTGAAGCCCAAACTGTGCCCCGCATTGACATGCGCCATCACACCTTCTAACTGATTAACAGAAACCTCTTGAGGGACGAACGACGTGTCTAAAATCTTCAGCAAAGCGTTCCGATGGGCCTCGGAACATAACAACAATGATAGGATGGAAATTTTTGACGGCGTTTGCTGGAGGTGCTCAACGATTTTGTAATCACTTTTACGAATGAGCCTCAAAAACTCCTCCACATCCTTAAGTGACGTTTCCTTTTCGTTCGACTGAGAAGGACCACCTTCAATTACCTTGGCTTTACCCTTGGCTAATCTTTCCGCCTCTACCTCGGGTGACGTGAAGATTCTTCCGCTTCTGGTCATACCCCTTGTTCCAACAACATTATCTACAGCCCCAGCTGGTTGTCCATTGACTTCAATTTTCATACCGTCGCAATATACCTCCAACCCGTAAGTCCACGGCACTGCTTTAGTACTCTCAAAAGGGACTAGTCCTGCTTTGGTAATTGTGATCGTCGGCCGCCGGGCAGGCGCCGTTATCGTTATTGTTTTCCTCGGAATCATCATCGTCGCAACATCGTTCTGCTCATCACACAACGCCTCTATAGGCTTTTCAACTGCGGTTCGATCAAATTGCAAGGTACCTTCCTCCATCATAGCCTGAATGCCCCGTTTCAACTCATTACAACCCTCAGGCTGGGTCCAACAATCCAAGCAAAACTCATCACATCCCGGGAAGACACCCCCTTTTAACAACGTGCTTTTAATCTCACCCAACGGTGTCTTCAGCTCATTGACATCCATCACTAGATTCAAATTTTCTTCTGTCAAGATGGCGTTTGCCCCGTGATTAGGCATAGGCT
The DNA here is from genome assembly GCA_963859935.3 of Lathyrus sativus. Lineage (NCBI taxonomy): Eukaryota > Viridiplantae > Streptophyta > Magnoliopsida > Fabales > Fabaceae > Lathyrus > Lathyrus sativus. The sequence continues at coordinate 231,946,474 of OZ012738.1, forward strand.
GTTGTACGATATTTGGACCCACCTGTCCAAAGTTGATAGCTTTGCTATCCAATAAATCCTGAACTTTGTGTTTAAATGCCTGACACGCTTCTACATCATGCCCGGGTGCCCCGGAATGGAATTCGCAATGCTTGTTGGCATCATACCCGTAAGGAAGTACCGTCCCTGTAGGCGGTGCCAAAGTCCTCTTTTCAACCAAGTTCAACCCCAGCAAGGTCTGGAGGAGTTCTGCATAAGTGGAAGGAGGTGCGTCGAACACTCTTTTCGGCCTCGTATTCTGTATCCTTTTCTGACCGGGATTCTGCCCTTGCTGCTGCGCTGGTTGTTGTTGTTGTTGTTGCTGAGGCTGCCCTTGTTGAGGAAAAGGGATAGTGACACTAGCTATCTGTTGCGGCTGAACATACTGATTTCTTCCTCTGCCCCTTCCCCTGCCGCCAAACACGACACTAGTATCACCCTGTCGTCTACCACCAAATGCTTTTCTGGCACCTCCTGTTGAAGTAGACTCACCTGCTTGGAACCTTCCAACTTTAATCCCGTTCTCGATCATCTCCCCCATAAGAATCAAATCTGAGAAACTGCTCAATGACACACTAAACAATTTTTCGTAGAACACCCCTGAAAATGTCCCAATGAACATGGCATTCATCTCCCTTTCAATTAAAGGAGGATGCACCCTCGCTGCCATATCGCGCCACCTTTGCGCATACTCTTTAAAACTTTCACCGTTCTTCTGTGATAAGCCCTGCAATTGGACCTGGTTTGGCACCAGATCACTGTTATATTTGTAATGCGTCACAAAAGCATCAGCCAACTGCTTCCAGGTTTTTAATCTGGGTGGGCTCCAGCCCCATATACCATTCAAGTGAAGGTCCTGACAAGCTATCCTGAAAGAAATGCATGAGCATCCTTTCATCATCTGAGTACGCGGACATCCTCCTGTAATAAGAGCAGACATGGACCTTAGGGCAGGTGTCCCCCTTGTATTTGTCAAAACTGGGAGCCTTGAATTTCAACGGCACCCTCAGCCCTGGTACCAAGCCCATTATAGCCATATCCAAATCGGTGGAGTTCTGATTCACTACCCCCTTCATCTGTTCTTCAAGCATTCTGATCCTCTGCACAGGATCAACAAGTCCTTCAAATCCCATGCCTCTTCCAGAAAAGGCGTCCTCCTGGCGGTCTTCACCCTAATTCACATTTTCATTTCCATATCCGTCGTAACCAGTATTGCGACCAAACCCTTACTGATTGATCATGGGACCTCGTCCCTCGTTACCGAAACCCTGGTTGACCCTAACAGGTCCAAACCCAGTGTTGACAGGGATCACCCCAGCACCATTCATATTACCAAATCCACCATACCCCTGGTTAGCGTTACCAAAACCGTCGTAACCGAAACCCTGAGTGTTGAAGCCGAATTTCTCGTCCTGATTGACGTAATCAAATCCCTGATCATTGTAGCCGAAACCATTGTTGCCAAAACCATTACCACCATTGTTATTACCACCGCCTTGATTGGCGTCCCCAAATCCAACATTGTTAACAACAGTCTCATTTCCATTCCCTGTGTTGCCATTGCCAGCGCCAGCGCCATCGTTTACAACCACAACAGGTGGGGTCACTACAGGTGGAACCACAGGCGTAGGGGGCCCATCCTTCGGAATAGTTTCAACGTGTGCAGAATTGTGGTCATTTTTTCCATTCCCATTAGTCCGCGCCAGCAGCGGCTGTACCAAAGTCTGGAGGCTCTCCTGGCCCTTAGCAATGTTCTCCATTGCTTGCATGAACAGATTCAGCTTCTCGCGGATTTCCTACATCTCCACTTGGACTTGATCCATGACTCTCTTGTAGTTGTTTCGGGTTGAGTAGCGGTGGACTCTTTGTTCGTCAATCCTGAAAAAACCTGAAGATGCAGGAAATAAGATACAGATTCAACAAGTAACGACAATGCAAAATGAATATGCAGATGCAATATGTGTCTGTGCGTTAGGGATATCGCCCCCCGATTCTAGTGCCAAAGTGCCAGTGCAGTGACAATGATAGTAATAAGAAGCTCGAAATCCAATCATAGAAAACATCTCATATATTGCGGAAAAGCCCATCAAGTCAGGAATACAATATTACTGAGTGTACAATAGGAAGGCATGACCTCAACCAACAATCCTGGTGATGGCCAGCACAATGCAAATAAAGCATACACATCAATACATAAGATAATCAAGTGCGACCATATGACTGGTACTCCTCTAACAATCTCTTAGTCTTGGGATGATTCGGCTGAGAAAGAAACCCTTCGACGAGCGAGTCTCTTTGCCTGATAACACGCTGGAGATCACCAATGGATTCCTCCCAAACACCTTCTCCAAAGCAATCTTCTAGCTTCCGCTTCTGGGACGCAGACTCTTTCTTGCGCTTGATAACTTTGTTCAAGGCATTCTGGACATCATACATCCGCATAACCTCTTCTTCCAACCTCTTCTGGCTAGCTTTCAACTGACCTTCCAGCTCAGAGATCTGCAGCTTCAGTTTGTCTTCTCTTTCCTTATTGCCGGTCAGCGTGGCGTTCCAGGTTTTATTGAATGCAGAGATCTCCTGGTAGGCTATATCAAGTGCTTTCTTCTTAGACTTCAGCATATCATGAGAGCTCTTGAAATCTATCCCCAAACGCTCACGCTTCTTTCGTTGCTCAGTCAGTTCTGTGCCTAGTTGATTCACCAACTTCGTTTGCTGCTCTAAGGAATATACGGACTCATTCCTTTCGCTCCTGAGTTGCACTAACTCTTCCTCCAACTTCTCGTTGGCTTTCATTAGCTCTTCTTTCTCCTTCACAACCTGTTCATGCCTCTCAATAGGCACAGTAGTCGGCTCCTCAACCACAAGGGGAGCAGGAGGTAATACTGTAGGAAACGGCATACGCACCTGCTTTGCTCTATCTTGGATCCAGACTTTGTACGGGGGATAGGCTTGACAATCATTCTTACCCAACAACGCCTTACCCCTCTTGTGGACATTATTCCAAGCATGCTGAAGATTGGACAGTAGTTCTCCCTTCAAATCACCTGTGAAGTACAGAGATTCCTGCACTTCCTCCTCTTTTGGCGGGCTTTTCAAAGCATACCCGAATTGCTTGATCAACAATGAAGGATTGTAGTTAATGCACCCTTTCCTCCCAATCAGAGGAACGTTAGGATATCCGGTGCAGTTGTAGATAATCACCGATCCTAGTAAATCTTTATTAAACCAGACAACTTCTTCTGAAGAAAGTCGCATCAGATGCTCAGACCAATCCACCGTATCTGCAGACTCCGCGAAGATACCCTTCTTGGGCAGATGACTCTCAAACCACATGTACAGCAAAGGCCCGCAACAAGAGACGTTCTTGCCCCTCCTGTTCTCGTTCTTATAATGCAGTGAGTGATAGAAATCTCCAATCAAAGTAGGCACAGGATTGCCTGAAGCAAATATATAGAACGCATCCAGATCAACGAAGTCAGGCAGGTTCGGGAACAGTACAATACCATAGATACACAGAGCAAGAATAGCATTAAACACAGTCCAACATCCACTCTTGGCATACTCTTGTGCTCTTCCAACCAAGAACTTGAGAGAAAAACCAGACACTCCATTCCACGAGGTTAACAGCAACTCTGAGGAGTCTAAATGCAAGGCAACAGCCAAATCCTCCAGTTTGGGCTCAGCATCCATATGAATGAAAGGTACCCTGTTCTGAATGGTCAACTCTAAGATCTCAGCATATTCCTCCATAGTCGGAGCCAGGATGAAGTCAGGGAAAGTAAAACACCTCAGCGGGGGATCATAAAACTGCATTAGCGTGTACAATCCGCTACGCTCATACATGGATGGTTTATAAACCAATCTAAGTAACTTCCCATAGCTCTTCCTGAAGCTTCTCTTCACATCATCATCAGCTAGAGATATCAAACCAAGCAAAGAAGAAACATCTGGAGTAGGCAACTTGTACGCCACAATCTTCTTCAGGGTATCCATAATATTAGCAGACAGAAATCCGGGCCACCAGAATCAGAGATATGAAAATGCACCTGCAGCACAGACACACGTTAATGATATGCAAAATGAGTATGCAACAATGCAATATGCAACATGCAACAGGGATCAAGTGATATATTGCTGAAGAGATCCATCCACAATATCTGTCTCAAAAGTCCCGCAATACTGCTCAAACCTGGTCTCAACAGACCCATAACAATTCTCCACTTTGCCTCAACAGGCTCAAAACAATGCTCCAACCTGGTCTCGACAGACCTATAACACTGCTCTGGTGAAGAACCTCAAGTAACCACACATACTGATCCAATATCAAGAAGACCGGGTAGTCTGGAGGTCAAGTTTCCTGCATGCCCCAATCCCTCTCACAGGTAGGTGTCCTATCAACTGACACAAGGTACGGCATCCTATGCGGTCGTCGGCGTCACAGACTTTCAAGACTGATGATACGATACCCAGAAGGTGTGGCATCATCATGTCCTGAAGAGGCCTCAGTTATCCAACTTCCAAATGATCGGTCCCCGGAGTCGACAATCCAACTAACCAAAAACCCCCTCAACCCAAAGGGTTAAAAAAGAAGTCAACCAGAAGAACCACGTCTGAGCGTGGATTTTGCGGGACACTGGTACATGCAAAGCATGCACGCGCCCACTACTTTCCACAACTAATTCTAGGTGCACTCAAGCCCAGGTCCGGCTTATCTCTCAATAGATCACCCTCTCCCCACAGCAGCAATAACAATATAAAGCTGACAATAAAATGCGGAAAGTAAAAGACAGAAATGTAAATCCATACAAAACCCACGACGAGATAACAAGCGCTAGGACGGACTCGCGTAGGGAACTGTTGGAGTCGCCAGCAGAGTCGCCAGCTGTCGCTACTGCGAAAATCGGCGCCGGCTATGACAGAAGAGTCTCCACCGTGCATTATTTATCCCAAAGGAGGGAAAGGAAACGCTTAGAGTAAACCTAACTCAAAACGGGAAAGGAATGATCATCGCAACCAAATCCTGGATTCAGGAGTCGGTTACGCGAGGGGAAGGTATTAGCACCCCTCACGTCCGTCGTACTCGACGGGATCCACGCTTGTTTTCTAGTACGGATTGTAACTCTATCTACTCTAAAGGTCTGGGTTAAAAGGAAAAGAAAATGACTCGGCAAAGTATCGCACTTTATGCCTACGTATTCCCGTCTGGAACGAGAAATCAGAGTCAACGTAGTTCGCCTAACTACGGGAAAGGAGGGAAGGTTGCTCGCTAGGATACATCATCCTATGCCTACGTACTTTCATACAACATGAAAGATCAGAGCGAACGTAGTTCGGGCTACGGAAGACACAGGTTTGTCTGACTGTTTTTATCGTTCTGAAAAGGTTTTCTTCTGATTAAGAGTCCAAGCGGACAAAAATGACACTTTGATGTTTGTTTTCAGTCTTTTAAGCAAGAACTGTTTTTTAGTTTGTTTGCAATCTCTGACGCACTAGAGACTATGATTTGAGAGTGACTACGTCGTGTGTCACCCAAAGGGTACCACACTAAGCAGCCAGACTACTAGAAAGAAGCTCTCCAGCAACCCTTTCTCCAATAGCTTAAGGCTCGTAAAGTACGAAATCGATTACCCTTATTACTGTGTTTTGAGTTGTTTTGAGATAAGAAGAGAAAGAAGCTCTAAAAACCTAAGGTTGAAAATGGGAAGCAAAACTACCCTAAAGTTGTCATGCATGGATAAACACCTAATGTCTGTCATATTTCCCTCTTGCACAGAGGGAAACAGAGATCCTAGGGGATAAACGGAAAAGAAACAGATATATACAGTAAATAGTAAAAATGCATGAGATGCAGCAGTACAAGCAAGGCAAGGGAGTTCCACTCAACCTCGAACCTGGGAAAACAACAGGCAAAGTGAACAGTATTCACTTCAAACCTTTGGGGGTAAGCTTTACAAGCCAACAATCAATACAGAAAAAAAAGAAATAAAACCCAACACTAGCTCTGACAGCAACACCAGCTCCTACAGTAAGCAGCTCAAACAGCAACAGCTCTGACATCTACAGTTGATTAACAACAAAAAAGGTTGACAGTAACACCTTCAAGTAAGACCCCATCTTCACTCTTCAATGATACCCAAGCTTTAGATAAGCTCCTGTCTCCAAAAAATCTCCAAGCTCTAGCAAGCACTGAACCCCGACAAGTAAACAGCTTCAAAAAGCAGCAGAACCCTAACTCCAACAGATAACCAGCTTTGACAGGCACAAGCTCCAACTTCACCAATCTTCAATGAACTTCATTCTTCAATAGGTTCCCATCTTCAAAGCCACCACTCTAGAAGAGAATCAATTATCCGACTAAGTTGAAATGCTAAACAACTTATTGACAACCAAAGGAAGCCTATAAGCACTTAGCATTGTAGGGGAAAGGTTCCCTCAAAGTTCTACCTATAAAGTATGTCAATTATCCCTCCAAATGAGGGATGTGAATACCCTAAAAGTACTTTTTGTCATAGGGAGGAATAGAAGCACAAGATGCTTTCTATGTTTGCAAGAAGAAATCAATCTAATCTAAAGCTCTCCCTATATTTCCTATTTCCTAAGCCACCTTCAAGGAGAAGAATCTTCATGCTCCAAGCTCCATCCTTTGTATCCAATCATCTTCAAAGTCTTCATAAGCCCCAACAAGCAAAGCCCAAGCCCCAAGCCCAATTGAAATAGCCCAAACCAAACAAACAAGCAAAATGCCCAAGAGGGAAAACACACAATCACCACTCAAATTGCAAAAATCAAATAAAATAGTAATACTCATTATAAAATCCTAGATTAATTTCTAAGGGAACCTAAATATATACCCTATACCCCATATAAACCCCAAGGCCTAAATCAAACCCTAGGTCCCCAAATTATGCCCTAGACTACACCTAAGTGTGGTGAAACCCTAAGTCTCATACCTCTCCTATCCACCTCTCAAACTAACCTATGTTTTAGTCACAAAAATATGAAAAAATTCCTAAGGGTACATGCTTACCTAGTCTAATCAACCTCACAAGAATCAATCAAAAATCATGCACTAATCTCTCATACTAAATTCAGAAAAATGAAGTATCAAATAAATGTAAAATAAAAGCAATAAAATTGTAAAATATACCAAAAAAAATAAGATGCATGAAATTAATATTTTTTAGTTTAATAATTTTCTAGAGGTCCTAAGGGAACTAGGGAAAAAAATCCCATCCTAAAATGATTATTTTTCAAATTGTTATGAATTTTTCCATTAACCTAAAATAAAATGTGAAAATAGAAGAAAATAAAAGAAAATGACAGTGATGCGTGACAAATAGCAATAATATGCAGTTCAAAATGAAGTTGGGCTCAGGAGGGGGGTGCGGATATCATGCGCGTGTTAGGCCCAAAACTTAATCAGAAAATAAAGGAAAATCAAGGAAAATGGAGAAAGGCTCGTGGTGAATAGAAATCAATCCATACGTTAACTCCATTGGGCTTCCAAAGTGGGGTGTGGGTAGCAAGTTTCAACTTAGGCCCACCCAGCAATGTTAATGAAACACAGCGCATAAGGTGTTTTCAGACTCCTTTACAAACTCAAACACACTCATGGCCGTTGGATCAAGGTTGAGTCAAAGGTCTTCCTCTCATCCTAGGGATATGGACCTTTCTTCTCTAATTCAAACTCTGGGAGGGAAACATCAACAGACGGTGGCCGGAGGTGGCACCACCATCGTCCCCAATCATCAATTCCTTTAATCCTCACCCAAACTCAAACCTGAATACATCAATCAATTCGATTTTTCACCAGGAATCCAACCATGCTAATCATTCTCTCTGAATCACCTTCTATCTTAAATCACGAAGAAATTCTCAGAGGATGCTCAAAAATCAAACATCACCAATCCTAAAATTGAAGTGCCTAACATCATCACCACCTAACACTGAGTAATTTCCACCATTCCACTAAGCTTAAATCATCAAGAACTGCAAGAAATGATCCTCAACAGAAAATTGGTTCCACCTAAAATTGTCTCTAAACCTTGAATTTCTTTACCAGAAACCACCTAGCCATCATCTATAATGAGTCTAACCATCTAAAACCTAGCAATTCTATCTATATCATGCCATAAGATGAGGTTTACCAACCTGTGAAATTTGGATGAATAGAAGGTGGAAAGCTTCGAATTATGCTTCAAGATCTTCCAGATTCCTTCAATGAGTGATTATCAAGTTTCTGTTTGCAATCAATTGTGTTGAATCCTCTTGAATCACCAAATACGATTTTCAAATGCAAGCTTGAAACTCAAAGTGCTCTTTCTTGATTCTGCAGCAATCTTGGCCAGAAATCCCTCTGAATTCACTCAACAACTCAAGATAAAGCTACTGAATGCATGAATTTGCTTTGATAATGCTCCAATTGGCATAACCGATTCTGTTTTGCAAGGTGCAAACTCAGAATTCTATCTCTCAATTCTCTCTCAATCTTCACCAACCAACTAACTGAATTAGTTATAATCCTTATATAGAACATGTAGGAATCATCTAGAATGCCCTGGAATGATCTATATGTGAGATATTGAAATTCTCATGCACTTGAAATTACCATGATAAGTTCATCCATGACAGTCATGATTCAGCTTGCTTCAACACCTGATTTTGATCCAAATTCTCCTCAAATGGCATATTGAATAGATTGGTAAGGGTTAAGGCCTTGGTTATGATCTAAAGAATGGTTTTGCATATGTTACTTATGATGTAAGAAAGCATTTTCCAAAGCAACTCATAAAACCATGGCTCATCTCAAAATTGTGACATTGCCAATGGGTTTGAAATCCAATTTCCATTCAAAATGACTACCCATATGCCATATCTATGCCTCATATCTCAAAAATCCCAATTTCCCTCCTTTGAATCATTTGAAAAATCTCCCTTTTTAGGCCATTTTGGGCAACTTTGTGATACAAGCAATTCCAATCACCCATGACTTCTTATCTGACCTAAAAACATCATTATAAACACATCTCATGTTGAACATTTCTTCATTTGAGGAGTGGAAGACGGAGATTTTGACCTATGTTGAAAAATGACCTATAATTCAACTTTCCCAAAATACCCCTGGATTGCCAAGATCATAACTTGAGTTCCACAAATCTTATTGAGGACTTCTAGTATTCAAATTAAAGATAAGATCAAGCCCTACAATTCTTATGTTGTCCAAGAATCCATTTGAAAACTCCTTGATGGGCATAAGTTTCTTGGAAGTCAAGTGACTTTCACAGATAAATTTCAATGTCCTCTGGTGACCCATAACTTGCAAGAACCATAACTTGAGTTCTACAAATCTTCTTGAATACTTCTAGTACTCAAATTAAAGCTATTGAATCTCTACAAGTTTTATGTTGGCCAAGAACCCATTTGAAACTTGTATTTTGATTTATGTGGCCTGGAAGTCCAGTGCTATACAGGGGATTTTACCCTAGGAACCCTGTCTCAAACACCTCCAACCACTCTTGATTCTCTTGAACTTGATCTTGACTCATCCATACACATATCAATCCATTACTTCCATGACCTATAGCTAGGTCTTGATGCCCTTTCTTTGCTCTCCTTGACCTAGGGTTACCCAGATGAAACCCTACTTGTACACACCTCAATTGTGGTTCTTGAACTTGATACCATAACTTGTCTAAGCTTCAATAGGGCTCTCTAGGCCTCCCATGGGATCCATACACACCTCAAATTCATAATTCCAGGTTGATGATCTTCAATACACCTCAAGTTAGGAGAGAAATCCACCTGTGGGCACTCAAACTTCTTAAAGCTTCAACCCATTCCTTGATGACTTGGATGTTCTTCAGCTTGAATAAGGCCCATTGATGTGCTTCTTTAGATAAGGATGGCACTTGAACCCCTGTTAGATGACTTTCTATGTTATGATATGCAAATGATTGGACCATGTACATGATGTGACTATGCAATTAAAATATAAACCAGGTGAAATAGGTTGAGCAAATTTTAGGGTGCAACACTAGGAATCCTAAGGGACCATGGCAAAAGACCAAGAAAGTACAAGATAAATCAATCACAAATGAAGTGCAAGAAAGAGATGAAGTTGACTTAAACAAGTCAAGAGGAAATGGAAACATGATATGGAAGACTCAAATGATGAAACACAAACAAAAGATGAAGCAAAATGACTTAAACAAGTCAAAGAACAAGTGAGATGAAATGGGAGAAGTTACAACTCCTACAACCATTCATGCATCAATCACTTACACAACAATGCACAAGTAAATATCATGATCAAAGTGTAGATGGGAGAAAGAGGCTTGGGCAGCAAGCAAATGAAATATGTCTCAACCAAATTCAACAACTTAATCATGCAAAAGAAAGGAGCAAACAAGTGCTCAAAATGAACCATCATTCAAGACAAACTCAAAGTATCCTCATGGATACCAAATGGTCTTGAATGATGATCCAAACCCAAGGGATAGAAGTGGAAACACAATAAGGAAGTCTACAAACAACAATGAAAACAAAGCACAAGCAAACAACAAGTCAAGGTAAGAGAAAGAACCAAAGTTCAATCCAAGATCAACACTTAAGAACAAGTGGAGTACCTTGACTTCAAAGTAACTTGTAACACAAGTTACACAAATGTATGACCCAAAAAAACCAAGACCAGCACTTTAATCATGTCATTAATGAGTATCAAGACTCATAGGGTGCATATGGGATCAATCAAAGTCATTTCCCAAAGGAACTAGGTCAACTAGTTTGTATGAACTTCATCTAGGGTGACTTGACTTGCAAGGTTCACAAAAAATAGAAGAAATGTTCATAAATATCAAATAAAATGCACAAAGTAACTAACTCCATTGGCAAACAGAGGCCAAAGTATCAAACCAAAATCAATCTTAGGCATCACCAAATGATTTGATCAAACTAGGGTGCTCCATCTTATTGAGCTATTATCAAGGTTCAAACAAAATCAAAGCAAAGTCAAACAAAAAGTGATCAAACCTTGACCAAAATCAACCTCAAAGGTACCTCAATTCATCCTCTAATTGGAGAGGAAACCTCATTCATAGGTGATATCAAATGGTAGCTCAAATGTGTATGATCAACCAAAGGCAACATTAAAAACCACTCCAATTGCAAAATTCAAATTAAATTGCAAAATAAAATGAAATTAGAATTAAAAATTATGAAAAATTAAATAAGGCTTTAAATGATGGAAAATATTTTTTATGGAATTTTTGGACAATTGGAGCTATTTTGAATAATTGCAAATTAAAACAACAAATAAAAGAAAATAAAATAAAACGAAATGAAAGGGAGGTGTAAAAGCAATAAAGGAAATGCACTGCAAATAGTTGGAAGCGCGCTAGGCCTCAAAACATTAGAGGTGCAAGTATCAATCTGAGCCCAAATCAGATCAGCTCAACTCAACACGTGAAACGCACCGTTTCATTAAACGTACGTGGAGTCAACAAGCCAATTGGGTCAGGTCAAACCAATTGCACACAAAGACGCGCGCAGTCAAACATTCAAAGGGGCGTACATCAAATCTGATTTGAATCTGAACCAGACGCTGGAGCTAGGGCACCGGTCGTCTTCTTCGGCCAACTCACCGGAGCTTGGTTCAAAATTCTCCATGAAAATGGTCAAATCTTATACCAATGGAAAGTTGAGCTTACAAGCATCATGAACCCACCCTTATATTTTTAAAAAGGCTCATGACATAAAAGAATCGAAAGCTTAAAAAATGAGATGCACTTGTTGAAACTTCACCAAACAGAGACAACAAGGGATCAAACATGTCAAAATTCCCTCATTAAAATATTTCTCTCATTGTAGGCACTTGTTGTAAGTGCATTTGAGGTGCATAAGTTCATGGAAATGACCATTGTACCAAATGACCTATAATGAAACTTTCCCAAAATACCCCTGCATTGTGAGATCCGTAACTTGAGATGTACAAATGATATCAAGGACTTCTAGGACTTTTTGGAAAGCTAAGATCATTAGGAACAAATTTCATGTTCACTTGAAGTTGAGGAGAAACTTTATTCTAAGTCAAAAGTGCCTTAGAAGTGAGTTGACTTTTAGTTGACCAAAAATAAGTTCATCTGAGACCCCTAACTTATTGGCATCATAACATGAGTTCTAGAAACTAAATGAGTGAGTTCTAATACTCAAACGAAAGCTAAGAAAATTCCCTATAAGTATCATGTTTTCATGAAAATGAGATTGAGCTTGCAACATAGGTGAAAATGGCCTTGAAGTTGGGCACTAAAGAAGGGGATTTTACACTGACATCATCTGAAACCCTAATTTAGTAACTTCTTCCACTTTTGAATCCTCTTGATTTGCTCTTGTCATGACATCTTAGATGCTTTAAAATGACTTCCTATGGCCTCAATAACTTAGAACCAAGTCTTGAACTCCCTCAAGTCCACAGTTGGCCTTGAGTTGACCAGATGAACCCTAACTTCATATTCTTTGCCTATGACCTCTTGTAGATGAAATGAATGTCTAGATAAGCTCTACAATGACCTCCAAGGTACTCAATGAGCTTCTTAATCATATCCTATCCAAAACAATGACTTCATGAACCCCTGATGATCCCCAAGATAGGAGACAACTAGCACATATCAATCATTTGTTCTAAGGAGCTTTGACAACCTTATGATGATGACACACCCTTGATGATCTGAATAATCACCCTTTCTTGAGCTTGAAACCAATGAGACTCTTCTTTTGAATGCCACATCACTTTTGATCCCCTGTTAAGAACAATTATATGCAAATACAAAATGCTAAAATGAAATGAAACATAAGCCAAGAAAAGGTTGGTCAAATTTTGGGGTACAACAGCTGCCCCTATTCAAACAACCTCGACTTGAATGGGTGAAAAGCGAACGACTTTCAAACAATCAAGGTAAAAGATGGTTGAATACAAAAGAACACAGAAATTTACCAACCACAAAAATAGAACTGTAAACTTGTTTACTGGTATAGAATAACCCGAGATAACTGTATCTGGTAACCGCAACGACAATAAGCTAACTAATTACCAATCAGAAAACCTCAACACGCAGTCGGAAGAAACATCTGCTAACACGCAGGCAACAACACTAAGTCGGAAAGATCATTTGATTTCTCCATCAGGCATCTGTTAAACAAACCAGGCAGTAAACCCGAAGGCCGGCTCAACACGAAGTTGAGAGCATCTGCTAATTAGCAAGAATTCGCTAAATAAAAGCGAGCATCGAACCCGAAGGTCTGCTCAACACGAAGTTGAGAACATCTGCTAACCAGTAGGCATTCGCTAAACAAAAGCGAGCATCGAACACGAAGGCCGGCTTAACGCGAAGTTGAGAACATCTGCTAACCAGCAAGCATTCGCTAAATAAAAGAGAGCATCGAACCCGAAGGACGAATCAACACGAAGTTGAGAACATCTGCTAACCAGTAGGCATTTGCTAAATAAAAGCGAGCATCAAACCCGAAGGCCGACTCAACGTGAAATTGAGAACAGAATCTGTCGATTCACAATCTGAAAGAAGAAATCCGCTGGGGAAATAATGAACTTAACCCTGTAGACTCTGTTGGGGAGAAATGGTGAGATAAACACATCTGTCAATGATCTCGCTGGGGTCTGGATACCACACAACCTCAAGAAAAAAACACCAATACTTGTCGGGGTCTGGATACCACATAGGCTAAATAAACCATCATTGTCTGCTAGATACACACCTGAAAACATGAGGTAACAATCTGGCTTATGTTTCAAATGCATATGTTTGAATATGGCGTAATCCTCCATACGAAATGGAAATGCTACGCGTTTGGGAGGATGATATGCACAATGCAAATGCAAAGGAACCACCTCAGAAAAACAAATGCTGAAGAAAAGAAAGCAACCCTGCCGGGAAAAGATAGGATATGCCAAATACGATTGGACTTATGCTGGGAATAACAAGCCCTGGATGGCCTCCAGGAAAAGTACTTTCCTGGGTAGTACCGCTCTGACGAGAACAAAAATTCACCCCGCTGGGGATCAACTCAAATTCTGTTGAGGAAAGCACCCTGAATGGCCTACTAGAATACAACTCTTCTGGGGAACAGAAGACTCGGCTGGGAAAAAGGCAGCCAACTGTTGAGATCATATCAACTCTACTGGAGAAATTAGCCCTAGATGGCCTCCTAGAACACTGAAATCTTCTAAGGTACGAAGCAAACTGTTGGGGAATACCTCTACTCTGCTAGGGGTAAATGAATAAGATCTACCGGGAATCCAACCCAAACTCTCTCTGCTGAGGACGAGAAACAGCCTACTCCAACAATTCCGCCGAGGATTACTCAATGAGGGAATTAACATCGACCTCTGCTTGGAGAATGAGTCAACGACCTAGACTCTGAGGGGAAAGGAGTCAAATACTTGGACTCTATGCGAAATCAGAACTATGAATCCGCCCCACTGCTGGGGATAATTCCAAATTTGCCGGGTGGAGAGAACTTCAACCTCGACCTACTGGGGGATAAGCGCATACATTCGATCTGCTGGGGATAGGTGTACACGCTCAACCTACAAATCAACAAACAAACAAGATATCCTTCACAACGGAAACTATATCGGTCATCATCTGTGGCGTCGTTCAAGCATATCAAAGTTTTGATGATTATCAGCGAAGCCCACAAGTTTATGTATGCAAAGTTTTATCAAAAACATCAGGCGTTTTCTTCTTTGCAAACAAAACACTAAAAGCTAAAGCAAGAACAACAATTTACTGAAATTTATATACTTCATTGATAAGTGGTCTCTAAATAGGCAGATTTTACAACAGATGCAACTCCTGAAAAGAGAAAGTCGCGCAAAAACTTACAGAAATGCACAAAGATTAACAAAATGTCGACAATATAATACAAACAACCACCATGTGTCGATTCATCTATGACTCGCATGACTTCGAATCTTTTCGATGCTTCGCCTTCTGAAGAGACTGATTTGAACGGATGGCCCTCGGGTCCTCCCATAATCCACCATACTATGAAGATCAACACGCAGACCGCAATCATTTGCTTTTCAAATCCCTAACTTTTGCATGAATCGCCCTTGCATGAATCCCTAACTATTTTTATCCCAAATTTTGCCCGAACACATTCTTTGTATGATTCGCCGGGATGCCCATGTTTTTTCTTGGATATTCTTTTTCTTTCCAACGGGTCTTTTAAAGCAAAGTATTTTTTAACTGCGTCTGCGTTCACAGGGGATGTGAAATATTCACCATCCATGGTTGAGAGTATTAAGGCTCCTCCTGAGAAGACTTTCCTTACGACATATGGACCTTCGTAGTTGGGAGTCTATTTGCCCCTATGATCTGTCTATGGAGGGAGAATCTTCTTCAATACTAAATCACCTGCCTGAAAGCTCCAAGGACGCACCTTCTTATCAAAAGCTTCTTCATCCTGCTCTGATATAACCGGCCATATGCAATAGATGCTAATCTCTTCTCGTCCATCAAGTTAAGCTGATTCAATATGTTCCTCTCCCATTCTGGCTCATCAAGCTTGACGTCAACCAGAACTCTCAAAGGAGGAATCTTGACTTCCAATGGTAGGACAACTTCCATACCATACACTAGCGACAAAGGGGTTGCCCCAGTTGAAGTACGTACCGAAGTACGATATTCGTGCAATGCAATGGGCAGCATCTCGTGCCAATCTTTGTAGGTCACAACCATCTTCTGCACAATCTTCTTTATATTTTTATTGGCTGCCTCAACAACACCATTCATCTTCGGACGATAAGGAGAAGAATTGTGATGCTCAATCTTGAAACTTTGGCATAGTACCTTCATCATCTTATTATTCAAATTTCAACCATTATCAATAATGATTCTCTCGGGCACTCCGTAACGACAAATGATGTCGTTCTTGATAAACCGGGCTATGACTTGTTTGGTGACATTGGCATAGGAAGTTGCTTCAACCCATTTAGTGAAATAATCAATTACCACTAAGATGAAGCGATGCCCGTTGGATGCGGTCGACTCAATCTTACCAATCATATCAATGCCCCACGTGGAAAAGGGCCAAGGAGACGCCGTGACATTCAAAGGACATGGCGGCACATGAATCTTATCGGCATAAATATGACATTTATGGAATTTCTTCGCGTACTTGAAGCAATCAGACTCCATAGTCAACCAATAATAACCTGCCCTCAATAGCTTTCGAGACATGGCATGCCCGCCTGCATGTGCACCAAAAGCACCTTCGTGAACCTCTTCCATAAGCAAACCTGCTTCTTTTTCGTCCACGCACCTCAACAAAACTAAGTCAAAATTTCTTCGGTAGAGTACACCATCTTGGTTCAGATAGAAATTTCCAAACAACCTCCTCAAGGTCTTCTTATCCCGGACCGAAGCCCCAAGCGGATATTCTTGGTTCTTGAGAAAATTTTGGATATCATAATACCATGGCTTCCCATCTGAAGCTTCCTCTATTGCAAATACAAATGTCGACCTATCCAGGCGCGAGATGACGATTCTCGGAGCATCGTTCCTGTAGTTCACCTTGTACATTGAGGATAACGTAGGCAAAGCATCTGCCATCTGATTCTCCGCTCTTGGCACATGGTGAAGGTCTACCCTGTGAAAGAAAGGTAACAACCTCCTTGCATAGTTCATATAAGGACCTTCATCAGGTAACGACTCATCACAATAATTCTTCTTTAAGAACATGATATCCTCATCAGGAAATTCAAACTTCATCGGTTGATAATCATTAATCGGTTGCTCTACGAGATATTCAGACAGAACACTCCCCTTAATAGCCATTTGGGAGACGTATTCAATGTCGTATTCTGTCAAAACCATCTGCCATCTGGAAATCCTTCCCGAAAGTGCTTGTTTTTCGAACACGTACTTAATCGGATCCATCTTCGAAATTAACATGGTTGTGTGGTTCAACATGTATTGCCTTAGGCGTTTGGCAGCCCAAGCGAGTGCACATCACGTCTTTTCCAATATTGAGTACCTAGACTCACAATTTGTGAACTTTTTACTCAAGTAATAAATGGCATGCTTTTTTCTTCCCATCTCGTCGTGTTGACCGAGAACACAACCCTATGGAATTCTCAAGAACCGTTAAATACATTATTAATGGTCTTCCAGCCATTGGAGGCATCAGTACCGGAGGCTCCTGCAAATACTCTTTTATATTTTCGAATGCCCTTTGCCAATTTTCATTCCAGACCACCGCTTGATCTTTCTTTAACAATTTGAACATTGGTTCACACATGGTTGTGAGGTGAGATATGAACCTTGTAATGTAGTTCAATCTACCCAAGAAACCACGAACCTCTTTCTCAGTCTTCGGTGCTGGCATTTCCTGTATAACTTTTATTTTTGCAGGATCGAGCTCGATTCCTTTTTCACTGGCTATGAACCCCAGTAACTTTCCTGACCGTACACCAAAAGTTCACTTGTTTGGATTCAACCTCAACCTGAACTTCCTTAGCCTTTCGATTAGCTTCAAAAGATTCACCAGATGCTCCTCCTCCGTTTGTGACTTCGCGATCATGTCACCAACATAGACCTCGATCTCATGATGAATCATATCATGAAAGAGAGACACCATTTCCCGCTGATAGGTTGCCCTTGCATTCTTCAATCCAAGGGCATTACCTTATAGCAAAAAGTCCCCCATTGTGTGATGACAGTTGTTTTCTCCATGTCCTCCGGCGCCATCTTGATCTGGTTATATCTGGAGAAACCGTCCATGAAGGAAAACACTAAATACTGTGCGGTATTATCAACAAGTACGTCAATGTGGGGGGCGGGAAATCAACTTTCGGGCTCGCTCGATTGAGATCACGGTAATCTACACACATCCTTACCTTAGCATCCTTCTTATGTACAGGTACGATGTTAGCGACCCACAGAGGGTAATTCGTCACGGAGAGAAATCCTACATCCAACTGCTTCTGGACCTCCTCTTTGATCTTTACCGCCATGTCCGGTCTGGTTCGTCTCAGCTTCTGTTTCACAGGTGGACACTCTTGACAAAGAGGTAAGCGATGAACCACAATATCTGTCTCAAGACCGGGCATATCTTCGTATGACCAAGCAAATACATCCTTATACTCTCAGAGCATTTCAACCAGTCTTTGTTTGACGTCATTCTGCAATGTAGCCCCTTTCCTGACTTCCTTTCTGGCTTCCTCGGTGCCCAAGTTGATGACCTCAATTTCCTCCTGATAAGGCAGAATAACTTTCTCTTCCTGTTTTAGTAGCCTGACCAGCTCTTCAGGCAAGTCTTCGTCTTCCTCAATCTCTTCTTCAGCTTGAAAGATCGGATTATCAAAGTTATACCGAGTCATAGACGAGTTTGAATCGGTGGCATCTTCAATGTGAAACCTGCAATGATGATTATTTAGTGCATAAAATGATATGCAAACAAGCACAAACCACATTGCCATTTTATTGTTAAAATAAAACAAGAAAAACAGAGATCACAATATTTGAATGCAATAAAAACGCCCTTTGATTAATGACAAAACAATTGTTCAAACATAAAAGATAAGGCCCTTCAGACACAGACCATTATGCTCCGGGTAGAACATAGGGCTACACATAATCAAGAAAACATGAAAATTACTCTTCACGAGTCACTTGGATAACTTCCTTGATGGTCCAGTTGTTCAAGCTCTGACTAGGAATACATGGCCAGATCCATGCATACATGTCGCACTCACTATCACCTTCTTCGTCAGACACGACGTTGAGTCGATCAAAAATCACCCCACCACTTGTGAATTGGACTGGTCCCCTGTAGCGCCGCACGCTCTATGAAGAAGAAGAAGACGAGTTGTACCCTAGTCCAAATTTTTCCTATTTATTAGGGATGCTCAGAACTTGCCGCCGACGCTGAGATGATCCAGACTTCACCACCGCTTGCACCTCCTTGAAAGATGACATAGCAACCTCAGACATTCTGCTCACAACTGGCGTCTTCTCTTTAATCTAGACGATTTCAAAAGCTTGGCACAGCGTTTCATGAATCTCCCCGTCTACCTCCACATACTTAAATGAGGACAAATGGCTTATCATAATATCCTCTTCCCCGCAAACAGTGACAATATTACCACCCACCATATATTTTAGCTTTTGATGTAGGGTTGACGTCACAGCTCCCGCCGAATGAATCCAATGTCGTCCCAACAAGCAGCTATACGCCGGCTGGATATCCATAATGTAAAACACAACATTGAAAACCTCTGGTCCAACCTGAATTGGAAGATTCACTTCTCCAAAAATGGACCTTCTTGTCCCATCAAATGCTCGCACAACCAAATCACTTGGGGTTCACATTACTCCCTGGGTGTCCAGCTTCATCAAAGCTTTCTTGGGTAACACATTAAGCGAAGACCCAATGTCTACCAGCACATGCGTCAGTACAGCCCCTCTACATTCAATGGGGATATGCACTGCGTGATTATGGTCTTTTCCTTTGGGCGTCAAATCAAGATCTATAAATCCTAGCCCATTCCCGGTGTTGACGTGTGCCACCACTCCTTCCAGTTGATTCACAGAAATTTCTTGTGCACGTATGCAGTATTCAGAATCCTTAACAAGGCATTCCGATGTGCCTCAGAGCATAGAAGTAGAGATAAGATTGAAATCTTCGACGGAGTTTGTTGCAAGTGGTCTACAATCTTATAATTGCTTTTCCTGATCATGCGCATAAACTCTTCCGCATCTTTCAACAAGGTTTCTTTCTCACCATTCTGAGAACTCTCTTCAACCACGGCCTTCCCTTTTCCCTTATCCGCTCTTTCAGCGTTCACTTCTGGAGGTGAAAATACTCTCCCGCTTCTAGTTATCCCACCGGTTCCTACCAAACTACCAACAGAATCAAACGACGTACTCTTTAGCTCTTGCTTTTGACCATTGCAATAGACCTTAGCCTTATAGTTCCATGGGATTGCTTTGGTACTCTCGTAGAGTATTGGCCCCGCCTTAGTGATTATAATGGTGGGTGGCCTCAGTGGCGCAGAAATAGTGATTGTCTTATAAGGAATGGAAATTGTAGCCACTTCATCCACTAATTTCTCTCTTTCTCCAATTCTATCAAACTATAGAACACCGTCATCCACCAACCTTTGAACACGACTCTTCAATTTCTCACATCCCTCAGGATGGGTTAAACAACTTGTGCAGTCTCTGTCACAACCGGGAAATACTCCTCCTCTCAACAGTTTATCCTTCACAAAACTCAAAGGGGTCTTCAACTTCTCAATATCGGTCACCAGATTCAAACCTTCCTCCTCAACAATGGCGTTTACCCCAGCCGCTCCATGATTAGGCATAGGATTTTGCATAACGTTAGGCACGTCATGAGAAAAATTGATAGCTTTACTGTCGATAAGGTCTTGCACCTTATACTTGAAGGCTTAACAATTATCAATGTTATGGCCGGGAGCACCGGAGTGAAAATCGCACCTGGCATTGGCATCATACCCTGGGGGTGGTGCGCCAGTTAAAGAAGCCAAAGTCCTTTTCTGGATCAATTGTAATTGCATCAAATGTTGGAGTACTTGTGAGTAAGGCATCAACGGTGCATCAAATTGTCTGTTCACTGCCCTTCCCCGATCTTGGAATCGTCGTGGAGCATAATTTTGTTGTTGTTGCTATGGACGCTATTGTTGTTGTTGTTGTGGTGGTTATCGCAACTGCGAAAAACCACCGGCGGAAAACAGAAGAGTCGCAACTTTCGTTATTTATCCCAAAGAGAGGGAAAGGAAACGATCGCAAAAACCTAAAGAAAAAGGGAAACACAAGGTCATCGCAACCATGTCTGGATTCAGGAGTCGGTTACGCAAGGGGAAGGTATTAGCACCCCTAACGTCCGTCGTACTCGATGGGATCCACGCATTGTTGTCTATCTAAAAGGGTGTGTTGAAACTATCTAGCTAAAGGCTTAAGGACAAAAGAAAAAGAAAAGAGAAGTGACTCGGCAGAGCATCGCTGCTCTGTGCCTACGTACTCCCTCATGCAATGGGAAAGTCAGAGTCAACGTAGTTCGCCTAACTACGGGTAAAGAAAGGGGGGAAGGTTGCTCGCCGAGACATCACGTCTCGTGCCTACGTACTTTCATCTGGTATGAAAGATCAGAGCAAACGTAGTTCGGGCTCAAAGGACCACAGGTTGGTTCAAAAGTTTTTAGGCCCGAGTAGGGTTACCAAGTAGTTCTAGCATTCGGTGTATGCAGCTCGACCATTGGAGACTTAGATGTTACCGTTTGTGGTAGAACTAAGAGTTAACGAAACTCTTTTTGTGAAAAGATTTTCCTTGTATAAGAACCCCAAAGGGTGAAAAAGGTTTGAAGTGTTTTTCTATTTTTTAGAGAAGAAGTGTTTTGAATTAGAGTGTTCATAATGTATATTGTAACAAAGTCTAAAACCTAGGATCGAATGCGTCGCATA
Source organism: Lathyrus sativus (assembly GCA_963859935.3). Lineage (NCBI taxonomy): Eukaryota > Viridiplantae > Streptophyta > Magnoliopsida > Fabales > Fabaceae > Lathyrus > Lathyrus sativus. Next base: position 231,967,994 of record OZ012738.1, read on the forward strand.
TCGCCCTAAGGATGTATACTAAACACTCTAGGCAATTGAGAGGTGGTCCCTCAATCACCATTTCCCAAGTATAAGGATCATGGCACAACATTCATTATCCTTATTAAGTATGTTAAGATGGTTTGAAGATGAGAAGAGAAGAAGGCACACTAATGGGAGACTAATCAATCCTAGAAGTTATCATGCAAAGTGAACCTAAAGTTGAGATTGAAAAGAGGAACTACCTAAAGTTATCATGCATAGTTAGGCACCTAATGTCTATCATAACCTCAAGAGGTTAGAGAACTTATGAGGAGTGTAACACCCTTCTAAACCCCACGGAAAACATGTGCATAATCAGAGTAAAATTAACATGCATTCACAAAAGGGTTTCACACATAATTTCGAAACATCAAAACACCTGTCATGCTCATAAACAATTCAATAACTAATCATGCCTTTTCAAGATTTCACTTGCATGTAGCAGCGGATTCAATTATATAATAATTTTCATAAAGAAACATTTGAGTTTATCACATAAACCAACATCGTTTAAGCGCTAAGGCCAACATCATAATATTCCAATGAATATAAATACATATTATAGAGTACACAATGTATATCTGAAACATAATCCAAGTGATCCCAGTGTTACATGACCAGAGCATGACTCGACCCAACATGATTAAATTACTAAACAACTACGCCAAAAGCGACCTCGCAACTACGAGCAGTACTATTCCTTGATACCTGCACGATGTCATGTTGGACATCATTCCAGCAGAAGGGTGAGAAATATTATCATAATAACAATGCATATAATCACATATATAAATTCACGAGCATAGAGTACATATATTCCACATTTTCTCATCACAATTCATTTTAACTCTTCATGTACGTCACGACATATATATAAACAAATAAGGATAATCACCACGCATATTCATCATGCACATATCCATGAATCTCAACATTCCACATAAACATACGCATATTATATTTATTCATCAATTCATAATTACACATGTAATGCACATACGCATATTCCACAATTCTCACCATACTTCATCATAACTCATCATATACTTCACAAAGCATATATATATATATATATATATATATATATATATATATATATATATATATATATATATATATATATATATATATATATATATATATATATATATATATATATATATATATATATATATATATATATATATATATATATATATATATATATATATATATATATATATATATATATATATATATATATATATATATATATATATATATATATATATATATATATATATATATATATATATATATATATATATATATATATATATATATATATATATATATATATATATATATATATATATATATATATATATATATATATATATATATATATATATATATATATATATATATATATATATATATATATATATATATATATATATATATATATATATATATATATATATATATATATATATATATATATATATATATATATATATATATATATATATATATATATATATATATATATATATATATATATATATAATATATATATATATATATATATAATATATATATATATATAGGCAAATATGGACAATCATCAAACATATCCATAATTTTCAATTACACACGTTATGTACATACACCTATGCATAACTTCATACAACCATCATATATTCATTCCATGAGACTCAATACAACTCATGCCATGTGGTACCAACACTTGTTATCATTTTTTAGTTTTTACACTTAAACTGGGTCCACCCTTCTAGACCGATAACAACAAAAGCCCGTCCCCTAAGCTTTCAAACCCACCCTTCTAGGTTTGGGACAAGTCACTAGTCTCCACGAAACTAGCAAACATTGCCTCTTGACTAAATGATGCATATGCAATCAACAACCAAATGCACTTAAGACCGTTCTCGCATCTTAATCCCATGCATTCTCAAATAATTCATCACTCAAGAATTATAACATGATTGCACATACAACATATCCATTTCAATAACATCAATATATTTATCAAGCAATGCACACATATTCACAATATGTTCCCATGCATTATTCATATACAATTACAAGAAATGCACACATATTCACAATATGTTCCCATGCATTCTTCACATACAATTACAAGCAATGCACACATATTCACAATATGTTCCCATGCATTCTTCACATACAATTACAAGCAATGCACACATATTCACAATATGTTCCCATGCATTCTTTACATACAATCGCATACAAACAATATGCATTCACAATATATATATATATATATATATATATATATATATATATATATATATATATATATATTCCATAACATATATTCATCATTCATCACATACCATTTCATACAAGGTATACACATTCACAGTCAATCTCATCATGCATTCACGTTTAATTCAAACAATGCATATATTGCCAAACGGCCACAAAATCACAATCGATTCCACATTGTAGGATTCACGTCATACAGCTACCCACAGCATATCATACAATAGCATATAAGCTACTCATACAAGAAGAGGTCGATCGCAACCGAACGCTCTAACTATTTAAGCCTCACTTACTTAAAAAAATTAATCTCGATTAATCGGTAAAATTGGCTAAAATTCGGCTAAAAATAATATTTCTTTTCACCAAGTTATAAAACATATTATTAGCTTCAGTTTGATATAAAGAACGACAAAATCCGATAAACGGTGAAGAAGTTATGAATTTTCGAAGTTTTGAAAAAATAATATTTTCCCACACTTACAGTGTTAATCGGTTAACGCATATGGTTAACTGACTAACCACTCCAAAAACTCAGTTTTTAGGCCAAAAACTCAATTTTTAGGCCCCTAACACTATGTTAATCGGTTAATGTATATGGTAACAATTTAGGAGCATAAAACAAGGCTACGGGTTTGAGTCAAAAACCCCCAAAAACCCGACCGATTCAATTATTTTCTCCCGATTAAATACCTACTCATCATTACTAATTATATAGTAACAATTTAGGACCATAAAACACAAATTCTACGACTTCCGATTTTCATCCAAAATCTTAACCTCCAATTGACCAAAAATGTCAAAACTCACAAATTCAACCGAATTCGATCAAACGAAAACCAATAATCACGACTAAGCATTACCCGACTAAACTACGAAATTTATTTTCGATTCTAACCGTTCAAAACTCGATTCTAACCGATTAAACCCCTTTTGCCCTAGAATGGAAAATGAGTAAAAACTCTCCAACAATCTCAACCAAACCAACAAACACATACATGATCATAAACATTGATAGAATAATGATATTTCACACCCTTACCTTGATTAAATTGATATCAAGAAGTTGATCTTGAGCTTCCGAAGCTTTTCCCTTCTTTCCTTCTCTTTTCCTTTCTTCCTTTTTCTTTCTCTCTTCTTTCCCTTATGTTTTTCCCCTTTTCTTTCCTTCCTTCTATTTTTTCCTTTATATGTCTTTCTATCATATTTCCTTCCATCATAATTCTTTTCAAATTATCTACCAATTCATTTTCTCATAAAATATCTCATCTCATCATTAATTAGAAAATATCTAATAAATCCACATTATTCTACTAAATAGAATAAATCAGTTAAATCCATTAACTCATATAAATTAAATAAATCCAATAATTCACTTAAATAAGATAAATCACATAAACCAATTAATTAGTACAAATAATCAATTACTGAAAATTTGGCTGTTACAGGGAGCATGGCAAAGAAAAGCAAAAGAAGAAGAAGAAGAAGAAGAAGAAGAAGAAGAAGAAGAAGAATGCATATGCAAATGAAAAGATGCACACATAGAATGCACAAGTAGAATGATAGTGGGAGGAAAATAGTGTGGGGCAGTAGCCACCAGAAGCTCATCTCAACCAAGCATGCATATGGAAATGCAAGAAAAGAGAAGAAGAAAGAGATGCATCAAAAGCAAGCAAACAAGTGACAAACACAAAGAAAAAGTCCTCATGGATTCATCACTTTAGGTAAGCTTCAAGTTCCTCCTAAGGAGGGACAAAGCTACCTTAAATGACACTCCAAGGTCATTGGATAGAAGGGAGATGAAAAGAAGATAGCTCAAAAGCAAAATCAAAACATGTCAAGAAGAAATGCAAGCAAAAGCACAAAGGAAGCAAGCACACATCACTTAGGAGTTCAAGTTGAAAGCACAAAAAGAAAGGCATCAAGCAACAAGCAATGAACATAATTTTGACCTAAAAATGAACATACAGCAAGCTCAACATGTCTAGAACGTAAAACAACAAGAGTTGAGAGCTTATTGGATCCACAAAGGTCATTTCCAATCCAAACTAGGTCATGCACTTGTGTGAGTTGTCCTATGAAATAACCTAACTTGCAAGTCACGTCAAAAATAGGAAAAAGGCTAAAAAAATATCAAATAAAATTCACAAGGAAACTAAACAAGTTAGCAGCAACCAGAGGCAAAGAAATCAAGACAAATATCCCCTCAAAGCACCATCAAAAAATCAGTTCATTTAGATGTACCACTTTGAAATGGGAGAAACAAAGGCAAGAAGAAGAGCAACAAAAGTCAACCCAAAAGTCAACAACCAGGGGCAAAATGGTCCTCCAAAATTGATCAACTCATCATTGAGATGAGGATCAATTTTCAATCATTGGATCAAAAAGGAATGAGAGAAATAAATGCAAAAGTAAACAAGGTGACAATTTAAACCATCTAAAACCACTCCAATATTTAATTCATTTTTTAATTGAAAATAAAATTGAAAAATAAAATAAAAATATCCAAAAAAAAGTAGACATCTCAAAGTTGATAAAAAATATTTTTTGGTAAACTTTTAAAGTATTGGAGTTATTTTTAATGATTTAAATTCTAAACAGAAAATAAAATAAAAATCAAAAGAAATAAAAAGAAAGTAGGAAAACCAGCGTGGCAAATAACAATTAAATGAAGTTCAAACTGAGACTGGGCCCAAACAGGGGGTGCGCATAGCAAGCACGTGCAAGGCCCATCAGAAAATCTAAAAATAAAAATGAAAACCTTGTAATTCCACATGATGAGTCAAACAGGGCGTACCAAGGAGACTCAATCAGACATGTTTGATCATGTAGTAAGCAAATTAGAAGGCCACAATCACGCCAGCACATTAATGAAAGTTTAAATGAGTTTCCATGTAATCAGTCAAAGCCAGCCCACCGTGTTTCTTAATTGTGAACGTTGGAATCAAAAGTATTTAAATCGCAAGGACCACACAGTGCCACATAATCATCTTCAACATCCAAATATGGGAGGGAAACCAGTCACCGGCCGAAAGTCCTATATTATCTTCTCCGGCCAATCTCCACCGTGAACAGAGCAAAAACAACCACATGCATCAAAACTCAACCGTTTGGCACAAATTTTATACCAAAATTCATCTAGAGATTAAGAGGATCTCAAATCCAGTCTCAAAAATCACTTATCACGCAACATGAGAGCAAACTGAATCAAACAAACTTGAGCACCAAAATCAAAATTTCATCAAAACTCCTCCAATTTTGTTTAAAAATCATCTAGAAGTTATGTAGGTTACAGATCCATCAACAAACAAGCAAGAACACGCAAGAATAAGCCAAAACAGATCCAAACATTTTTGAGCATCATCCAACAATCAACACCAATGTCAGTTCGTTTTACATATTAATGATCTACATTGTTTCTACGTCTCAAATATGCAAAAATGGCAGTGAATCAATGCATAACCAGAGTGTAAAGTTTATTTGCAATTACTTAATGGAGAACTTCCACTGAGCCTTCAAATGGAGCTTAAACTTGATGAAAATTGTTCAGAATCGTTCAATGATCTTTAATAGAGCTTTTGCAATCTACAATTTGACTTGAAATGGCTTATATCTCCAAATTCGAATTTCAAAATTCCACCACTTTTTCAAAACTGTTCTTGATCAATTTGGCTCCAATTCTCACTTCTGATGATTTGTTCATGCTCAAAACCTTATATGTGATGGATCTTGATAAGAATTGAGCCCAATCTCAGCCTCTAACAACCCAATTGAAAATCCAAGGAATTGAGTTTTGGAACTTTCTCATGTACACAAAATTCCTTCAAAATTGGCTCCAAAGTGCTTGAAAATGCTTGCTGGTAACACATGGAATGTGGATGGCTAGGATTAAAACCTTAATTGATCTCAATGGCTCATGTTTGTTGTATAACTTCATAATGAAGTAACCTTGAAAATGGCTCACTAAAACACCTCAAATTCAAATTCTATTAATGCCAATGTGTTCAAAATGTAGTTTGCACTCAAAATATGCACTTATTTGCACCAAATTGATCAATAATGAATTAATTCCCATTTTGCCCTTTTAAACCTTCTTCCATGAAAATTCACATATCCATTCTTCAAACCAAGCCAAATCCATGACTTATCAATGTTTTACGAAGCAAATCACACCATTTGGAGCAAGTTTGATGTTGGAAAAATCTTCATTTGAAGTGTGCAAGTTGGTGAAATGGACCTATAATTTTATGACCTATAATCTCACTTTCCCAAAATACCCTTGACTTGTAACCCTCATAACATGAGTTCTACAAATCATATGAAAGACTTCTAGTACTTTTTGTAAAGCTAAGACCAAGATCTACAACTTTCATGTTGGCCAAAAGTTGAGGAGAAACATCCTTCTAGGTCCAAAATGGCTTGGAAGTTGGTTGACTTTTGTTGACCAAAATCACATTCATCTGATGACCTGTAACTTGTCTGGGTCATAACTTGAGTTCTTTAAATCCAATAAAGGACTTCTAGTACTCAAAAGAAAGCTAAGAACATGCTCTACAAGTGCCATGTTGGTCAAAAGTTGAGATAAAACTTGTATCTTAAGATAGGTGGTCTTGAAGTCAGAGACTAAATAGGGGATTTTACCCTGAGAACCCTAATTTAGTAACTTCTCACACACTTGATCCTTGATGAATTGAACTTGAAATGATATCTCATACATCTTAACACAACATCCCATGACCATAGAGACTTGAAATTGAGTTTTAATCTCCCTCAGTTTCACAGTTGACTGAAGATTGACCAGATGAAAAACCCTAGGTGCAACATCTTCAACTGTAACCTTTCACACTTAGCATAAACACTTGGATGAGCTTCAGAATGACCCTCAAGGAACTCAATGAGCTCTCTCAACATCTTATATCCATAACCATGAATTCAAAAACCTCTAATGATCTTGAACTGGCCTCCAAGTTAGGAGCTGACCCACATACATCCATTCTTTCTTTCACAAGACCAATGCCCACCTCCTGATGACTTGATGACCATCCAAACTTGAGTAGAACCCCTTACTTAGGCTCAAACCCTTGATCCCCTGTTCAATGAATAATGCTATGCAATGCAAATGCTAGAAAGAAATGAAATGAAACATAAACCAAGTTAAGAAAAGGTTGGGCAAATTTTTGGGGGCAACAGCTGCCCCTATTCAAATGACTTGGACCGGAACGAGTGAAAAGCGAATGGCTTTCACGCAATCAAGGTAGAAGACGGTTCAATACTAAAGAAACCGGAAATTTGCCAACCGCAGAAATAAAACTGCAAACCCTCCCGGGGTAACTGCCCTGATTACAAACACATTCCACTGGGGAAAAGAGAAACTTAACGAGTAACTCTTCTTGGGGAAAACCAGTCTGAGAAAACAATGATGACACACAGTCTGAAGAGCACATGACCTCACCGTCAATTATCCAAATTAAATTCCTCTGACATCACCGTCAGACACCTGACCTCGCCGCTAGTCATAGACATTAAGTCTATAATAACATTGCCACCAAACTTCTACTTCCAATCGGTAAAATAGCTAACATCGTCGTTAGACCTCTGTTAGATAAAACAAGTATAGAATCCCAAGATACAATTCTCTGACATCCCCGCCAGTCATTCCAAGAAATCTAACTGGTAAATCACACCTGACCTCGCCGTCAGTTAACATAAAGCGTCTGACATCGTTGTCGGACCATCACAAAGTTGATTGAACCATTGACATCATCGTCAATAACTAAAACATCTGACATCGCCGTCAGAAAGAACATTCAACATCGCCGCTGGAAAATTATAATCACCTGACATCGTTGTCATAAACAAGCATCCAACATCGCCGCTGGAGAAACAAAATACCTGACATCGCCGCCATAAACAAACATCCAACATCGTCGCTGGGAAAACACCTGACGTCGCCGCCAGAAACAAACATCCAACATCGCCGCTGGGAAAACAATATCATCTGACATCGCCGCCAGAAACACAAACCTCCAACATCGCCGCTGGGAAAACATAAATTACCTGACATCACCGTCAGAAACAAACCTCCAGCATCGCTGTTGGTAAACTAAATCCCCTTACATCGCCGTCAGTAACACACATCCAACATCGCCGCTGGGAAACACAAAGATCACCTGACATCGCCGTCAGAAACAAACCTCCAACATCGCTGCTGGAAAACCAGAGATATTTGACATTGCCGCCAGAAAAACACAAACTTAGTAAGAGAACTCTGACATCGCCGTCATCAACCATAAATCTGACAAACATCTGGCATCGCCGCCAGCTAACTGTAATTCCGATAAACACCCGACCTCGCTGTCAAGTACCTGTAGGGATAAAGAACTCTGACATCGCCTCCAGACAACCACAATGATAATAAACATCTGAAATCACCGCCAGACCAACGCAAGTTTGATAAGCCTCTAACATCGCCGTCAGATAACCATATTTCTGGGAAACTTCTGACATCACCGCCAGACCGTCGCTAAATAAAAGCGAGCAACAAAATCCACATGAAGTTAACATCACCCACTGATAACAATCACAGAGAGACTCCGCTGGGGAAGTATCACGAATTGGGGTTTAGCCACCACACGGGTAAAGACCCATCACCTGCGAGATTCACCCGAAACAAAGAGATAAAAACCTGGCTTATGTTTCACATGCATATGTTTGAAAATGGCGTAATGCTCCATACGAAATGGAAATGCTACGCGTTTGGGTAGATGCTATGCACGCATGCAGATGCACTAGAACTAAATCAGCAAAACAAATGCTAGAGATACAGAAACCATCCTGTTGGGATAACAAAAAATAACCCTGTTGGGATAACAAAAAATAACCCTGTTGGGGGAACCAACGGTTTTGCCAGGGAATAGAGCGGAAACTTGCTCATGCCAATAACAATTGGACTTATACCGAGAGACGGGCTCTTGCTGGCCTTCTGCAAAGAAAATGCCGACGTGACAACATTCTTCTATCTTGCTGAGGAAGTGGGAATAACACCGCTGGGGAAACCAACCCCTTTCAATTCGCTGGGGATTGCTCTTCCAGGGGACGAACCTAACCAGGCTGCAAAATACTCTGTAGGGATAAAATCCGATCATGACTCGTTGGGGAGTACATACAAGCATGCACCTTGCGGGGATCAAATGCAACAACTGCCGGAAGCGTAAACGCTACCTACTTATCTCGAACTGCATACAAACTCTACTGGGGATAGAGATACGAACTTCACCACTTGGGGAAGTAAGAATCTGGCTGAGGGATAGGACAAAGTTCATCCACACCTCTTTGCCCCAAGGGTAACGACCCTGCAAAACTGAACAAACAGACAAGATATCCTACGCAACAGAATCATATTAGTCATCATTTGGGACGTTGTTCAATTAATTCAACGTTTTAACAATTATTGGCCAAGGCCTGCAAGTTTATGTTAGCACAAGTTCATCAAAACATTGGGCATCTTCACAAATAAAACAGTAAAAGTTAAAACCAAGCACACAGATCAAGTACTGAATAGTATATGTTTATTGATGAATGGCCTGTAAATAGGCAAAGTTTTACAACAGATGCAACTCCTGAAAAGAGGAAGCTGTGCAAAACAGATACAAATTTGCACAGAAATATACAAAAGTGTCCAAACATTTCGGCAACGTGGCACAAACAAACACCATGAGCTGATCCCTCTGTGACTCGCCTGACTCTGACGCTTTCCCGACGCTTCGTCTTCAAAAGAGATTGATTCGGATAAACACAACCCTCAGGTTCTCCCAATCCACTAAGCAATGAAGTTCATACGCAGACCGCAGTCATTTGCTTTTTCAATCCCTAACTTTTTCCTAAACCGCCCTTTTCGGGTTTTCCATTCACTAGGATACCCATTCCTGCCAAAGTCGCCTTTCCAGGTTTTCGACTTTGCGGGTTTACATCTTTTCATTTTTATCCCTAATTTTTGCCTGAACCTATTTTTCTTTTTTATGGTTCGCCGGGATGCCCCATTTTTGCCTGGACTTTTCTTTTTGTGTCCAGCGGGTCTGTTTTAAGCAAAGTATTTTTTTAACTACGTCTTCGTTCACAGGGGATGTGAAATCTTCACCATCCATGGTGGCTAACAACAAGGCTCTACTAAAGAAAACCTTTCGTACAACATATGGACCTTCGTAATTGGGAGTCCATTTGCCCCTGTGATCTGACTATGGTGGGAGAATCTTTTTCAACACAAGATCGCCCGTCTGAAAGCTTCGAGGGCGCACCTTCTTATCGTAAGCTTTCTTCATCCGACTCTGGTACAAACGACCATATGCGATTGATGTTAGCCTCTTTTCATCCATCAGGCTAAGCTGATTCAAACGATTCTTTATCCATTCTGCCTCATCAAGTTTCACGTCGACCAAAACTCTTAAAGAAGGAATATCGACTTCTAGCGGTAGGACAACTTCCATACCATACACTAGCGAGAAAGGAGTTGCCCCGGTTGATGTGTGTGCCGTTGTACGATAACCGTGAAGAGAAAAAGGAAACATCTCAAGGCAATCTTTGTAAGCGACAACCATCTTTTGCACTATCTTTTTAATATTCTTGTTGGCCGCTTCAACAGCGCCATTCATCTTCGACCGATAGGGCGATGAGTTGTGATGTTCAATCTTGAAGTTCTGGCATAACTCCTTCATCATTTTGTTGTTCAGATTCGAACCATTATCAGTAATGATTCGCTCGGTGTCGCTACTGCGAAAAACGAGGTCGGCAAAACAAAAGAGTCGCCACCTTTCATTATTTATCCCTCAGAACGGGAAAGGAAACGATCGAAAAAACCTGACGAAAAGGTATAAGACAAGGTCATCGCAACCAATGTCTGGATTTGGGAGTCGGTTACGCAAGGGGAAGGTTTTAGCACCCCTCGCGTCCATCGTACTCGATGGGATTCACGCTTGTTGTGTTTATCTGACGGGTTGGTTAACCTATCTACGCTAAAGGTCTGGTCTGAAAAGAAAAGAAAATGACTCGGCAAAGCGTCGCACTTTATGCCTACGTATTCCCGTCTGGAACGAGAAATCAGAGTCAACGTAGTTCGCCTAACTACAGGGGAAGGTTGCTCGCCAAGATATCCCATCTTGTGCCTACGTACTTTCACACAGTGTGAAAGATCAGAGAAAACGTAGTTTGGGACACGAGAGACACAGGTTTGTCTTTTTTATCCGAGTAGGGTTAACAAACGGTTCCAACAATTTGGTGTATGCAGCTCGACCATTGGAGACTTAGGCGTTTACCGTTTGCGGTAGAACCGGGAGTGAAAAAACTCTCCTTTTGAAAAGGGTTTCCAAGGATTAAAGGTCCAAGAGGACAAAAAGAGTTTGAACTTTGTTTTCTGTTTTTTAGAGAAATTTCTTTTATGGATGTTTGCAACTGATATCGCACTAGAGACTATGACTTGAGAGTGAATGCGTCGCATGTCACCCAAAGGGTGCCATACTAAACATCCAGACTGTTGAAAAGAAACTCTCCAACAATCCTTTCTCAGATAGCTTAAGGCTCGTAACGTACGACGTCAATTAACCTTTATTACTGTATTTTGATTTGTTTGCAGATGAGAAGAGAAAAGACGCACTAAAGGGGAACTGATCCAATCCTAAAGTTGTCATGCAAAATTGATCCTATGGTTGAGGTTAGGAGGGAATCTACCTAATGTTATCATTCATGGTTAGAACCCTAATGTCTGTCATAACTTCTCTTGAACAAGAGAAGTCAGAGTTCCTAGGGGAACATGGCAAAGGAAAACAAACAGCAAAAGAAATAACTGTACAGAAATTACTATAAATAAAATGCATGCAATGCAACACACAAGCAGAAGGAGCCAAGCTCAACTTCTAGAGCAAACAATCCCAAAGGTAACACACAAAACACAGGCAAGGGAGACAAACTCAATCTTAAGCCAGCAAGCAAAGCCAGATAATAACAGTCAAGCAGAGGGAGGCAGCCTCAACCTCTAAATGTAGACAAGCAAAGGGAGCTATTCTCAACCTTTAGGATGCTCTTAAGCCTAGATCACTATATGAGAGCCTAGTATAAATGCAACACACAGTCAATCAGTCACACAAACAAAGCAGAGCAGCCAGAGAAACGGCAGACAAACATCAGATAAACAGCTCAACAGCATAGCAGATAAACAACAAACAATCAAACAGTCTGCAAACAAACAACTTCAATCCACCTCAAGCGAAGTCTTCATCTTCATGCCTCAACAAGCTCCAACAAAAGGAAGAGAAATAACATCAAGAATATTGGATTGATGATGGGAAGCAGGAAGGAAACCAAGGGAATCCTACCTGACACTCAACCAGTCATCTGAGAAAGGCATCCTCAAAGGTTCTACCTCTTGTAAAATGCCACACATCCTTCCAAAGGAAAGATGAGGCTTTCACATAGGGACCTTGAATCATAGGATGAGAATGGAAAGCAATCAAAGCAATCCATGTTTGAGGAAGAAAGATATCTACTTCTAAGCTCTTTCCTAAACCCTAATTCCTATAAGCTACAAGAAAGCTATCAAAAGGAAAGGAGAACTCCAAGCCAAGCTCCACAATCAACTCCACAAAAGCTACAACATGCCCATAACATCATCCAAGAAGATTCACAAGCTCATCATGCACCAAAAGCCACCATTGAAGGCAATGTAAAGCAAGCACCAAGTTAGGAGCACCAATTGAACAACCTAATTGTAAATTCTATCTAAAATAGCAAACTAGATTCTAAGAATCTATAAATTTTTCTAAGGGAACATGCAAATGTTAAGAACCTATAGTCCAAATATCAGAGCCTAACTTAATATCTAAGGCAACTAATAAAATCCTAAATTATAAAGTGTCAAGGGAAACCATGAAAGGGAAGGCTCTAAAAACCTAATTCAAAAAAGAATCTATGGTTATCTAAAAATCATGAGAAAATTCCTGAGGGAACATACATATCTAATATACAATCTAGCAAAAAATCAAGTGAAGATTGCATACCAATTGATCAAACAAAAATCAGCAAACAGATGGAAGAAATATGCAAAAATAAGGAAATATCAAAAAATAGAAAAATGCCAATTAAATTGCAAAATCATCAAAAATTAAATCTAATAGCATAGAAAAATCACAAATGAAGAAAGGATCATGGAGATATTTTTAGTTTATTTTTCTAATCAAAAATGGATTTAATATGAATTTAGAAATGAAAAAGGAATTAACATAAATCTAAAACTAACTAAAATGAATTAAAATGCTAGGAATTATGTGGAGTGTTGGATCATCAGACTTAGTAATCAAATCCCAGGGCATAGCATGCGTCCACGTCTGAGGCTGACTGGCAGCTGACTCACACGCCACGTCAATTAATGGAACGGCCGCGTTTTGCATCTTGGAGCGAAATCTTCAGTTTAAATCAAAGCCACTAGATGAACATACAAAGTCTAACATCCAATTTGATCTAAAGATCTGCCGTTTTCGTCTTTCTTGGAACTCAGATGAGAGGCAAACCCAGACGGTGGCCCAGACGGTGGCGCCACCGTCTTCTCCGATGAGAGGCAACTTGCAGGCCATGGAAATCTTACAAACTTAACATCATCTCACTCCAAATTTCACGCTGATTTCAAATATGATCTCATAATTTCCTAACTCCTCCTAGATTTTGAAACCCGAAGCACAATCCAAAATATGTCTCATTCTTGATTCTCACCAAAACTCAAACTATTGGTATGGATGTAATCCTCATCTATCACTGATCATCATATGCTATTCCAATTGTATTAAAGCCTCAAGATCAAGGATAAATGAACCATAACAGAAATTATGTCATCACCTAATTTGTCTCTAAACCTCCAATACTTGATCCAGAATCCATCTAAGTTTCTTCCTGATCCTAACTGCATGTTCAAATGGATCTAACTCCTCCTAGAACTATAGGAAAGTTGAGATTTACATACCTTGTTTAGATCTCTGAATTGGAGTAACTATGGCACGATTCAAGCTTTCAAAAACTCCAGATCCACTCAATGATGTGTAAGGAAGATGATTGAACCTTCAATTGCCCTTGAACTTGCCTTGAATCCAAAACTCGATTTTCAATTTCTTGCTTGAAACTTGACTTTCTCTCTCTGCAATCTTCACAAAACCTTCACCAACCTCCATCCAAATTCATTTCTGAACATATATAGAGGGTGTTGGAATGTTCTAGAGGCCCAGATAAAGCCCAAATCAGAATATCCAAAATCCAATTTTTCTTCAAAACCTTGAACATGGTGTGTACGAATTTGCCTCAATTCCTTCCCTTGGAAGCTTCTGGTAGCTTGCGCAACACACCTTGAATGCAATTAGATCAGAAGGAGCTCTCAATTTAGCCTTGTGAATGATTTTTGATGTGTTACTTATTTGTGAAGAAACCACTTGAAACTCCATGAATTATAGGTCAAATGCAAATTCCACTAATGCCAATATTCTCCAAATGGTTTTTCTGATCAAAATGAGTATTCATTCGCATTGTTTTGAGCACATATCAATTAATTTGAATTTTTCAATTAAATGCCTTTAAATTCCTCCTTTTGCAAAATTTCTCAAACCAAGTCTCACCCTAAGCCAAATAAATTCATCATGAGGACATGGTTGACCTAAAAACATCATTTGGAGCAAGTTATGTGTTAAACAAAATTTCATTTGAAGCTTGCAAGATGGAAAAAATGACCTATAATGCCAAATGACCTATAATCTTACTTTCCCAAAATACCCCTAACTTGTAAACCTCATAACTTGAGTTCTACAAATTAGATGGAAGACTTCTAATACAATTTGGAAAGCTAAGGTCAATAACTACAACTTTTATGTTGGCCAAAAGTTCAAGAGAGACACCCTTCTAGGTCAAACGTTCCTTGGAAGTTGGTGAACTTTCACAGACAAATTTCACATTCCTCAAATGACCTGTAACTTGTCTGGACCATAACTTGAGTTCTATAAATCCAATGGAGGACTTCTAGTACTCAAATTAAATCTAAGAGCATGCTCTACAAGTTTCATGTTGGCCAAAAGTGGAAATGAAACTTGCATCTTGAGGTTAGTGGTCTTGAAGTTAGGCACTAAATAGGGGATTTTATCCTGAGAATCCTAATTTAGCAACTCCTCACACTTTGAATTCTTCTTGCATAGATCTTGGAATATCATCTCATGTGGCTCAACACAAATATCCATGATTGCAAAGACTTAGAATTTATCTTTGATCCTCTTCAATTGCCCAGTTGGCTTAGGATTACTCAGATGAAAACCCTACTTACAACACCCTCAACTGTGAGTCTTCACACTTGGCACAATGACTTGATTGAGCTCCAACATGACCCTCAAGACACTCTATGAGCTCTATCCACACACTCTCTCCTTGATCAAGACCTCACAATCCACTGATGATCTTCAATTGGTCCTCAGATTAGGAGATTAACCACATACAAACAACTAAATTTCTCAAGAACCCAACCCTCTTCCTCATGATTGTGGTGACTTCTCAAGCTTGAATAAAACCTCTAGATAGGCTCCTCTGGATATAAACCACACTTGATCCCCTGCACAAATGAACAATGCTATGCTATGCAAATGTTAGATCAATGATATGCTAAGGCAATGAAACATAAACCAAGTAAGAAAAGGTTAGGCAAATTTTGGGGTGCAACAGCTGCACCTATTCAAACGGCTTGGACCCGACTGGGTGAAAAGCGAACGACTTTCAGGCAATCAAGGTAAAAGACGGTTGAATACCAGAGAACCCAGAAATTTGCTAACCGAAGAAATAAACTGCACAACTGCTTGGAAAGAAAAGGATCCAGAGAATTGAATCTGGTTGTCACGGCAACAACTGATCAATCATCCGATAAAAAAACTGATTTCAACATCAACCACCTGTGTGATGCCACAGGTGCTGAATCAACACACAATCTTCAAATACGCTGCCGTAAGCGGGCACCGAGCCACAGGACCAAATCGATATATTATCCTTGAGCTTCCATCTCTGAAGAAACGAGCAAGCACTACGTAAATCACGACATCAATATCCTTGATCCTCCATTTCGCAGAAACGGGCATACGCTAAATAAAAGCGAGTACTGTCAATATCCCTAACCTTCCATTTCCTCGAAACGGGAATACGCTAATAAAAGTGAGTCTTGTCAATATCTCTGACCTTCCATTTCCTAAGAAACGGGCATGCGCTAATAAAAGCGAGTACTGTCAATATCACTGACCTTCCATTTCCTAAGAAACGGGCATACGCTAAATAAAAGCGAGTCTTGTCAATATCTCTTACATTCCATTTCCTAAGAAACGGGCATACACTAATAAAAGCGAGTACTGTCAATATAACTGACCTTCCATTTCCTCAAAAACGGGCATATGCTAAATAAAAGCGAGTCTTGTCAATATCTCTGACCTTCCATTTCCTAAGAAATGGGCATACGCTAATAAAAGCGAGTACTGTCAATATCACTGACCTTCCATTTCCTAAGAAACGGGCATACACTAAATAAAAGCGAGTCTTGCCAATATCTCTGACCTTCCATTTCCTAAGAAACGGGCATACGCTAATAAAAGTGAGTCTTGTCAATATCTCTGACCTTCCATTTCCAAAGAAACGGGCATACGCTAATAAAAGCGAGTGCTGTCAATATCACTGATCTTCCTATTCCTCGGAAACGGGCATACGCTAAATAAAAGTGAGTCTTGTCAATATCTCTGACCTTCCATTTCCTAAGAAACGGGCATACGCTAATAAAAGCGAGTGCTGTCAATATCACTGACCTTCCATTTCCTCAGAAACGGGCATACGCTAAATAGAAGCGAGTCTTGTGCTTCCAAATACTTGAACGAGCATCTCTGTGGGGTAAATTCTGACATCAGCTGCCAGACATCCATCTTGAATGAAAATGGGTAACAACTTTGAAGGTATAATTATGAAGCTTTCAATGTCGACGTAACAGCCAACCGAGGAAGACTCTACTGGGGAATTTCTGACGTCACCCATCAGACATTTACTTTCACAACCAGTAACGACCTCAAAGGTCTAAACCCTGAAATCTTTTCCTTTTAACGCTGCAATCTGAGGACAACTATGTCGGGGTTCTAGCGTCAACTACCATACATTAACCTTGACGACGAGTAATGATTTTAGATATCTAATCCCTGAGACCTTTCTCTTTAGATATGCTGACGTGACAACAACCCGAGGGAAAACTCCACTAGGGAATTTCTGATAACAACTCCAAAGTCTAATAATGAAGCCTTGTAAAGAAACTCCGTCGGGGAAGACGAGAAACTTAACCAAGCAACTCTGATGGAGGAACACATGATAGGACGAACATGATCATCACATATCTCATGTCAAGAATTTGAACATCCGAAACCATCCTGAACAAGAATTCTAAATACCTGCAGGGAAAACACCTGAAAACAAAGAGGTAATCAACCTGGCTTATGTTTCAAAATGCATATATTTGACAATGGCGTAATGCTCCATATAAGATGGAATGCTACGCATTTGGGTAAGTTGCTATGCAATGCAGATGTGATGCAAATGTAGGCCCGGGCCGCCGGAGAAAAGCTGGATACAGAACCGCTTCAGCAACACCAATGTTGAAGACAAAGCCAACTCCACTAGGAATAACCGAGTATCACATAATCATTGCTGCAAAATAAATGCTGAAAGGGTAAGCCGACTCCACTGGGGGAAGAAACAATCCTGCTGGGGGACTAGCTTTACAATCCGGAATTACGAACTCTGCTGAGGATAAACAACCTATTGGAGGAAAGATGACCTGCTGGAGAAACAGAAAAAGCCATCCTGCGCGGGGATGAACTTTTCAAACCATGGACAACCTGGTTGTGCCTTGTGAGGACTTCACCGGAGATTAAATGTGCACACGACCAACTGCTAGGAATGCACATCACTGTCTGACAGCTTGCTAGCTCGCATCCAACTCTTCTGGGGATAAAAATGTGGCTTCCATCTGCTGGGGAGGAATAGAACCACATAAAGCCTGCTCCTACGTTAAGGGTCTCTGGCTGGGGAAACACGATCCCTGGGCCATCCCCTGCGAAGGTAACGACCCTGCAAAACATGAGCAACAACGAAATATCCTATACAAAAGGAAATATCCAGGTCAATAGCCGTGACAATCGCTCAGTCAATTCAAAGTTTTAACAATCATTGGCCTAGGCCTGCAAGTCTATGCACGCGCACATTTATCAAAAACATCAGCGTTTTCCCCAAACAAAACAGTAAAAGTTAAAACAAGAACAAAACATCAAGTACTGAATAGTATGCGTTTTATTGATAACGGGCCGGTAAATAGGCAAAGTTTTGTACAATGGATGCAACTCCTGAAAAGAGGAAGCTACAAGATAAATACAGATATGCATAGAGGTACAAGGAAATTTGTATACATGTCGGCAACGTGGTACAAACAAACACCATGAGCTGATCCTCCTATGACTCGCCTGACTCTGCCGCTTTCCCGATGCTCCGTCCTCGGAAGAGATTGACTTGGATAATTGACCCTCAGGTACTCCCAAACCACCAAGCAATGCAGTATCAAACTTGGACCGCAGTCATTTGCTTTTCTAATCCCTAACTTTTCCCTGAATCGCCCTTTGTAGGTTTTCGATTCACCGGGATACCCTTTTTTGCCGAAGTCTCCTTCTCAGGTTTTCGACTTCGCGGGTGTACATCTTTTAAATTTTTAACCCTAATTTTTTCCCGAACCTTTTCTATTTCTTTTTGGTTTGCCGGGATGCCCCATTTTTGCCTGGACTCTCTTTTTTCTGTCCAGCGGGTCTCTTTTTTAAGAAAAGTATTTTTTAACTGTGTCCGAGTTCACAGGGGATGAAAAATCTTCGCCATCCATGGTGGACAAGAGCAAGGCTCCTTCGGAGAAGACCTTTCGAACAATTTATGGACCTTTATAGTTGGGAGTCCATTTGCCCCTGTGATCTGACTGTGGTGGGAGAATCTTCTTTAGCACAAGATCGCCCGCCTGAAAGCTTCGAGGGCGCACCTTCTTATCGTAAGCTTTCTTCATCCGGCTCTGGTATAACCAACCATATGCGATAGATGCAAGTCTCTTCTCATCCATCAAACTGAGCTGATTCAGCCTATTCCTTACCCACTCTGCCTCATCAAGTTGGACATCGAGCAATACTCTCAAAGAAGGAATCTCAACTTCTAATGGTAGGACAACCTCCATACCGTACACCAGTGAGAAGGGTGTTGCCCCAGTTGATGTGCGTACCGTCGTATGATAACCGTGCAATGCAAAGGGAAACATCTCGTGCCAGCCTTTGTATGTCACAACCATCTTCTGAATGATCTTCTTGATGTTCTTATTGGCCGCTTCCACAACGCCATTCATCTTAGGCCGATAAGGAGATGAATTATGATGCTCAATCTTGAAATTATGGCACAGTTCCTTCATCATCTTGTTATTCAGGTTCGAACCATTGTCAGTAATGATTCTTTTGGGGATGCTGTAACGACAGATGATATCCTTTTTGATAAACCTGGCTACCACTTGCTTGGTGACATTAGCGTAAGACGCTGCTTCAACCCATTTGGTGAAATAATCAATAGCTACCAAGATGAACCGGTGTCCATTGGATGCGGTGGGATCAATTTTAACAATCATATCTATGCCCCACATGTAGAAAGGCCACGGGGACGCCATAACGTTCAGAGGGCTCGGCGGCACCTGAATCTTGTCTGCATAAATCTGGCATTTATGGCACTTCTTTGCAAACTTGAAGCAATCTCTTTCCATCATAAGCCAATAATACCCTGCCTGTAATAACCTTCGAGACATAGCATGTCCGCCGGGGTGCGTGCCAAAGGTACCCTCGTGGACCTCCTCCATGAGTAGATTAGCCTCTTTCTCATCAACACATCGCAAAAGCAC
Organism: Lathyrus sativus; assembly: GCA_963859935.3. Classification (NCBI taxonomy): domain Eukaryota; kingdom Viridiplantae; phylum Streptophyta; class Magnoliopsida; order Fabales; family Fabaceae; genus Lathyrus; species Lathyrus sativus. The sequence continues at coordinate 231,988,299 of OZ012738.1, forward strand.
CAAATCATGGTTTCTCCTATACAGAACACCATCTGGATTCAAGTAGAAATTGTCAGCCAATCTCCTAAGAGTCTTCTTATCGCGGCTGGATGCCCCAGTCGGATACTCTTGGTTCTTTAGGAAATGCTGGATATCAAAATACCACGGCTTGCCATCGGGAGCTTCCTCAATGGCGAATATGAAGGCAGGCCTATCAAGGCGAGAGATAACTATCCTGGGAGCCTCATTCCAGAACTTAACCTTGTACATGGAGGACAATGTCGCAAGAGCATCAGCCATCTGATTTTCTGCCCGTGCCACGTGATGAAACTCTACCCTGTCAAAGAAAGGCAACAGTCTCCTTGCATAATTCATATACGGTATCAGATTGGGCTGACGGGTCTCCCATTCACCCTTGATCTGGTTCACGACTAGTGCGGAATCTCCATACACATCAATATTTTTAATCCTCAAATCGATAGCCTCCTCGAGACCCATGATACACGCCTCATATTCAGCTTCATTATTGGTAACTGGAAACGTCAATCTGGCAGTGAACGGAATATGCGTCCCACGGGGAGTCGTGATGATTGCCCCAATTCCACTTCCATATGAATTCACAGCACCGTCAAAAATCAATTGCCATTGGGAACCCGGCTCAGGACCTTCACCATGCAACGGCTCTTCACAATCTTTCATCTTTAAGTACATGATATCCTCGTCAGGAAAATCAAACTTCATCGGCTGGTAATCCTCGAGGGGCAGCTCCGCCAGGTACTCTGACAGTACGCTACCTTTGATAGCCTTTTGCGAGACATACTGTATATCATACTCTGTCAGTACCATCTGCCATCGGGCAATCCTTCCAGAAAGCGCCTGCTTCTCAAAGACGTATTTAATCGGATCCAACTTCGAAATCAGCATGGTTGTATGATTTAGCATGTATTGTCTCAGACGTTTGGCAGCCCAAGCAAGTGCACAACACGTCTTTTCGAGCATTGAGTAACGGGACTCACAGTTTGTGAACTTTTTACTCAAGTAATAGATCGCATGCTCTTTTCGTTCAGTCTCGTCATGTTGACCGAGAACACAACCCATATTGTTCTCAAGAACCGTCAAGTACATGATCAGTGGTCTCCCGGCTACTGGGGGTATCAAAATCGGAGGTTCCTACAAGTATTCTTTTATTCTTTCAAACGCCTTTTGACAATTTTCATTCCAGACAATTGCCTGGTCTTTTTTCAACAATTTAAACATGGGCTCACACGTAGCAGTTAGGTGAGATATGAACCGGGCAATGTAGTTCAACCTCCCCAAAAAACCACGAACCTCTTTCTCTGTTTTTGGCGCTGGCATTTCTTGTATTGCTTTTATTTTAGCAGGATTAACCTCTATTCCTTTTTCGCTAACAATGAACCCCAGTAGCTTACCAGATCTCACCCCGAAGGTGCACTTATTAGGATTCAGCCTCAGCCCGAATTTCCTAAGCCTTCTAAATAATTTCAGAAGATTCACCAGATGCTCTTCCTCCGTCTGGGATTTGGCAATCATATCGTCAACATAGACCTCAATCTCTTTATGCATCATGTCATGAAAGAGTGTCGTCATAGCACGTTGATATGTTGCCCCAGTGTTCTTTAAACCAAAGGGCATCACTTTGTAGCAGAACGTTCCCCACGGGGTAATAAAAGTTGTTTTCTCCATATCCTCTGGCGCCATCTTAATCTGATTATAGCCCAAAAAGCCGTCCATGAAGGAAAACACAGAGAATTGAGCAGTGTTGTCGACCAACACGTCAATATGAGGAAGCGGGAATTCATCCTTAGGGCTCACCTTGTTCAGATCCCGATAGTCAACGCACATGCGCACCTTACCATCTTTCTTTGGTACAGGTACTATATTGGCGACCCAAGGAGGGTAAGTTGTAACAGCCAGGAAACCAGCATCCCATTGTTTCTGTACTTCCTCTTTAATCTTTACGGCCATATCTGGTTTAGTTCTCCTGAGTTTCTGCTTGACCGGCGGACAGTCTTCACGCAATGGCAAGCGGTGGACCACAATATCAGTGTCTAACCCAGGCATATCTTCATAAGACTAAGCAAATATGTCACTATACTCTCAAAGCATCTCGACAAGTCTCTGTTTGATATCACTTTGGAGCGTAGCCCCTATCTGGACATTCCTGACAATTTCTTCCGAACCTAGATTAATGATCTTAATATCCTCCTGATGAGGCAGAATTATTCTCTCTTCTTGTTTCAACAGACGAGTCAGCTCTTCTGGTAAGTCGTCATCCTCAACAATCTCTTCCTCGGCTAGGAATATCGGGTGCTCAAAGTCGAAGTGAGTCATAGGGAGTTCTTGGTCGGTTTCATCTGAAATATGGATCGTCCTGCAAGAGAAAGGATTAAATGCTTCAAATGATATGCAAACGAAGCATACAACCATATTGCCATTTTATTGTAAAATAAACAACAGACAGCAGAAAAAACAGGGATCACAAAATTTGCATCAGGAAAATGCCTTTATTTAATGATTAAAACAAAGCATGCACATAAGCAAGTAGGCCCTGAAATGAAATCGCTATGCCCCGGGTAGGACATAGGATTGTACAATAATCGAAAAACAAGGTATTACTGTTTCGACGTCACTTGAACAAAGTCCTGGATAGACCGGTTGCATAGGCTTCGTCCTGGCTCGCTAGGCTTGATCCACGAATCCATGTCACAGTCGCTATCGCCTTCTTCACTATCAGACACATCGTTGATCTGCTCAAAACTAACTCCTCCTGGAGTGAACACAATCCGTCCTTTGAACTTTGGCTTGCTCTGTGATGAAGCTGACGACGACTAGCAATACCCTAAGCCGAACTTGTCCTGCTTAATAGGAATCTCCAGAACCTGACCCCAACCTTTGGTCTCCCCAGCCTGAACTACCGCCTGGGCTTCTTTGTACGACGACATAGCCACTTCTGGCCCACTGCTTATGACAGGAGATTTATCTCTGATCTGCACCCCTTCAAAGGCTTGGCACAATGTCTCATGGATATCTCCATCCACTTCGACATATTTAAACGATGACAGGTGATTAACCAGAATGTCTTCCTCTCTACATATAGTGACAAAGCTACCACCAACCATATGCTTAAGCTTTTGGTGCAACGTCGATGTTATAGCCCCTGCAGCATGGATCCAGGGTCGTCCAAGCAAACAACTATAAGTTGGTTGTATGTCCATGATATAGAACACGGTATCAAACACTTCTGGACCGACCTGGATCGGCAAAGTCAATTCTCCGAATACGGACCTTTTAGTCCCATCAAATGCCCTCACTACCAAGTCACTTGGCGTGCAGATTACACCTCAGGTATCTAGCTTCAGCAATGCTTTCTTGGGCAAGACGTTTAGGGATGAGCCAGTGTCAACAAGGACATGAGACATAACAGTGCCCCTACACTCGACAGAAATATGCAACGCACTGTTATGGTTACGACCCCTGGGTGTCAAATCAAAATCGGTAAAGCCAAGGCCATGCCTCGCATTCACGTACGCGATCACTCCTTCGAGCTGATTCACAGATATCTCTTGGGGTACATAGGCAGCGTCAAGAGCTTTCAACAACGCGTTCCGGTGAGCTTTGGAACAAAGCAGCAATGACAAGATTGATATTTTGGAACGCGTCTGCTGCAGATGATCGAAAATTTTGTAATCGCTCTTCCGAATTAATCTCATGAATTCCTCTACATCTTTGGTCAAAGCCTCTTTTTCCTTCTCCTGCGAAGGTCCTTCTTCATTAACTGCCACTGCGGGTTATGCCCCCTGCCCCCACAAGGTTATCAACGGACCCTACAAGCGGGCTCGGCAGGTTAATCTTTTCCCCATTGCAGTAAACTTCTGCCCCATAGTTCCAAGGGATGGCTTTAGTGCTTTCATACGGATTGGGTCCAGCTTTGGTTATTGTGACGGTCGGCCTCTTGGGAGGCGCCGATATCGTGATAGTCTTGAACGGGATCGTAATCGTTGCCACTTCACCCTGCTCTTCAGCCATTGCCTCAACAGGCTTTTCTTCAGCAGTATGGTCGAATTGCAACATACCTTCGTCAATCAGCCTTTGAATACCTCTTCTCAAGTTATTACAACCCTCAGGCTGGGCCAAACAATCAATACAATCAGCATCCCAACCAGGGAACACCCCCCTTTCAGCAATCTTCTCTTGACATAACCCAAAGGCGTTTCCAATTCATCCTCCGTCATAATTAGATTCAGAGTAGCATCCTCCAAAATTTCACCCACCTGCGCAGATCCGTGAGCTGGCATCGGATTCTTCTCAATATTGGGTGCCTCATTACCAAAGTTTATAGCTTTGCTATCTATCAAATCTTGCACCTTGTGTTTGAATGCTTGACAATTCTCGATGGTATGACCGGGTGCCTCGGAGTGGAAGTCGCAATGTGCATTAACGTCATACCCATAAGGAGGCGTGCCCTTCGGCGGAGCTAGCGTCCTTTTCTCAACAAGCTGCAACTGTAACAAAGTTGGAAGAAGCTGAGCATACGGTAGTGGAGGTGCATGAAATAATCTTTTCACAGCCCTATCCCGACCTTGATATCTCTGCTGAGCGGAATTCTGTTGTACCTATTGCTGTTGTGGCTGTTGTTGTTACTGTTGAGGTACAGGAATTGTCACACTGGCGACCTGCTGCCTTTGCCAATTCCGACTTCTACCCCTTCCTCGGGAGCTGCATACTGAATTAGTATCCCTCTGGCTCTTGTTCCCAAAAGCCTTTTTACCACCTCCAACTGAGGTTGACTCACCCGCTTGAATCTTACCAATCTTAACACCATTCTCGATACGTTCCCCCAAGAGTATCAACTCAGAAAAATTAGCCGTCGTACAATTGATAAGCCTGTCATAGTACAACCCAGTGAAAGTGCCCACAAACATGTCCACCAACTCACGCTCCACCATGGGTGGGTGCACCCTGACGGCTAGCTCACGCCACCTCTGGGCGTACTCTTTGAAACTCTCGTTATTCTTCTGAGAGAGATTTTGGAGTTGGACCCTGTTCGGCGCGAGGTCGCTGTTGTATTGGTAGTGTTTGACAAAAGCTTATGCTAACTCCTTCCAGCTACCAATTTGAGTAGGATCTAACCCCATATACCATTCCAAGGACGGCCTTGACAATTTGTCCTAGAAAAAATGCATCAGCATCTTTTCGTCATCAGAGTAGGCGGACATTCTCCGATAGTAAGATCGCACGTGAACTCTCGGGAAAGTATCCCCCTTATACATGTCAAATGTGGGTGCTTTGAATTTGATTGGTACCCTCAAGCCAGGGACCAATCCCATGTTAGCCACGTCCAGCCTCGTGAAGTTCTGATTAGAAAGATTCCTCATTTGTTCTTCCAACAACCTGAACCTTCTATCACTGTCAGCGGGCATCTCAAGATCCCTTCCTGGAGGAGGGAAAGCATCTTTCTGACGGTCATCACCCCAGTGAGAATCCTCATTACCATAACCAGCATAAGTAGTGTTAGGACTAAAACCAGCCTGATTGATCCTGGGACCATACCCCGTGTTACCAAAACCCTGATTTCCGGTGCCTGGCCCAAAACCAGCATTGTGAGCACCCATTCCAATATCATTGTGGCTTGCATTGCCAAAACCTGCGTTACCGAAGCCCTGATTGCCGTAACCCTGATTTCCATAACCTTGGTTGCCATAGCCTTGATTACCACCAAACTCAACGTTGCGAACATCAAAACCCATACCAGTATTCCCAACATTAGGACCAGCGTTCCCAGTGCCAACATTAAACCCAACATTTCCAGCACCAATGTTTCCATTAGTTTCCACATGCCCATTTCCGTTACCAGTCACATTTCCATTCCCAGCTCGGTTACCATTCTCAGTCGCATTGAGGACAACCACTGATACAACATCACCAGCTTGGAAAGTTTCACCGTGAGGAGGATCAGTAGCAATTTCGCCATGTAGCACACTCTGACTGTCGACCCTAGCAATGAGGGGCTGCACCAGAATTTGCAGCTGCTCCTGGCCCTTGGCCACAGTCTCCATCATCTGCATGAACTGCGCCATCTGGTCGCGTATCTCTTGCATCTCAGTCTGCATCTGGTCCATGGCTTTCTTACAGTTGCTTCTGGTAGAGTAGCGATGAATACGCTGATCGGCAATCCTGAAACCTGCATCAATAGAGGGTTAGGAAACACGGTACAAGGTACCCGCTATGCGAATGATTTATGCAGATGCAAACGTGTGTCTATGCGTTAGGGAGATTTTTCCCCCGATTTGAGTGCCACAGTGCAAGTGCTGATAATAAGAAATCCGGGTCTAGTCACTGAAATAACATCTCATATATAGATAAGGCCCACAAGGCAGTAGTACAAAGTCAATGAATACATGGGGAATCAATAGCATGACCTCAACCAACAAGCCTGGTGATGGTCATCCTGCAGCTAGAATCAGAAAAAATACAAAGAGTTACATAGATAATCAAATGCGACAACAGGCACAAAACTCCTCTAGCAACTCTTTTGTCTTGGGTTGATCAGGTCGAGTGAGTAACCCTTCAATGAGCAACTCTCTCTACATAATAGTACATTGGAGACCTTCAACTGAATCTTCCCACGCTCCCTGGCCAAAGCAATCTTCTAATTTTCGCTTCTTGGACTCGAACCTCTTCTTGCGATCTTTCAGGTTAGCAATAGCTTTGTTCAGCATGTCCTCAGTGGCATATCTGTAAGCGGTTTCCTCACCAAACCTCTTCTCACTAGCCTTCACCTGAGCCTTCAGTTTGGAGATCTATTATTTCAGTTTGTCCTCCCTTTCTTTGTTGTTGGCTATAGTGGCATTCCACTGCTGATTGAACTTGGATATTCTTCGGTATGCTTCATCCAGATTCTACTTCTTAGTAGCCAGTACATCGTTGACAGATTTGAAGTCCAGACCCAAACGCTCATGATCAGCTATCTACTTAGTCAAGTCCGTACCTAACCTGTTCACCAACTCTGTTTGCCTCTTGAAAGAATTGATGGCTTCATTTCTCTCGCTTCTGATATGTGCCAACTCTTTCTCTAACTCTTCATTAGCCTTTTTCAGCTCTTCTCTCTTAGCTAACACCTGATTATACTGCTGAATAGGTACTGTAGTAGGCTCTTCCACCACTGGAGGGCACTCCTGCTTAGAAGGTGGAAAAGGCATCCCTATGGCCTCTGCTCTGGTCTTGACCCAGGTCACATACGAAGCGTATGCTTGGCTATTACTCTTGCCTAACAATGACTTCCCTCATCTACTGATATCATTCCAGGTGTGCTGAAGCTTAGATAATATATCCCCCTCTAAAAGACCGGTGAGGTACAGAGATTCCTGCACCTCTTCATCCTTTGGTGGAGCTCTCAAAGCATAAGCAAACTGTCTGACAAGTAGAGATGGATTATAGTTGATGCAACCCTTTCTTCAAATCAAAGGCACATTTGGAGACCCACTGCAGCTGAATATGACTTTGGTACCCAACATATCTCTATCAAACCAAACAACACTCTCTGCTGATAAACCCATCAATCGCTCAGACCACTCAGCTGTGGCTGCAGATGAAGCAAAGAGACCCTTCTTGGGCAGGTGACTATCAAACCATCTGTAGAATAAGGGTACACAACATGATACATTCTTACCCCTTCTATTTTCGTTCTTGTAATGAACGGAATGATACACATCGCCAATCAAGGTAGGAACTGGATTCCCTGATGGAAAGATATGAAAGGCGTCCAAGTCTACAAAATCAGGCATGTTAGGAAACAAAATGATACCATATATGCAGAGAGCAAGAATGGCGTTGAATACAATCCAACAACCGTCTTTGGCACTTCCAACCTAAAAACTGCAGAGAAAAACCTGGAACTCCATTCCAACTGGACAAGATCAACTCAGAGGCATCCAGATGAAGAGAAAGAGCTAGATTAGCCAGATTAGGCTTAGCATCCAGATGAACAAATGGCATCTGACTCTTAATAGGCACACCCAATAACTCAGCATACTCCTCTAATGTAGGTGCAAGAACGAAGTCTGGGAACGTGAAGCATCTCAGAGGAGGATCATAGAACTGCAGCAAGGCATATAACCCATTCAACTCATGTACCGAGGGTTTACGGACCAAACTGAGCAGCTTCCCATAAGATTTTCTGAATTCACCTCTCACTATATCATCTGCCAAAGAAATCAGACTGGACAACTGAGCAACATCTGGAGTGGGGAGCATATAGGCCACATTCTTCCTCAGATAACCCATAATAGCACAACAACAGGCAGAAAAATACCGGAACTGGGGGATAATGTACCTGCACCACAAACACACGTTAATAATATGCAAATGAGTATGCAAAAATGCAAAATACAAACATGCAACAGGGGATCAAGATGACTGCTGAGAAGACCAAAGCTCTGATCCAACACAATCACAACACTGCTCTGATAGCACAACCCTGAAGAGGACCAATAAATACACAGTGTCGAGAACAACCACATCTCTGATAATCATAACCCTCTGAACCCAACAACACTGATTCACTATCAAGAAAACCAGGTAGTCTGAAGGTTAAGGTTTCCTGCAATAACCCGACCCCGCTCATAGGTATGGACCTAATCACAGACAAGGTACAACATCCTATGTGTTTCCCAGCGTCACAGACTTTCAAGAGCGGTGATACGATACCCAGAAGGTGTGGCATCATCATCCCTTGAAGTGGCCTTACTCTGCTGAGTCACAAATGATCGGTCCCCAGAGTCGACAATCCTCTAAACCGACAACCCCTCAAGCCCAAAGGGCCGGAAAAGAAGTCAACCGGGAAAACCTCGTCTGAGCGTGGATTTCATGAGACACTAGTGCCTGCAAAGCAAGCACGCGCCCACTAATTTCCACAACTAATGCTAAGTACACTCAAGCCTGGGTTTGGCTTCTCACTCATCAGAGCCCTTTCCCACAACAGCACAATAGTAATAATATCATACTGAAAATAAAATGCGGAAAGTATAGTGCGATAAATAAAACCCAACAGGTAAACACACAAGCGCTAGGATTGACTCGCATAGGGAACCAGAATCCCCAGCAGAGTCGCCATCTGTCGCTACTGCGAAAAACGAGGCCGGCAAAACAGAAGAGTCACCACCTTTCGTTATTTATCCCTCAGAACAGGAAAGGAAAAGATCGGAAAAAACTGACGAAAAGGTATAAGACAAGGTCATCGCAACCAATGTCTGGATTCGGGAGTCGGTTACACAAGGGGAAGGTATTACCACCCCTTGCGTCCATCATACTCGATGAGATCCACGCTTGTTGTGTTTATCTGACGAGTTGGTTAATCTATCTACTCTAAAGGTCTGGTCTGAAAAGAAAAGAAAATGACTCGGCAAAGCGTCGCACTTTATGCCTACGTAATCCCGTCTGGAACGAGAAATCAGAGTCAACATAGTTCGCCTAACTACGGGGGAAGGTTGCTCGCCAAGATATCGCATCTTGTGCCTACGTACTTTCACACAACGTGAAAGATCAGAGCAAACGTAGTTTGGGACACGAGAGACACAGGTTTGTCTTTTTTATCCGAGTAGGGTTAACAAACGGTTCCAGCAGTTTGGTGTATGCAGCTCGACCATTGGAGACTTAGGCGTTTACCGTTTGCGGTAGAACCGGGAGTTAAAAAAACTCTCCTTCTGAAAAGGGTTTCCAAGGATTAAAGGTCCAAGAGGACAAAAAGAGTTTGAACTTTGTTTTCTGTTTTTTAGAGAAATTTCTTTTATGGATGTTTGCAACTGATATCGCACTAGAGATTATGACTTGAGAGTGAATGCGTCGCATGTCACCCAAAGGGTGCCATACTAAACATCCAGACTGTTGAAAAGAAACTCTCCAACAATCCTTTCTCAGATAGCTTAAGGCTCGTAACGTACGACGTCAATTAACCTTTATTACTGTATTTTGATTTGTTTGCAGATGAGAAGAGAAAAGACGCACTAAAGGGGAACTGATCCAATCCTAAAGTTGTCATGCAAAATTGATCCTATGGTTGAGGTTAGGAGGGAATCTACCTAATGTTATCATGCATGGTTAGAACCCTAATGTCTGTCATAACTTCTCTTGAACAAGAGAAGTCAGAGTTCCTAGGGGAACATGGCAAAGGAAAACAAATAGCAAAAGAAATAATTGTACAAAAATTACTGTAAATAAAATGCATGCAATGCAACACAATAGCAGAAGGAGCCAAGCTCAACTTCTAGAGCAAACAAGCCCAAAGGCAACACACAAAATACAGGCAAGGGAGACAGACTCAACCTTAAGCCAGCAAGCAAAGCCAGACAATAACAGTCAAGCAGAGGGAGACAGCCTCAACCTCTAAATGCAGACAAGCAAAGGGAGTTGTTCTCAATCTTTAGGATGCTCTTAAGCCTAGATAACTATATGAGAGCCTAGTCTAAATGCAACACACAGTCAATCAGTCACACAAACAAAGCAGAGCAGCCAGAGAAACAGCAGACAAACATCAGATAAACAGCTCAACAGCAAAGCAAATAAACAACAAACAATCAAACAGTCTGCAAACAAACAACTTCAAGCCACCTAAAGAGAATTCTTCATCTTCATGCCTCAACAAGCTCCAACAAAAGGAAGAGAAATAACATCAAGAATATTGGATTGATGATGGGAAGCAGGAAGGAAACCAAGGGAATCCTACCTGACACTCAACCAGTCATCTGAGAAAGGCATCCTCAAAGGTTCTACCTCTTGTGAAATGCCACACATCCTTCCAAAGGAAAGATGAGGCTTTCATATAAGGACCTTGAATCATAGGATGAGAATGGAAATCAATCAAAGCAATCCATGTTTGAGGAAGAAAGAAAACTACTTCTAAGCTCTTTCCTAAACCCTAATTCCTATAAGCTACAAGAAAGCTATCAAAAGGAAAGGAGAAATCCAAGCCAAGCTCCACAATCAACTCCACAAAATCTACAACATGCCCATAACATCATCCAAGAAGATTCACAAGCTCATCATGCACCAAAAGCCACCATTGAAGGCAATGTAAAGCAAGCACCAAGTTAGGAGCACCAATTGAACAACCTAATTGTAAATTCTATCTAAAATAGCAAACTAGATTCTAAAAATCTATAAATTTTTCTAAGGGAACATGCAAATGTTAAGAACCTATAGTCCAAATATCAGAGCCTAACTCAATATCTAAGGTAACTAATAAAATCCTAAATTATAAAGTGTCCAGGGAAACCATGAAAGGGAAGGCTCTAAAAACCTAATCCAAAAAAGAATCTATGATTATCTAAAAATCATGAGAAAATTCCTGAGGGAACATACATCTCTAATCTACAATCTAGCAAAAAATCAAGTCAAGATTCTATACCAATTGATCAAACAAAAATCAGCAAACAGATGGAAGCAATATGCAAAAATAAGGAAATATCAAAAAATAGAAAAATGCCAATTAAATTGCAAAATCATCAAAAATTAAATCTAATAGCATAGAAAAATCACAAATGAAGAGAGGATCATGGAGATATTTTTAGTTTATTTTTCTGATCAAAAATGGATTTAATATGAATTTAGAAATGAAAAAGGAATTAACATAAATCCAAAACTAATTAAAATGAATTAAAATGCTAGGAATTATGTGGAGCGTTGGATCATCAGACTTAGTAATCAGATCCCATGGCATAGTATGCGTCCACGTCTGAGGATGACTGACTGCTGACTCACACACCACGTCAATTAATGGAACGACTGCGTTTTGCATCTTGGAGCAAAATCTTCAGTTTAAATCACAACCACTAGATGAACATACAAAGTCTAACATCCAATTTGATCTTCCTTGGAACTCAGATGAGAGGCAAACCCAGACGGTGGCACCACCGTCTTCTTCGATGAGAGGCAACTTGCAGGCCATGGAAATGAGACAAACTTAACATCATCTCACTCCAAATTTCACGCTGATTTCAAATATGATCTCAGAATTTCCTAACTCCTCCTAGATTTTGAAACCCGAAGCACAATCCAAAATATGTCTCATTCTTGATTCTCACCAAAACTCAAACTATTGGTATGAATGTAATCCTCATCTATCACTGATCATCATATGCTATTCCAATTGTATTAAAGCCTCAAGATCAAGGAGAAATGAACCTCAACAGAAATTATGCCATCACCTAATTTGTCTCTAAACCTCCAATTCTTGATCCAGAATCCATCTAAGTTTCTTCTTGATCCTAACCGCATGTTCAAATGGATCTAACTCCTCCTGGAACTATAGGAAAGTTGAGATTTACATACCTTGTTTAAAGCTCTGAATTGGAGTAACTATGGCAAGATTCAAGCTTCCAAAAACTCCAGATCCACTCAATGATGTGTAAGGAAGATGATTGAACCTTCAATTGCCCTTGAACTTGCCTTGAATCCAAAACTCGATTTTCAATTTCTTGCTTGAAACATGACTTGCTCTCTCTGCAATCTTCACAAAACTTTCACCAACCTCCATCCAAATTCATTTCAGAACATATATAGAGGGTGTTGGGATGTTCTAGAGGCCCAGATAAAGCCCAAATCAGAATATCCAAAATCCAATTTTTCTTCAAAAACTTGAACATGGTGTGTACGAATTTGCCTCAACTCCTTCCCTTGGAAGCTTCTGGTAGCTTGCACAACACACCTTGAATGCAATTAGATCAGAAGGAGCTCTCAATTTAGCCTTGTGAATGATTTTTGATGTGTTACTTATTTGTGAGGAAACCACTTGAAACTCCATGAATTATAGGTCAAATGCAAATTCCACTAATGCCAATATTCTCCTAATGGTTTTTCTGATCAAAATAAGTATTCATTCGCATTGTTTTGAGCACATATCAATTAATTTGAATTTTTCAATTAAATGCCTTTAAATTCCTCCTTTTGCAAAATTTCTCAAACCAAGTCTCACCTTAAGCCAAATCAATTCATCATGAGGACATGGTTGACCTAAAAACATCATTTGGAGCAGTTATATGTTAAAAAAAATTGCATTTGAAGCTTGCAAGATGGAAAAATGACCTATAATGCCAAATGACCTATAATCTTACTTTCCCAAAATACCCCTAACTTGTAAACCTCATAACTTGAGTTCTACAAAATAGATGGAAGACTTCTAATACAATTTGGAAAGATAAGGTCAAGAACTACAACTTTAATGTTGGCCAAAAGTTTAAGAGAGACACCCTTCTAGGTCAAACGTTCCTTGGAAGTTGGTGAACTTTCACAGACAAATTTCACATTCCTCAAATGACCTGTAACTTGTCTGGACAATACCTTGAGTTCTATAAATCCAATGGAGGACTTCTAGTACTCAAGTTAAATCTAAGAGCATGCTCTACAAGTTTCATGTTGGCCAAAAGTGGTAATGAAACTTGCATCTTGAGGTAAGTGGTCTTGAAGTTAGGCACTGAATAGGGGATTTTACCCTGAGAACCCTAATTTAGCAACTCCTCACACTTTGAATTCTTCTTGCATAGATCTTGGAATATCATCTCATGTGTCTCAACACAACTATCCATGATTGCAAAGAATTATAATTTAGCTTTGATCCTCTTCAATTGCCCAGTTGGCTTAGGATCACTCAGATGAAAACCCTACTTACAACACCCTCAACTGTGGCTCTTCACACTTGGAATAATGACTTGATTGAGCTCCACCATGACCCTCAAGACACTCTATGAGCTCTATCCACACGCTCTCTCCTTGATCAAGACCTCAGAATCCACTGATGGTTTTAATTGGTCCTCAGATTAGGAGATTAACCACATACAAACAACTAAACTCCTCAAGAACCTAACCCTCTTCCTGATGATTATGGTGACTTCTCAAGCTTGAATAAAACCTCTAGATAGGCTCCTCTGGATACAAACCACACTTGATCCCCTGCATAAATGAACAATGCTATGTTATGCAAATGTTAGATCAATGATATGCTAAGGCAATGAAACATAAACCAAGTAAGAAAAGGTTAGGCAAATTTTGGGGTGCAACACTCGGGAACTCCATATCTGCAAATGATGTCCTTCTTTATGAATCTTGCTACGACTTTTTTGGTCACATTAGGGTACGCAGTTGCTTCAACCCACTTGGTGAAGTAATCAATGGCTACCAAGATGAAACAGTGACCGTTGGATGCGGTGGGCTCGATCTTGCCAATCATATCAATGCCCCACATGGAGAAAGGCCACGGGGACACCATAACGTTCAATGGGCATGGCGGCACATGAATTTTGTCTGCATAAATCTGGCATTTATGGCATTTCTTTGCAAATTTGAAACAATCTGACTCCATGGTTAGCCAATAATACCCTGCTCGTAACAGTTTCTGAGACATGGCATGTCCGCCGGCATGCGTACCGAAAGTACCCTCGTGGACTTCTTCCATAAGCAACGTTTCTTCTTTTTCATCCACGCATCTCAACAACACCAAATCGTGGTTCCTTTTGTATAGCACACCATCTGGGTTTAGGTAAAAGTTGCCAGACAACCTCCTCAGCGTCTTCTTATCCTGAGCCGAAGCCCCTGGTGGATACTCTTGCTTCTTGAGGAAGTTCTGTATATCGAAAAACCATGGTGAATACAAAAGTAGGTCTATCCAAGCGAGAAATGACTATTCTGGGAGCCTCATTCCAAAAATTCACTTTGTACATCAAAGATAGCGTTGCCAAAGCATCGGCCATCTGATTCTCTGCTCGCGGCACATGGTGAAACTCTACCCGTTTGAAAAAGGGTAACAACCTCCTTGCATAATCTCTGTAAGGAATCAGATTCGGTTGACGAGTTTCCCATTCTCCTTCGATCTGATTAACAACTAGCGTTGAATCGCCATATACATCCAAGTTCTTGATTGTTGCGGTGGAAATAGGATCACAAACTATTAATGAGTTTGAATCGCAATTCAATTCACAACCGCTCTTTGATTTATCCGAAGGAAAAGGTCAAAAAGGGAAAACCTATTTTGCATCGTAAACACAATGCGGGGAAAGATCTAGGGTTCGGGGGTTGGTTAAATTTAGGGAAGGTATTAGCACCCTAAACTTCTGTAGTACTCTACAGGAACCTTTTGTTCAAATGTTTACTATTTGCTTTATTCATTTGCTTAAGGTATATGTACAAAGGATTAAAAGTGAGAAAGGAGACCTAAGGGGTTAATTCTAAGTTTACTCGGCAAGACATCGCATCTTGTGCCTACGTATCCTTACGGGAGTGGAATCAGAGTAATCGTAGTTCCCCTCAAAAGGGAGGTTAGAGACTTCTTGACTGTGGTCAAGGTTTCAATGGGGAATAAACGTATCTTAGGGACACGCTTACATGGAGTGTAGAAACTCCAATATCTACGTTGTAAATTGTTAAGTGAATTAGGGTTAGGTTAGGGATTCCGCGGCGGGAAACCCTAAAATGAGTGCGGCGACTCTTTGACCTAACACTAGGATAAAAGCAATTTTGCCCACGGCGGGACACCTAGGCTAAACAGGGTTTGATCCATTAAAGGGGTAAGGCTATTGACTCGGCGGCCAAAAGGCTGGACCTAATCCTTCGGAAAGATAAAACTGTAAAAAATGTGAAAATATGACAAATCATTATATGGAGGAATAATTAAGGTACAGAAATAAGAAAAGTAATAAAGGCAGAGGGTATAAAGAAACAAAGAAACATTTCTGAAAACATGAAGAATATGAAAATATGTAATGACACTTAGAATGAAGTGAGGGAGGAAAATAGTGTGGGGCTGTGGCCACCACAAGCACATCTCAACCTCAAGCATGCAAATGAAATGCAGGAATAAAGAAAATAAAAGGTACACAAAATGACACGGCAAACATAAGGAGTTCCTTACGAAAAGGTTTTAATTTTTTTAATATTTTAATTATGTAAAAAAAATGTTTTAATTTTTTTAATATTTTAATTATATATATAAAAAGGTTTTAATTTTAAAATGGAATTACTTAGTTAAAAAATTTAAGTTTAAATTATATAAAAAAATGTTAAGTTTAAATTATATATAAAAAAAAATGTTTTTTGGGAACAAAAAGGTTTTTTTGGAAAAAAAAAGCTTACGGGAACAAAAAAAAGGCTTTTTTTGAAAAAAAAATGTTTACGGGAACAAAAAAAGGTTTTTTTTGGGAAAAAAATGTTTACGGGAACAAAAAAGGTTTTTTTTGGGAAAAAAATGTTTACGGGAACAAAAAAGGTTTTTTTTGGGAAAAAATGTTTTGATAAAAAAAAAAAAATAACAATAGAATTGCAAATGCAAACAGACAATTAATGGACATGCAAACAATCCTATACGACACAATCATGGTTCATACATATCAAAATCTACGGATCTAAACAACAATGAAAGTTAACATGGCAAGGATGCAAATAAATATGAAAAATGCAAAGGATTTAGTAATTTAACGGACCTAAACACATTAACATGGCAAAATATGCACATAAACATGAAAAGGCAAAAGGTTTAGTAATTTAACCTACGAAGCGGAGGTTTGCTTCGGTAAATGTGAAAAAGGTTTGAATAAGGGAACACTGGAGAGCTCCAATCCTTCTAACGAGCTGTGGGAACGACCGCCTTTCTTCTCTGGGGATCTCCTTTGTTTTACCCTCTCTCTCCTCTTTTCTGAAGAAAACCTTCTGACCCCCTTTTCAACAAAGCAACACATGTATATATAGGGAACAAATTAGGGTCAACACCAAATTGTCAATAATGTCCCTAAAGCCCATTTTAAAGCCCAAACTAAATAATTAGTTAAGAAAAAATAAAATTTAAATAATTTAAAATAATTAAAATAAACTAATAATCCTATTGATTCCTAAAATCAAAAATATTATAAAAAGAACAAAAAATTTTTCAATATTTTTTATTTTATGATTTTTTGGATATTTTTATGAATAATTTAGAAAAAAGTGAAAAAAATAATATCTTAAAAAATGATTTAATTAAAATACGAAAATAATAATTAAATAAT
This sequence comes from Lathyrus sativus, assembly GCA_963859935.3. Classification (NCBI taxonomy): domain Eukaryota; kingdom Viridiplantae; phylum Streptophyta; class Magnoliopsida; order Fabales; family Fabaceae; genus Lathyrus; species Lathyrus sativus. The sequence goes on from OZ012738.1 coordinate 232,005,323, forward strand.
AATAAAAAACTATTTTTGTTATTTTTTAATGAAAGATAGAAAAATTTAGAGTAAAAATAATAAAGAACAAAAAAAAGTGACAAAGGTGAGATTTAATTTTTAAAATAGTTAGAAAAAAAAGATTTAACTTTAAAAAGAAGTTAGAAAAAAAAAAAGATTTAATTTTTTTCAAAAAAGTTAGAAAAAAAGATTTATCTTTATAAAAGTTAGAAAAAAGATTTGATTTTTATAAAAGTTAGAAAAAAGATTTGATTTTTTTTAAAAAAAATAGAAAAAAAAGATTTAACTTTAAAAAAGTTAGAAAAAAAAAAGATTTAGCTTTAAAAAAAGTTAGAAAAAAAAGTTTTAATTTTAAAAAGTTAGAAAAAAAGATTTAGCTTTAAAAAAGTTAGAAAAAAAGTTCTAATTTTAAAAAGTTAGAAAAAGATTTAACTTTAAAGAGTTAGAAAAAAAGTTTTAATTTTAAAAAGTTAGAAAAAGATTTAACTTTAAAGAGGAGTTAGAAAAAAGATTTAAAAAAAGTTAGAAAAAAGATTTAATTTTAAAAACAAGTTAGATTTTTATTTTAAAAAAGGTATTAGAATTTGATTAAAAAATGTGTTAGAAATTAATTTAAAAAAGGTTATAAAAAAAAAAATTTACTCTTAAAGAAAAGAAAAAAAAAAGTTAAATTTAAATCTAAATTCTAAAAGTTAGTAAGAAGAGCTTAAACTGATTTAAATAAATAAACTAAATAGAAAAAAAAAGTTAATAAAAAACATTAGTAAAGTTATAAAAAAAATTTAATTAAATTATTATTAGTTAAAAAAAACAAGATTTAAAAAAAAAGGTTAATTTATTAAGTTAATAAGAATTTGAAATAAAAATAAAAAAGAAAGGGTAAAATTTGGGGTATTACAGTTGCCCCTATTTAAATAACTACACCGGATGATTTGAGTGGCGGAGACTCGAGGAATCATGGTGGAGGGATTTAAATATAGATAACCGAAAATTTTGCCCTTATATGTGGCGATATGCAATGCTATGGACCAAGCGAGAACAGACTAATGTAGACGATGCCATGAATATGATATGATGCGTATGCTGGAATGATGGATGCGAAAATGCTGACGAATACGACGACACAGGGACAGACGCTACGAGAAGAAACACACTGGGGAAAATGACGCGCTGAGACACAGTACGTCACTGGGGAATTCTAAAAATGATAGTCAACTGGTGCGAATGACTAATTGTCACTTTTAGAAAAGGAACGAGATCCTCGAATGGAGATGGTACCTATGAGACGGCCTCCACTGGGGAATCTAAAAATAAAACTGGATCACGTACGATTGTAAGATCGATTACAGGATGCTGGAGCATTGAGCAAGGAATAACATCCAGGCTTCTGTAAACTACCCCTCGTGACAGGATCAAACGGACTTTTCGGAACTCCGTAGCAAATATACAGGGTAAAGACCGACTGTATGCCAAAATAAATGGACTTTGATGGGAATTGCCCTGATAAGCTTCTCGAGGGAGAACTGTCACTTATCGTTGGAAGGGACTTATGTGCAAAAAATGGATAAGCACTCAAATAAAGAGGCTGCTGCTTATCTGATAAATAAATCTTCTCGCATTTAAGGTCGGCGCCTGGAATACGATTCTGATTCTTCTCTTACTGAAGGATAAATAAACTTCTTCATGCTTCAAGATTATGTTCTCCTGAACATGAAAAGGGTAAACTGAACTTCCTCATACTTCAGGATCGTGCTCTCCTGAATATGAAACTGGATGACTGAATATACTCATATTTCAGAATCGTGCTCTCCTGAATATGAAACTGGATGACTGAATTTCTTCATATTTCAGAATCGTGCTCTCCTGAATATGATTTGGTTGTAAATGAATTTTTCCATACTTCAGAATCGTGCTCTCCTGAATATGAAACTGGATGTAAATGAAATTTTCCATACTTCAGAATCGTGCTCTCCTGAATATGAAACTGGATAATCGAACTTCCTCATAACTCAGAATCGTGCTCTCCTGAATATGATTCGGCTCCTGAAATTTCTTCATTCTTCAGAATCGTGCTCTCCTGAAAAACGGCCAACTGAACTTCCTCATAACTCAGAATCGTGCTCTCCTGAATATGATTCCGCTCCTTCTTTTACTAAAGGATAAATGAACTTCTTCATAACTCAGAATCGTGCTCTCCTGAATATGAAACTGCTCAAACCTCCCCGTAACTCAAGATCGTGCTCTCCTGAATACGATTTGGTTCAAACCTCAAGACGGCAGGGAAATGGAAGCCCAACTGCTCCATGGAGATGGCCATTTGCTGCGAGTCATAACGAGGATATGATCGACTTCTTAGGTGAGAAATGTCGTGTGTTGATGCTGTAAGATGTAAAGTGTAAAGGGTTGTAACATGTAGGATTGTAAAGTGTTGTAGTGTTGTAATGATAGATTTTCCAGGCGTGAACTGGCGTGTATCTGTAAATGATTGTAGTTGATTTTCTTGAAAGATAGTGCAAAATAAATGCACGTCCGGGTACAGTGATAAACTTCTCGGGCGAGAACAGTCGAACATCTGTCATGGTATGGTGAAAATCTTTAGATGGTGCAAAATAAATGCACGTCCGGTTGGGATTGACGACCGACAAGACTGAGATTCAATCTAGAATCGAGCTAGAAAGAAAACTGGTAATCAAAACTCCATCGAGGGAATGATCTCGGAGGGTAAATATCTTATCCTGGCGAGGAAAGATAGCTGAAGTAACCGTCATCCACGAGGATCGAGCCCTGTGGGGAAACTGGAAACAAGTAGGTATTTTATGCTTAAAGCTGACAATCTATTTGAAGAGAATGGACAAACCCAATTACTCGGCGATAACAACCAATGACGGTGAAACGCAGTGAACCTGTGAATGCTAATGCATATGTTAATGTCTATGTATGTTAATGTTTATGTATGTTAATGTTTATGAAATGAGTATGTAATGAATATGTAATGAAATAGGCATGTGATGCTTATGCCCTTGCGTATGCTGACGAAGCTGACTAGAGACGGGACGAGAGATGAAATAAACATCTCGACGGAAATACCCTGCGTTCTCCGCAACCAATACGTCAATCATGGGTAAGAAAGATCAATGGTAGAACCGAATCTGGTTTTAAAGTTCTGAATTCTCTGAGGGAGAAAGTAATCTGCTTGGGTGCACAGTATCACGTCTTCACATGGGGAGAAGAAAACCTGAGGGACACTTTTGGATTACCCAAGAAAAGGCTGTCAGCTTATAGTCTCGCTGGGGACTGTGATGAGGCAATGGTTTAGGAGCCTGTTGCAACACTGAGATTTACTGGGGAACGAAGGCCGCCGTGAGTAAAATCCATCGGGTGCATGAAGAAAGTTGTGGAACCACATGGTTTTAATCTTGAAGGACCTTATAGTAGTCGCCATTTGTTTCCTTTAAAAACATGGTGCCCCAGGATACTTGCGTTGCGAGGTAGGGTCATCTCAAGAGGATTTTATAGAGAACACCGAGTCCGGTTGCCCCATTGTTCTCAAACTCTTTGAGAGATTTGTCAGGTCTCGACGTAACTGGCACAAATTAATCGTGTTACGATGAAATCTTTGGGAAATAGCTCTTAAGAACGTCAGACTCGCGTTGGTAAGCGAATTGGGAAACTGCCTGCCCCTGTTTAGCAGGATCATCAAGTTCCACGGGTTATGTCCATATGTAAATCTCTAAGATATCAAGCAAAGTCATCATGCCTGAAATGCCTATCCTGAGCTTATCAATGTACGCATATATTTGTCTTGAATTTTTTGTTTTTTTTTTGTTTTGAAAAAGATACCTCAACAACTCGTGACCGAGATCACTGGTTAGGATATAAGTTTGAATTATAATGCCAACATGAATTTTTGAGCATAGCTCGTAGGAGTCAGGAAACGTGATCTTGTCAAGTATGCTTTCAACTGAAGTCCTACTTCAATTAGGTCTTTTAAAGGTTGTATCGTGGCTCGGTTCACGGTTTAAGAAACAAAGGATAAAGGCTCAAAGTTATATTTGTACCCACCCATTCTTCGTGATGTTCTCCAATCCTAATTCAGTTAACCGGATACGAACGCTCATATCTCAAGCGGATTTGCTATGGTCGAGAACTTATCAAGGCTTTGGACATGGCAGTCACTCACCTATTTCTAATGGCAATTGTTCACACGATTTTGTTCTTTACTAGGGATTATTTATTGTACCCTCTAGTTTTGCTTTTATTCCCTAACTTTTGCCTGGACAACGTCTTTTGATCTGACTTTGGAGTCCAGCGGGATGCCCCAGTTTTGCCTAAGTCTCCTTCATAGGTTTTGACTTAGCGGGCTCTTATTTTTTTGAATATTCTTTTATGCACAAGTCGTGTAAATCTTTTGAAAGACTCGTGACTGCCCCACTCCTTAGGTAACCGAGGGATAGCCATTGTATTGGACTTCTTAAGATGCTAAGGATAAATTCTCGAAGGTTGGCTCTTCCTTTTTAAGAGTCTAAGCGCTCGATCGGTTTAACTGAAACCTACCCTGCCCCAGGTTAGGATGAAGGTTCTTAAAAAGAAAGAAAAACTCCTACTTCAAGGCTCAAAGGGTTGACTAGGGATTAACATCCTTATATCTCCAGTGTTTGGGATTTGAAACAATGCCTTACATCATCAGCGGGTTTCAATCGAAAGCATACGACAAGAAATCTGACGTTTTGGGTTCGTCATCCTCCCCCCAATTCTCCATCAGAACAAGAGATCGGGTAAAGTTGGCATTATGATTTATGAAAACGTTTTTTGAATGAGTGAAACGAATGGATTTATTCAAGACGAACATATGCGTTGCATTAATTAATCAAAGATAAACAAGTTCGTACATGCTAAATATGCTTAATCAAAGAGAAATGCATATAAATAAACAAATGAACTGTCGGAAAAATCCTTCTAAATGTTTATGAAATCTAAGAGCAACAGTTTCCTTTGGCGGAGCCTCAATGGAAAGAACGTCTGGTTTACGATCATTGTGAGTCGTCATGGCTTGCCCCAGTTACGCTGGTCACATCTTCAACAGTTTTCAGTCGTTGCTTCAAAATAATTTTCCCAGATTCTTCGTTGATCATAGTCACGTCATATTTCCAAGGCACAGCTTTAGGATCACTGAAAGGAAACGGACTCGGTCTTCGAATAACTATAGGCTTAGGCTGATTCACTTCAGGGATATACGACCTTGGTATATCGAACACGAGGTTGGCGGAGCCTGCCCCTGATAAATTAAACACTGGTACCTTACCCTTTGATTCAGGCTGATGGAAAACAGGCTCAACCGCAGCGACTACATCCTTCTTGGGTTGGCTTGTCACTTGTAAAACACCCTCATTAATCAGCCTCTGAACATCGTTCTGAACTAACACACAACCCTTAGTACTGGCTTCACAACTTACACATGCAACGTGGGAAGTATCTACTAAACCAGCTTCAAACAGTTTCGAATGGAACATTTTGAGAGGAGTCTTAATCTGTTCAACGTCAAGGGCATAACCATCCCCCGAATCAACACTAACGGCATTGACACTCTCATGGTTAGGGAGAGGGTTCTTCTTAACATTTGGTTGAGGATCTTCAAATGACAAAATCTTCTTTTCCAATAGATCCCTGACAATATTTTTGAGAGCATAACAATTCTCCAGATCATGACCAGGCGCACCCTCATGAAATAAACAATGAGCGGCGGCGTTGTAATTGGCGGGTAGAGGATTAGGAGGCGGACCCAAAGCCCGAGTAGTGATGAGACCCTGCTTGACCAAAGAGGGATACAACTCGGTAAAAGTCATTGGAATCGGTGGACAAGGCTTATACGTTCTTCTATTCGGCATATTCTGGCGAGGAGCCGGACTCTTTGGCTGTTGAGGAGCAGGAGTAATGGGTGCCTGTAGGTAGTTGACAGGAGGCGGATAAACAGGAGGTTGTTGCATAGGTTGATACATGGGAACCTGTTGATTGAAAGAAGGTGTAATAGCTGCCACATAGGGTTGTTGAGCATATTGGACTGGGTACCCTTGAGGTTGAGCATAACCTTGCGGATGTCGATAAAAGCGTTCCCTTGGTCTACCAGAGGATATAGCATTAGTCTCACTCTCCTTTTTCTGGGAGCTATACGGAGGTTTCTTCGGCTGATCCTTAGAAGCGCCATGATTATTTGTCATTTTACCACTCTTCATACCCAATTCAATCTTGACACCCACAGCAACGATGTCGGAGAAATTTGAAGTCACACTACCCACCATTCTCTCGTAAAATTCTGGACGGACTGTGTCGACAAACCAATCAGCTAACTCTTTCTCGGTCAAAGGAGGTTCTACCTGCGAAGCAGTCTCTCTCCACCTTTGAGCGTACTCTTTGAATGACTCAGAATTCTTTTGTGACATACTCAGTAGCTGTCTTCTGTCAGGAGCCAGATCCATATTGTACTTGTAGTGTTTGATGAAAGCGTCAGATAAATCTTGAAAGCTCTTAACGCGGGATTGGTCCAAAGTTAAATACCACTTGGAAGAAGCACCCTTCAAACTGTCTTGGAAGCAATGAATCATCAGTTTATCATTCTCAACATGGGCAGCCATTTTGCGATAATACATGATCAAATGACTCTTAGGACAGGTGGCACCTTCATAGCGATCGAAGTTCGGAGTTTTGAACTTCGGGGGAATAACTAAACCCGAGACCAAACAAACATCCCTTGCAGCAGTCCCAAAAATTTGATCACCCTCTACCTTTTTCAATCTCTGGACGATAGTGTTTACTTCCTCACGAAGCTTATCATGTTTCTCATAACCCTCAACATTCTCATCAAGATTATCAAAAACTGTCTCATTGGAGTACGGTTGCGCACGAGTGTGTACAACAGGTGGTGCAAAGATAGGAGCCCCCCTAGAAACTTCAGAAAACAAAGGCACGGCTTGCTGAACAGGTTGATTAATCGGAACAGTGGCTTGAGGAGGCACAAAACCGGGAGCAAGACCATAAGGTGGGTCCCCTGCTACGGTCACACTTGGTGGAGGGTCCACAGTAACGCCGGTAATCTCAGAAACAACAGTGGGCTGGGTATCCATCTTAGCATTCATGACATGTAACAATTCCATCATTCGCCCCATACTCCCTCGAAGGTCTTCGAGTTCATTGCTAAGGCGATCAGTCTCTTTTGCCTGATCCTCCATTCTTTTCCGAGTTTGAGCTCTGGTGTTGTATTGGTGCCGAGAACTCAGGGTGACGAAACTGGAAGGTGAGAGAACCGAGTGTGAGAAATCGGGAGACACATGTAATGCAAAAGTATGATGCTAAAATGTGAATGTAAATGAAGATTTCATGGAATTCAAAACATTTACTAATGCCGTGGGGTACCAAGGAAATCTTTTCCTTGTTTTTTCATTTTATATTTTTTTTATTTATGGTATCCCGCGATATCCATAAATGATGTTTGACCTCCATGAAATACAATGCGATGAGATGCTTTATGGATGCAATGCATGAAAACACACAAAGTCCTAGGTTAAAGGCTTGCATGAGGTTCAAAGGCAAATACCCTCCCCTGAAGTTAGATGGTTCATCCTGTCCTACAAAAGTAACCAGGTTCTAAGGGATCTCAATATCATTGATCCTTCACAAGGGTGGTTGTTCAGAAGGCAACTTACTTGCCAACCAAAACCCTCCAAGTTTAAGATCTCAATGAGCGTAGTATCGAGTGTCAACCAACTTCAGTCTGCACCAAAGCCGGCTACCTCACTACTTTCTAAAGGCCAAGATGAGTTAACTAGGGTTCTAAAAGTCAGTTAGTGCATTGACAACATATGGCAGCCTCAATATTATCCTCAACTGGACTTAAGGAATATAAGCACCAACCAAGAAGTCGCACTAACTATGGCCACCAGATCAACCGTATCGATATACGTCGTACAGTTTCCTTGGTCTATTGCCATTTACCTAAGGTACACTAGATCCGGGTTAGGACCTATCTCACAGCACAAGGAACAGTCCCATAATCAAAGCACAAATATATACATGCAAATGAATAATATCACAGATAGTAATAAATATGAACAAGTTAGGGATAACCCTCAAAAGTTAAAACATGTCCCCAGTGAAGTCGCCATTTTCTGTTGCGGTGGAAATAGGATCACAAACTATTAATGAGTTTGAATCGCAATTCAATTCACAACCGCTCTTTGATTTATCCGAAGGAAAAGGTCAAAAAGGGAAAACCTATTTTGCATCGTAAACACAATGCGGGGAAAGATCTAGGGTTCGGGGGTTGGTTAAATTTAGGGAAGGTATTAGCACCCTAAACTTCTGTAGTACTCTACAGGAACCTTTTGTTCAAATGTTTACTATTTGCTTTATTCATTTGCTTAAGGTATATGTACAAAGGATTAAAAGTGAGAAAGGAGACCTAAGGGGTTAATTCTAAGTTTACTCGGCAAGACATCGCATCTTGTGCCTACGTATCCTTACGGGAGTGGAATCAGAGTAATCGTAGTTCCCCTCAAAAGGGAGGTTAGAGACTTCTTGACTGTGGTCAAGGTTTCAATGGGGAATAAACGTATCTTAGGGACACGCTTACATGGAGTGTAGAAACTCCAATATCTACGTTGTAAATTGTTAAGTGAATTAGGGTTAGGTTAGGGATTCCGCGGCGGGAAACCCTAAAATGAGTGCGGCGACTCTTTGACCTAACACTAGGATAAAAGCAATTTTGCCCACGGCGGGACACCTAGGCTAAACAGGGTTTGATCCATTAAAGGGGTAAGGCTATTGACTCGGCGGCCAAAAGGCTGGACCTAATCCTTCGGAAAGATAAAACTGTAAAAAATGTGAAAATATGACAAATCATTATATGGAGGAATAATTAAGGTACAGAAATAAGAAAAGTAATAAAGGCAGAGGGTATAAAGAAACAAAGAAACATTTCTGAAAACATGAAGAATATGAAAATATGTAATGACACTTAGAATGAAGTGAGGGAGGAAAATAGTGTGGGGCTGTGGCCACCACAAGCACATCTCAACCTCAAGCATGCAAATGAAATGCAGGAATAAAGAAAATAAAAGGTACACAAAATGACACGGCAAACATAAGGAGTTCCTTACGAAAAGGTTTTAATTTTTTTAATATTTTAATTATGTAAAAAAAATGTTTTAATTTTTTTAATATTTTAATTATATATATAAAAAGGTTTTAATTTTAAAATGGAATTACTTAGTTAAAAAATTTAAGTTTAAATTATATAAAAAAATGTTAAGTTTAAATTATATATAAAAAAAATGTTTTTTGGGAACAAAAAGGTTTTTTTGGAAAAAAAAAGCTTACGGGAACAAAAAAAAGGCTTTTTTTGAAAAAAAAATGTTTACGGGAACAAAAAAAGGTTTTTTTTGGGAAAAAAATGTTTACGGGAACAAAAAAGGTTTTTTTTGGGAAAAAAATGTTTACGGGAACAAAAAAGGTTTTTTTTGGGAAAAAATGTTTTGATAAAAAAAAAAAAAATAACAATAGAATTGCAAATGCAAACAGACAATTAATGGACATGCAAACAATCCTATACGACACAATCATGGTTCATACATATCAAAATCTACGGATCTAAACAACAATGAAAGTTAACATGGCAAGGATGCAAATAAATATGAAAAATGCAAAGGATTTAGTAATTTAACGGACCTAAACACATTAACATGGCAAAATATGCACATAAACATGAAAAGGCAAAAGGTTTAGTAATTTAACCTACGAAGCGGAGGTTTGCTTCGGTAAATGTGAAAAAGGTTTGAATAAGGGAACACTGGAGAGCTCCAATCCTTCTAACGAGCTGTGGGAACGACCGCCTTTCTTCTCTGGGGATCTCCTTTGTTTTACCCTCTCTCTCCTCTTTTCTGAAGAAAACCTTCTGACCCCCTTTTCAACAAAGCAACACATGTATATATAGGGAACAAATTAGGGTCAACACCAAATTGTCAATAATGTCCCTAAAGCCCATTTTAAAGCCCAAACTAAATAATTAGTTAAGAAAAAATAAAATTTAAATAATTTAAAATAATTAAAATAAACTAATAATCCTATTGATTCCTAAAATCAAAAATATTATAAAAAGAACAAAAATTTTTTCAATATTTTTTATTTTATGATTTTTTGGATATTTTTATGAATAATTTAGAAAAAAGTGAAAAAAATAATATCTTAAAAAATGATTTAATTAAAATACGAAAATAATAATTAAATAATAATAAAAAACTATTTTTGTTATTTTTTAATGAAAGATAGAAAAATTTAGAGTAAAAATAATAAAGAACAAAAAAAAGTGACAAAGGTGAGATTTAATTTTTAAAATAGTTAGAAAAAAAAGATTTAACTTTAAAAAGAAGTTAGAAAAAAAAAAAGATTTAATTTTTTTCAAAAAAGTTAGAAAAAAAGATTTATCTTTATAAAAGTTAGAAAAAAGATTTGATTTTTATAAAAGTTAGAAAAAAGATTTGATTTTTTTTAAAAAAAATAGAAAAAAAAGATTTAACTTTAAAAAAGTTAGAAAAAAAAAAGATTTAGCTTTAAAAAAAGTTAGAAAAAAAAGTTTTAATTTTAAAAAGTTAGAAAAAAAGATTTAGCTTTAAAAAAGTTAGAAAAAAAGTTCTAATTTTAAAAAGTTAGAAAAAGATTTAACTTTAAAGAGTTAGAAAAAAAGTTTTAATTTTAAAAAGTTAGAAAAAGATTTAACTTTAAAGAGGAGTTAGAAAAAAGATTTAAAAAAAGTTAGAAAAAAGATTTAATTTTAAAAACAAGTTAGATTTTTATTTTAAAAAAGGTATTAGAATTTGATTAAAAAATGTGTTAGAAATTAATTTAAAAAAGGTTATAAAAAAAAAATTTACTCTTAAAGAAAAGAAAAAAAAAAGTTAAATTTAAATCTAAATTCTAAAAGTTAGTAAGAAGAGCTTAAACTGATTTAAATAAATAAACTAAATAGAAAAAAAAAGTTAATAAAAAACATTAGTAAAGTTATAAAAAAAATTTAATTAAATTATTATTAGTTAAAAAAAACAAGATTTAAAAAAAAAAGGTTAATTTATTAAGTTAATAAGAATTTGAAATAAAAATAAAAAAGAAAGGGTAAAATTTGGGGTATTACATTGATTCTCAAATCAATAGCCTCTTCCATACCCATGATACATGCTTCGTACTCAGCTTCATTGTTGGTGACTGGAAATGTCAATCTGGTAGTGAACAGGATGTGAGTGCCATGGGGAACTGTAATAATTGCCCCAATTCCACTACCATAGGAATCGACAGTACCATCGAATATCATTTGCCATTGAGAATCCTTCTCTGGACCTTCACCATGCAATGGTTCTTCACAATCTTTCCTATGGTAGTGGAATTCTGACAGAACACTTCCTTTGATTGGCTGCTCAGCAAGGTATTCTGACAGAACACTTCCTTTGATGGCTTTCTGAGAAACATATTGTATATCGTACTCTGTCAGATCCATTTGCCACCTGGCAATTCTTCCTGAAAGCGCTTGCTTCTCGAAGACATACTTAATCGTATCCATCTTCGAAATCCGCATGGTTGTGTGATTGAGCATATACTGTCTTAAATGTTTGGCAGCCCAAGCAAGTGCGCAACACGTCTTTTCGAGCATTAAGTAACGGGACTCACAATCTGTGAACTTTTTACTCAAATAATAAATTGCATGCTCCTTTCTTCCAGTCTCGTTGTGTTGACCAAGAACACAACCCATACTGTTCTCAAGAACCGTTAAGTACATGATTAAAGGCCTTCCAGCTACTGGGGGTATCAATATCGGAGGCTCCTGCAAGTATTATTTTATTTTATCAAAGGCTTTTTGACAATTTTCATTTCAGACAACCGCCTGATATTTCTTTAACAATTTAAACATTGGTTCACACGTGGCTGTGAGATGAGATATGAACCGAGCAATATAGTTCAATCTCCCCAAGAAACCACAGACTTCTTTTTCTGTTTTCGGTGGTGTCATGTCTTGTATGGCTTTTATCTTTGCAGGATCGACCTCGATTCCTTTTTCGTTGACAATGAACCCCAATAACTTTCTGGACCGAACTCCAAAAGTACACTTATTTGGATTCAACCTCAATCTGAACTTTCTAAGCCTCTCAAACAGCTTCAGCAAGTTAACCAGATGCTCCTCCTCCGTTTGGGATTTAGCAATCATATCGTCAACATAAACCTCAATCTCTTTATGCATCATGTCATGAAAGAGCGTTGTCATAGCGCGCTGATATGTTGCTCCGACGTTCTTCAAGCCAAAAGGCATCACCTTATAGCAAAATGTTCCCCATGGTGTAAAGAATGTTGTTTTCTCCATGTCCTCCGGTGCCATCTTTATCTGATTATAACCCGAGAAACCATCCATGAAGGAAAACACCGAGAATTGAGCCGTATTATCGACCAATACGTCAATGTGAGGGAGCGGGAAGTCATCTTTAGGGTTCGCCTTGTTCAAATCCCTATAGTCAACACACATACGCACCTTACCATCCTTCTTCGGTACAGGCACTATGTTAGCGACCCACGGAGGGTAAGTAGTCACGGCTAAAAATCCAGCGTCCCATTGCTTTTGGACCTCTTCCTTGATTTTTACCGCCATATCTGGTCTCGTTCTTCTAAGCTTCTCTTGACCGGCGGACATTCCTCGCGCAACGGTAAGCAATGAACCACTATGTCGGTATCAAGCCCAGGCATATCTTCGTACGACCAAACAAAGATGTCACTATACTCTCGAAGCATCTTGACAGTCTTTGCTTGACGTCGCTCTGTAACACAGCCCCTATCCGAACATTTCTGACAACTTCTTCAGAACCCAGATTAATGACCTCAATTTCTTCCTGATGAGGCAGAATGATTTTCTCTTCTTGTTTCAAAAGTCTGGCTAATTCCTCATGCAAGTCTTCATCCTCATCAATATCTTCTTCAGCTTGATATATCGGTTGATCGAAGTCGAAGCGAGTCATAGAAGGTTCTGGATCGGTGTCATCTGCAATAGGAATGCTGCAATGAAAATGGTTAAATGTTTCAAACAATTTGCAAACAAGTATAAACCACATTGCCATTTTATTGTGAAAAATAAAATAAGAAAAATAGAGATCACAAAATTTGAATGAGAAAACGCCCTTTGATTAATTGATAAACAATGCTCAGACATAAACAAGCCCCTGAAATAAAATACCACTATGCCCCGGGTAAGACATAGGGTAGTACAATAATTGGAAAAACAAAGCATTATTATTCTGTCGTCACTTGAATGAGTTCTTCAATTGACCAGTTGCACAGGCTCTGTCCCGGAATACATGGCTTGATCCAAGCATCCATGTCACAGTCACTGTCTCCGTCTTCGTCAAATACAACATTGATTCTCTCGAAGATGACTCCTCCCTTGGTGAACTGCACGGGCCCTTTATATCGCGGCGCGCTCTACGAGGCTGAAGGAGAGGAGAACGACGGTCGATACCCTAAACCAAATTTGTCTTGCTTGTGGGGAATTTCCAACCCTTGGCCACATCCCTGTACTGCCTATGTTTGCACCACTGCTTGAGCTTCTTTAAACGAGGACATAGCCACTTCAGGATCTTTACTCACAACAGGAGACTTGTCTTTGATCTTGACCGCTTCGAAGGCTTGGCAAAGGGTTTCATGGATCTCTCCATCCACTTCAACATACTTAAAGGATGATAAATTGCTGACCATGCTATCCTCCTCTCCGCATACCAGAACAACGCTACCGCCAATCATGTATTTCAGCTTCTGATGCAGAGTGGATGTAACAGCCCCAACTAAATGAATCCAAGGGCGACCTAGTAAGCAACTGTAAGTCGGCTGGATATCCATGATGTAAAACACAACATCAAAGACTTCAGGTCCAACCTGAATCGGCAAAGTTACCTCCCCAAACACGGATCTTCGAATTCCGTCAAACGCACGCACCACCAAATCACTTGGCGTGCAAATCAACCCCTTCATGTCTAACTTCATCAAAGCTTTCTTCAGAAGTACGTTTAAAGAAGATCCCGTATCCACAAGCACGTGAGACATGACAGCCCCGCAACATTCTAAAGATATGCGCAGCGCACAATTATGATTTCTGCCTCTGGGTCTCAAATCCAGGTCCGTAAAGCCTAAGCCATTTCCTGCGTTTACGTGCGCCACAACTCCCTCAAGTTGGTTGACTGAAATTTCCTGCGGCACGTAAGCAGTGTTTAATATTCTCAGCAATGCATTCCTATGCGCCTCAGAGCGAAGGAGCAACAACAGGATGGATATTTTGGAAGGAGTTTGCTGCAAGTGATCGACTATCTTATAGTCGCTTTTCCGAATCATCCTCATGAATTCCTCCGCATCTTTCAACAAAGATTCTCTTTCCCCAGATTGAGAAGTCTCCTCCACTACCGGTCTTTTCCCCTTGTCCACCTTATCAGCAATCACCTCAGGCGACGAAAAGACTCGGCCACTACAAGTAATACCTCCTGCACGCACGAGATTGTCAACTAAACTATCAGGGGGATCATTCAAATTTATCTTCTGCCCATTACAATACACTTCGGCTCCGTAGTTCCACGGAATGGGCTTAGTGCTCTCAAACGGCATAGGACCTGCTATGGTGATAGTTATCATTGATGGCTTTGGAGCGTAGATAGTAACAGTCTTGTACGGGATGGAGATTGTCGCAATGTCATCCTTTTCTTCAGCCACTAAATCCTTAGATTCTCTTCCAATAGAACGGTCAAATTGTAAAACTCTGTCATCCATCATCTCCTGGATACATCCTCTCAACAGTCTGCATCCTCTCTAAGGATCAGCAGAACATTCAACACAACCTTCAACACATCCCGGGAAAACACCTCCCTTTAGCAACCTGGCTTTCACAAAGCTTAAGGGTGTTTTCAGTTCATTAACATCCGTCACCAAATTCAATACCTCTTCCTCTACAATTGCATTCACCCCAGCCTGCCCGTGATTCGGCATGGGATTTTGCACCACGTTGGGAACATCATTAGAAAAATTGATAGCCTTACTGTCAATCATATCTTGCACTTTATGTTTGAAGGCTTTATAGTTATCAATATTATGTCCTGGAGCACCCGAATGAAATTCACAGCGTGCATTTGCATCGTACCCAGGTGGAGGTTGTCTGGTTAAAGGAGCCATGGTCCTTTTTTGAATCAATTGGAGTTGTAGCAAGGCTTGCAATAACTGGGAGTATGGCATAGGAATGGCATCAAAATGTCTTTTCCCTGTTGCCCGACCTCTATCTTGGTATCTCCTGTTCCCTTGTTGATTCTGCTGAGGTTGTTGTTGTTGCTGCTGCCGCTGTTGTTGTTGTGGTTGTTGAACTGCTGGAATAGTGATACTGGCAATTTGCTGATTTTGTCGATTCCGACCTCTATTTCTTCCCCATGAACTGGATACAGCATTAGTGTCTCCCTCTCGCCTTTTGTTTCCAAACACTTTCTTGTTCCCTCCTCCAGCCGAGGACCCTTCACCAGCATTGATCTTTCCTATCTTAATTCCATTCTTCACCCTTTCACCTGTGATAATCAGATCAGAAAAGCTTTCAGACATATTGCCGATGAGTTTCTCATAGTACACTCCTGGTAAGGTAGCAACAAACATATCCATAAGTTCTCGTTCTACCATTGGTGGTTGTACCCTAGCAGCAAGCTCTCGCCACCTCTGGGCATATTCTTTAAAGCATTCATTGCTCTTCTGAGAAAGATTATGCAACCGAACTCTATTTGGAGCAAGGCCACTGCTGTACTGATAGTGCCTTGCAAAAGCTTCGGCTAGGTCTCTCCAGCTACGGACATTAGCGGGCTCTAAGCTCATATACCATTCCAGTGATGGTCCGGATAAACTATCCTGGAAGAAGTGCATCAAGAGTTTCTCGTCATCAGAATGCGCAGACATCTTACGATAATAAGATCTCAGATGAACCCTAGGGCATGTGGTACCCTTGTACTTATCAAAATCCGGGACCTTAAACTTTGGAGGCACCCTCATGCCTGGAATCAACCCCAGATTAGACATATCCAGCCCCATAGAGTTTTGGCATTCAAAAGACTTCATCTTCTCTTCGATCATCTTAATCCTTCTATCAGCCTCAGAAGGTATCTCAACAGTTACAATTCATGGAGAAAACACATCTTCCTGCCTATCCTCATTCCAAGTGTGGTCCAGGTTGCCTTGTACAACACCTGTAGTGTCAAGACCATAGCCATAGCCATTTCCATTACCATTACCACCATTGGCAAAACTAGCATGATTAAAACATGCCGCATTTCCAGCACCAGCAGTGTGACCACCCCCTCCAGCAGTAGGGATGACTAAAGTTGGCATAGAATTGTCTACCTGAGGAGTTTCATTGTGAGGAGGGTTAGAAGAAATCCCACCATGTAACACACCATCACTATCAACCCGTGCAATCAGAGGTTGCACCAAAGTCTGAAGTTGCGCCTGACCACAAGCAACCCATTGCATGACTTCCATCAGCTGTGCCATACGATCTCTCATCTCTTGCATTTCTACCTGCATCTGATCCATCAGTCTTTTCTGGTTTCCTCTGGTACCGTACCGGTGAGTTATCACATCAGCAATCCTGAAATACTAGTAAACCACAGGAGAAAATTAAGGTTAACCATTCCGGTGCACCTGCGAATGCGAGAAAAATGCTAAAATGCAGACATGTATTTATGCAACAGGGATATTTCCCCCTTGATTCTAGTTTCCAGGAAAATATAACAATGGAGAACCTTGCGGACAAGCATAGAATACCAACTCCTCATATATAGATCAAAGAGCCATCAGGCAAAGCACAAACTATAACTGAGTACAAATAAGGAAAAGACCTCGACCAACAAGTCTGGCGATGGTTAAATACAACAAAATAAGCATCAAAAGCTACAACAGAAATAGACAAAATAGCTCAAGCAGGATGACGTGATCGGAAATCCTCTAACAGCCTCAACGTCTCAGGATGATCCGGCCTAGCAAGTAGCCCCTGAATAAGTAAACCCTGCTGACTAATCGTGTGTTGTAGGCTATCTACATGATCCTCCAAAGCTCTCTCTCCGAAACATGCCTCAAGTCCGCGTCTCTTGGAGCCAACTCTCAACCGGAGATCCTTCAAGTTTGTGATCGCTTCATTCAACCTGCACTCACAGTCTCGTCTAAGTGAGGATTCTGCTGCAATCTCTCCATCTTTGGCATTAAGCTGAGCCTTCAGCTTGCTGGTCAGAAGTTTTAACTTGTCTTCACGCTCCTTGTTGTTAGTGAGTGTGGCATTCCATATTGACTCAAACTTGGAAATCCTCATGTAAGCCTTATCCAACTCTTCCATCTTGGTGGCAAGGACACCATAAGAGGCATTCAAATCATGGCATGTGCGCTCTCTGTCCTTAGTCTCTTTAGTCAGGTTCGTACCCAGTTTGTTGACAAGCTCGGTCTGTCTCCTGAAAGAATGAACTGCATCTATCTTCTCACTACGAAGCTGGATAATCTCTTTCTCCAATTCTTCATTCGCTTTTCTCAGCTCTTCCTTCTCCGCCAATACCTGATTATATTTCTGGATATCTACAGTAGTGGGTTCCTCTATCATGAGGGGATATAGAGGTGCAACTGAAGGATATGGCATCAGAAATTTCACAGCCCTAGCACGAATCCAAGTCAAGTAAGGGTCATACGCTCGGCTGTTACTCTTCCCCAAAGCTAACTTCCCTTTCCGAAGAATGTTATTCCATGCATGCTCAAGTCTGCCCAGAGCCTCGCCCTCCAATAAACCAGTAAGATACAAAGATTCATGTATCTCCTCTTCTCTAGGAGGCTCCCTCAATGCATACCCAAACTGTCTCACCAATAAAGAAGGGTTATAGTTGATGCAACCTTTCCTTCCGATCAAAGGAACATTAGGAAAGCCACCACAACTATAAACAATATATGTACCCAGCATGTCTCGGTCAAACCAAACAATATTCTCTGCAAATAATCCCATCAACCTCTCTGACCATTTGAGGTACTGGCAGTGGAAACCCAACAGCCATCCTTAGCGCACTGCTGAGCTTTCTCAATCAAGCAAGGCAAAGGAAAACCATACATCCCAAGTCTTCGAATCACCTTCCCATCTAACTCTGAAGCCTCAAGGTGCAAAATAGTGGCGAGCTTGGCCAGATCAGGCTTAGTATCAACATGAAAAAACGGCATCCGACTCCAAATTGGTACCCCTAACAGCTCAGATTCCTCTAATGTAGAAGCCAGGACATAGTCAGGAAAGACGAAGCACCTCAACTGGGCATCATAAAACTGTAGGAGAGCATAAACACCACTAATCTCATATTCAGAAGGCTTGCGAACATATCTCAACAATCTTCCATAAGACTTCTTGAAATCTTCCATTACTGCTTTCTCACCCAAGGCAATCAGACTCAACAAAGTACTAACATCCGGAACTGGAAACCTGTAAGCCACCGTACTCTTTAGGGACTCCATAACAGCAATGAGGGAAAAGGTCACTAGAATCAAAGGAGAAATATGCATCTGCAACACAAATACATGTTAATGAGATGCAGATGAAAATACAAATGCAAATGCAAACAAGGGATCAAGACTGTTGTGTTGTTGGTCGAGAAAAACCAGAGCTTCGCCTTAGCAAGAACAAAGTACCGACAACAGGATCCACTGATATCATGAACACAGATTCACACTTGCAAAGAACCGGGTAATCTGAAAGCTGAAGTTTCCTGCACAACCCAATTCCCCTCACAGGTATGGACCTATCCACTAATAAGGTTCGACATCCTATGCGTTCATCAGCGTTACAGACTTTCAAAAAATGATGATACGTTCACCATTTCTGGTTTGGCATCATTATCTCCTGAAGAGGCCCCACTTAGCTGACTCACAAATGATCGGTTCCCAGAGTCGACAATTCTCAAATCCAAAATCCCAACCGATCCTAAGGATCTGAAGGAAAATCATCAAAGAAAATCTCGTCCGAGTGTGAATTTCATGGGGAACTGTATCTGCTAAGCAAATAGGCCCCCCACTAGTCTCCACTCTAATTCTAGGTTTGTACTCAAGCCCGGGTCCGGATTATCACTCAATGGAACTTCCCTCCCCACATCACAACAGTAATGATATATGATGCGAAAAATAAACGCGGGAAAGTAAATAAAGATAAAGCACATATGTACAACACCCAAAGATAAACAAACAAGTGCTAGGATTGACTCGCATAGGGAACCAGAGTCCCCGGCAGAGTCGCCAGCTGTCGCAACTGCGAAAAACCACCGGCGGAAAACAGAAGAGTTGCCACTTTGGTTATTTATCCCAAAGAGAGGGAAAGGAAACGATCGCAAAAACCTAAAGAAAAAGGGAAAGACAAGGTCATCGCAACCATGTCTGGATTCGGGAGTCAGTAACGCAAGGGGAAGGTATTCGCACCCCTCACGTCTGTCGTACTCGACGGGATCCACGTATTGTTTTCTATCTAAAAGGGTGTGTTGAAACTATCTAGCTAAAGGCTTAAGGACAAAAGAAAAAGAAAAGAGAAGTGACTTGGCAGAGCATCGCCGCTCTGTGCCTACGTACTCCCTCGTGCAATAGGAAAGTCAGAGTCAACGTAGTTCGCCTAACTACGGGTAAAGAAAGGGGGGAAGGTTGATCGCCGAGACATCGTGTCTCATGCCTACGTACTTTCATCTGGTATGAAAGATCAGAGCAAAAGTAGTTCGGGCACAAAGGACCACAGGTTGGTTCAAAAGTTTTTAGGCCCGAGTAGGGTTAACAAGTAGTTCTAGCAGTTGGTGTATGCAGCTCGACCATTGGAGACTTAGGCGTTACCGTTTGCGGTCGAACTAAGAGTTAAGGACACTCTTTTTGTGAAAATATTTTCCTTGATTAAGAACCCCAAAGGGTGAAAAAGGTTTGAAGTATTTTTGTATTTTTTAGAGAAGAAGTGTTTTGAATTAGAGTGTTCATAATGTATATTGTAACAAAGTCTAAAACCTAGGATCGAATGCGTCGCATATCGTCCTAAGGACGTATACTAAACACTCTAGGCAATTGAGAGGTGGCCCCTCAATCACCATTTCCCAAGTATAAGGCTCATGGCACAACATTCATTATACTTATTAAGTATGTTAAGATGGTTTGAAGATGAGAAGAGAAGAAGGCACACTAATGGGAGACTAATCAATCCTAGAAGTTATCATGCAAAGTGGACCTAAAGTTGAGATTGAAAAGAGGAACTACCTAAAGTTATCATGCATAGTTAGGAACCTAATGTCTATCATAAACTCAAGAGGTTAGAGAATTTATGGGGAGCATGGCAAAGAAAAGCAAAAGAAGAAAAAGAAGAAGAATGCATATGCAAATGAAAAGATGCACACAAAGAATGCACAAGTAGAATGATAGTGGGAGGAAAATAGTGTGGGGCAGTAGCCACCACAAGCTCATCTCAACCAAGCATGAATATGGAAATGCAAGAAAAGAGAAGAAGAAAGAGATGTATCAAAAGCAAGCAAACAAGTGACAAACACAAAGAAAAAGTCCTCATGGATTCATCACTTTAGGTAAGCTTTAAGTTCCTCCTAAGGAGGGACAAAGCTACCTTAACTGACACTCCAAGGTCATTGGACATAAGGGAGATGAAAAGAAGAGAACTCAAAAGCAAAATCAAAACAAGTCAAGAAGAAATGCAAGCAAAATCACAAAGGAAGCAAGCACACATCACTTAGGAGTTCAAGTTGAAAGCACAAAAAGAAAGGCATCAAACAACAAGAAATGAACATAATTTTGACCTAAAAATGAACATACCGCAAGCTCAACATGTCTAGAATGTGAAACAAGAAGAGTTGAGAGCTTATTGGATCCACAAAGGTCATTTCCAATCCAAACTAGGTCATGCACTTGTGTGAGCTGTCCTATGAAATAACCTAAATTGCAAGTCACTTCAAAAATAGGAAAAAGGCTCAAAAAATATAAAATAAAATGCACAAGGAAACTAAACATCCCCTCAAAGCACCATCAAAAAAATCAGTTCATTTAGATGTACCACTTTGAAATGGGAGAAATAAAGGCAAGAAGAAGAGCCACAAAAGTCAACCAAAAAGTCAACAACCAGGGGCAAAATGGTCCTCCAAAATCGATCAACTCATCATTGAGATGAGGATCAATTTTCAATCATTCTATCAAAAAGGAATGAGTGAAATAAATGAAAAAGTAAACAAGGTTACAATTTAAACCATCTAAAACCACTCCAATATTTAATTCATTTTTTAATTGAAAATAAAACTGAAAAATAAAATAAAAATATCCAAAAAAAAGTAAACATCTCAAAGTTGATAAAAAATAATTTTTAGTGAATTTTTAAAGTATTGGAGTTATTTTTAATGATTCAAATTCTAAACAGAAAATAAAATAAAAAACAAAAGAAATAAAAAGAAAATAGGAAAACCAACGTGGCAAATAGCAATTAAATGAAGTTCAAACTGAGACTAGGCCCAAACAGGGGGTGCGCATAGCAACCGCGTGCAAGGCCCATCAGAAAATCTAAAAATAAAAATGAAAACCTGGTAATTCCACGTGATGAGTCAAACAGTGCGTACCACAGAGACTCAATCAGAAACGTTTGATCATGTAGTAAGCAAATCAGAGAGCCACAATCACGCCAGCACATTAATGAAAGTTTAAATGAGTTTCCATGTAATCAGTCAAAGCCAGCCCACCGTGTTTCTTAATCGTGAACGTTGGAATCAAAAGTATTCAAATCACAAGGACCACACAGTGCCACATAATCATATTCAACCTCCAAATGTGGGAGGGAAACCAGTCACCGGCCGGAAGTCCTATTCATTATCTTCTCCGGCCAATCTCCACCATGAATAGAGCAACAACAACCACATGCATCAAAACTCAACCGTTTGGCACGAATTTTATACCAAAATTCATCTAGAGATCAAGAGGATCTCAAATCCAGTCTTAAAAATCACTTATCACACAACATGAGAGCAAACTGAATCAAACAAACTTGAGCACCAAAATCAAAAGTTCATCAAAACTCTTCCAATTTTGTTTAAAAATCATCTAGAAGTTATGTAGGTTACAGATCCATCAACAAACAAGCAAAAACATACAAGAATAAGCCAAAACAGATCCAAACATTTTTTAGCATCATCCAACAATCAACACCAATGCCAGTTCGTCTTACATATTAATTATCTACATTGTTTCTACGTCTCAAATATCCAAAAATGGCAGCGAATCAATGCATAACCAGAGTGTAAAGTTTATTTGCAATTACCTAGTGGAGAACTTCCACTGAGCCTTCAAATGGAGCTTAAGCTTGAAGAAAATTGTCCAGAATCGTTCAATGATCTTCAATAGAGCTTTTGCAATCCAAAATATGACTTGAAATGGCTTGTATCTCCAAATTCGAATTTCAAAATTCCACCACTTTTTCAAAACTGTTCTTGATCAATTTGGCTCCAATTCTCACTTTTGATGATTTGTTCATGCTTAAAACCTTATATGTGATGGATCTTGATAAGAATTGAGCCCAATCTCAGCCTCTAACAGCCCAATTGAAAATCCAAGGAATTGAGTTTTTGAACTTTCTCATGCACAGGAAATTCCTTCAAAATTGGCTCCAAAATGCTTGAAAATGCTTACTGGTAACACATGGAATGTGGATGGCTAGGATTAAAACCTTAATTGATCTCAATGGCTCATGTTTGTTGTGTAACTTTATAATGAAGTAACCTTGAAAATGTCTCACTAAAACACCTCAAATTCAAATTCTATTAATGCCAATGTGTTCAAAATGTAGTTTGCACTCAAAATATGCACTTATTTGCACCAAATTGATCAATAATGAATTAATTCCCTTTTTGCCCTTTTAAACCTTCTTCCATGAAAATTCACATATCCATTCTTCAAACCAAGCCAAATCCATGACTTATCAATGTTTGACTAAGCAAATAACACCATTTGGAGCAAGCTTGATGTTGGAAAAATCTTCACTTGAAGTGTGCAAGTTGGTGAAATGGACCTATAATTTTATGACCTATAATCTCACTTTCCCAAAATACCCTTGACTTGTAACCCTCATAACTTGAGTTCTACAAATCAGATGAAAGACTTCTAGTACTCTTCGGAAATCTAAGACCAAGATCTACAACTTTCATGTTGCCAAAAGTTGAGGAGAAACATCCTTCTAGTTCCAAAATGGCTTGGAAGTTGGTTGACTTTTGTTGACCAAAATCACATTCATCTGATGACCTGTAACTTGTCTAGATCATAACCTGAGTTCTATAAATCCAATCAAGGACTTCTAGTACTCAAAAGAAAGCTAAGAACATGCTCTACAAGTTCCATGTTGGTAAAAAGTTGATATGGAACTTGTATATTAAGATAGTTGGTCTTGAAGTCAGGCACTAAATAGGGGATTCTACCCTAAGAACCCTAATTTATTAACTTCTCACACACTTGATCCTTGATGAATTGAACTTGAAGTGATATATCATACATCTTAACACAACATACCATGACCATAGAGACTTGGAATTGAGTTTTAAACTCCCTCAATTTCACAGTTGACTGAAGATTAACCAGATGAAAAACCCTAGGTGCAACACCTTCAACTGTAACCTTTCACACTTAGCATAAACACTTGGATGAGCTCCACAATGACCCTCAAGGCACTCAATGAGCTCTCTCAACATCTTATATCCATAACCATGAATTCACAAACCTCTGATGATCTTGAACTGGCCTCCAAGTTAGGGGTTGACCCACATACATCCATTCTTTCTTTCACAAGACCAATGCCCACCTCCTGAAGACTTGATGACCATCCAAACTTGAGTAGAACCCCTTGCTTAGGCTCAAACCCTTGATCCCATGTTCAATGAAGAATTCTATGCAATGCAAATACTAGAAAGAAATGAAATTAAACATAAACCAAGTTAAGAAAAGGTTGGGCAAATTTTGGGGTGCAACAGTGGTGCAGCTGGAATTATAATGCTTGCAACCTGAGGTTGCTGCTGACGATATTGCTGATTCCTGTTTTTATTTCTTCTTTGAAAACCTAATACCGCATTTGTTTCCCCTTCTCTCTTCTTATTGCAAAAACGTTTCCTACCTCCTCCAGCTGAGGATCCTTCTTCGGCCTGTATCTTCCCTAGTTTGATTTTGTTTTCAACCCGCTCACCTGTAATGATCAAGTTTGAAAAACTACCCGACATATTTCCTATCAATTTCTCATAATACACTCCCGACAATGTAGTAAAAAACATGTCAATCAGCTCTCTCTCCACCATAGGAGGTTGAACTCTCGCTGCTAGCTCGCGCCATCTCTGGGCTATTTCCTTGAATCCTTCACTACTCCTCTGTGACAAATTCTGTAACTGCACGCGATTAGGTGCCAAATCATTGTTATACTGATAATGCATGACAAAAGCTTCAGCCAAATCTCTCCAACTTCTAATGTTGACCGGCTCTAGACCCATATACCATTCTAGGGATTGACCAGAAACACTATCCTAGAAGAAATGCATGAGCAGCTTCTCAACATCGGAGTATGCAGACATCTTTCGGTAATAATAACGGAGATGCACCCTAGGACAGGTCGTCCCTATATACTTATCAAAGTTTGGAACCTTAAACTTTGGAGGAATCTTCAAGTCTGGGATCTGCCCCAGATTTGACATATCTAGACCCAACGAGTTTTGATTTTCAAAATTCTTCATCTTTTCCTCTATCATCTTAAACCTTCTGTCTGCGTCTGACTGCATACTAGCACCAAGTTCTCTCATAGAGAAAACTTCATCTTGGTCATCCTCATCCCACTGAGGGCCAGTATTCCCATGTACAGCACATGTCGCTCCTCGAATGTGAACTCCAGTCTGATTTCCTCTGCCCGGAGGGACAACAACCATTGGAATAGGGTTAGCATGTGGAGTACCCCCATCATTCTGAGGAGGAGCAGCAGTAGTTCCGCCATGAAGAACCCCACTCCCGTCAACCCTTGCAATCAGAGGTTGCACCAGTGTTCTCAGTTGTTCTTGGCCATTGGCGACCCCTTGCGTTATATCCATAAATTGGGCCATACGATCACGGAACTCCTGCAACTCGAGTAGGATTTGGTCCATGACTTTGCGTTGATTTCCCCTGGTAGAGTAGCGATGAATCGCTTGATTTTCAATCCTGAAACAAGGCTGAACAAACCACAGAAAAGATAAGGTTAACAGATCCTAGAACACCTGCGATGAGAAATGATGCAATATGTAGACATCCATGTATGCTTTAGGGAAATTTTCCCCTTGATTCTAGTTCCACGAGAACAACAAGACAATGGAGAACCAACAGATAAGCTCATACAATCTTCTCATAAATAAAATGAGAAACAAAGTCAATACACAACATATCACCGAGGAAATACAACAGAATCAAACACGACCCCATCCAACAATCCTGGTGATGGTCGAGATAACAACAAATACTAAAGGAGAAAATACATCAAGTACGACAGCGAGTCTGGAACTCCTCCAATAACTCCTTCGTATCAGAATGATCTGGCCTAGAAATCAATCCTTGGATGAGCAACTATCTTCGACTAATGGTAGCCTGTAAGCCCTGAGAGTAATCTTCCCAGGCGCCTTCCCTAAATACTTCTCCAAGCTTAGGTCTCTTCAGATCTGCTCTTAATTTATACTCTTCCAACGTTGCAAAAGCTTCATTCAACTTGCGGCCACTTTCGCATCGGTGTGAGGATTCAACTATATCTTTCTCATCTCTCACCTGGAGTTGAGCTTTCAACCTGATAATTTGTGCTGCAGTCCATCTCCTCGTTCTTTGTTGTTAGTTAGAATAGTGTTCCATTGAGCATTGAATTTAGATATCTCTAGATGTGCTCTTTCTAGCTCCTTCTTCTTATCTTTGAGGATATCACTAGCACTCTTCAAGTCTCGGCCCACTCACTCTCGGGCGCGAATCTCCTCTGTTAGTTCTCTAACCATCTTGTTCACCAGCTCTGTATGCTTCTTGGATGAGTAGGTAGCTTGATTCTTTTCAATTTTGAGCTGCATAATTTCCTTTTCCAACTCCTCGTTTACCTTGCGTAATTCCTCCTTTTCGTCCACAGTTGATTGTATCTCTTAATATCAACTGTTGTTGGTTTTTCGATCATCAAAGGATACAAAGGTTCTCAAGCTGGAAATGGTAACAATAATCTCTCAATTCTTTCCTGAATCCATTCCACATAAGGCTCATAGGCTCTGCTATTACTCTTTCCCAAATAAGATTTCCCCCTGCGGTGGATTTTACTCCAAGCCTTCTCCAATCTGATCAGGGTCTCATTGTCAATCAAGTCGGTGAAATACAGAGACTCTTGTATTTCTTCTTCCTTCGAAGGTTCCCTTAGAGCATAACCAAATTGCCTCACTGCAAGAGCTGGATTGTAGTTAATACCACCCTTTCTTCCAATCAAAGGGACGTTAGAGAAATTACCATAGCTATAGATTATCTCCATACCCAAGAGTCTCGGTTAGACCATACAATGTCCTTAGAAGTTAACCCCATAAGCCTCTCTGACCAATCAGCGGTGTCTGAGATGTCTACAAATGGACCAGACTTAGGAAGATGACTCATAAACCATCTATACAGGAAAGGCACACAGCAGGAGACATTCTTTCCCCTCATATTCTCATTTTTGTAATTCACAGAGTGATATACATCTCTTAAGAGTGTCGGCAGAGGATTCTTCGAGACAAAAAATATGGAAAGCATCCAAGGCCACAAAGTTTGGAATGTTTGGGAACAGTATTATACCATATATGCAGAGTGCCAAAATAGCATTAAAAACAACCCAACAACCTTCCTTGGCAAAATGTTGAGCTCTACCAACCAAGAAAGGCAATGGGAAACCAGACATTCCATTCCTTCTAACAATCTTCCATTCCAACTCAGAAGCATCCAGATGAAGTGAATTTGCAAGCGTAGTTAAGTTAGGCTCTGCCTCAGAATGATAGAAAGGCATCTGATCGAGAATAGGAACTCCTAACAACATGGCAAAATCCTCCAGAGTAGGCATCAATACATAACTAGGGAAAGTGAAACATCTCAGTTGAGGGTCATAGAACTGAAGCAAGGTGTGAAGACCTCCTAACTCAAACACTAAAGCTTTACACACACAACCCAGAAGCTTCCCATACTCTTTCTTGAAATCTTCCATCACACTGTGATCAGCAGCAGAAATCAAACTGAGTAGAGACCCTATATTTGGTGTTGGAAACTTATACACAACTGTCTTCTTCAAATAAACCTCCATGTCAGTAGTGGATTGGTTTACTAGAATCAAGAGGAGAATATGAACCTGAAACATAAATACATGTCAATGTTAATATGCAAAATGAAAATGAAAATGCAATAGGGGATCAAGATTGCTATGCTGTTGACGAGAAAACCAGGTAGGTTGAAGGTCAAGGTTTCCTGCATAGCCCTCCCCACTCACAGGTATGAACCTATCTCTGATAAGGTCTGGCATCCTATACGGTCATCAGCGTCATAAAATTTTGAGAAACGATGATACGTTCACCATTTTTGGTTTGGCATCATAGTCTAACGAAGCGGCCTCGCTTATCTAACTTCCAAATGATCGGTCCCCAGAGTCGACAATCCTTAGATCCAACATCCTCTCAACTGTCTGAAACAGACTAGAAAGGTAGTCATTAAAGAGAATCTCGTCTGAGCGCGAATTTCATGAGAACTAGTGCATGCCAAACATACAGGTTCATCACTACTTTCCACTTCTAATGTTATGGTTATTCTCAAGCCTGGGTTTTGGCTTATCACACAATGGAGCATTCCCATCCAACAGCACAATGATATGATAATATAAAATACTGAAAATAAAATGCAAATGCGATAAAGTACAAATGCACCACATATACACACATATACACAACCAAAGGTAAAACACACAAGCGCTAGGATTGACTCATATATGGGATGGGAAGTGTCCCCAGCAGAGTCGCCAGTTGTCACATCGCTGCAAAGAGGGCCTGCCAAAGACAGAAGAGTCGCCGCCGTTCGTTATTTATCCAAAGAGATAGAAAGGGAACGATTAGAGAAAACCTACGAGAAAGGGAAAAGACAGGTCATCGCAACCAAATCTTAGGTTAGGGAGTCGGTTACGCAAGGGGAAGGTATGAGCACCCCTCACGCCCGTTGTAATCAAAAGGATCCACGCTTGTTGTCTATCTAAAAGGGTGTTAATCTATAAGGCTGGCTCACAGGGACAAAAGAAAAGAAAAGAGACTCGATAGAGCATTTCCACTCTATGCCTACATACTCCCTCGTGCAATGGGAAAGTCATAGTCAATGTAGTTCGGAAAACTACGGGTGAAGGTGGGGAAGGTTGCTCACCAAGACATTGCCGTCATGTGCCTACGTATCCTCGTCTAGTACAAGAAATCAGAGCAAACGTAGTTCGGGCTGACACAACCACAGGTCGGTTCAAGTGTTTTAACTGAGTAGGACTAAACCTTCGTTCTAGCAGTTAGGTGTATTGTTGCTCGACCATTGGAGACTTAGGCGTTACCTGTTTGCGGTAGAACCAAGAGTTAACACACTCTTCCTGAAAATGATTTTCCAAACAATCCCGAAGGATAAAAAGATTTGATGTTTTGTTTTAAGTTTTTTTATGAAGAAGTGAATTGAGTTAAGTTTGTAACTCATGTTGCACTAAAGACTATGACTTGAGAGCGAATGCGTCGCATATCGCCCAAAGGGCATACACTAAACACTCTAGACTGGTGAGAGTAATCCCCTCAACTATCATTCCCCAAGTACTTAAGGCTCGTAGCGAACAACACTTATTATCCTTTATTAGATGTCTTGAAGAAGTTTTGAGATGAGAAGAGAAGACAAAAACTCTAAGGGGAAACTAATCAACCCTAATGTTATCATGCAATGTGCTCCTATGATTGAGATTAAGAGGGGAAAAGACTATCCTAATATTATCATGCTTGGAATGAACACTTAATGTCTCTTCTACTCCCATCCTAAACGGAGGGACTAGGAATCCTAAGGGATCATGGCAAAAGACCAAGAAAACATAATAACTCAATCACAAATAAAGTGCAAGAAAGAGATGAATTTGACTTAAACAAGTCAAGAGGAAATGCAAACATGATATGGAAGACTCAAATGATGCAACACAAACAAAATATGAAGCAAAATGACTTAAACAAGTCAAATAAAAAGTGAGATGAAATGGCAGAAGTTACAACTCCTACAACCATTCATGCATCAATCACTTACACAATAATGCACAAGCAAAGATCATGATCAAAGTGTAGATGGGAGAAAGAGGCTTAGGAAGCAAGCAAATGAAATATGTCTCAACCAAATTCAACAACTTGATCTTGCAAAAGAAAGGAGCAAACAATTGCTCAAAATGAACCATCATTCAAGATAAACTCAAAGTATGCTCATGGATACCAAATGGTCTTGAATGATGATCCAAACCCAAGGGATAGAAGTGGAAACACAAGAAGGAAGTCCACAAACAACAATGAAAACAAAGCACAAGCAAACAACAAGTCAAGGTAAGAGAAAGAACCAAAGTTCAATACAAGATCAACACTTAAGAACCAGTGGAGTACCTTTACTTCAAAGTAACTTGTAACACAAGTTACACAAATGTATGACCCAAAATAAAGCAATACCAGCACCTTAATCATGTCAAGAATTAGTATAAAGACTCATAGGGTGCATATGGGAT
This sequence comes from Lathyrus sativus, assembly GCA_963859935.3. Lineage (NCBI taxonomy): Eukaryota > Viridiplantae > Streptophyta > Magnoliopsida > Fabales > Fabaceae > Lathyrus > Lathyrus sativus. The sequence goes on from OZ012738.1 coordinate 232,035,183, forward strand.
CAAACAAAGTCACTTCCCAAATGAACTAGGTCAACTAGTTTGTATGAACTTCATCTAGGGTGACTTGACTTGCAAGGTTCACCAAAAATAGAAGAAATGTTCAATAAATCTCAAATAAAATGCACAAAGCAACTAACTCCATTGGTAAACAAAGGCCAAAGTATCAAACCAAACTCAATCATAGCCATCACCAAATGATTTGATCAACTAGGGTGCTCCACCTTATTGAGCTATTATCGAGGGTCAAACAAAATCAAAGCAAAGTCAAACAAAAACTGATCAAACCTTGACCAAAATCAACCTCAAAGGTACCTCAATCCATCCTCTAAATGGAGAGGAAACCTCATTCATAGGTGATATCAAATGGTAGCTCAAATGTGTATGATCAACCAAAGGCAACGTTAAAAACCTCTCCAATTGCAAAATAAAAAAAAAAAAAAATTAGAATTAAAAACTATGAAAAATTAAATAAGGCTTTAAAATGATGGAAAACATTTTTTATGGAATTTTTGGACAATTGGGACTATTTTTAATAATTGCAAATCAAAACAACAAATAAAAGAAAATAAAATAAAAGGAAATGAAAGGGAGGTGTAAAAGCAATAAAGGAAATGCACTGCAAAAAGTTGGAAGCGCGTTGGGCCTCAAAACAATAGAGGTCCAAGTATCAATCTGGGCCCAAATCAGATCAGCTCAACCCAACACATGAAACGCACCGTTTCATTAAACGTACGTGGAGTCAACAAGCCAACTGGATCAGGTCAAACCAATTGCACACAAAGACGCGCGCAGTCAAACATTCAAAGGGGCGCCACATCAGATCTGGTCTGAATTTGAACCAGACGCCAGAGCTAGGGCATCGGTCGTCTTCTTCGGCTAGCTCACTGGAGCCTGGTTCAAAATTCTCCATGAAAATGGTCAAATCTTATACCAATGGAAAGTTGAGCTTACAAGGATCATGAACCCACCCTTAAATTTTGAAAAAGGCTCTTGAAATAAGAGAATCGAAAGCCTAAAAAACAAGATGCACTTGCTGAAACTTCACCAAACAGAGACAACAAGGGATCAAACATGGCCTACTCAACATAGGGATTCAGATGCAACCAATATGAACCTAAATTAGTGCCTAAAATGAGAGAAATCAGATTTGGAAACTTATTGAACGGAGCAACTCTGTTGGTTCTTCAGATGCATGCAAGTTTCACTCTCTTGCTTCAAACACGCTCTAGATGCTCCCAGGAAGAAGATTCAAGCACCAATTGAAGTTTATTTGCAGAGAAAATTTGAATTTGAATTTGAAAAATATTGAAGAAATTTCAAACTCTCTATGCTCTCTCCAGCCAAAATTACACGTTCTGAGCTTCTAGGGCAATCTTTTAGTTTATATATGATGGATTTGAACATGTCATGTAGGCCCATGATGCCACATTTGAGAGATTTGAAAACTTTCCCAAAAAAGAAACTTCACTTATGCACACGCGTTTTGGCTTGCTTCACACATTAGGAAATCATGAATCTACAGCATATGAGGTGTATTTTGCATTTGAATTGAGTTGGGCTTTGAATTTGATCCACATTGTAAGTTTGGAATGGAAACTTTCTCATGAAGAAACTTGAAAATACCACATTTCCATGCGCTTTGGTACCAAGCTAATTGTGGCAAACTTCTCATGCTCATGCTTTGGTGTGAATTGATTCAAAATAAATTCCAAAGGTGACCTATAATGAACCAAATTCATATCATGCTAAAAAGTACAAAATTCACTTAAAAATCTTCCCACATGGCCATATAAATTCATAATTCAAATGAATCTTGAGCTCTATGATGTAAATGAGGTCTTTATGAACAACTTTCATGTTGTTTGGAAGTGCATTTGAGGTGCATAAGTTCATGGAAATGACCATTGTACTGAATGACCTATAAGGAAATTTTCCCAAAATACCCCTGCCTTGTGAGATCTATAACATGAGATGTACAAATGATATCAAGGACTTCTAGGACTTTTTGGAAAGCTAAGATCATGAGGAACAACTTTCAGGTTCACTTGAAGTTGAGGAGAAACTTTATTCGAGGTCAAAAGTGCCTTGGAAGTGAGTTGACTTTTAGTTGACCAAAAATAAGTTCATTTGAGATCCCTAACTTGTTGGTATCATAACTTGAGTTCTACAAACTCAATGGATGAGTTCTAATACTCAAAAGAAAGCAATGAAAATTCCCTACAAGTATTATGTTTTCATGAAATGAGATTGAGCTTGCAACACAGGTCAAAATGGCCTTGAAGTTGAGCACTAAAGAAGGGGATTTTACACTGAAATCATCTGAAACCCTAATTTAGTAACTTCTTCCACTCTTGATTCCTCTTGATTTGATCTTGTTAGGACATCTTAGATGCTTTAAAATGAATTCCTATGGCCTCAATAACTTAGAACCAAGTCTTGAACTCCCTCAAGTCCACAGTTGGCCTTGAGTTGACCAGATGAACCCTAACTTCATATTCTTTGCCCGTGACCTCTTGCCGATGAAATGAATGTCTAGATAAGCTCCACAATGACCTCCAAGGTACTCAATTAGCTTCTTAATCATATCCTATCCAAAATAATGACTTGATGAACCCCTGATGATCCTCTGTTGATCCCCAAGATAGGAGACAACCAACACATATCAATCCTTCCTTCTAAGGAGCTTTGACAACCTTATGATGATGGCACACACTTGATGATCCGAATAATCACCCTTGCTTGAGCTTGAAACTAATGAGACTCTTCTCTTGAATGTCACATCACTCTTGATTATGTATTAAGAATAATGATATGCAAATGCAAAATGCTAAAATGAAATGAAACATAAGCCAAGAAAAGGTTGGTCAAATTTTGGGGTACAACACCCGTGTGTTGTTGCTATCAGAGGGAAAGAGAGAGAGTCACGCTGAATACTCATGAGTACAACACAAGAGCCAACGCTCAGAAAAGAATGGCAGATCAAGACTTTAGGTTGGATCAGATCAACAACATTGCCGAAGGGTGTGCGGCGACGTTAGCCAAATCATGGAGGTACTTTAGGTAATTAAGGCGAAGATGGACACACAACCTACAATAGTGCCTGAAACCAACACAACAACAACAAATCCTTCTCCATTGGTAGCTTCAGCATCAGAACATCCTTTCGGGATCGTAGAAACTTTATGCCTCCATACAATGATGCTCAACCATTCAACCATCAGCCACATTCAAACCCATAGAGTGTTCCCCTAATGACGGATTTTCAACATCTCATTTACACTCAGGCCGATGCTCAGGCATAGGTTTGACCAGTCTTCAATAACCACCAACCGATATTCGACGTACCCGACGAGTCCAAAACTGAACATGAAAAGCATGAGAAACTTCGAGTTGAGATGGACATAATGGCCAAAGAATGAAGGCTATAGAAGGGAACAATGTCTTTGGGTCTAATGCCAAAGACATTTCTTACTCTCGGGTTTGGTATTTCCTTCCAAATTTGTAATTCCTACGTTCGAGAAGTATGAAGGGGCAACCTACCTGAAGGTTCACCTTATTATATATTGCCGATGTATGGCACTGCATATTGAGAACGACAAATTGCTGATACATTGCTTCTAAGACAGTCTCAAAGGCACCTTTGGTAAGTGGTACTTAAGCTTGGATCAATCTAAAATCCACTGCTTCCAGGATCTGTCAGATGCGTTCATTTAGCCGTACAAATATAACATGGATCTCGCACCAGACCGACGCCAACTGCTTAGCATGACTCAAAAGAGTTCATAATCCTTTAAAGAATACGCACAAAGATGGTGAGTGACCGTTGCCCAGGTGGAACCTCCCCTAACGGAAAAGGTGTTGGCTGACTAGTTTGTGGGCACTGTCAGACCGAAATTCTATGAGAGAATGATCAGCAGCATCACAACCAACTTTGCTGATATTGTGGTTGTCAGTGTAAAAGTGGAAGCAGGTCTGAAAAATGGCAAGGTGACATGTTTGGCCAGTACCAACGCAATGAAAAAGCCATCAGGCAATTTCCATAAAAAGAAGGAAGGAGAGACTAATGCCATTATGTACAAAGAGAGGGTCCAGCACAGAAGAAGTCTCCCGCAAAATCAATGGTCGTGTCGTCTGCGGCCTCAACAAAATTATCATCAACAACAGTACGTGGCTGCAGTCACGCCGGTGTTTCAACGCCGGCCGAATCCACAAAATTTCCAGTCGCCAGCGCCTAATACTTATCAACAAAGTCATAACCAGCAAGTACGTCCACAACAAAGAGCACCGGCTCCAAGGCCTGCTTTTCAAAAAAGAAGACAGGGGATTCAGCCTATCCCTATGAGATATGTTGATTTGTACCCTCTGATGGTACAACAAGGCCTCGTTCAGACCAGGAAGTTGGGCCCTCCTCCAACTCCACTACCATATTATTATGACCTAAATACGCGGTGCACGTTCCATGAAGACGTTGTGGGGCATGACCTCGAAGGATGCATAACACTCAAACATATTATGAGAGAACTGATTGAGAATAAAGTACTCTCCTTTGAAGACAATCAGCCTAACATGGAAAGTATTCCTTTGCCTAATCATGGTGGTGTCCACACTGTGGAAGAGGATTCAGTCATAAGACTAATCTCCAAAGTATCTGAAGTTAAAACTCCTTTGACGGAGTTACATAAAAAGTTGATTAAGGCGGGACTGATCAAAAGCTCCCATGAAAGCTGTGATAATTGTCGTCATGATCCTCAAGGTTGTAACCAGGTACAGAGGGACATTCAGTCAATGGTTGACGAAGGCTTGCTACAAATATATGGACAAAAGAAGAAAGAAGATGTCTCAGTCATTGAGCCAATATTCCATCTACCTAAAAAATCTGAAAAGAAGCCAACTTTCAAGTCTGCTTTTCCTTCTACCGTCAGGCCGGTATTTGACAATAGCCTTGTGCCAGCTGCGGGCCAACTGAATATAAGATTTGTATCTTGGAAATGTGACTATTCCTGGTACGACATGAACGCCGGAAGAAAGCAGGAAGATGTAACGAACATTGTCGGGGCAAGCAAAATGACCCGCAGTGGTCGTGTATATCAATCCATGGAAAATCTTATCGTTTCTCAAGCAGCTATCGCCGCTCCCAAAACAACTGTTACAATTCCTAAGGAAGCTGCTCCTAAGGAAGTTATCTTTGAGGAGCCCACCATTAAAGGAAAAGAAATCCCCAAGGAGGATGAAGAAGAGTTTCTAAGGATAATTCACCGAAGCGATTACCGAGTGGTAGACCAACTCCCCAACCCATCGACAAGCCTTGTTGAAAATACTTACACAAGCCCATGTGACAAAGGACATCACTGTGGGACAATTTGACTTTGTCGTTGCAAACATCACAACCTACAACACGTTTAGCTTCGACAATGGTGACTTGACCACTGAAGGTCGCAAGCACAACGGTGCTCTACACGTGTCTGTTAAATGCAAAGAAGATATGCTCGCTCGAGTGCTTGTCAACACAGGATCAACACTCAATGTAATACCTAAAAGAACGCTAGCAAAATTGGCATACAGAGGAGCTGAAATGAGGCCCACATCTTTGATTGTAAAGACTTTCGATGGATCAAGAAGGACTGTAATAGGAAAGGTTGATTTACCAATCATGGTAGGGCCCCAAGTATCTGAAATCACTTTCCAGGTGATTGACATAAACCCAACATATAATTGTCTGTTGGGGAGGTTGTGGATACACGCAGCAGGTGTTGTTACATCCACCTTGCACCAAAAGATGAAATTCATTACCGAGGACCAATTGGTCGTGGTGCATGGTGAGAAGGACCTGATGGTAAGCAACCTATCCTCTTTTCGATATATTGAAGTTGATGAAGACGCATTGGAAACAACTTTCCAAGCGTTAGAGATCACGCATGTTATGTTGGTTGAAGACGTTGCTATTACACGTGGTCCATCTTTCGCCTCCGTCCAGAGCATTAAAAGTTCCATAAGAGAGGGGCTTCCATAAGTTTGAGGGGAGATAACCAAAGTCAACGCGCGAGCGAAGAATTATCGGCAAGGATTGGTTTACAAACCAACTCTGGGTGAAGAATCAGAAGCTGACAACAAGTGCTTCAAGACTCTGAAGGAGATCTTCATGAGTGACGGAGTCCAAATAAACAATATTGAGGAAGACGACGAAGCGAACTGCATAGACGACCTGGTGTTCCAACGTGAATCCGTTCTGAGCAACTAGGAGGTCGTAGAAATTCCCGTCATGTTGTCGTTCTTCGAGTAATCTGTTTATTTTGCTTGTTAGCAATTTCTTTGTTTTCAATCCATGGTCGTGCCCGAGGCCAGTTGATCATTTTGTATGGGCCACACTTTTCGCAATTAAAAGATCAATTAATGAATGAGTGTTTTCTTAAACTCCATTTTTGTTGTTCATTGCATTTTTATTGTTTTCACTTTTTTGTAAAAAAGGAAAAATGGCAATCTTTTTCGAATAACCTAAAAAAAAAACTCATCATCTGCATATCTCTCTGTGTGTGTTTGCTTATTTTAAGCCCATTCAACGCATGGAGAGAGCCTCCATCACCCTCCAAATCCAATGATCATCTGGTCCTTTCCGACTTTGGTTCACCGGTATTCCAAGTCGAAGACGAGAGTGATGAAGATTCCGAAGTCCCTGAAGAGTTGATAAAAATGACTGAGTACGAAGGTGCTTATCTTCAACCCTACAAAGAGCAGATTGACGTCATCAACTTGGGCTCCGAAGAAGAGAGAAAAGAGGTAAAAATTGAGGCATCACTAGGGGCAGAGGTTAAAGACGGACTGATAACCCTTCTCAAGGAATATACGGATGTATTTGCTTGGTCCTACTAAGACATGCCTAGGCTGGATACCGACATTGTAATGCACAAGCTCCCTCTTAAACCTGATTATCCTCCAGTTAAGCAAAAGCTTCGAAGACCTTGACCCGACATGGCTCTCAAAAGCAGAGATTTGATCAAAAAGTAAATCGACGCAGGTTTATTGGTGGTATCCAAATACCCAGAATGGGGGGCCAATATTGTGCCTGTACCTAAAAAGGATGGAAAGGTTAGAATGTGCATAGACTACAGGGGTCTAAACAAAGCCAGTCTAAAGGACGATTTCCCTCTGCCACATATTGACACTTTAGCGGATAACACAGTCAGCTTTGTAGTGTTTTCATTCATGGACGGTTTCTCCGGTTATAACCAAATAAAAATGGATCCAGCTGACATAGAAAGACGGAATTCATCACCCCTAGGGAACTTATTGTTATAAGGTTACGCCTTTCGATTTGAAGAACGCTGGAGCTACATACCAACGGGCCATGGTGGAATTTTTTCATGACATGATGCAAGATTGAGGTTTATGTCGATGATATGATTGCCAAGTCTTAGAGCGAAGAAGATCACCTTGATCATCTGCTGAAGTTATTCAAAAGACTTAGAAGATACTGATTGAGGCTAAATCCTGCCAAATGTACCTTCGGGGATAGATCCGAAAAACTACTCGATTTCATTGTTAGTCAATATGGAACCAAAGTGGATCCCGACAAGGTACGAGCCATCCAAGAAATGTCTGCGCCACAAACAGAGAAAAAAGTCAGAAGGTTCCTTGGCAAACTAAGTTATATCTCCAAATTCATCTCCAACCTGACTGCTACTCGCACACCAATCTTTAAGTTATTACGAAAGGATCAAGCGGTTGTATGGAATGAGAACTGCCAGTCAGCATTTGAAAAGATCAAAGGGTATCTCCAGGAGCCTCCGATATTAATACTTCATGTTCCCGGAAGACCTCTCTTCATATACATGATGGTGCTTGAAGAATCAACGGGTTGTGTCATGGGCCAAACAGATGAATCAGGGAAGAAAGAGCATGAAATTTATTACCTGAGCAAGAATTTTACCAATTGCGAGAGTCGTTACTCCCTATTGGAAAAGGCTTGTTGCGCTCTAGCATGGGCAGCCAAATGTATGAGAAAGTACATGATTTGCCACACTGTTGATATCTAAAATGGATCCAAAAAAGTATATATTCGAGAAACTTGCTCAAACGGGAAGACTAGTAAGATGGCACATGCTCTTGTCAGAGTATGATATTCAATATGTCACCCAAAAGTCAATAAAAGGAAGTGTCTTATCAGACTACCTTGCTGATCAACCTATTGAGGATTATCATCCGCTCAAAATCGAATTCCCAGACGAAGATGTTATGTCTCTTGATAAAGACAAATAAGAGCTTGGCCCGGAGGAGGTTCCCGAACCCAGTTCACGTTAGAAGATGATGTTCGACGGTGCGTCCAACAAGAAAGTTCATAGTGCATGTGCCATCCTGGAAAGTCCTACTGGAGGATATACTACGGTTACTGCTAGATTATGCATCAAGTGAACGAACGACATAGCTGAGTATGAAGCCTGCATTTTAGGTCTTGAAGCTGCTATTGACCTCCGCATTAAGATCCTGGAAGTAATTGGCGACTTTGCCTTAGTGATTTATCAGCTCAAGGATGAGTAGGAAACCCAAGACGAAAATTTGATTCCTTGTAAAGAATACATTTTGGAGATGATCGAGTATTTTGACGAGATCACTTCAATCATGTCTCGAGGTCTAACAATCATATTGTTGATGCTTTGGCCATGCTAGCATCAAAGTGGAAGGTCCAGTTCATCAACGAGTCTCCTTTAATCTGCATTGAAAGAAAGACCGTGCCAACATACGTCATGATGACTGAGGAAGAATCTGATGGGAAACCGTGGTTCTATGACATCAAAAATTACCTCCAGAATCAATAATATCCGATCGATGCCTCTAAAATTTATAAGAGGATTGTGCGAAGATTATCATCCAAATTCTTCAATAGCAATGACGTTCTGTATAAAAGAAATCAAGACATGGTCTTGATCAGATGTGTCGACAAAAGAGAAGAAGACATGTTGATGATAGAAATACATGAAGGTACCTTCGGTACCCATGCAAGCAGCCATGCCATGGCAGAGAAGATCTTGAGGGTCGGGTATTACTGGTTGACTTTGGAGACTGACTGTATCCTGTTCGTCCGAAAATGCCATAAATGCCAGGTTTATGCAGACAAGGTGCACGTGCCACCTCATCCTCTGAAAGTGCTATCATCACGTTGGCCATTCTCAATATGGGGCATTGACATGATTGGGGAAATCAAACCCAAACCATCTAACGGTCATCGATTCATCCTCGTCACTATCGACTACTTCACTAAATGGGTAGAAGTTGTGTTCTACACTAACGTGGCCAAACAAGTGGTTTCCCGATTCATCAAAAAGGAGATTATCTATTGTTACGAAATACCTGACCAAATCATTACAGATGATGGGACAAATCTAAACAAAAAAACGATGAAACAACTATGTGGGCGGCTTCAAGATCAAACATCACAACTCTTCTCCTTATCGGCCTAAGATGAACGGCCCCGTTGAAACTACAAATAAAAATATCAAAAAGATTGTGTAGAAAATGGTAGTGACCTACAAAGGTTAGCATGACATGTTGCCATTTACGCTGAACAAATATAGAACATTTGTTCGCACTTCAACAGAGGCAACCCCTTTCTCCTTGGTCTACGGGATAGACGCAGTATTACCTATTGAGGTTGAGATACCTTCGTTAAGGGTCTTGATGAAAGACGTCTTAGGAAAAAATGAGCAACAAAGGCATTTCACTGCATCAGGAGTTGTCACTACTGTAGAAGATCGTCAAAAGAGCTCATCCTTCCATCACTCTCGTCAGAGACAATGTTTCAGACCGACTCTTAGCTAGTTAGGACTGAATGATCGTTGGATTTTTGTAAACCTTTACTTGTATTTCCATTTTTCCAAAATTGTAATTGTTCCATGGGACTTTGCCTTTTGCAAATTCCCATCCTTGAATAAAATCAAATTTTGGACCAATCTTTGTTTGTGTTCTATTACGCTCTACCTTTTTGTTATGAAAAACATTACTTATTCATTAATAATTATTTTTAATTGCAAAGGTTTTTGAAACAACAAATTTTGTTTTAAATAAAATTAATTAGCAGGAAAAATAAACTTTGATTGGAAACAAACGGTGTAAATTGTTTACTCCTCTCATGAGGGCAGAACGGTTGAAACCTTGGTACCACCATTTCACCGATATGAGATTCTACGGAAATCCATTTTCCCACGCCGCCGTGATACAAGAAGTCACGAGCTCTGTCCATCAAGTTTTCCAGAACAGAGACTTCTTCTCCAGCAGAATCGCCAGAAGATTAGTACCGTTTTCCAACAGTAGAATTCAGTGTGATTCTCGTTGTCTCTCCTGTGAAAGATCGTTATCTATCTCTCGTTGCTTTCCCCTGCAATTCGTTCAGCATTTCATTTGCATCATAGCATTAGCATATGCATTTTTCAGCATACCTCTTGCTTTGATCTATTCTAGTTGTAGCCTTTGTGATCTGGTTAGACAGTTTTTCTTTGTCAAGAGTCTGTCAAGTGTTCCTTCCTTAGTGGTTACTGGATGTCATCTTGAGATCCTTTGGTCATTATCAAACTCATTTGCTTCAGACCTGTTATCACGGGCTTACCTTTTGGTTGTTACCTTAAACTTTGTTAAGTTATCTGACTTACGAATTATTGTGATAAATATCTCTATCTCAGAGAGTCCAGTAGTTATTGGAATTTTTTTAATCCAATGGTTATTGGTATCGCTGTTTAGTTTTCACCATATCTTCTTAGAAGTCTAGTCGTTACTAGCAATCCCCATTTAAAGTCCAGAATGTTTTGACTGGAGTTCCGCGTAAAACCTAATTGTTGTTGTTCCTATGGATTAGGGTTGTCACGTTATCCCCAGTTGGTTCAGTATCGTTTTGACTAGCATCATTTAAAGTCCAACCGTTATTGGCACCTTGGTTTTGGTCGTTACCATATCCTGTTTAAAGTCCAATGGTTATTGGCATCGCTCATCTCAGAATGGCTGGTTGTTACCAGTATCCCCAGTGAATCTCAAGAGTTTGGTTGTTACCAACGCTCCTAGTGCATCTCTGGATGTTTTGTTTGTCGCCTACACCTCTAGTTATTTCCTGAAGATCCTGTTTGAACTCTTCACTATAAGGAAATCCTCTATTTTCGATTCAATCACCAGGGAAGATCTTGTTTCTGTTTGGATTCCCCAAGAAGTCTAGTTGTTACCAGCTCCCTATTGATTTTGTTTGACTGGCTGTCACCAGATTCCCCTGTGAAGTCTAGTTGTGACTAGCAATAGGTCGGCCGCTGACCCCTGTCTGATAATGCTAATTGGTAGTTACCAAACTTTAGTCATTGCTAATATTAGAGCTTATCCTTGAGATCTAGTGTTTACCTAAATCTACCTCACAGTCGGTGTTCCGTTTGTTAACTAACTCGGCTAAAGACCAGTTGTTACTAGCATATTTCTAAAAATCCAATCGTTATTGGTATCATTGATTTTTTTGTCACCATATTGTCGCTACTGCGAAAATCGGCGCCGGCTGAACAGAAGAGTCGCCACCGTGCATTATTTGTCCCACGGGAGGGAAAGGAAACGCTCAGAGTAAACCTCGCACAACACGGGAAAGGTATGGTCGTCGCAACCAAAACCTGGATTCGGGAGTCGGTTACGCAAGGGGAAGGTATTAGCACCCCTCACGTCCGTCGTACTCGACGGGATCCACGCTTGTTTTCGGGTATGGATTGTTATTCTATCTACTCTAAGGGTTAAAGGTTAAAAGAAGATAAAATGAAAATGACTCGGCAAAGCATCGCACTTTATGCCTACGTATTCCCGTCTGGAACGAGAAATCAGAGTCAACGTAGTTCGCCTACCTACGGGAAAGGAGGGGAAGGTTGCTCGCTAGGATATCGCATCCTATGCCTACGTACTTCCACACAGCATGGAGGATCAGAGCAAACGTAGTTCGGGCCACGTATGACACCAGCTATCTTGGTTGATTTTATTCCTTCTGAAAAAGGTTTTTCTGATTATCAGTCCCAGCGGACAAAAATGACGTCTTGATGAGTTCACATTCTTTTACGGAAGAAGTGTATTTTATTGTGTTTGAAATTTTAGTGTTTTTCTGTTTGTTTTGAGAACGAAGAGATAGAACTCCAACCTACGGTTGCGAAGGGAATCAAACTAACCTAATGTTATCATGCATGGGTTAAGATCTAGTGTCTATCATGCTCCTCTCTTGCGCAGAGAGAAACAGAGATCCTAAGGGAATAGACGAAAACAGAAACAATATCAGATATATACAGTAAAGCGGTAAAATGCATGGATGCAACAATACAAGCGAGGCAAGGGAGTCCCACTCAACCTCGAACCTAGAAAACAATAGGCAAAAGTGAACAGGCTTCACTTTCAACCCAACAGGGTAAACAACAAACAATACAGTCCAGAAAACCAATCAATACATCAGAAATGAAATACAGCAAAAAAAACAGCCACAGCAGCTCTGCATCAACACCTATCTCCAAGTAATCTCCAATCAGCTACAAGCATCAACCTCCATCTCCACAGCCTTCCAGCAGGGTCTGGATCATCAGTCTTCCATCTACACTGGCTTTTCTTCAAGTCTCAGTCTCCAGGAGGAATATCAGTCAACCAGATGATGCAGGAATGTCAGACAGTCAATTACCTACCAAGGGTGGTTCATTAACTGTTAACATTAAACAGAAAGTTTCCCCTCAAAAGTTCTATCTTTCAAATACATTCACTGATCCTTCCAAAGGAAGGAGGTGGGTATTTGATAGAGACTTTGAATCATAAGGAAAGGATGGATGCAGACAAAGCATTCCATGTTTGAGAAACAAGCTTTCTAATCTAGAGCTCTGCCTAGCTCCTAAACCCTAATCTCCTCAACAGCTGCTAGCAGGAATCTCCTCTTTAACTCTGGAAGTTGGTCTTCAGTCTCTGGATCTCCCATGGCTTCATCATCACAAGTCTTCAGCTCCCCAACACCCAAGCAATCCCAATACCCACACAAACAAACAATAATCCCCAGAGGGCACACCACACCAATCTATCAAATATAGCAGTATATACTAATAGCAGTAGGGGAATCCTAGTGATTTCTAAGGGATCTAATAACTACCCATAGTCCCTATAGTCCCATATCTAAAATATTCAATCTCTAAGTCCTAAGGGAAATGAATTAATTCTCCTAAGTTGTCACCTAAACCCTAATTGTGTTCATGTTGTTCACACCTAAACTAAACACCTAAAATTGAGTCTTAAAAATGTGAACTAAATTTTATATACAAGATACATGTTTAAACTAATCAACCTAAAAAGAATGGATTAAAAATGTTAAAGCAACTATTAGAACAAAAATTAACAAATTTGAGCATCAAACTAAACTTAACAAAATGCTATTTACAAGAAAAATGCATGAAAATTACTAAACAAAAATAAAATGCCAATTTTATTATTTCATATTTTTCTAGACAGAATAATGGCCATGTAGAAAAAACAAGCATTAAAAAACAATGATTTTTCATTTTTATATGATTTTTATAAAATGCTGAAAATATAAAGGAAATAAAAAAACAAAAACATGAATTAAAGGGAAAGGGGGTGAGAAAAGTAAAATGCCCAGTTATGAATCTGGATGGGCTTTAACCTAGGGGTGCATTTAGCAAGTGGGCACAGGCCCAGGTTATCAGAAATTCAGTTAAAAAATAAAAAATAAAAGAAAATGGAAAACTCGCGGGGGGTGCATTAAACAAGTTTCCTAAGTGTAAATCCTGGAATGGGCTTCACGGGGGGTGCGTTTAGCACTCAGGGCCAAGGCCCAGTCCCAGGATTCTTCAGCTCTCACGTAGGGGGGAGGGGAATGAGCAATGAAGGGGTACATTTCAGTAAAACCCACTTGGGCCTAACCCAGCCCAGACCTAACCCTAACCATCAGCCAACAAAACCTCTTTTCTTCCCCAAATCCGAATCACTGTTCATCCCCACTCTAACCCTAGCCGTTCATCCCCAACCTCTCATCCTCTCTGAACAATCTCTGGTCTCTCTCCAATGATCGAACCAAATTCTAAAAAAGCTTCTCAAGCAAAACACCTCACTCTCATACAAGATTCCTCCACACCAGATCTAAGCTTAAACTGAATGCTAACCTAAACCCCAACGAAACCCTATATTCAACAATCAACAACGAAATCCAGAGTGGAAGAACAACGCACCTGGCTTGAAGTGTGAACGACGCCGTGAGTTCTTGAAGTTCGTTGGAGATTTTGGAGGAATTCTGCGAATCTTGAGCGTTCTCACGATCTGGAAACGGAGGAAAGATCGAAGGTATTGCTGGAGATCTTTGAGTTTCTTGGAGGAGATGAAGAACACAGCTAATTCTGGAGATTGCTGGAAAATGGATGATGAACGCGAAGGTTGTTGAAGACGGTGGATCTGGAAATTCTGATGAAGAATCTGGAAAATCCTTTGAAGGACGATGAATTTCTGGAGAACTGTTCTTGAAGAACGAGGGATGCTTGAAGGATTTCTGGAAAACTGTTCTTGAAGAACGAGGGATGCTTGAAGGATTTCTGGAAAACTCTTCGAAGAACAATGGAGGTTGTTATGCTTTCTGGAGAAATCTGGAAAAGTGGTGGACGAATCTGGGTGCAATGATGAATTTCCCGGCGACGTTGAGTTTCCCGGTGAGGAGGTTGATGAAATTGGACAGAGGAAGAAGGATGAAGATCGGAGGAGAAAAGAGGGATTTCTGGTAAATTCTCCAAATTCGCAGTTTCCGGCGAGGGACGGCGGCTGGAGTTGGTTGGGGTTGCCGGCGGTGGGGAGCTCACCAGATTTGCATGCCGGCCGGTGGGTTCTCAGGCGATGTGTGAGGTGGAGACAAGTGTCTCAGTGGGGGTTGGGTGTGAGACGTGGGGCAAACGCGTGTCAGTGAGAGAGAGTTCTGAGTGGGTGAGGTGGCAGCGTGATAGCGTGTAACGTGGGGTCCCTCGAGTGCAACACGTGGCTGGCTGGTTTTATACCACTTGGAAATTCTGGAAACTTCTGGATGCTTCGCTGAACTGAATGGATAATTCTGGACTGATGAAAATGAATTGGGCCTTGCTGGACTTATGGATACTGGCCCACACGAAAATCATCACAAAAACTCAGAAAAAAACTGAATTAAGACCAAGATTAAAAACCTAATTAATGTCTAATCCTAATTAACTAACTAACTGATGATTAACCTAATTAGTGTCTAATAAAATCTCAATTAAACCTAACAAGAGAATTATCCTAATACTCTAATAAATCTCTAAAAAAATTCTAATAAACCCACTAATAAAATTCTAATAAATCTCTAATAAAACTATATTAAATTCTATGAAAAAACTACATTATTTATATCTAAAATAAAAACATTTAATTTCCATTAAACCATATTATATTCTAAAAATAAAATGCTATTTATTAAAAGAAGAGTTATTAAGTCTAAAAAACCTATTTATTTAATAAGAGAAAATCTATTAAAAGAAAACTCTATATTATTCTATAATATCATTTATGAAAAATCCATATTAAAATTCTCTTTAAAATCCTATAAAAATCTATTAAAAAACAACTATATTCTCCTATAAAAATGAAAAAAATCTATTTAACTTCTAATATTCTAAAATGGATTAAAACTATTGAAAATATTAAAAACCCTATTAATATTCTATAAAATGATTTAAAATCTATTTATTATATTCTAAAAATATCTATATTACCCTAACAAAAGATTAAAAATCTATTTAAACCCTAAAAATAGTCAATAAAATCCAGAAAAATCACAACAATTCCCAGAGGACCAAAATAAGCACCGAACGACACATAACACCGCGAGAGCGCCCCAAAATAGCCGGCAAAAAATAAACGGGCACCGAAATATCCCAAAAACACGATTCTACCTATTTGAACTGATTAAAAAAAACACCTGAGACGCAAGACGAGAGCTGTGATCCCGATAAAATCAAAACAAATGAAAAATGCACTGTATGCGATATGCAGATGCGAATGCGGTCATGCGTCGAAACATCGAGCCAGATACGGGACCCGGTGGGTCAAATTTTAGGGTGCAACAGCTGCCCCTATTCAAGCAGCTTGGACCTGAATGGTTGAAGAGCGCCCAGCCTTTGATCATTCAAAGGTAGAAGATGGTTGAATACAAATGGAACCCTGAAATTTGCCAACCGCAGAAATGAACTACACCACTGCTTGGGGAACGACACCCACTGCCTGGATCTGACTGCTATGGCTACCAACTGATCCATTAGCGACCGTGCTGGGGATGACTCGTCTTTCCACGTAAGGAATAACCGTTCCACGTTAGGAATAACACCGCTTTTCCCCGTCAGGAATAACTTTTTCTCTGCTTTGGCAAACTCTTTCACGTAAGGAATACGTCTTCTTTTTCCTTGTCCACGTAAGGACTCTTTCTTTTTCCACGTTAGGAATCACAAATTTTCCACGTAAGGAACCCTAATCTTTCCACGTAAGGAATACATCATCCACGTTAGGACCCGCCTTTCCACGTTAGGAACAACAATCTCTTTTCCTCGTAAGGAATCATTTTCTCTTTCCACGTAAGGAATCTCAATCTTTCCACGTAAGGAACTGAAACTTCTATTTCTCTTCCACGTAAGGAACACGCTTTCTTTCCACGTTAGGAATACTTCTTCTTTCCACGTAAGGAATACCATTTCTTCTGAATCCGTCCACGTCAGGACTGAACTTTCCACGTAAGGAATCTATCTTCTTCTTCCACGTTAGGAATAACTTCTTTGATCTGTCCGCGTCAGGACTAAACTCTTCCACGTCAGGAATAATCTCTTTCTTTCCACGTCAGGAATCAATCTTGATATGTCCGCGTAAGGACTCAATCTTTCCACGTAAGGAATAAACTCGTCTTTCCACGTAAGGAAACCATTTTTATTCCACGTAAGGAATGCTCTTGATATGTCCACGTAAGGACTCTGATCTTTCCACGTTAGGAATCAAACTTTGATCTGTCCACGTCAGGACTAAACTTTTCCACGTAAGGAAACAACTTCTCTTTCCCCGTAAGGAATCAACTTCTTTTCCAAGTAAGGAAAAACTTCTCTTTCCACGTAAGGAATCAACTTTCTTCTCAATCTGTCCGCGCCAGGACTAAACTTTCCACGTTAGGAATACACTTGTTTCCCCGTAAGGAATCCATCTCGATATGTCCGCGTAAGGACTCAATCTTCCCACGTAAGGAATACCAACTTTCCACATAAGGAATCACCATCTTTCCACGTTAGGAAACCATATTCTCTCCACGTAAGGATTCTCATTCTTTATCTGTCCACGTGAGGACTTCACTCTTTCCACGTAAGGAATAACACCGTCCACGTTAGGACTCAACTTCTTTTCCACGTAAGGAAGCCCATTTTCTTTCCACGTAAGGAATCAACTTCTTTCCACGTAAGGAAACACATTTTCTTTTGATTTGTCCACGTCAGGACCCCAACTTGTTATGTCCACGTAAGGACTCAATCTTTCCACGTAAGGAAACACATTTTGATCCGTCCATGTAAGGACTCACATCTTTCCACGTAAGGAAACTACAATCTTTCCACGTAAGGAGACCACTCTTTCTGAATCTGTCCACGTCAGGACTAAACTTGCTCTTCTCAATCTGTCCGCGTCAGGACTAAACTTTCCACGTAAGGAATCAATCTCTTTCCACGTAAGGAAACCATCTTCTTTCCACGTAAGGAAACATCGTCTTTCCACGTAAGGAGAACATCGTCCACGTTAGGACCCACCTTTCCACGTCAGGAACAACATCTTAATCTGTCCACGTAAGGACTACAATCTTTCCACGTAAGGAATCATCATCTTTCCACGTAAGGAATACCTTTTTCTTTCCATGTTAGGAACCAAACTTTGACCTGTCCACGTCAGGACTAAACTTTTCCACGTAAGGAAATACAATCTTTTTTCCACGTAAGGAATACCTTTCGATATGTCCACGTAAGGACTCCAATCTTTCCACGTAAGGAATCATCATCTTTCCACGTAAGGAATCCAACTTCTTTCCACGTAAGGAATAAATTCGTCCATGTCAGGACCCATGTTTCGTCTTGATTTGTCCACGTCAGGACTCAGGTATCTTCGACCCGCTGGGGAAATAAAACTTGTCCACGTCAGGACTCACGTCTCCTCTGCTGAGAAAATAAAACTTGTCCACGTCAGGACTCACTTCTTCATTGGTCCCAACCCACAAACTTCTTAGCACTGACGTGACAACGACTTTGAGGCGGACTCTACTGGGGATATCTGGAAACCAAACTATCGGATGCCTGTTCTGATGACCGGAGGCAACTTTTGAAATTCTGATTCATGAAACCCCTTGATGACAAATAACTCTGCCTGGGAATAGAGAGAAACTTATCCTGATAACTCTGTGGGGAATACTGCCGAAACTGACATTATCATTGAATATCTCATGCCGAGATCTTGAGTGTTTGGTAGTTCATTTGAGCAAGAGCTCTCTCTACCTGAACTGCTAAAATAACACTTGAACACAAACGGTTAGCCAACCTGGTTTATGTTTCATAATGCATGTGTTTGACCATGGTGCAATGCTCCCTTCGACATGGAAATGCTACGCGTTTTCGCTTTTATTTGATGGATGCAAATGTGACACTATATGCCGATGCAAACATGATACTATATGCCGATGCAAATATAACACTATATGCTGATGCAAACATGATACTATATGCCGATGCAAATATAACACTATATGCTGATGCAAATATGACACTATATGCCAATGCACTATATGCCGATGCAAATGCAGACTCGAACCGCTGGGATACAGAAACTGCTTCAGCAAAATAAATGTTGAAGATAATGCCAACTCCGCTGGGGATAGCCAGGTGCTACAGAATTATTCCAGCAAAATAAATGCTGGAAGAGTGAAGTCGACTCAGCTGGGAAATGGGGAACTTAAACCAAACACCTCGTTGAAATAACATCCTGCTGGGGAATATAACTCTGCTGGGAAATAGCAGATGTGCACATTATGATTGAATTTCTGCTGGAGAGTGAACAGGTATCCCGCGGTACCCTGACAAAATAAATGTCAGAACACGACCAACTCTGCTGGGGAGAGTCTTAATCTTCGAGTTCCACTGGGAGGAAAGAACGCTTGCTGAAAGGAGAGAACTCCGCTGAGGACGGCATGATTCTCTTGGGGAAAATCAACTGACTCCACTGGGGGAGAGTAAATGACCCTGTGGGGAAAGGTGAACTGTCTGAATTCAGCTTACCAATATTAATCTTCTGCGGCTGAACCACTCTGCTTGAAATAAGGAATCCGCCAAACTCTGCTGAGAATAAACGACTTTGCTGGGGAATGTCCTTTGAATGAGCCACGACTAGCCGGGGAATTCGATCCTTCTTCAGTGGGGAACAAAGTTATCTCGGAAGCGCGACCTACGCGGGGATCGAATCTTTCATTACGAACTCCTGGTCAATACTGCAATCTTTGGATCGTCCGCCTTCTCGGAACTCTGCTTCGGGGACACTAACATGCCCCAGTCTGTATTTTTGTATAGCTTGCCCCTGAATCTGCAACAATTTTGGAATGGCCCCTACAGCCTTTGCATCCTGACAACCAGACATGGACTGCTTCTACATTTCGGTCCTCGAAGAGGTGCTCTGTCAAAAGTAGCTCTCGTGCTTTTAGGGTGACCTTAGTTTGGTAATGCCTTTGCCCCTGATTGATTCGCGGAACAATGCCCATAACTATGAGAGATTTGCCGAATCTTGACCTGACTGCCCCAGATTTGCTGATTCTAGGATGACTGACTCTACCTGAATTAATCAGTATAGCTTGCCCCAGTTCACGAAACATCTGGGCATTCTGCATTTTATCCCAATCATACCTTCCACCGTAGGAATCTTTCCTGTCGGCATGCGCTTACTCGCAAGTAACACAAGTTGTTCTGCGTAAAAGATATATTAAACGCAATGTATATGACAGTTTCTAAATCCAAGTCTGTTCACTAAAAAAAAATTTTTGACATGTAATGAATCAATTATCAAAATGTCAATATGAAAGCTGGTAAGAGGAACCCTTTTAGGAGTCAGAATCGACGAGATCTTTACTGACGTATGCCCTCGGACTAAACCTGTTTCAATTAGGACTTTTGCGGGTTGTAACGTGGTCAGGTTCACGGTTAACAAGGAAAGATATAGGCTCAAAATTTATTTCGACCCACCCATTCTTCGTGATGTTCTCCAATCCTATGTTCAGCTAATCTGACTTCAACGTTCACCTATTAGAGGTGGAATGATAGGAGTGATGGTTCAGGATACCACACATTTTTCTTTTTTTTTGAGTGACAGTCATTTGCTTTTCGTCTTTGGGTGCCTAGAATCACACGACTTCATCCTTTTCGAGGATTTTTCTTTGACAATCCTTTTCGTCTTTCGTTTTTTTTTTCATTCCCTAACTTTTGCCTGGACTGAGTATCTTTTGAGATTCTTTTGATTTTCCCGTCCAGCGGGATGCCCCTATTTTTGCCTAAGTCATTGGTTTTCGAGTTTTGACTTAGCGGGCTTTTGGTTCTTTTCGCTTTTTTTGTTTTTTTTCTCTTTTGAACAAGTCGTGGGACACTGGTTTGTCTGACTTTTTGTGGAATAATGTGACTGTTTCACTCCTTGTCGGCAAGGTTTAACCATTGTGGTTCTTTAGGCACGACCTATACAAGTGTGATTTATCCTCGAACTGCCACTCCTTTCGTAATTCGAACGCTTGGTCAAACTAGCTGATACCTACCCTGCCCTGGGTTAAGATTTAGGGTTTTTTCATTTTCAAAAAGGAACTCCTACTACTGGCTCGAAAGGGGTTATCAAGGGATTATCTTCCTTATATCTCCGGTGTTTATGGATTGAAACAATGCCTGTATCTCATCAACAAGTTTTTTTTTATCCAAAAGCATACAATCGGAATATTATTCGTCATCTGTTTTCGTCATCCTCCCCAGATTCCTGCTAAAACAAGCATTAAGCATTAAAGAAAAACAAAGAGTGAACACGACTGGATTAATTCAAAACATGCATATTCATTTCGTTTATCAATATCAATTGAAAAAACAACAAGTTTTAAGAGCGAAATTTGCAATTACACAGAAAAGAAACTACAAATGCGAGGACATGAACAAGATAACATGAAAAATGTCGGTGTCTCAGAACTGGACTTCCTGCATTTTGACTTATTGGCGAGTCAACCATCATCAGAAACCATTATCAGGGGTAGTTTACTGCTGTCTCGATCTTCTTTCAACGGCTCGATCAAACCTGGGCAACTTTTTCATCACCCCGGCTTTTGCTTGTCTATGGCCTTGCACCGCCTTGGGGACCCTATCAGAGAAGTTAATAACCCTGCTGTCGATTAAATCTTGGACGTTATGCTTGAACGTGTGGCAACCTTCAATATCATGTCCGGGAGCCCCGGAGTGGAATTCACAGTGCCTGCTTGCATCATAGCCGTCCGGCAGAGCGCCGGTTATTGGCGCCAGAGTTCTTTTCTCCACCAAGTTCAATCTTAGTAGTGTCTGTAACAAATCTGCGTACGTTGAGGGAGGCTTTTCAAACACCCTCCTTGGCTTATTTCCCCGCATTCTTTGCTGAGTCGTATACTGGCATCTTGTATGCTGCTGGCTTTGCTCGGCCGTTTCCTTAGGCTCACGCGTTATCATCCTTAAGATCAACCCTGGCATCGGCAACTATTGTGGACATGGGGACTTAGCTTCCAGTGGCTCTGGGATATACCTCGGTTCGTCTGCAACCTCTGGCGGAGAAATGGGAATATCAGTCCCTGCAACTCTTATGCCCCCTGGTACAAACTCAATTATTTTCTCATCCAGCAAATCTTGAATCATATGCTTAAAAGCTTTGCAGTTTGCAATGATATGCCCCGGTGCGCCGGAGTGGAAGGCACAATGGGCGTTCAGGTCATAGTCTGGTGGCGGCTGCCCTGTCAATGGAACCAAAATGTGGGGCTCGACCAGTTGCAGTTGGAACAAGAGCTGCACCAGCTGATCATAATCCACTGGGATCTCATCAAATATTCTGTTAGCAGACCTCATCCTCTTACCACACCTTCTGGAGTTATCCTGAAAGATCAATTGCGACGGCTGACGAGGAGAATCCTGAGCTTCGAATCGTGGAGAGGGTCTCTTACGCCTATCATGCGTGGGTAGCGGTTCTTCAGACCCCTGAGGAGCAGATAGGCCAGTCGCGTCTTTAGACATTTGCCCTCCTTCTCTCCTGAGTACGTTCCTTAATATTTCCGCCATCAACCCTATCTGTGCTTTCAATCGGCAGTTCTCTTCTTCCAGCGTCTCTTAATTCGAGTGCAACACTTGCATATCTTTCGTGAACTGCCCCAGCTGGCCTCGAACATCCGTTAATTCTGCTTGAACCTGCTTGATGGCTATCCCCACAAGTTGGCGTATGCGGCCTGGGAGAGAACCATGATTCTCTAGCTGAGCAAAGTCGGCAGCCCTATCATTAGCCCGTGCAATCAGAGGCTGCACCATGTTCTGCAACTGTTTCTGACTCTCGGTCATGGCTTCCATTACCTGTATGAGCCTCATTATGTTGTCGTGCACCTCTTGCATCTCAGTCGGATCCTGACTCATGACTTCCTCACTGCTGCTTTTGGTTGAAAACCAGGGAATTCTTTGGTCGCTAATCTTGGAGGACCTGGAAGATACAGGAGATGAGAGACAGTTTAATAATTACCTGTAATGAAACATGAATATGAATGCAATGCAATGTGTGTGTCTGTGCATTAGGGAAATTCATTCCCCGATTCTAGTGTGAAGGTGCCGGTGCTGTGACAGTGCTAGCAATACAAATATCGGAGCTGAATCACAGAAAGCCTCATATATTGCAGAGAACCAATAGGCCAAGAATACAATATCACTGAGTACAAAGAAGGCATGACCTCAACCAACAATCCTGGTGATGGTCAGCACTGGTGCAAATAAAGCATACAAGTCAATACAAGAAATGTTCAAGTACTCTCATAAGCCTGATACTCTTCTATCAACTTCTTGGTCTCTGGATGACCTGGTCGAGTAAGCAGCCCTTCAACAAGTTGGTTTCTTTTCTTAAGAACACGTCACACGTCTTCAGCAGTTTCTTCCCATGCCCCCTCTCCGAAGCGATCCTCTAGCTTCCGCTTCTGAGACACAGCTTCATCTCTGCCTTTGATGGCCTTGTTTAGTGCATTCTGGAGACTATACCGGGTCATCACTTCTTCCTCACACTTCTTGATGCTGGACTTCAACTGCTCTTCGAGGTCGGAAATTTGCTGCTTCAACTTATCCTCCCTCTTCTTATTGTTAGTGAGCGTAGCATTCCAAGTCTTATTGCAAGAAGAGATCTCTCGGTGTGCTGCGTCGAGCGCTTTCTTTTTGGATTCAAGCATGTCATGGGAGCTTCTAAACTCTTGCCCCAGACGTTCGCGCTTCTTCTTTTCCTCAGTCAACTCAGCCCCTAGTCTGTTTACTAGTCGATCTGCTGTTGGAAAGCATGCACGGCCTTGTTTTTCTCACTGCGTATCTGGGCTAGTTCCTGCTCTAACCCTTCGTTGATCTTCATCAAGGCTTCTTTTTCCTTCACCACTTGCTCGTAGGCCTCCCTAGAAACAGTAGTTGGCTCTGCTACCGGAATAGTAACAAGGACTGGTGCATCTGGAAATGGCATCCGCAACTGACTTGCTCTTTCCTGGATCCAAACCCTGTAAGGTGCATAGGCCTGACAGTCATTCTTCCCTAGCAACGGCTTCCCTCTTCGGTTAATACGCGCCCAGGCATGCTGCAGCTTGGCCAATAACTCCCCCTTCACGTCTCCGGTGAAGTACAGAGATTCCTGTACTTCTTCCTCCCTTGGTGGGTTCTTCAGCGCATATCCGAACTGATGGACCAACAGAGATGGGTTGTAGTTGATACACCCTTTTCTTCCTATCAGCGGGACATTAGGGTACCCCGAACAACTGAAGATGAGCTCAGATCCTAGCAGGTCTCGATCAAACCACTCAACGTCTTCGGAAGATAGCCTCATTAGGCGCTCTGACCAGCTAGCGGTGGTTGCACTCTCCACGAAAGATCCCTTCCTGGGAAGATGACTCTTGAACCACATATTCAACAAAGGAGCACAGCAGTAAACAACCTTTCCCCTTCTGTTTTCGTTCTTGTAGTGCAGTGAGTGGTAGAGGTCTCCGATCAACGTTGGCACTGGATTGCCGGCAGCAAATAGATGGAAAGCGTCCAAGTCTACGAAATTGGGCAAGTTAGGAAACAACACAATCCCATAGATGCATAGAGCCAAAATAGCATTGAAAACCACCCAACATCCGCTCTTGGCATACTCCTGAGCTTTGCCAACCAAGAAATCAAGAGAGAAACCTGAAACCCCAAGCCATGAAGTCACTAACAGTTCTGCAGCGTCCATATGCAAGGCTTTGGCTAAGTCCTCCAACTTGGGCTCAGCAGCAGAGTGAATAAAGGGAACCTTGTTCTGCACTGGTAGCTCAGTAAACTCCACATACTCCTCAATGGTAGGCCCCAGAATGAAGTCAGCAAACGTAAAATATCTCAATGCAGGGTCATAGAACTGCATCAAGGTGTACAGCCCGTTCATCTCATCAGCAGTGGGCTTGCAGACTAATCTCAGTAACCTCCCATGACTCATCCTGAAGCTTCTCCTAACCTCCTCATCAGCAAGAGATATCAGACCAAGCAAAGAAGTAATATCAGGTGAAGGCAGCTTATACGCAACTGTTTTCCTCAAACCGGCCATAGTCAATACTCAGGAGTCTGGGCACATAGAACCGGGGGATATGCAAATGCACCTGCAGCACAGACACACGTTAATGGGATGCAATGATAATGGGTATGCAAACAATGCAATGCAAGTAACATGCAACAGGGACCAACTGCCGTAGCTGAACAGCCTGAACCATATCAAGAAGTCTCAGATAGACTCTACAGAAGTCCTCAAACCCTGGTCTCAGATAGACCTAAAACAAAGCTCCGACAATGGTCTCTGACAGACCTCAAATCACATCTCCAACTGGTCTCTGTCAGACCTCAGAACCCTCCAACTGGTCTCTGACAGACCTCATAACACATCTCCAAATGGTCTCTGACAGACCTCATAACTCTCCATAAATACCCAGGATCTCTGATCAAGGAACAAAACCGGTAGTCTGAAGGTCTAGTTACCTGCATAACCCCAAACCCTCTCACAGGTGGATGTCCTAGTAACTGACAAAGGTATGGCATCCTATGCGGTCGTCGGCGTCACAGACTTTCAGGGTTGATGATACGATTCCCAGAAGGAGTGGCATCATCAAATCCTGAAGAGGCCTCACTTAGCCAACTTCCAAATGATCGGTTCCCGGAGTCGACAATTCAGCTGACCAACAACCCCTTCGACCCAAAGGGTAGAAAAAGAAGCCAACCAGAAGAACCTCGTCTGAGTGTAGATTTCATGAGACACTGATGCAAGCAAAGCCGGCACGCGCCCACTACTTTCTACTCTAATTCTAGGTGCACTCAAGCCCAGGTCCGGCTTATCTCTCAATCATAGAACCACCCTTCACACCCCAATACAGCAATAATAATCAATATATATAATGCTGAAAAATAAAGGTCAGAAATATAAATCCATACAAAATCCTCGACGGGAAAACAAGCATTAGGATTGACTCTCTTAAGGGACGTTGGATCCCAAATGCATAAGAACTATCACAGTCCTTAGCAGCCAGGGGACGTTGGATCTCCAGTAGAGTCGCCAGCTGTCGCTACTGCGAAAATCGGCGCCGGCTGAACAGAAGAGTCACCACCGTGCGTTATTTGTCCCACGGGAGGGAAAGGAAACACTCAGAGTAAACCTCGCACAACACGGGAAAGGTATGGTCGTCGCAACCAAAACCTGGATTCGGGAGTCGGTTACACAAGGGGAAGGTATTAGCACCCCTCACGTCCGTCGTACTCGACGGGATCCACGCTTGTTTTCGGGTATGGATTGTTATTCTATCTACTCTAAGGGTTAAAGGTTAAAAGAAGATAAAATGAAAATGACTCGGCAAAGCATCGCACTTTATGCCTACGTATTCCCGTCTGGAACGAGAAATCAGAGTCAACGTAGTTCGCCTACCTACGGGAAAGGAGGGGAAGGTTGCTCGCTAAGATATCGCATCCTATGCCTACGTACTTCCACACAGCATGGAGGATCAGAGCAAACGTAGTTCGGGCCACGTACGACACCAGCTATCTTGGTTGATTTTATTCCTTCTGAAAAAGGTTTTTCTGATTATCAGTCCCAGCGGACAAAAATGACGTCTTGATGAGTTCACATTCTTTTACGGAAGAAGTGTATTTTATTGTGTTTGAAATTTTATAGTGTTTTTCTGTTTGTTTTGAGAACGAAGAGATAGAACTCCAACCTACGGTTGCGAAGGGAATCAAACTAACCTAATGTTATCATGCATGGGTTAAGACCTAGTGTCTATCATGCTCCTCTCTTGCGCAGAGAGAAACAGAGATCCTAAGGGAATAGACGGAAACAGAAACAATATCAGATATATACAGTAAAGCGGTAAAATGCATGGATGCAACAATACAAGCGAGGCAAGGGAGTCCCACTCAACCTCGAACCTAGAAAACAATAGGCAAAAGTGAACAGGCTTCACTTTCAACCCAACAGGGTAAACAGCAAACAATACAGTCCAGAAAACCAATCAATACATCAGAAATGAAATACAGCAAAAATAAACAGCCACAGCAGCTCTGCATCAACACCTATCTCCAAGTAATCTCCAATCAGCTACAAGCATCAACCTCCATCTCCACAGCCTTCCAGCAGGGTCTGGATCATCAGTCTTCCATCTACACTTGCTTTTCTTCAAGTCTCAGTCTCCAGGAGGAATATCAGTCAACCAGATGATGCAGGAATGTCAGACAGTCAATTACCTACCAAGGGTGGTTCATTAACTGTTAACATTAAACAGAAAGTTTCCCCTCAAAAGTTCTATCTTTCAAATACATTCACTGATCCTTCCAAAGGAAGGAGGTGGGTATTTGATAGAGACTTTGAATCATAAGGAAAGGATGGATGCAGACAAAGCATTCCATGTTTGAGAAACAAGCTTTCTAATCTAGAGCTCTGCCTAGCTCCTAAACCCTAATCTCCTCAACAGCTAGTAGCAGGAATCTCCTCTTCAACTCTGGAAGTTGGTCTTCAGTCTCTGGATCTCCCATGGCTTCATCATCACAAGTCTTCAGCTCCCCAACACCCAAGCAATCCCAATACCCACACAAACAAACAATAATCCCCAGAGGGCACACCACACCAATCTATCAAATATAGCAGTATATACTAATAGCAGTAGGGGAATCCTAGTGATTTCTAAGGGATCTAATAACTACCCATAGTCCCTATAGTCCCATATCTAAAATATTCAATCTCTAAGTCCTAAGGGAAATGAATTAATTCTCCTAAGTTGTCACCTAAACCCTAATTGTGTTCATGTTGTTCACACCTAAACTAAACACCTAAAATTGAGTCTTAAAAATGTGAACTAAATTTTATATACAAGATACATGTTTAAACTAATCAACCTAAAAAGAATGGATTAAAAATGTTAAAGCAACTATTAGAACAAAAATTAACAAATTTGAGCATCAAACTAAACTTAACAAAATGCTATTTACAAGAAAAATGCATGAAAAATACTAAACAAAAATAAAATGCCAATTTTATTATTTCATATTTTTCTAGACAGAATAATGGCCATGTAGAAAAAACAAGCATTAAAAAACAATGATTTTTCATTTTTATATGATTTTTATAAAATGCTGAAAATATAAAGGAAATAAAAAAACAAAAACATGAATTAAAGGGAAAGGGGGTGAGAAAAGTAAAACGCCTAGTTATGAATCTGGATGGGCTTTAACCTAGGGGTGCATTTAGCAAGTGGGTGCAGGCCCAGGTTATCAGAAATTCAGTTAAAAAATAAAAAATAAAAGAAAATGGAAAACTCGCGGGGGGTGCATTAAACAAGTTTCCTAAGTGTAAATCCTGGAATGGGCTTCACGGGGGGTGCGTTTAGCACTCAGGGCCAAGGCCCAGTCCCAGGATTCTTCAGCTCTCACGCAGGGGGGAGGGGAATGAGCAATGAAGGGGTACGTTTCAGTAAAACCCACTTGGGCCTAACCCAGCCCAGACCTAACCCTAACCATCAGCCAACAAAACCTCTTTTCTTCCCCAAATCCGAATCACTGTTCATCCCCACTCTAACCCTAGCCGTTCATCCCCAACCTCTCATCCTCTCTGAACAATCTCTGGTCTCTCTCCAATGATCGAACCAAATTCTAAAAAAGCTTCTCAAGCAAAACACCTCACTCTCATACAAGATTCCTCCACACCAGATCTAAGCTTAAACTGAATGCTAACCTAAACCCCAACGAAACCCTATATTCAACAATCAACAACGAAATCCAGAGTGGAAGAACAACGCACCTGGATTGAAGTGTGAACGACGCCGTGAGTTCTTGAAGTTCGTTGGAGATTTTGGAGGAATTCTGCGAATCTTGAGCGTTCTCACGATCTGGAAACGGAGGAAAGATCGAAGGTATTGCTGGAGATCTTTGAGTTTCTTGGAGGAGATGAAGAACACAGCTAATTCTGGAGATTGCTGGAAAATGGCTGATGAACGCGAAGGTTGTTGAAGACGGTGGATCTGGAAATTCTGATGAAGAATCTGGAAAATCCTTTGAAGGACGATGAATTTCTG
The DNA here is from genome assembly GCA_963859935.3 of Lathyrus sativus. Classification (NCBI taxonomy): domain Eukaryota; kingdom Viridiplantae; phylum Streptophyta; class Magnoliopsida; order Fabales; family Fabaceae; genus Lathyrus; species Lathyrus sativus. Next base: position 232,064,053 of record OZ012738.1, read on the forward strand.
GAGAACTGTTCTTGAAGAACGAGGGATGCTTGAAGGATTTCTGGAAAACTGTTCTTGAAGAACGAGGGATGCTTGAAGGATTTCTGGAAAACTCTTCGAAGAACAATGGAGGTTGTTATGCTTTCTGGAGAAATCTGGAAAAGTGGTGGACGAATATGGGCGCAATGATGAATTTCCCGGCGACGTTGAGTTTCCCGGTGAGGAGGTTGATGAAATTGGACGGAGGAAGAAGGATGAAGATCGGAGGAGAAAAGAGGGATTTCTGGTAAATTCTCCAAATTCGCAGTTTCCGGCGAGGGACGGCGGCCGGAGTTGGTTGGGGTTACCGGCGGTGGGGAGCTCACCAGATTTGCATGCCGGCCGGTGGGTTCTCAGGCGATGTGTGAGGTGGAGACAAGTGTCTCAGTGGGGGTTGGCTGTGAGACGTGTGGCAAACGCGTGTCAGTGAGAGAGAGTTCTGAGTGGGTGAGGTGGCAGCGTGATAGCGTGTAACGTGGGGTCCCTCGAGTGCAACACGTGGCTGGCTGGTTTTATACCACTTGGAAATTCTGGAAACTTCTGGATGCTTCGCTGAACTGAATGGATAATTCTGGACTGATGAAAATGAATTGGGCCTTGCTGGACTTATGGATACTGGCCCACACGAAAATCATCACAAAAACTCAGAAAAAAACTGAATTAAGACCAAGATTAAAAACCTAATTAATGTCTAATCCTAATTAACTAACTAACTAATGATTAACCTAATTAGTGTCTAATAAAATCTCAATTAAACCTAACAAGAGAATTATCCTAATACTCTAATAAATCTCTAAAAAAATTCTAATAAACCCACTAATAAAATTCTAATAAATCTCTAATAAAACTATATTAAATTCTATGAAAAAACTACATTATTTATATCTAAAATAAAAACATTTAATTTCCATTAAACCATATTATATTCTAAAAATAAAATGCTATTTATTAAAAGAAGAGTTATTAAGTCTAAAAAACCTATTTATTTAATAAGAGAAAATCTATTAAAAGAAAACTCTATATTATTCTATAATATCATTTATGAAAAATCCATATTAAAATTCTCTTTAAAATCCTATAAAAATCTATTAAAAAACAACTATATTCTCCTATAAAAATGAAAAAAATCTATTTAACTTCTAATATTCTAAAATGGATTAAAACTATTGAAAATATTAAAAACCCTATTAATATTCTATAAAATGATTTAAAATCTATTTATTATATTCTAAAAATATCTATATTACCCTAACAAAAGATTAAAAATCTATTTAAACCCTAAAAATAGCCAATAAAATCCAGAAAAATCACAACAATTCCCAGAGGACCAAAATAAGCACCGAACGACACATAACACCGCGAGAGCGCCCCAAAATAGCCGGCAAAAAATAAACGGGCACCGAAATATCCCAAAAACACGATTCTACCTATTTGAACTGATTAAAAAAAACACCTGAGACGCAAGACGAGAGTTGTGATCCCGATAAAATCAAAACAAATGAAAAATGCACTGTATGCGATATGCAGATGCGAATGCGGTCATGCGTCGAAACATCGAGCCAGATACGGGACCCGGTGGGTCAAATTTTAGGGTGCAACACATATCCCCTTGAGGTCTAGTCGTTACTAGCACTCCATAGAGAGTCTAATTGTTATTAGCAATTTGCATCCAACCATGCAATGTTTTCTTTTATTATTGGTTATCACCAATATCTCCCCATTGAAGTCTAGTCGTTACTAGCGTTCCTCAGGAAGTCCAGTAGTCACTGGCATTTATTAAAGCCCAAGATTCATTAACAATGTTCTTCAAAACTTGATCTTAGTTTGGTTGGTTGTTACCGGCACTTACAGTGAATCCCTAGATACCCCTCAGCAGGTGTCGGAGGTCTAGTCATTAATAGCATCCCCGGTGAGTCTGGTCTTATTTCTAGTCCTTTCCTGAAGATCCCGTTCAAACTCTTCATCGCGAGGAAAGTCCCTATTGGTTTATCCCCCAATAAGGATCGTGTCTCTGGTCTTTTGCTTGCCCAGTTGAAGTCTGTGTCTATCAGCGTCGGTTCCCCTGCTTGGTTTCTTATCCATACCTCCCTTGATGCATTTCGCCAGCAAAGATTGGCCTTTTTCCCAGTGAAGATTTATCTTCCCCGGTGGAGTTTATGTCCCTTGTATGGAGGATCCCCGCAAAGTACCACCATTAGTCACGTCTGAACTTTTGGTTAGTTTGCTTTGGGTCTCTTCCATATGTGTCAGTGTTTCCCAGTGAGTGATTAATCGTTACTTTTGTCCTTCCTTTTCTTTTGCTCACGTGTCAGCATTTTCTTACACTCCAGCATCATAAAGCATCATTCTTTGAAATCATTACATGATCAGCATTTGTCCTTTTGCATACCATCGAATCTAAGGGACAAAATTTTCGGTTTGCTATATTTAAATACCTTTGACCATGATTCTATGGAGATTGTCATCTCTCATTACCTTTCCCCCTATATTCCATCATCATTCTAGGAGCATCAACATTGATTATTTAACCCTAACCTATTTCAAGTTTGTCTTTGTCAAGATGCAGATGAATTAGGGTTTCATACAATCAAGAAATCAGGGTTTATAGAGATTGATCAGTCAAGGTTTTGGATTTATCATCCATATAAAAAGTCTCTATATCATCAAGGATATCACATGTGATCAAGAATGAGTCCAATTTGAGGTTGTCACCAAGAGAATGGAAGCAGTGCAGTGCAAGAACCCTAATTAGGGTTTCTTGTTGGAAAAGTCAACTATAGTTTGACTTTTGGTCTATAAGGTTTTACAATGAGGTAATTGTGGTCCATAAGGCTCATATGACCTAATTAATTCTACCCAGGAAGTTTCAAGGCCTTAGGGAACATAGAACATCAACAGTCGATTCAGAAATTTTCAACTGTTCGGTTCGTCTATCAGAAAAGTCAACTCATTGACCATTAGGGTTTTTACCCTAAAGTGAAGCCAAATTTTTTTCCAACATCATTTCACATATAATTATGAAGTTTTGTTGATATTTAATCAAGAATTGATAGATAACTTGCAAATCAAGAAACAAGGGTAAGTGAAAAAACTCTAATTTTGATCAAACTTCAAATGGTCATAACTTCCTAACCACACGTCCAAATGGAGTGGTTCAAAACTTTTTGGAAAGGTCTTAAGGAGCCTTACAAAAGTTTCCTGTGCCGTGAGAAAAAAATGAATGGATTTTGAGTTATGAGCTCCCCAAGTTGTGAAGGATTTGTAAGTCAAGAATTAAGCATTTTCACAACGGGTTTTGACGTAGGTTCAAGTGGAATGGGTTCCTAAATCAAACATAAATGTTGTAGTACCTAATGAGGGATTTCAAAAAAGTACAAGTGGGTTCCATAAATCCTCATGGTTAGGGAGAACCAAAGCTCACAAGTTGGCAAAAACTCATTGCTGCAAAACCAGTTCAGCATAGATGTCTTGATTCCAAAGCTTCTAAAATCAATTTTAATCAAGATTTAAGCCTCAGTTATGATCTTAAAATTTCTAATGAAAGTGTTTAGCACCAGCTCCCATGAATTTGGAAAAATAATTAAAGAAAACCATTATTTATTGCAAGTTGCAAGTGTGAATAGTGAAGAAAGAGAAAAATGGTGGCTGCCCTCATCAGACTTACAACTATGTTGCAGCGAGTCACTTCCTACATCCAAACTACCCTTGCCTCTCACTTAAGACTCTTTGATATAAATAGAACCCCATTCTCACATCCAAACTACACCAGTTCCATGCAAGAAACCAACTAGAACTCTCTCCCTCACTCCATCACCAAGTTCTTACAAGTTTGCACCAAGTTTCAAACTTCTCTAAAATCTGTTTTGCAAAATCCTTTCCAAAACCTTTTCCAAACATTTTCCAACTGAAACAATACTTCAAACACATCACAAATGATATACTAGAGTTTTCCAAGACCTCACATTAGCCAGAAAACCATCCAAGCTAAAAGTCAACTACGAAAACCTCATTTGTTGACTTTCCTGCATTTTGGAGAGCAGCCATCAAACCACTCCACTTCCTTGAGTTCCAAGACCACTCGCACCTCACATAGGACCTATACAAACTATCAATGATTGACTCACACTTCTGTAACAAGACTTGAGCAAGTTTGCTTTTGAAATCTTTGGATTTTTTTGGTGATTTCTTCACTAGCAAGGCATTCTGACCACTAGCTTACTTGAAGGCTACTTTGAGCATCTACTTATCATCGTTGGAGCATTTTCAAACCATTAAGGAGCTTGTAGGATAGGATATCTGGATTTCTTATTTCTCAAGCTTGCATCATAAGGCTACAAGAGGTAAGCCTACAACTTGCATTTCTCATGCCACTTTGAGTTCTAGCTATGATTTTGAGTTGAACATTGTTTAGACATGTTTTGTGTATGTTATGTGTCATGCATGAACCATTTCTTGCATCAAAATATGTATTTTTATGACTGTCAAATTTCAGCTCACAAACTAGGTCCAAACTTGTCACATTTTGCATGATGATTCCAATATGCCAAACCACTTGTGCATTTCTTATACTCTCTTGTGCTAACCTCTATATATGATGTATATTTATGTTTTTACGCTTGTTTCACAAAACTCACCACTACACAATGATGTTCATGTGTTCTTGCATTTGGGATTAACCAAACTTGCCTTACAAATGATGCTATCGGGTTTTTTTGTGGGTTCATGGTATGGAAAACCAAATTGTACCATTGAATTACTTGTTCAAAAACACACAATTTTCAATTTTTTTTCACCTCATTTGGTTAAGTTTTGACTGAGACCCAATTCTTCAAGCAAATGGCCTTAGGTTGCCTTACCTTGCCTTGACTTAGTTTTGCCCATTTTGTGCACCAACATTTCATGATCATAACTTGCTCAATTTTTATGCTATTGATGTCATTATTTTTTTAAACTACTCCTTAACATTTCTATGTTCATTGAGTGAAAAAATAATTCAAGGATTGTTATCCTAGAAATACTTTATTCCACTTGAATAGCATGTGTTTTTAGGGTTTTTTCCTTGGTGTTTTTGAACTTTTTCAACATGTAACTTGATTTTTATTGTGAAATTTGTCTTGTATGATTCATATATGTTTTTTTTAACATTTTTAAATGTTCAAATTTGTTTGATTCATTTCCTTGCTATGTTCATGCTTGCTTTTGTGAATGCATACATGTGAAAATGGCCTGTTGAACTTCATCTGTGACCTATACCATGATTCTTGATGTTGTAACCTCTTGGATATGTTTTTCATGCCTCATTCTACTTGTTTACATGTCTTGTTAGAACCATAACATGCTAGGGTTTGGTTTTTGACTTGGTTGTTACCGTGAAACTTGCTTACTTTTCCCCACGAAGTCATGAACAAATACTTGAATTGTTGTAACATTTCTTGTGTTTTTTCTTGTTTGATTGTTATCAATACATGTTTAGATGGTCTTATGTTGTTACAATTGATCTCATTTGATCCTTATAATATTCTTGCTTCAAGTTGTAATTTGTTTGCATCAATCTTGTTTGAATGTTATAGATGAACTTGTTGTTGTTACACATGTTCTTTACTTGCATTGATGGTTGTTACCTCTATGTCTTTATGTTGATCTTGACTATTTTTCATATGTTGTTACATGTTCTTGCTTATTTATTTAACTTTGTTAAGCCTTCCCCAAGTGATGGAACTTGTTAGTTCTCATCCAGTTGCCTCATATTTTTCCTATTCCAAAGGAAAGTTTCTCCATTGACCCCTCGGGTCATAAATAGCTCATTACCCTCCCTTTGACTTTGTTAAGTCATCTTAAACCCTAGCTTAGTTAATTTAGAACCTACTAGCCATTAGAATTTTCTTAAGTCTAAAAGACCCACCTTTACTAGGAGTGTTCTTCAACTAGAACCCTAGGTTAGAGTTTGTCAACTCTATGTAAGGATTGTTGTCATGATTACTTACTCCCCACCTTGATTTTGTCAAAGTCAATCCCCTTGAGTGTACAACTTAGAATATAGATTTTTGTTAAACTCTATATAAGCATTGTTATGTTTGTTCCCCTTTGAACCTTGATCATAATCAAGTGTTCATCCACCCTCAAAGAGGTGAACTACGATTGCTCTAATTCTATCCTAGTTAGGATACGTAGGCAGAAGATGCGATATCTTTGCGAGCAAGCTTAGAAACATCAACCCTAGATCTTTACCTCAAAACCCCAACCTTTATTCTAAATCATAGAAAGTAGTATAACATACAAACATACAAAAGATTTTTGTAGAGTACTACTGATGTTTAGGATGTGAAATATCTACCCTAGGCATAACCAACCCCCGATCCTCGAATCTCTTAGCATTGTTGTTACATCATGCAAAAGGTCTTTCTTTCTTTAACCTTTCTTTTGGATAAATCAAAATCCGGTTGTGAATTTAATGAATTAAGATTCAAGTTAATCAATAGCTTAACATCTGATTCTCACCGCAACAGAAATGGCGACATCACTGGGGAAATAGCTTAAAACTTAAGGGTTTAGCGTATTTTGTATGATTGTATGAATACTTTCTTACATGTGTATTTGTGAATATATTTGTATTGTATGCTTTAAAAATTATGTATCATGAGTGGTGAGATAAGTCCTAACCCAGACATGAGTATATGATAGGATGTGATATGATCAATAGTTGACTATTGGGAGTAGTCCTAACAAGTTTGACATAATCATGCTCAGTTGAGACCTTCTTGAGATAATTGATGGTGCATGAGTAGTCAAGCATTTCATTAATTGTTTCAACTTGAGAGTCCATGAAACTGAGAACCTTTAGTTACCCACTTACCTCACTTGGCCTTTTTTAGACGTAGTGCGAAGACTATGAGGGAGTAGTCCCGAAATAGTTGTTGCGCGATACTACACTCAGACGAGCCTATCCCGAGAATATTTTTGACTCACGTGAGTAGTCGTGTTGGTTGATAATACCCGAGGGATTTACGTATGACACTGGGAACTCTTGATAGAACCCGTTCTACAGGTACAATGGAAACTTTAGTACATGTCCTTTTGGGAGGGTATACCTTGGCTTCATGCTTGTGACTCCAAACCTAGGACCTTTGCTTGTTAGCATTTGCATGTGTGTGTTGTGTGTGCATCATATCATCATAGCATCATAGCATTTCATCTTCGTGCACTGGTTTTGTAAAACTCAGTCATTTTCTTTTTTCGAAACCCTAGTTATCATGGATTTTTGGAAAAGAAACACTAAGAAATATAACTTCAAGAAATGTGCGTACAAATGTTTAGGATTTGAAATACCTACCCTAGGAATAACCTACCCCCGATCCCCGGATCTCTTAGCGTTGTTATTACATCATGCAAAAAGTCTTTCTTTCTTTAACCTTTCCTTTGGATAAATCAAAGTCCGGTTGTGAATTTAATGAATTAAGATTCAAGTTAATCAATAGCTTGACATCCGATTTTCACCGCAACAATCTAGAACCTACATTTTTGGCAAACTCCATACCAAATTCCAACCTATTTCCATACCATTCTCCAAATCACATTTCTAAACCATATTCCTAGCCTCCTTGAACTCCAAGCCTAATTTCTATTGAAACATTTCCCTCCAAACCAGACTAGAAGGAATTCATTTTTTCACTCATTTTCTGAAATCACTTTTAATTCTCTCTCACTTGGAGCAGAATTTTTCTCTCACATTTTCACTTCATCTTCAACCTCACTCCAAAGCTCTTCCATTAGAGTTAGCAAATTCTTCATTAGAGTTTGTTGATTCTTGAGCTAAACCTTCATCACATTGCATTTCTATTAATCAATTATGCAGTAGAAGTTGATTTGGATCCAAATCTGAATTTTGAAATTGATTATTTGAAGTGATTTCTGAGCAATTCTAGCTTATTGCATTATTCTCCAACTTTTCTTGCAAAAGGCTCTTGGATCTCTGGTTTTCTTGAGTGCATTGATCAAATTCTGTTTGCAACACTCACCAAAGTAAATCTCAGCTTTGTAGGTTGGTAATTCTTGGATCCAAACTTATTTTAGCTTATTTGTAACTTTCACAATGTAGATCTTTGTGGTTTTGGTTTTTCTTGATGATTGATTTGCATGCTTGATAATTGTTGATTTTCATTGATGATTTTGATCCTAATTGATATAATTTTCATGTACAATTGCATGCTCTAACATTTGGTTTTGAATTGGAGAAGTGATTCTGAAAAGTGCTTTTCATGAGGCTGTTTTTGTTATTTTTTGCCTCCGTAACAGATTACACGATTTCGTGTAATTGATTACGAAGGCAAAAAATGAGTTGGATCTGCCTGTTTCGTGTTAGTAATCGATTACGGAATTTGGCGTAATCGATTATGGCTGCAATTTTGCTCTTTATGTGGACTGTTTTGGTTCTTTTCCTTTGGGAACTTGTTATCACTTTGTATGATCATTTTTCTTGATAAAACATGATATATTTGCAGTATTTGTGAGGGTTGTGGTTAGCTTACGTGCTTAAACTCTGTAATTGTTGACTACATGTTCATGATGAGTACTTGAATATATTGATTGCATTTTGATTAATCTTGCTTGATGGTTAAAGCTTGCTTGCTTATGTTGATTCGCTGTGGATTATTGCTTGCATGCCAACATTGCTTAATCTTGGCTTACATGATACATGTTCATGCTAGTGGTTTAATTATTGGTACATGTTCATGATAAGTGCTTTAATTACATGATACATATTCTGGATGATTTTTTATATGATTATACATGCTAATGATAGCTCACTCTCGTATCGCATATTCATGTTAATGTGTGCTTGATCAACTTCGTGAGGAACGCTCGCGGTCTTGGATAACATGCCCCTGACTGGGCTTAATATCACCTTGGAAAACTTATCAACCACACGGTTGAAACAACTTCGTGGGGAACACCCACAGTCTTTGAAGGCAAAAAACGTCCCTGGTTGGGATGAAGATCATCTTGAAAATAATGAGTTTGATCCTAGACCTTAACTTGCATATACTGATGCTCGATGATAATGGTGTTCCATAACGAATGAAAATGCAAATGCAAATGCTGACGCGCGGAGATGCAAGAGTCGGGGAAGTATGATATGGATTGGGTATGCATATGATGCAAATGATGCTTATGATATCAAATGAAATGCGTATGATGCGTGTGATTGTAGACGGGTGATTGGATATGTAGGTGGAGGTGCCAGCATGGTGGACTTTTGGTAGTTAGCAATACGGATTAGACTTTGGGTGCTGGGAGGGGTTGATTTCCTTAACATGTAGTTTGTTGAAGATGTTGTGTTTGAAGCAGACGAAAATGCTCTTGATGCTCCATGTCTGATCACTTGGTGATTTATTGTGAACTTGTTTCAGAGAGAATCACAATTTTATGCTTGATGGTCAGGGTGACCTGGTCCTACCCTAGTCTAAATATGGTAATGGTCTGCCCCTGATTAACCAGATCTGACTTGTGGAAGTTGCACTTTGATGTTTTGAGATGGCTTGCCCCTGCTCGAGCTCTTGAAGGATTTGCCCCAGCCTGTCGGTTTTGAGGTAGCCTTGCTTTGTGCAAGCCAATGAAAGTCAAGTTCTTCCTTAATTTCCCCTTGTTGGAGTGTCTTTAGATAACTATCACTTATTTGCAATCAAAATAGCACATTCACAGATGGTAATCTTAATGCAAAGTTCATGCAAGTTTTGAAAAAGTGTCATTTATTGAAGTGTTGTGATAGTGTGAGACGAATGGACCGTTAGTCCAGGCGTTGTGCTAATTTGATGGTGGGAAGGATATAGCAAGGAAAAATGACACCAATGCTGATGTTTAGCAAACATGTGAGGAGTCAGTTTACGCAACCTTGCAATAGTATGCTTTCAAAATAAACCTCGCCTCAATTAGGTCTTTTGAGGGTTGTAACATGGTCTGGTTCACAGTTTATGAAACAAGGGATATTAGGCTCAAAATTTGATTTGTACCCAACCCTACTTCGTGATGATCTCCAGTCCCACGTTCAGTTAATTCTGCACATGTTTATCTTGACGGTGTAAACTTGATGATTCAAGGTTTGCTCGAAATAGCAGTCACCTTATTTTGCTTTTGAAGAATGTCAGTGACCCTTTTGTTTGGATTTGGTGGTCACTGTATCTTATTTTGGTTTTGTTGAGGGTTTCGGGGCCTCTTTTGTTTTTGTTTTTGATCCCTAACTTTTGCATGGACTGATTTCACTTGTCGAGTCCATCGGGATTGCCTTGATTTTTGCCTAAGTCCCCTTTGAGGTGTTCGACTCAGCACGCTTTTGATTTTTTATTTTTTGTTGGAGGTTTGTGACTTCCATGTCACAGGTCTTTGATGAACAACCGTCATGTCTTTGGATTTTTCTCTTTATGATTCGAGTGCGTAATTGGATTACTTAAACACTACCCTGCCCTAGGTTGAGTGTAAGGATTTAAATAGATCTGAAGGAAACTGCTACTCCTAGGCTCGAAGTGGTTAAATAGGGATTAACTCCTTGTATCTCCAGTGTTTGGAGATTAAAACAATGCATGTACATCATAGATGAGATTCTATCTGAAAGCATACAATTTTGCACTTATGGTATTTCGTTGTCATCATCCTCCCTCAAATCATGCTAAACAATAATTGATAAAGAGTGATGTGGATAAAATATTTGTCAGTGATTTGTGATAAGTGAAAATATTGAGTGAATACGACTCGACCAATTCAAAACATGCATAATCGATACATTAATAAAACCAAATACGAATAGCAATGTTTAAAGCATACAGTACTTAAAAGAACAAATACAAACTACAAGAAAGCAAAAGATGAAATAGAAACATGACTGCCTTCTTCAAGAAGCTGAACTTTACTTGGTTTAATTTGACTTGACTGACGCTGGCACTAGCTTGACGGCGGCATTGCATTATTGATGACGTTTGGAGTCTTCCCATTAAAGTTGATAGCATTCCTATCGACCATGTCCTGAAATTTATGCTTCAAAGCCCTGCAGTTCTCAATGGTGTGACCTGGATCTCCTTTATGGAACTCACAATAGGCATTTGCATCATAATCGACAGGAATGACAGTTAGGGGAGCTAAGTCTCTTGGAACGATAGCTTTTTTCTCCAGTAATTGAGCAAAGGTATTAGCATATCAAAGACTCTATCTGGCTTCCATGTCCAATGTTGATTAGGTTGACGTTGTTGGTGAGCACCTTCCCGTTGTTGAGCGGCTTGCAGTTGTTGTTGCTGAGGAGGGCATTGGTACTCTTGTTGATTGTAAGATTTTTGCTGAGGAGCCTGTTGTTGTGGCATTTGAGCTTGAACAGGTTAAGCGGATGGCGGATAAGGAATTGGAGCGTATTATGCAGCAGCAACATATGGATACTGGTAGTAAGGGATTTGATAAGGCATAGGAGCAGGAGCTTGTTGAGGAGCTTGACAAATGCATCAGCTAGCTCAGCCCAACTGTGCACACTGTTACGCTCCAGATGCATATACCACTTAAGAGATTTTCCAGACAAACTGTCTTGGAAGCAATGAATCATTAGTTTTTCATCTCTGACATAAGCAGCCATCTTGTGACAGTACATCTTCAGATGAATATTTGGGAAACTGAGGCCTTTGTACTTCGATAATTCCGGCGCTTTGAACTTAGGAGGAATGACAACATTAGGCACCAAGCACAATTCTAGAGCACTGAGAGAGTTTGAATTGTGACCCTCCATGACTCGGAGTTTCTTAGCCAAATCACGATACATTTTGATAGCTTTTGAATCCTGAGCAGCAACAGGACTGGCAATGGGAATAGCAGCATGATAATTTTGCACGTCATCATACTGGTCCAACAGATTATCTTCGACATAAGGAGCGGGGATCTGAACAACCGTGGGTTGGGCTTGCGGAATAGCTCCAACAGTAACTCCAGGCGCTAGGATTGGTTGAGAAGTGGTTCATTCAGCTGCGGTAGTGAAGTTTATTGGCATCCCATAGGGGTTGGGAACAGGAACTGAGAGCCTTGAGGTAGACCCTTACACCTGACCATTGTTGTTGACGACAACAACAGCTTCACACTATTCTTCTTCCTTTCTGGCTGTGAGGAGGGCTTCAAGAATATGGTTAATCTTTACTTTGATGGAGTCCAACTCTTCTCGGAAGGAAACTTGCTCTTGTTGAATCTGCTCCATCATTCATCTTGTATTGGCTCTAGTTGCATACTGATGTCGAGGAATCAGCTTGATTTACTGGAGAAGAAGGAAGAAGCAATGAGATCCTGCTGAAGGAATGGCAATGTAAGATGCACAAAAAATGTAAAGCAATGATATGGTATGCAGAATACAATGCAAGTTGCCAGATCCAGGATCGAGGATCGCGGGTTCAAACAATTCTGAAGTTGGTCGCTGTAACCGGTAAGAAACCGCAGTTTCTGATCAAAGAAACCTTACAGGTAAACCCTATACGGGAAGATCTATATTCTGTACCCATAAACCCACTCACGGGGTGGTTTCTACGTTTGGCCATGGTTCTCAGGATCACGGACACTAATCACACCAATGTCACGCAACAAGCTAGATGTATTATGATGATAGTGACGATAAGGTCTCTCCTGAGCAGAGTCTTCATGCTAGGCACACAAGGAGCGTATCCTTGGAGACTAACACTACACGACCACCAATATTAGAACTGGTGCTGAAAGGGTTCCCATAATTACGGACCCTTCATTAATCAAGTCGTGCAACAGGCTAGCTATGTTATAACCAGATCTACGAATAGGTCTCCTCTGGGGGAACTTTCATGCTAGGCACACAAGGAGCAAGTCCTTGAGGACTAACACTACTCGACTACCAGTTCTAAACTATGTATTTTCTCTACTTTTACCAAAGCTCGTGCGTAGAGCCTTACTCATGATGTCATCCTAAGAAACCAACAGGCAAATATAACAAGCAAAAATGAAAGCCAGAAGAGAACAAATACATAAATGAGAAGAAAATAGACAAACGAAGAAAACACTCCTCACAAAATCCTAAGATAGGCTCGACTCTCTCTTGCGTGGAGAAAATTGTCCCCATAAGAGTTGCAGGCTATCGCACCTCAAAAAATCTCGTAGATAATTTGGAAACATGACCCTCACACGTAAGGCACGGAAATGCGGTTCGACAGAGTCGCCAACAAAGTTTATTTATCCCCCAAAAGAGGGAAAGGAAAATATTGAGAAAACCTTTTAAAACAAAAGGACAGAAACAGGGTCGTCGCAACCGATGTTCCAGGTTCGGGAGTCGGTTACGCAAGGGGAAGGTATTAGCACCCCTCAAGCCCGTTGTACTCAACGGGAACTTCTTAGGGTGATTTGTGATGGGCGTTATCTAAGCTTGCTTGTTTTCTTCTCAGTGGTAAATGTGAGTTGGTAGGATAAAAGGATAAAGACGCTAAGGGGAAATGGGTGCTTATAGAATAGGATGCTCGCCAAGGATTGGGGCCCTTGTGCCTACGTATGCTCATTCGGACGGGAATGAGAAATTAGAGCTCTCGTAGTTCAACTAAGGGAAAGGATGGGGGAAACGGAAGATGGAGGGGATTGTGATCGCCAATATCATCACAATCTTGTGCCTATGTATCTTACATTCAAAGAAGTGAATGAAGAATCAGAGCATCTGTAGTTCATGGAGACGACCACGAAAAGAGAGGGGCAGAAATGGTGTTGTAGTTTAGTTGGAAAACGAAAGATTTAGTGAAAATCAACCTAAGGGACGTGCCTCGAGAGCTGTCACTCAAGAATCCAAGGAATGTGAGATTCCAATAACTAAGTTCTTTCGGGAGTTTGTTAAAATGTTTTCGAGAAAGGGTTTGAACATTTTGAGCTATTCATTCGGAGATTCAAGGAATGCTGGACTCTAAGAATATCATTCTTTTGTAAGTTTGATTATGAAATATGTTTGAATAGAGATTAGATGTTTTAATAAAAAAGGGTGAGTGAACGACAACCCAAAGTGTGCACCTCAAGAGCCATTCATTCGAAGATTCAAGGAATGCTAGTCTCCAAGAATCTTCTTCTTTCGTTATTTGTTTAAACAAGCATTTATAAAATATTGGATCGAATAGGTTGCAAAAAGAGGTGGACTGCGAGGCAAAAGGCGCTCGGCTTACAACTTGGCTTAAAACACCGCTTGACTTTGGATCAAGGGTTTGACTTATATTTGTGTGCGAAGACGTGGTGGTATGGAAGCTGGTTTGAAAATAGTTGGACAACGAGTTGAGAGTATCGTTGAAAATGGAACCGGCTTGATGACGAATCAAGGGTTAAGTTGTGAGAAACGATGCTAGTCCCTTAGGGTGCCCCCAATATTGAAACCACGATGAAATGTGAAGGGGTGTGCAATAGGTTGATGGTGAATACGTACGAGCAATCGACATACAGATGAGGGTGTTTGAAAATGGCACGATGAAGAATCAAGAATTAGTTTGAAAATGGTTTAATCTACGCTAGTCCTTTTGGGTGCTCCTAGAAGATAAACCACAATCAAAGAAATGTGTACATCGAAATGGGAGAGGGATACATGGGATTGCACGAAATAAAAGGTCTCGTTGTAAGGTAGCCCAAGAGAAAGTCGTGTGTGTGTGTGTGAGGTGTCTTAAACTATACTTTGAACAAAAGTTGAACAAAACTCCAAGCTAGGGTTTCTGACAAAGTTCAATAATCTGTTGCTCGGACAAGTGACCAACAGTCCACCAATTTAGGCTTTTATTGTTTTGATAATTGTTACGTGTTTTCGAATAGAACATGAAAAGGAGATGAATAATATGAATATTTACAATATGAATAATATGACAATATGAATAATATTGCAAGATATATAACATATAATCAAGATAACATCCACAATAATATATTCAAGATAAATATTAACAAGTATATGAACAAAATAATATAATCGAGATATCATGACTGAAGTTAAATCAAGGATATATTTGACTGAAAATAAAGCAATTGTATATTGACAGAGAGTAAAGTTAGTGGTTAGTCGATTTGTGAATTGAATCGGGACAAAATGTAGCGCTAAACCATCGTAGCTCAATTTATAACGAAAGTCGAACTATAGGAGGTCGCGCAAGTTGATATTCGTGCTAAAAACAAGATAGAGTAATGATATTGAGGATCATTCTCCAATTTAATCGTGTCGCACAAACCAAAAAGAAAGGGAGGATCTCATCTTAATCATAAACTCGTGTCGATTAATCAAAGGTAGACTATCACGATCCCAAAGTATAGAAAATGACCCCAATGGTCACTTTCCACATATTTGACATAATAAAGGTTATTAACTTCGATAAATTGACGTTTACAAATCTAAATACTTCATCGGTCGATAAAATAAAAATAAAATCGAGATGAAGAAGATGTAGAAGAAAATAACAAGAGAAACCAGAAGTGGTCTCGGATTAATCGCCATTTATCAATAATTTGACTAGTGGTGACTTTTTGGTTTCATCATCGACCAAAATGAAATGTGAATACAAATCAAAAGCGAAATCAAGGTGGAAATGAAGAGGAAAATGATATACAAAATAAAATCGAGAGTGATTTAATGATAAAAATAATAACAAATATCAATTTGTTTAGTAAAGTGCTAACCAAAATCACTAACAAAAATAAAAAACTTTACAATAAAACCCTAAAAATCTGACAAAATAAATTAAGAGGATGGGGGGTAGGAGCATGAAGGGGGTCAAAAAAGATTGGGGGAATCATTTGGGCTTAAGGGAGCCCATCATCCCCCAAAAACAACAAAGAACGGTTTTTAAAAAAAAAGAAGAATTTATACGAGCCCATCAGTTCAATCACAACAACACAGTCCGAAATTTTTTTTTAAATAATAAAACAAAACTCAATTTGCATCACATTTAAAACCTAAAAAGGGGAGAGGAGAAAATCTAAAACAATGTTTGAAGAACCAAAACAAATTGCAAAAATGGGAGCGAAAGCAGAAGAAAAAGAACCATCGGATTCATCACCTTCTTCTTCAAATATCGTCTCCTTCCTTCTCTTTCCGTCTCGATTCGTCCTAGATCTCGCTTGAAGATCCCACTCTCTCAATCAATTTGTCTCAGATATCCAGGTTTGTGGTTTTTAATTTCGTCCCTGTCTCTTCTATTTCGATTTAAGATTTATGAATTTGTTTTGGTTTGGCTTTGTTGAATATCAATTCTTCTACTCTTTCTGGGCTTTGGCATATTAATTTGGTTGATGAGTGTTGATGACTTGAAGGAGAAGGCTTTTTCAGTGCTTGTTGAATGGATTTCTGCAGAAGTTTTATAGGTAGTTGAGAGAAATGTTGACAGGGTATTTTTCGAACCCCCCTCATAATGAAAATAGATTTTCTCTTTATAGAGGGAGCTTGAGGGTAGGAACGGGAATATAACGTGATAATGATTTTTGTCGTTGTCGCATCACTGCGAAAAAGGGGAAGCCGTCAAACTAGACAAAAGATTCGCCAGCGATTGTTATTTATCCCAAAAGAGAGGGAAAGGAAACGGTCGAAGAAAACCTGACGAAAAGGGAAAATACATGGTCGTCGCAACCAAATCTTGGGTTCGGGAGTCGGTTATGCAAGGGGAAGGTATGAGTACCCCTCATGTCCGTTGTACTCAACGGGATCCACGTTTGTTGTATAATTTATGGGTGAAAAACTATCTAAAAAGCTGTTGCTAGACGGGAGGAAAGATAGAGAACAAACTCGATAGGACATCGTCGCCCTACGCCTACGTACTCCCTCGTGCAATGGGAAAGTCAGAGTCAACGTAGTTCAGAAAACTACGGGTGAGGTTTCTCACCAAGACATCGTCGTCTTGTGCCTAAGTATCCTCATTTGGTATGAGAAATCAGAGCAAACGTAGTTCGGGAAACTACAGGACAAGATCTCGATCGCACTGGGGTGAGAGAAAAGGTTCTGGATAACAGGTTGGTCTCGATTGCACTGGGGCAAGAGAGAGGGGAAGTTAGTTGTTAGTGTGCTCGTCAAGGATAGGGATCCTCGTGCCTACGTATCCTTATTAGGGAATGAAGAATCAGAGCAGTCGTAGTTCGGCCAACTACGGGAAAGGCTCTCGATCGTACGGGTGCGAGAGAAAAGAGTTCTCAATCGCACGAATGCGAGAGAAAAGGGGTCTCAATCATATGGAGGCGAGAGAAAAGGGGTCTCAATCGCACGGATGCGAGAGAAAAGGGTCCTAGGCCTAAAACGCCTAAACGGAAGGGAATCAGATTGGGACCACTACGCTAAATCCTAAGACGTAGGAGCAAATGTGTCGCATATCGCCCAAAGAGCATACGCTAAACACTCTAGACAATTTGAGGAGAGGCTCCCCACTCATCATTTCTTACGTATCTAACGCTTGGAACTCACAACACTCATCGCGGTTATGGTTTAGAATTAATGGACCTAAAGGTGTTAAATGAATCGAATCGGAACTAATGTGACGCTAAACCGTCGTAGCTCGACTTATGAGGGAATTTGAACTATAAGAGGTCGCGTAATTGATATCCATGCTATGGACAAGATGGAGAAATGATAGTGAGGATCATTCTCCAATTGAATCATGTCGCACAGGCCAAAACAGTGGGATCTCGTCTTAATCGAAAACATTATGTCGATTAATAGAAGGTAGCCTATCGCGATCACAAAGTAAAGAAAATGACCCAAATGGTCATTTTCCATAGATTTGAAATTGGGAAGGTTAACAAGTTTGATAATCCGACGTGTACGAATACAAGACTTCATCGATCGAGGAAAGTAATCGAAAAGAAGAAGAAATGAGGAGAGAAAGAGGTAGTCTCGGATCCAACATTATTTATCAATAGTTTGATTAATAACGGCTTACGGAAGTCTCGTCATAGACCAAAAAAGCGGTCAAAGTGAAATAAAGATGAAATAAAGTCGAAAATGAAAACTGAAGAGAAAGTGGTCTCGGATCTATCTTTTCTCATCAATAATTAGACAGAAAAACAAGAGAGGAATAAAATGCTCAATGATAAATAAGAAATAAAATCTAATCTCTATATAAATTCTAAAACTTAAATTAAAAACAAAATATTTATAAAATTTCGAGAAAGTTAGATTAGGAAAAATATATATATAAATCTTAACAAAAACTAATTATAATATATATATATATACATATATATATATATATATATATATATATATATATATATATATATATATATATATATATATATATATATATATATATATATATATATATATACATATATATATATATATATATATATATATATATATATATATATATATATATATATATATATATATATATATATATATATATATATATATATATATATATATATATATATATATATATATATATATATATATATATATATATATATATATATATATATATATATATAAACTGTTTTTTAAAAACTAATATATAAATATTATAAAAAAAACTATTTACAAGAACTTATTTACAACTAATTTAGAAAATACATATTAAAAAAATAAAATACATAAAATAAAAACAGAAAGGGGGGAAATATGAAAAACCAAACTGGCCGAAACCCCTAACACCAAAAACATGTCTTCTTCTTCCTTTAAATAAAATCTAAACAAGGAGCTACGCGAATAGGTTTCCTCTGGGGAACTTTCATGCTAGGAACACAAGGAGCAAGTCCTTGGGGACTAATGATAACGCAAAAATGTACATTATAATTGTCGTGTTTTTCATCTGTTAATTGTATGGTTTCAACCCGAATCCAGATTATTCTGCGAGTTTGTTAAGTGTTTTTGCAGGTATCTCACGCTCACGCACAAAATGAGCAAGACATAGAAAGCACACAAGAAAAAGACAAAAAAAAGGGGGGAAAAAGGCTAGAAAATAGCAGGGAAACAAATTTTGGGAGTGTGACGGTCGTCACGAGGGGGGCCACGACCGTCATGAACCAAATATCAGACTAAACTCCAAAATAGAACGTGCACACGCAACAGAGAAAATCTAGGCATGACTACCCTAAGATTTCTCCCCCTCAACTCCTTTTCCTCCGAAATTTCCTCATGGATCCTCAGCTATAAAAAGAGGACAGTTGGACCAAAGAATGGGAGTTGCATTTGATGTATCGAAGTGCTGCCGAAATTTCTACTGAAGCCAATTTTACATTCTTGCATTATTTCCTTTTTGTTTCCCTTTAATTCATAGTACTGCCGTATTCATTATGTACCTTTATTTCTCGCCAAAGTAGAATCCTGCCGACATTATGGAGGACTACTTAAGGATTCGAGATTAGTACTATTTGCAGGTTTTTATAAATTGAATTATTATTTTATTTCTATCAGAATGCATGTTATATTGTTTTGCTACCATTGTTTATTTACGTTTGCATTAAGTATCATGTCTAGCTAAACCGCTATTATCGGTATGTAATCGATTTAGGAGGAAGGAATTCGATATTACCTGGTGCGATTTACCTTTTACAAACAATTTTCTGGCTGTGGTTTTTAATCTAATTTTCTAAATAACCTTTGTCACGACAGTGAGAAGCTATTTATAATAACCTTTGTCACGACAGTGAGAAGCTATTTATAACACAGCGAAAGCACTTTAAAAGAAATCAGAATTTATTTATTTTCAAAAAGTAATTTAAACCCCGAATGGGACAGCGAGAGCGTACATTCCGCCTTAGAATTATGACCAGAGTCAACAACCATCGTGAGATAAAGGTCTTTAAACGAGTATTTCTCCTGAAAACCATTTGCAAAAACTAAAAAGCATCGGTGACCTGTTGAATCCCCGAAAACTAAAACATTACATACCGATATCCTTTATTAATACTATTTAAACTTATAACCCCTTTTTTCCTTTACTAGCCTTTAATTTTGCATTTGCTTTCTTAAAAACATCTTCCTCCTTAGCTAAACATAGTAACACCCGATAGCACTAGTTTGATTATGAGTCCCTGTGGGAACGATATCTTTATTACTACGCGATAGACTGTGCACTTGCAGTTAGTTCCGTTAGACTCAGAAAGTCGCGATCAAGTTTTTGGCACCATTGTCGAGGACCCGTTTAGTCAATAGTGTAGTTTAATGTTACGCAGTATAGTCTAAGGTAACTATTTTATTTCCCTTTTCTCGTTCGTCGATTGTATGCCAAGTACTCGCTTACAAAGCGACATCTTACAACCAACAATCTCTGAACTAGAGCGCTTCTTACATCTAAGAAGGCACATAATGGAATATCAACGAAGACATAATATTCCTGACCTTCTCGCTCATACTCCTGATCCTGTTGAAGAATCAAAAATGGCCGAAGGACCTCAGAACAGACCTCTGAAGTGCTACACTACCCCATCTCAACAAGAGCCTCATAGTAGCATTGTTGCCCCTGTGATCAATCAAAATGACTTCGAATTAAAACTATCATTGATGTCAGCCATACAACATCACCAATTCTCGGGAAGTGGAACGGACGATCCGAATGAACACTTAATGAAGTTCGTGCAGTATGTAGACATAGTAAAGGCTAATGGAGTAACTCCAGACGCGATAAGGTTACGTCTCTTTCCTTTCTCTCTTAGAGATAGAGCTTGGGCTTGGTTTCAATCCTTACCATCTAACTTTGTTACAACGTGGGAACAGCTGAAGAACGTCTTCTTAGTACGATACTTTGCGCCAAGAAAAATTGTTATGCTAAGAGTTCAAATAAACGGATTTCGACAGAAAGATTCTGAATCTCTCTATGAAGCAAAGATACGATGAGAGCATGTCCACACCACGGTCTCAAAGACTAGGTGACTATTCATACCTTCTACAATGGGCTTCTATACAATACCAGATTAACAGTAGACACTGTCGTAGGCGGTGCACTTATGGATAAGCCATACGACGAAACCTATCAACTAATCGAAAACATGTCTCAAAACCATTGCCAATGGGGAGGTGAGAGAACTCTAGTGGAGAAAACCCAAACAAAATGTGGGATGTACGAGATCAGTAGTCTCGAAAAAGTCCATGCTAAGGTAGATGCCTTGATGCAAAGGATTGTCAATCTAACCATAACGCCACCAGCAACCGCAGCTGCTGTAACTCCGAACTGCGAGTTGTGTGGAATCACTAATCACGCTGCACCCGAATGTCAATTATTGTCAGAAACCCCCACAAACCAAGTGTACTATGCTCAAGGAAATCCCTACTCGAACACCTATAACCTAGGCTGGAAAAATCATCTGAACTTTTCCTACAAAAGTGATAACGCACTGTATGCACCTAACCAAACACCTGCTGCACCACCAGGTTATCAAAAGCCAGCCGTAGTTGCTCCTAATGCCCCTAGAGAATCCAATCTTGAACTAATGATGGAAAAATTCATAGTTACTCAAGTTCAGACGAGCAAGGAATTCCTGAATCAAAACATACACACTAGTGAGAAGATTAAGCAACTAACCAACAAAGTAGACGCTTTAGCCACCCATAACAAAATGCTTGAAACGCAGATATCACAAGTGGCTCAATAACAAGCACCTTCTGCTGCACCCACTGGCACATTTTCTGGACAGCCAGAACCTAATCCGAAAGGTCATGCAAACGCAGTCATATTGAGAAGTGGAAAAGAACTGGACGAACCGATCGATCCTAGAAGCCAAAACCCAGCCATGTATCAAAAACTTGTTAAACAGACAGAAAAGGAGTCTGAACCCAAAGAGAAGGAAGATAAAGACCAAGAGGCTGTAGAAAAAGAAAAACCTTATATGCCTCCACCGCCTTATAAACCACAAATTCCTTATCCTCAAAGACTAATAAACTCCAAAACTACAGGGCAGTTTAAGAAATTTGTTGAACTTCTGAAACAACTGAACATCACAATTCCTTTCACAGAAGCTATCACTCAGATGCCCTCATATGCCAAATTTCTCAAAGAAATCTTGTCTAACAAGAAAAAGATCGAGGATAACAAAACAGTTACACTTACTGTCAAGTGTAGCGCGATAATCCAAAACAACATGCCTCCTAAGCTGAAAGACCTAGGTAGCTTCTCCATACCCAGTATCATTGGAAAGTTCGTCATAGACAAAGCTCTATGCGACTTAGGAGCCAGCATTAGTGTTATGCCCTTATCTATATGCAAAAACTAAATATGGGTGAATTAAAACCAACCAAAATATATGTTCAATTAGCTGACCGATCTGTCAAATATCCTGTTGGTATACTGGAAAACATTCCAGTACGCATAGGTCAATTCTAAATCCCAACAGATTTTATAATCATGCATATTAAGGAATATTCAGTCACCCCGATTATCTTGGGAAGACCTTTCCTAGCCACAGTCGGAGCTATTATTGACGTAAAGAAAGGTAGGCTAACATTCGAAGTGGGAGAAGAGAAAATTGAATTTAGCCTCACCAAGTTCCTACGAGCACCAGCCATAGACGATACCTGCTATCTAGTTGACGTCATTGGTGAATGCATAAGAGAACTAGAGAAGGAAAAAACCATGTATTTAGGTATAATGAAAATCCAAATCCCAGAGATTCGTGAAGATGACAATTGGCGTGCGCCATACCAAGATGACAGTCTAAGTTAAAACTTAGCACTCACTCCTAATCACATGCCATGTCCAAAGAACCCATTTGTAGAACTTAAAATATTACCTAAAAACCTCATATACGAATTCCTAGAAACCTAACTCAAAAGACCAGTGATAGTCAATGCCGACTTAGGACAATTAGAAACCGAAAAACTATTAGATGTCCTAAGGAAATAGCCAACTGCGTTAGGCTATATCATCACTGATCTTAAAGGAATAAGCCCTTCTATCTGTTGCATCAAATTATACTAGAGGAAGACTGTAAGACCTCTAGAGAACATCAGAGAAGAATCAACCCTATCCTAAGCACTGTAGTTAAAGACAAAGTAAAAAAGCTACTAGATACAGGAATTATATACTCGATCTCCAACAGCCAATGGGTTATCCCAGTGCATGTCGCACCCAAGAAAGGAGGCGTTACAGTGGTAAAAAACTCGAGAGGTGAATCAATAACACAAAGAGTTGTGACCGGAAGTAGAATGTGCATCGATTACAGAAAACTAAACAAAGCCACTCGAAAAGATCATTTCCCTTTACCTTTCATCGATCAAATGTTGGAGAGACTGGCCAAACATTCTTATTTCTTCTATCTAGACGGATACTCGGGATTTTTCCAAATTCCTATTCACCCCGATGACCAAGAAAAAACTACATTTCCATGTCCTTACGGAACCTTTGCGTACCGATGAGTGCCGTTTGGATTATGCAATGCTCCCGCAACATTCCAGCGACGCATGATGGCAATCTTCACAGATTTCATAGATGACATCATGGAAGTGTTTATGGATGACTTCTCTGTATGCGGACAAAGTTTTCGAAGGATGTTTGTCAAACCTAGAGATGGTACTCGAAAGATGTGCGAAAGTGAATCTTATTCTAAATTGGGAAAAATGCCATTTCATGGTCCGACAAGGAATAGTGTTAGGACACGTAATATCTGACAACGGGATTGAGGTCGATAAAGCGAAAATAGAAATTATAAAAGATCTTCAACCTCCAAAGACCGTGCAAGAAATACGAAGCTTTCTAGGACATGTCGGTTTTTACCAACGATTCATAAAAGATTTCTCGAAAATTACAAAACCTCTAACCAGTCTATTAATGAAAGATGTTAAGTTCATCTTCGACGAAAACTACTTGAAAGTGTTTGAAACTTTAAAAATAACCCTTATCACCGCACCAATCATGCAACCACCAGACTGGTAACTACCATTCGAAATCATGTGCGATGCGAGCGATTATGTATTAGGCGCAGTTCTAGGACAAAGGAAAGACAAGAAACTTCATGCAATCTACTATGCTAGTAGAACCCTAGATCCCATCCAAATGAACTACGCCACAACGGAAAAAGAACTTCTAGCGGTTGCGTTCGCTCTTAACAAATTTCGTTCCTACTTAGTAGGAGCAAAAATAATCATTTACACAGACCACACCGCCATTAGGTACCTGATAAGAAAAAAGGATGCCAAGCCAAGGTTATTGAGATGGATCCTACTGTTACAAGAGTTTGATCTAGAAATCAAAGATAAAAAAGGAACCGAGAACGTAGTGGCAGATCACTTATCCCGAATAGAAGGCATTAAACAAGAACCAGTGCCTATCAATGATGATTTCCCTTACGAGCATATGATAGCCAAATTAGAAAGCGATATTATCAAAATTGGAAGAACCAAAATTAGAAGAATCCGTGGAAGCTGTCTACGCACAGGCTACCTTGCCTTGGTATGCTGACATTATCAACTACTTAGCCGCAGGCGTACTTCCACTGGACTTAACCTATCAATAAAAGAAGAAATTCTTCCACGATTTAAAGCAATACTATTGGGATGAACCTCTGCTTTTCAAAAGAGGAGCTGATGGTATTTTTTGTCGATGTGTCCCAGAGGAAGAAATAGAAGATATCATCTCTCATTGTCACTCTACTCCTTATGGTAGGCATGCAAGTACTTCAAAGACTTGCGCTAAGATCTTAAAATCCGGCCTATTTTGGCCCAACCTTTGGAAAGATGTCCACATCGCAATACTAAAGTGCGACCGGTGCTAACGTACTGGTAACATCTCAAGACGCGATGAGATGCCCCAAAAAGGTATTTTGGAAGTAAAGGTCTTCGATGTATGGGGGATTGATTTCATGGGACCTTTCCCATCTTTTTTTGGAAATAACTATATACTTGTAGCCGTCGATTACGTATCCAAATGGATTGAGGCCGTAGCCTCTCCAACAAATGACACACGAGTAGTCATAAAACTCTTCAAGAACATAATATTTCCCAGATTTGGTGTACCAAGACTTGTCATTAGTGACAGTGGTTCACACTTCATAGCAAGAATCTTCGACAAACTCTTATTGAAATACGGAGTCAAACACCGTGTAGCAACACCATATCATCCACAGACTAGTGGACAAGTAGAGGTCTCAAACAGAGAGATAAAAAAATCTTAGAAAAGACCGTTGCCACCTCTAGAAAGGATTGGTCATCCAAGTTACATGAAGCTTTATGGGCCTATAGGACAGCCTACAAAACACCGATAGGAACCACACCATTCAAGTTAGTTTATGGAAAATCTTGTCGCCTTCCGGTAGAACTAGAACACAAGCCCTATTGGGCTATTAAAACCTTAAATTTAAACTACACTCCCGCGGGAGAGAAGCGGATCTTGAATCTGCACGAATTAGAAGAACTCAGACTAGACGCCTATGAGAACACCCGTATATATAAAGAAAGAACTAAAAATTAGCACGATAAGTGTTTAGTTCGGAAACAGTTCAGTGTGGGAGACATCGTGCTCCTGTTCAATTCAAGACTAAAACTTTTTCCAGGTAAACTCAAATCTAGATGGTCTGGTCCTTTTGAGATAACGAAAGTTCTTCAAAGTGGGGCTGTAGAAATTAAAGATAGAAATAATGACTCGTTCATAGTAAATCGACAATGCTTAAAGCATTACAATCTTATTGAAAACAGAGATTACGCGAGTAGTCTACAACTGTTAGAGTTGTCGGCTCCTCGCCATAACTAACTTATTATCAAGTTGTTGTCAGGCTTTCGACGTTAGAAACAGCGTTGAGTGGGAGGCAACCCATTTTTCTTGTTTTTTTTCTTATTTATCTTATTTATTTTCATTATTTGTTTTATGTTTTTTTTATACTTTTCCTTCGCTTATTTTCAAATTTCCTTTTTCTTTCTTTCATTACTTTATATCTCATTCTGTCTCTAAAACATAATTTTTAATGAACTTGTTCTAAATTGTTTCCAGGAATTTTTAAAGCCTTCTTACCTTGTTCTCTCTCCTCTGACTAGTTTCTTCCGACTATTTGCACCATCATGGATAAGGTAGACTATATGTACACTGTTTTTATAGGTAGAGCTCAGAGAGATAAATTTGAAGCCTTGAAACAAAGAACCATAGGTTTATCCATTTACTATGATGGACCTACCATGGATTAGCTAAGTATCCATGATAGTATCTTCTTCTTATTTAACTAGTTGGGGTGGGAGAAGGCTGCCATTAAGACTAGATTTGTTACCCATAGAGAGCTCACATTCAAATTCCTCAACTCCCTAGCTTACCTACCTGAACATGGGTACGGATCCACTAAGGAGCTGATATGCTTTAGACTCTTTGGAACTGATTACACGTTCAACTGCAGCATGCTAGCAGACCTTTTAGGATTCCCTAGCGAACCCTTTGTTTACACCACCACCCAAGAGGAGGAAATGTATATTGAGCTAGACTATTTTTTGGGAACCATTACAGGAAACTACCACCCCGAGCTGAACGACATGCACTCTAATGAGATCCATAACCCTACCATTCCCTATTTCTACAAAATGCTAGCCCACACCCTGTTTGGGAAGGAGGAAAACATTACCTCCATCTCTAAGGATGAGTTGTTCATTTTGTACTGTACTTCTCATGGTAGGCATGTTAATGTCGTTTCGTTCATGATGAAAGCCTTTGTCCAAATTAGTCAGGAACAAAATACCCCCATCATATAGGAGGCATTGTCACCATGAATGCTAACACAATTGGGCTTAGGTACCAGCTGAGCCGAGTGATACCATTAGGCACCATTCACCAAATGAACTTACAGTTTTGTTTTAACCAGCGCATCATTGAAACCTAGGACCTGCACCTTTCGAATATCTTATTTCTAACGAAGTGGTCCATCTTTTTACATTACCAAACCATAAGCGCGCAAGTGTCCATAACAGAAATAACTGGTTGTATGAGTTGAATCGCCCTATGGATCCTCCATCGCCTCTTGAGACACCACAAGATTATATGTATTATGAGGACGTCACATCCGATGCTGAAATTGACCCTAAGACCCCTCCTAATTACCATGATTTCACTGGAACCAACCCTGACCAGAATGCTGACAATATGAATAATATCCTAAAGACCGTGGAAGAATTCAAGACGGAAATTACAGTTGTAAAGGAAGAATTGAAGACCTTGCACATGGACATGATAAATTTAATGGACATCACAGTAGAGCAAATCAGCTGTATGACTCAAGCATTTGATAACTTGAAGAAGCAGAAGGACTGGTATTTCATTTTATTCTTCATTACCTTTAAGAATTTTTACTGTATTGTTTTATTTGGTTTTGTTTTATCTTTTGTATTTCATTAAACACTCGCAAAATTATTAATTATTAATGCTTTCTAAGTTTTAAATCAAGCTTGTTTTTCTTAAGTTTCCATTGTCTTTATTTTATGTACATCATTGATACCCTGAGCTGATCTTTACTGTTTCTGAATTTCTACATGAACCCCATCAGCAGATTCTGTCACAGGACATAATTTATGTATGTCACGCTCGTCACCTGTCTGTCACGACCGTCACGTGTCTTACGATCGTGACGCTACTGTGACAACCGTCATGATCCTTGAGTGTTCGTTCTGATATGACAGTAGACATCAGTCTCTTCCTCTTCTTTTCCACTAATTTCAGAAACCGCCCACTACCCACATTTATCTCATTCAAACTTCTCCATAACCCCATTCACCATTTCAACTACCCATAACCCTCATCTCTACATAAATCACATTCCTTTCTCCATAACCACATTTATCTCATTACACTCATCCTACCTGTACCGTTTCTCTTGCTCCACCTTCTATCCTTACATGCACCATGGCAAGACACATCCGACAACTCCCCGATCTCACAACTGTTAACTTCAGAGATGAAGAGCGAGGCGACCAACAACGAACTAATTACATTAGTTTCTACCAGCACTTTATCCAACCAAACTGGTACGTCAGTGTCGCATACCTCACAGAGTTGGGAATCCTCAAAGGCATCACATGGATGCTTCGAAATGCCGGCCTATGGCAGCTTTGTACTACACCCCAACCGACGTACGAAGCATTAAAACGAGAATTCTTGAGCTCCTTCGCCTACGTTACGCCGTCAGCAGAGATCAATAAGTTAATCGGTGTCTCCACCTTCTCAATGTTCGGTACCGAGTATCAATCGAACCAAAATTGAATCGCACAGATGCTCAACTTCCACAGTGGGGAGAATGCCCACCACCGAGTTCCTCCGAACCAATTCTTCCAAGCCGCATTCGCTTTGTGGAATCAGTTAACTGGTACCAATGCTGATAGCTGGGACAACCTAAACGCCACCTTCATTCATAACCCCGCCATCAGATGCTTCCATCGAACACTTGGGAACACTATCTTCGCCAGAGACAGCAACCACAAGGTGAACTCCAAAGAGCTCTTTTTCCTCCACTGTGTGTTCGCTCTAGAACATGTGAATGTCGCCCCGTTACTATTAGCGCACATTCAAACCAACTGTGGTCGCGGCTCAAAACCTTTCTATTTCGGAGGCATCATCACATCCATTGCTCTGACATTAGACCTTGGTGACCGACTTACCAATCTCCCATTGTCGCATCGCTGCGAAAAAGGAGGCCGGCAAAGACAGAAGAGTCGCCACTGTTCGTTATTTATCCCAAAGAAAGGGAAAGGAAACGAACAGAGAAAACCTACAAAAAAGGGAAAAGACAGGTCATCGCAACCAATCATGGGTTCGGGAGTCGGTTACGCAAGGGGAAGGTATGAGCACCTCTCACGTCCGATGTACTCAACAGGATCCACGCTTGTTTTCTAGTCTAAAAGGGGGTTAATTTATCAAAGGCTGGCTCACAGGGACAAAAGAAAAGAAAAGAGACTCGATAGAGCATCGCCTCTCTATGCCTACGTATTCCCTCGTGCAACGGGAAAGTCAGAGTCAACGTGGTTCAGAAAACTACGGGTGAAGGTGGGGAAGGTTGCTCGCCAAAACATTGTCGTCTTGTGCCTACATATCCCTGTCTGGTATGAGAAATCAGAGCAAACGTAGCTTGGGCTGACACGACCACATATTGGATAAAGTGTTTTAACCGAGTAGGGTTAAACCTTCGTTCTAGCAGTTAGGTGTAATGCTGCTCGACCATTGGAGACTTAGGCGTTACCTGTTTGCAGTAGAACCAAGACTTAACACACTCTTTCTGAAAATGATTTTTAAATAAACTCGAGGGATAAAAAGGTTTGATGTTTTGTTTTTTGTTTTTTATGAAGAAGTGAATTGAGTTAAGTTTGTAACTCATGTTGCACTAAAGACTATAACTTGAGAGCAAATGCATCGCATATCACTCAAAGGGCATACGCTAAACACTCTAGATAGATTGAGAGGTGGCCCCCCAACTATCATTCGTCAAGCGCTTAAGGCTCGTAGCGTACAAAATTTATTATCCTTTACCAAGTGTCTTAAGATGTTTAGGAGATGAGAAGAGAAGACACAAACTCTAAGGGGAACTGAACCCTAATGTTATCATGCACAATGCTCCTAAAGTTTGGATTAAGAGGGAAGAAACTATCCTAGTGTTATCATGCAAAGGATTGAACACCTAATGTCTTTCCTAATCCCATCTTAAATACAGGGACTAGGAATCCTAAGGGATCATGGCAAAAGACCAAGTAAACAACAGATAATTCAATCACAAATGAAATGAAGAAAGAGAAGAAGTTGACTTAAACAAGTCAAGATAATGCAAACATGATATGCAAAGATGTAAAGATGAGATGCAAGACTCAAATGATGCAATAAAAATAAATGAACAAAACAAATGGACTTAAACAAGTCAAAAAGAGTGAGATAAAATGGGAGAAGTAACAACTCCTACAACCATTCAAACATCTATCACTTAAACAAAATGCCAAACACAAAGCAAAGGCTAAGGTCATGACCAAAGAGAAGACGGGAGAAAGAGGCTTGGGAAGCAATCACATGTAAGTTATCTCAACTAAACAATTCAACTTGATCAAACAAAATAAAAGAGCAAACAAGTGCAAGAAGTGATATATCATTCAAGGAAAACTCAAAGCATAAACATGAACACCAAATCACCTTGAATGATGATCAGAGCACAAGGGGTAGAAGTGAATCAACAAGAAGAAATATCAAAATAAGATTGGAAACAAGGGACAAACATCAACCAAGTCAAGGCAAGTGGAGGAAACAAAGTTCCATCACCAATTCAACACATAGAAACAAGTGGAAATTCCTAGCTTCCAAGTAACTTGTGAAACAAGTTACACACGTGTGTTGCACCCCAAAATTTTCCCAACATTTCTTTACCTAGCTTATGTTTCATTTCATTCACATTAGCATTATCATTTGCATTTCATTGACATGTATGCAGGAGATCAAGAGGTATGATTACCAATCAAGAGCTATACAAGACTGTGAGGCTAGCTAAGAAGGTTATTCAGATGTTCAAGGGTTGATATCCTTGTCAGAGAAGTTAAAAGATCCCCAGAGAGAGTGGTTGAAGCCAAGTGTGTAGGTCTCCTATCTTGAGAGTTGTGGAAAGCCATCAGATGATTCTGAGGCCATGAGGATGGACTTGAGGTCTTGAGAGAGCTCATGAAAAGTTTTTAAGATCACTTTGAGGCCTAGATAGGTCATTATGCAAGATTAAGAAGACTCAGCCATGAGTGGTGCAGCTAGGGTTTGATTTGGTCAACCCTAAGTCAACTGAGGATTTGAAAGAGGTTGAGACCTAATTCAAGGGCCATGTGATCATGTATTGATACATTGAGATGTTCTAAGGATGATTCCAAGGTTATCTCATCATGATTGAAGAGTTTGAGAAGTTCAAGCTAGGGTTTCTAAGGCTTGACAGTGTAAAATCCCCTAGTTTGACCCCTATCTTCAAGGCAATGTAGCTCAAGATGTGATTGTCATCTCATCTTGCCCCCAACATGATTGTTGTAGAGCATGTTCTTAGATTTAATTTGAGTTCTAGAAGTCCTTGATAGGATTTGTAGAACTCAAGTTATGGCTTTGACAAGTTACAAGTCATCTGAGGCATGTGAATTTGGAGCTTGAAAGTTACCCCAACTTGCATGAAACTTTTGCCTAAGAAGGATGATTCCTATGAACTTTTGGTAAACATGAATGTTGTTGCTTATCCTCTTAGCTTTCCATAGAGTACTAGAAGTCCTTTATAGGATTTGTATAACTCAAGTTATGGCTTTGACAAGTCAAGGGTATTTTGGGTATTTGGACATTATAGGTCATTTGTGATCATAGGTCATTTTCACCAGCTTAGACACTTCAAATGAAATTTTGTTCAACTAGAAAGTTGCTCAAAATGGGGTTTTAACCTTTACCATGCACCAAGGAGACATTGAAATGGCTCAAGGAAGGATGTGGTTCAAGGAATTTTGAAAAAGGAAGAATTAAAGGCATTTAATGACCAAAAATTGAAATAATTCATTTTGTGTCCAAACAAGGCAAAATAATAGGTCATTTTGAATGGAAAAGTTATTTTAGGAACTTTGGCAATGTTGGAATTTGGATTTGAGTCCATTTTCATACCATTTCATGTTGTTTCTTCATGATGAAGCAACACATCAAACTCACACCATTGGCTTGCAAACAAGGAAATTAACATAACAAACTAATCCAATATCTCATGAGATGATGATTGCAAGCATTTTCATGCCCAAAGAGGGCCAGAATCGTGACTGTGCACATGAGATTTTGAAGGAGAAATTGAAATTGCAAAATCTCCTATGGAAGGTTACAGAACTTTCTAGACATTTCCAATGAGTTCTATATAAACATTAGAGTGTGTTCAGCCATTTTTTTGGTGAAGATTGAGCCCTGAAGCAGAGAGTGAGGTTGAAGTTTCACAACTGCAAGTTGGAATCGGTTTCTGAGTTCAAGGCAAAATCAAGGAAAAGTGAAGGTTGTATTAGCTTCAGAAGGTGATTTAGAGTGAATCTGCATCATCTTGAAGGTTGAATCGAGCAAGAAGTGCATCTGTTACAAGCTCAAATACAGGTTTTAACTTCTTGAAATTTCTCTCTAATTATGTGTTTTTAGTGAACTAGAAGCATGTGGTGAGGTTCCCCTATTGATATAGATGGATTTAGGATGATCAATTGCAACTTTAGGGACAATTTAGGTTGGATTTCATTTTCGGTTGAGATTGATATCTCAAGATCCAGGGGTTTTTAGAGTGAATGAAGGTCATGGTTGAATTGCTGGTGAAATTTTGAGCAAGATTCATTCAGGAATCGTGGCGAATGGTTGGCTATAGACGAAGTTATGGTTGTGCAGGGGTGGCCGGAAAAGCCACCGGCGACGGCCTGGTTCGCGCGTGGTTTGCAGGTTTAAACTGAGGAAGATGAAATCCTCACCCTCCATTCATGCTGAAAGGTGGACTCAGTCACTCAATCCAAGCGCTCTTGATGAGCCACGTACCCTCACCCATACAACCCTGCGTTTTGATAAGCGCCTTGTTTGCTTCACTGTGTATGCCAAGAGGGAACGGGTTCGAACCTTGGTGTGGATGCATTTCATTTTTCAGTTTGATAATTGAAGTTGAGATAGGCGTGTGGGCTTTGGACTGAGCTTCTATTCACACCCCCTTCTGGGCCCAACCCAGGAAATGAACTGCAATGATTTGCTATTCAGCACGCCAGTTTTATTATTTTCTTATTTTTCATCATTTTGCATAGCTTTGAGAATAATTCATAAAAAATAGAAAAATAACTCAATTAATTCCAAGTTTTTTTTCCCTTGATTCATGATTGACTCTATAATTTTATTGAATAAAAATATTAGTAATTCATGCATTTGTGATTTTATGTGCATTTTTTGCATTTTTATTGATATTAATTTCATAATGGTTGATACCTTGTTTTGCTGATTTTTGTGTGAGCAATTGGTGATGATTCTTGAGCTAATTTTTTGTGTGTAGCTAGTGTAGACATGCATTCTCCCCTTAGATTTTTCTCACATTTTGTGGTGAAATTAGGTAGTGGTTTTAAGTTGAAACTTTAGGTGCTCTAGTTTTAGGGTTTAGGCTTAGTACCTTGTGATTTAGGATTTATTTCTAGGACTTTTTGGATGATTCAACCCCTGGATTTTGTATGGTAGATTCATGATTGACTTAGGTTCCCATAGTTATTCTTGTAGGATTTTACAATTGGTTTTAGTATTTTAGTTAGGATTAACTTTAGTACTAAGTTTTAGGTGATCCTAACTTGCTAATTCAACTAGAATGACTTCTTTAGTTCCCTTAGATTAGGGTTTTGCCTCTCTTGCT
Source organism: Lathyrus sativus (assembly GCA_963859935.3). Classification (NCBI taxonomy): domain Eukaryota; kingdom Viridiplantae; phylum Streptophyta; class Magnoliopsida; order Fabales; family Fabaceae; genus Lathyrus; species Lathyrus sativus. Next base: position 232,097,323 of record OZ012738.1, read on the forward strand.
CTTGGATGATGATGAAGACATGTGAGGGCTGCTGAGGAATGCTTGAAGAAGCTTGGATGTGAAGATTCCTCTTCTTTTGGTGTAGTTTTGTTTAGGTGTTAAGATTAGGGTTTGTAAGTAGAGCTTCTAGATAGATTCTCTTCTTTCATAAACATGGAAGGTGTTGATCACTTCCATTCTTCCCTATGATGTAAGGTCCCCTTGTGAATGCCTCATCCCTCCTTTGGTAGGATGTGTGGCTCTTCACAAGTTGGTAGAACCTTTGAGGGTTTCTTTCCTTGATAGTGGAGTGTTTAGTGGTGACCTTTGGTCTTCATTTTGCTTTCCACTATCCAAACCTTGCTCTTGTCAGATGAATCTTTCTCCCTTGCTAGAGGAAGGAGTTCCTTGTTAGAAGATTAAAGATGCTAGAAGTTGCTACTTCTCTGTATTTGAAGACTGCCCTTGGAGCTGAAGCTTGAAGATCAAGAAGAACAAGTTGACACTTGTGTGAAGGAGATCAAATTGAGAGCTGAAGCTTGAAGAAGATGGAGAGCAAGTTGATACTTGTGTTTGATGCATTGAAAGCTTGAAGAAGAAAGTTGACACTTGCTATTGAAGATGATAGCCTTGAAGAACAGTTACAGACTGAGAACTGAACTGCTGTTAGAGGATTGCTTTGCTGTGAAGCTGTGGAAGCTGTTGATCTGCTCTCTTTCATGTCTGTTGGCTTGCTGTGCAACTGTATTGATGTGACTTGTTTTATTTGCTTGATGCATTAGAATAAGTTCATATTTAGATTGATTTAATCTAGGATCATGATTGCACTAGATGTTAGAACACAGATTGGTTCTTAATAATTACTCTTTGTTTTGATGATAACTGTTAGGAAATTTATATTTAAGAATTATACACTCTAAAATTTGTTTGAGAGTTTCACTGCAGATTGAAATCATATTAACTCTCTAGAAGCAAATCTGCCTTGAATACAAGAAGCTATTCTGACTCTGAAGCGCCAGATGCACCTTACAGATGAATCTGTTTGCTCCTTACAGAAGATCCTGAGCGTAGCCTCCAGAAGGATCTGAAGCAAGAAGCTCCAGAACATTCTGAGTCAGAAGCATCTGAAGATAGTCAGAAGCATCTGAAGATAATCAGAAGCATCTGAAGCTGAAGCATCAGAAGTATAGAAGAATATTGACTGAAGAGTTTCTCAAAGCATTAGTCTACAGAAGTTTCTGAAAGTACCTACGCTGCTGAGTACTGAAGTTCTGTGTCAAAATGCTCTGATGATCAACACGTTAGAAGCACACACGCTGCAGAAGACTCTGATACAGCATAGTTCTGATCTCATTAGAAGACTCTGATCCATTCAGACTCTGAAGAACTTGCTGAAACTGAAGAAGTGTTTTCAAGAATATATCCGTTGGAACTATTCAACGTCTCTTTCCTTATTTGTGCTAGACACACTTACACAGACAAAAAGGATTTTTCTGTGCCATCTATTTCAAGGAAAGGTCAGTGCATGTGAAGACAAAAAAGGCTCAGACCTTTTGAGACTCTCTTTTCAACGTTCAGCTTGCATGATTCAGCTGCCTATAAAAGGAGATCTTCACTTCATTCTTCAGTTACACTCTTGCTGAAAAGAAATCATAATATTCTATAAGCTCTCATTCTTATTCTTCATAGAATCTCATTGTACTTAAACTTAAGAGAAAAATCACTGTTGTGATTATAGCTTTATAGAAGCATTAAAAACTCTTGTATTTAATTTACATTGTTTGTAAAGGATATTCCTTAAGAGGATTCAGTTAGAATCAGTAGCTCTTGAGAAGACTAAGAACTGTAGTTCTTAGGTGATACTATTGTAATCAGTTTGATTTAATAGTGGATTAAGTCCTTGTTGAGAAAGGCAAATCACTCTGGAAGGGTGGACTGGAGTAGTTGTTTAACGAACCAGGATAAAAATAATTGTGTGATTATTTTCAAGTATTAATTTTCCATACTTATTCAACCCCCCCTTCTAAGTATTATCTCACCTTCACTAGAGGTTGAGTTGCTCCCTCTGCTTGTATTTTTATTGTATGGCTTTGCTTGCGGGTATTCGGTAGAGCCTTGCTCCCTTACCTATGTGGTTTGTGATTTGCTTACTGGAATTTTATTTCACTTCTTCTGTATGATTGCAGTTACTCATATTTTGCTTGATAGCATGTTATTTCTCCTGTATGATTACAGTTATTCATATCTGGCTTGAGGTTGAGACGAGCTTGTGGAGGCTGCTGCCCCACACACATTTCCTCCCTCACTTGCATTGCATGCATTTTACTGTATATCTGTTTACCGTTTAAGCTGATGCTTTATTTGTTTTTGTTTATCATAGACATGATCCCCTAGGAATCTCACTTCCCTTGATAAGGAAGTGATGATTAGAACTTTAGGTTGAAACCTATGCATGATAACTTCTAGGAGTTCCCTGTTTCAAACCTCAACCATAGGATGAATCCTTGGCATGACAACATTAGGACTTGATAGTCTCCCCTTAGTTGAACCTGTTCGTTCTCTCTTCTCATCTCGAAACAAATTAAAATACAGTAATAAAGGTTAACTAATGTCGTACGTTACGAGCCTTAAGCTATCAGAGAAAGGGTTGTCGGAGAGTTTCTTTTCGACAGCTTGGATGTTTAGTATGGCACCCTTTGGGTGACATGCGACGCATTCACTCTCAGGTCATAGTCTCTAGTGCGATATTGGTTGCAAACATAAAAAAAAAAAACAGTTCTTCCGTGTTGCACCCCAAAATTTGACCAACTACTCATCGCAATTTGGCTCATGTTTCGACTCATTTCATTTTGCATTCGCATACCATGTACATTGCATTTTTTCCAGTCAGCTTGGTTTATCGGGATCACAGCCCTCTGATAGCATTTCAGGCCAATACGAGGACATTTTTGTGAACCGGTGCTCGTCCCGGTGTTTTCAGCTCTCGCTGTTGTTTTTGAGGACATCTCGGTGTCCGGGTTTTTTACCGTTTATTTCGATATAGTTCGCTAGTCGATTTAATCGGCTTTCTCGCATTTTTAGATTTTTCCCTTATTTTCTAGAATTTTTTAGGGATTTAATTCATTTTTCTAGTTAGTTAGATTTTTTTAATAGGTATTAATTGTTTTTAAATAGTTTAGTTTTAATTCCCTTTTTAGGAATTTCTTAAATTGTTTTTAAGTAGATTTTAGAATAAATCATATATTTTTAGGTATTAAGTAGAATTTTTAAATGATTTTAGGATATTTCTTTTAATAGGAGTTAATAGAGTTTCTATTTTTGCTTTAATAGAAATTAATAGTTTTCTTCTATTTTTGTTTAGATATTATTAGAGTTTTTTCTTCTATTTTTATTAGTATAGAAATTAATGGTAAATAGGATTATTAGAGAATAATAGAAATTAATAGATTTTTCATTAATTCAGAATTAATAGAGTTTTAATTAGGGTTAATTAGATGTTCATTAGTTAATTGAGTCTAATTAGGATTAATTAGTTTAACCAGGTTTTAATTCATTTAATGGTAGTTTTAAGTCTTAATTAGCTTTTTAATTAGCATTAATTGAGTCAGTTTGTTTTAATCCAGCAATATTAGTCATTAATCATATCATTAATCATGCAGTCTGGATTTACTGGGCCGTGTGGCAGATTTTGGAGGCCCACCCCATATCAGTCCACATGTCAGCATATAAGGGCCCCACGCATGCATTCTGAATCTTCTCTCAGCCACTCCACGTATCCCTCAGCTCCCCCCCCCCTCCATACGCCACGTTTCAGAACACGTGCCTCACCCTCTCACTTCCACACCACCACGCGTCCTCATGCCATCCTCCCTCTGCATGCGCGTCGCCATGCGTACCCCCTCGCCGGAGACCCCACCGCCGGCCATGCAGCCGCTGCAACAGTCGCCGGTAACCGTCGTCGGAGTTCGCAAATGCACCGGAACCTGCATCTTCCCAACAATCTTCATCGTCTTCAACTGGTGATCATCAACACCTTCATCATCCTCTTCATCCCAGATTTTCCCAGAAGTTGATGAAGTTCTTCAACCTCCATCAATGTTCTTGCAAGATTCCCCAGAAAACTCCGATAATCATCATTGATCTTCACCGATCATCATCAATAATCGTTCGATCTTCATCATCATCACCTTCATCTTGTGATTCACAAAACGTTCCTCCAAGATCCATCTGTTTTGTTTCCAGAAACTCTAAACCAACAACATTCTCCGATCATCACCAATAATCTTCTCAGATCTTCAATGGCGTTCATCAGCATGCATCCAGTTCATCGTGTTCCTCGTGTCTTCGAAAAACATCCAAGATCTTCGTCAAGAGCTTCATCCTCCTTCAAAAGTTTCTTCCAGAAAACACCTGAGCATTGTTCTTGATTATTTTCCGAAGATCTATCCAAGATTCATCGCGAGCTTTCACCAATAGATCTCCAAGTTCTTCACCGTCTTCAACGTATATTCATCAGGATCTCCGTCCAGGTTCCTACAAGTTCATCTGAGATGATGAACATTCATCCAAGAATCATCAGATAACGAATTTTCCAGATTTGCATCGCCGTTCTTCATCATTTCATCAAGAAATCTTCAAGAACCGGCATCAAGAGCCTTCAACGAACTTCATCATTTTTTCCAGATTTCGCATCGTCATCATCCAAGTGTGATTCTCGAGCTTTGTTCGTTTGAGGAAAATTCTTGAAGGAAGGAGTTGGGAGATACGAACAATGGAGGTCGAAAGTCTGTGAGAAAAGGTGGAGTTTGAGAGAGAAAGATTGAAACGGAGAAGGAGAGGTGGGCGGTGGTGACGGCGCAAGGTTGAGAGAGAGAAGGGAGATAGGTTAGGGTTTCTGAGAATGGAACGAGAAGGAGAGAAAGGGTTGTGCGAATTGGGCCAGGCCCATTGGCTCCGTCCGTACATCCCTCCGTTTTCTTCCAACACCCCCCTCCCCCGTTGTGGTTATTGCTTGGTAAACGGGCTGAGGCCCACTACTGGTCACACCCCCGTTTGGGACATACCCCTCTGTTTTTTGTTTGGATGAACATGGGCCAAGCCCAACGAACAATTTTTGATTGGCACCCTCCGTTTTGGCCTCAAACCCCCCTGTTTTTATTTTTCTTTTCAGAATTTACTTAGTGGGCTGGGCCCAGCTTTTTTGTTCTGTTTTTGCTGTATATCCCTCCTAGCTGAGCAGTTTGCACCCCCCTTCTGTTTTCTTTGTTTTTATTTTCTTTAATTTCATTTGCTTAGTTTTCTTTAGAAAAAGAATATAAGGAAAATATATGTGATACAAAAAATAGTGAATATAAAAATATAGTGGGATATAAAGATAATAGTATTTTTAATATTTTTCTTTTTAGGATATATTTCTTTTAGAGTTTATTTTACGCATTTTTTAGAAGTAGATTTAAATGTCCATTTGTTAGGGGACTTTTCACCTTTTTAGAAGTAGTTTTAAATGTCCATTTGTTAGGGGACTTTTCACCTTTTTAGAAGTAGTTTTAAATTTCCATTTGTTAGGGGACTTTTTACACTTTTAGAAGTAGATTTAAAAGTCCACTTGTTAGGGGACTATTTTCCATTAGAATTTCCATATTAGATGGATAGGATTTTTTTAGGAGTTTATTTTCCTGTACTTTATCATTGTAATTTCTTTCAGAATATTAATAAAACGAGATTTGTGTTGTGGTCTCCGTTCTACCCGTAGTTAGGCTGAACTACAGCTGCTCTGATTTTCTCTGATGAGAATATGTAGGCATAGGATGCAACGTCCTAGCGAGCACACTAACAACTAACTTTTATTCTCTCACTGCTGTGCGATCGAGACTTTCCCGCTGACGACTGATGTTATCCTTTTCTCTTGCCCAAGTGCATTTGAGACCAGACCGTAGTTCTAGTTCCCGTAGGTTCCCATACCTTGAAACCCGACATACTACGTCCGTTCTACCGCAAACAGGTACGCCTAAGTCTCCAATGGTCGAGCAGCGTCCACCTAACTGCTAGAATGCGTATGCTAGTATCGTCAATCATTTCTCTCACCCCCGGGTGACCGAGAACACCCTGTCTAGCCGTAGTTAGCCTGAACTACGTCATGCTCTGATTTCTCTGATGAGAATACGTAGGCCCAAGATGCGACGTCTTGCCGAGCAACTAACCCGTAGTCCCGAACTACGTTGACTCTGACTTTCTCTCTCGAGAATACGTAGGCATAGAGTGCGACGCTCTATCGAGTCAGTTTTCTTCCCGTTTAGATTTAGCAACCGTAGATAGATTGTTTTGCATCCTTTAGACAAACCAAACAAGCGTGGATCCCGTCGAGTACGACGGACGTGAGGGGTGCTAATACCTTCCCCTTGCGTAACCGACTCCCGAATCCAGGATTTGGTTGCGATGACCATTCCTTTCCCGTCTTTGCGGTAGGTTTACTTCGAACGTTTCCTTTCCCTCCTTTGGGATAAATAACGCACGGTGGCGACTCTTCTGTTCAGCCGGCGCCGATTTTCGCAGTAGCGACATTCCGTAAAAGACAGAAAACAAACTTCAAACCTTTTTGCTCCGTGGGCCCGTAATTCAAAGGAAGCTTTTCTGAAGAAAAGAGTGTCGTTAACTTCCAGTTCTACCGCAAACAGTAACACCTAAGTCTCCAAGGGTCGAGCTGCGTACGCCAAACTGCTGAAACTGTTTGTTAACCCTACTCGAAAAAACAGATGAATCTGAATTCCCGTAATCCGTATTATCCCGAACTACGTAAGCTCTGATCTCTCATACCTGTTGAGAGTACGTAGGCATAATACTGATGTATTGGCGAGCTACCTTCCCCCATTACCCGTAGTTAGTCGAACTACGTTGACTCTGATTTCTCATTCTCTGATGAGAATACGTAGGCATAAAGCGCGACGCTTTGCCGAGTCATTTTCTTTTCTTTCCAGACCAGCCTTGATAGGTAGATAGTAAACAAACCCGTCAGATAAACACAACAAGCGTGGATCCTATCGAGTACAATGGATGTGAGGGGTCCTAATACCTTCCCCTTGCGTAACCGAATCCCGAACCCAGACAATGGTTGCGATGACCTTGTCTTATACCTTTTCGTCAGGTTTTTCCGATTGTTTCCTTTCCCGTTCTGAGGGATAAATAACGAAAGGTGGCGACTCTTCTGTTTTGCCGGCACCTTATTTTCGCGGTAGCGACAACGTGTATGACTTAAAAATAAAGAACCAGCACCTTAATCATGTCATAAACAAGCATCAAGACTCATAGGGTGCATATGGGATCCATAAAAGTCATCTCCCAAGGGGACTAATTCAAACTAGTTTGTATGAACACTTCCTAAGGTGACTTGACTTGCAAGTTTCACCAAAATAGGAATAATGTTCAAATAATTCCAAAATAAAAGCACAAAGCAGCTATGTCAAGTGCAAACAGAAGCCAAAGTTTCAAGTTCAAACCCATCTCAAGGCATCACCAAATAAATCAATTATCAAGGATGCTCCACCTTATCGAGCATGAATCGAGGGACAAGAAACAACAACTCAAAGTCAACCAAAAAGTGATCAATCATAAATCAAATCTACCCTCAAAGACACTTCAATTCATCCTCTAAATGGATAAGAGGCCTTGATCATAGGGGATTTATATTTGAGGTTCAATGACTAGGATCAAAAGAAGACAACACCAAAAATACTTTTAATTGCAAAATTAAAATAAAATAGAAAATAAAAATAAAATCAGAAATAAAAATTATAGAAAATTAAATAACATCTTGAAATACAAGGAAATAATTTTTTGTGAAGTTTTTGATAGTTGGAACTATTTTTAATTAATTAAAATGAAAACAACAAAAGAAATAAAATAAAATAAAATGAAATAGCAAAAGGGGTGCAACTGGTAAAATGAAAAAGAACTGAAAACAGTTGTAATGCGCAATGAGCTCAAAAAATAGGGAGGTGTAGATAACAATCCAAGCCTAATTGATCCAGACTCATTGTTTTAATAAAACGTTGCGTTTCATTACAACACGTCATAGTCAAACCTCCACGAAATCAAAGTCAAGGCAATTGGAAATGAACAAGCAAGCAGGTTAATAAGTCCACACATCCAACTCAGCTCAGAACATGGAATGAACCAGACGCTGGAGCTAGGGCTCTGGCCAGCTCGTCGAAGCTCAAGGTTCAAAACTCCATAAAAATGGTAAACTCTTGTACCATTCGAAAGCCAGAGCTACAAGGATCATGAATCTACTCATGGATTTTCAAAAAGATTCATAAATAGGGAGAATCGGTGAATAAATGGTAGCATGACCTGAAACTTCATCAAACAAGCACAACAATGGTTCAAACATAGCCTACCATAGGTAGGGCTTCAGATGCAACCCAGAATGTCCCTAAAACATGCCTAGAATGAGAGAAATCAAAGATGGAAACTTACTGAATAGAGTAGCTCTGTTGGCTCTTGAAATGCTTGCAAGCTTCAGACTCTTGCTTCTAATCCACTCCCTGAGGTTGATTCAAGCACCAACTGAAGTTGATTTGCAGAGAAAAGTGAGATTCAAAAATGGAAAATATTGAGAAAATTTTAAGCTCTCTATGCTCTCTCCAGCTGCTATTGCACATTCTGAGCATTAGGGCAAACCATTTTGCTTTTATGTGATGGATCCATGATGATCATGCCGGCCCATAATGCCTCATTGGTGGGATTTCAAATTTTGCCAAAAATGATACACTTCCTCATGCACACGAGTTTGGTACTCTTCACACAATATTGGGTCAGCAAAATAAAGTACATGTGGTGTATAAATGAAAGTACATGTGGTTTACAATATTTGGCTTTGTAAACATTCCACACACCAAGTTTGAATTCATTACTTTTTGAGTAAGAAATTTGAAAATATGGCACATGATGACTTAAACATGTTGGTTCAAATGTGGCAAACTTCTTTTGGGCATGTAATGGTGTGAAATAACTCAAAATATGAAGCAAAGATGACTTATAATGTAAGGCATTCAAACCATGACCAAAAACCAAAATTTCCCTTTGAAAATGCTCCATATGGCCACATAATTCAACAATCCTCATGAATTTTGAGTTCAATATGGAGTTAAGACTCTTAGGCACAAGTTTCATGTTGGTTGGAATTGAATTTGAAGTTCATAAATTCATGAAATTGCCCATTGAAACAAATGACCTATAGTGAACTTTCCAAAAATACCCTTGCCTTGTGAGGTCCATAACTTGAGATGTGAAAATGATAAAAAAAAAAGGTCTTCTAGGAAGTTTTGGAAAGCTAAGATCATAAGGAAAAACTTTCATGTTCACTTGAAGCTGAGGAGAAACTTGATTCTAGGCCAAAAAAGCCTTGGAAGTGAGTTGACTTTAAGTTGACCAAAATTCTCTTCATCTAAGGACCCTAACTTGTTGGCATCATAACTTGAGATGTAAAAACTCAATGGATGAGTTCTTGTACTCAAAAGAAATCTTGGAACATGCCCCACAAGTCTCATGTTTGCATGAAAATGAGATTGAGATTGTATCATAGAGTAAATTGTCTTTGAAGTTAAGCACTAAAGGAGGGGATTTTACACTGAAACCACTTGATACCCTAATTTAGTAACCTCTTGAACTCTTGGTTTTTCTTGATTTGATCTTAACATGACATCCTAGATGCCTTAATATAACTTCCCATGGCCTCAATAACTTAGAACCCAATCTTGAACCCTCTCAAGTCCATAGTTGACTTTGGGTTGACCTGGTGAAACCCTAATTCCATGTCCTTTGACTGTGCCTCTTTACAGATGAATTGAATGGCCAAACAAACTCCACAATGACCCCTAGGGTAATCAATGAGCTTGTAAACCATGTATTCTCCAAGATAAAGACCTCATGAATCCCTGATGATCCTATTATGATCCCCAAGATAGAAGATAACATCTACGCACCAATCTCTCCTTTCAAAGAGCTTTGAACCTTCCATGGTGATGATAAACACTTGATGGCTTGCACAAATACCTTTGCTTGAGTTTGAAACCAATAAGACCCTCCTCTTGAATGGTATAACAACTATTGATCCCATTTTAAGGACAATTCTATCAAAATACAAAATGCTAAAAATGAAATGAAACATAAGCCAAGTACAAGAAAAGGTTGGTCAAATTTTGGGGTACAACAGCTGCCCCTATTCAAACGACTTGGACCTGAAGGGATAAAAAGCGAACGGTTTTTAAATTTTCAAGGTAAAAGACGGTTGAATACTAAAGAACCTGGAAATTTGCCAACCGCAAAAAGAATTTGTAACTGATAAACTCTATTGGGGAAAATGTGACAAGATGAACGTTGTTTTACCCCAAAATTTGACCAACATTTCTTTACCTAGCTTGTGTTTCATCTCATTCACATCAGCATTATCACTTGCATTTCATTGACATGTGTGCAGGAGATCAAGAGGTATGATTACCAATCAAGAGCACCACAAGAGTTTGAAGCTAGCCAAGAAGGTTATTCAAGTGTTCAAGGGTTGATATCTTTATCAGAGAAGTTAAGAGATCCTCAAAGAGATTGGTTGAAACCAAGGTTGTGTGCCTCCTAACTTGAGAGTTGTGGGAGCTCCTCAGATGATTCTGAAGCTATGAGGATGGACTTGAAGCTTTTAGAGAGCTTATGAGATTTCTTGAAAGCCATCATGAAGCCTAGAGAGGTCATTGTGCAAGGTTAAGAAGCCTCAGCCATGAGTGGTATAATTAGGGTTTGACTAGGTCAACCCTAAGTCAACTGATGATTTGGGCAAGGTTGAGACCTAGTCCAAGAGCCATGTGATCATGGATTGATGCATTGAGATGCTATAAGGATGATACCAAGGTCAACTCATCATGATTGAGGAGTTTGAGAAGTTTCAAGCTAGGGTTTCTGAGGCTTGATAGTGTAAAATCCCCTAGTTTGACCCCTATCTTCAAGGCAATTTAGCTCAAGATGTGATTATCATATCATCTTACCCCCAACATGAATGTTATAGAGCTTGTTCTTATCTTTCATTTGAGTACTAGAAGTCATTGATAGGATTTGTAGAGCTCAAGTTATGACTTTGACAAGTTACAGGTCATCTGAGGTATGTGAATCTGGGGCCTTGAAAGTCACCCAACTTGCATCCAACATTTGCCCAAGAAGGATGATTCCTATGAACTTTTGGTTAACAAGAATGTTGTTCCTTATCTTCTTAGCTTTCTATAGAGTCTTATAAGTCCTTGATAGGATTTGTAGAACTCAAGTTACGGCTTTGACAAGTCAAGGGCATTTTGGTCATTTGGAGATTATAGGTCATTTCAAGCATAAGGCCATAACACCTATTTCCAAGCTTCAAATGGAAAAATCTTCAACATTAAACTTGCTTAAAATGATGTTTTAAGGCTAGTAAGGAGGTCATGAGATGTTGAAAAGGCTTGTAGCTCAAAATGGTAAAAATGACCTAAAATGGAGGCATAAGTTAAATAAGTCAAAGTTGGAAATTGAAACTTCCAAGCTACACATCTAAACCATGGCATGTAATAGGTCATTTTGACTCTAAAAAACATTCTAGAAACAATGGTTCAGCCACATTTTTGATTTGAGGTTTAGATCATGGACTTGCTTTGGAAAATGGTTACTTGCATATTAAGGTACATATGCAAAACACAAGGGAAGTCAATACACAAGCTAGTAAAGTATCCTAATATGTCATGTATCTCATGTAAGGAGATTTTCAAGTCAGAACAAGTTGCTGCAAGAGGCATAGCACAAGATGGCATGTGAGATGGATTGAAATTAAAAACTCATGACATGAGAATCTCAAATTCTCATTGGATGATTCCAGAAAGTTCTGGATGGTTTAGAATCATCCTATATAGTGATTAGAACTTACTCAGATGCAGGGTTGGTGAGAGATTAGAGAGGAGGGTGAGATAGCCATTTCAATTTCTTCCATTGCAAGTTGAAATCAATTTCTACTTTCCACACCATTTCCATTGATTCTTTCAATCCTAACACCTTCCATTGATCATACTGAATGTGTGCATACCAAATTGAGGGCAAGATCATGAAGAATTGAAGAGTTAGCATTTGGATTTTGGGAGCTGCAAGTCACAATCGGATTTGGAGATTCAAGCTTCTTTGATCAAATCTTTTGCAAACAGAAGCATTAACATCAATCAAGGAGTGATTCTGAAGAGTTTGAGGGGTTGAAGTGAAGCTTTGACCTATCTGGTATTCAAGAATTGACAGGTTTGCAACTTTTCTTCTACACCCTAATTTAAGCATAATTAGTCAGATTTGTTAGGTTTGAATGGTTAGAGACAAGTAGGAGATGGATTCTGGAAAGTTTGAGAGCATTTGGTGAAGTACAAGATAGTGACACCATTTTTGTTTACCACCATAACTTGCTGAATCTTGAGAGATAATCGTGGTATGATAGCAAGAATTGACCAGTGGAGCATGAGGAAGAGATTGATCACTTTAATTTCATGAATGGTTATAGTTGAAGTTTGAGCATAGTTTTGATTCATTATCGGGTTTAGAGATTGAGGATGATTCTTTGAATTCTAAGGTGATGATCATAATTAGCAAGGAATTTAGAACAGATTAGGGTTTTGAACCATGGATTTTGGTTGAGAATTGAGGTGATACGATTGTGGTGAAGACTCACTATGAAGCTCCGTTTCCATGGCTTCTTCATTTCAAACCCTGGCTGAAGGAAGAAGACAACTCCATGGCCGTTGGATGGAGAGAAGGACCCGTTGACTGGACCTAGATCGTGTGGCCAAGATTTGATTTCATGTTTGAAGATGAGTCTGAAAAACAACCAAACGCGGCGTTTCATTAAAGCTGTGGTCTTGGGCTTTAGTGGACTGATTGATATTCACACCCCCATCCGTGGCCCATTGATGATTTGAACTGTTTTTCTTTACTTATTGCACCGAGTTCTTTTCTTTTTTCCTTATATTTTTGAGTTGATTTTCTGGTTAAAATTGGGCCTAGCGCGCATTGCTGATCACACCCCCGTTTCAAGCCCATTCTCATATTGAACTGCATACCATTGCTAACTGCACCAATGTTTTCCCATTTTATTTTCTTTTTCTCCATTTTATTTTAAAATTTGAAAAATCATATTAAATAGAAAAATGATGATTTTTACATGGGGATTTTTTCTCCTATTTCATGTTGATGTCTAGAAAATTATGAAATCAAAACATTTGCATTTCATGCATTTTTGATATTTTTTGTATATTTTCTCTTTTAATAGCTTTTTAATTCCTTTTATGTTGATGCATAGATTTGTAGAATTTTGTTTAGCTAGTTCCCTTTGAATTTTTAGGCCATTCTTTTTAGGATAGTTAGATTAGAACTTTAGCTCCCTTCTGGATTTATTCCATAATTTTGTGATTAATTTCTGATTAGTTTTGATTAGATGACTTTAGGTTGTGTAGATTTAGGTCAATCCTTAACATAGGTCCACAATAACACTATAATTTTGGGTTTCTAGGTCAAGTTAGATATTGGGACATATAGGGTATTAAGGGTAGGTATGTAGGATCCCCTAGAAATTATATTAGATTTTAATATAATAGTATACTATTTTTAATTGATTTTTGTAGTTGATGGTTGTTTGTGTTGCCCTTGTGGGCTTGTATTTTGTTTTGCTTTGCTTTGTGGGTTTTTGCTTGGGTTGGTGGGCTTGGTCTTGCTTTGTGGAGCATGGAGGAGCATAGTGGAAGACTTGAAGGTTGAGGAAGGAGCTTGAGAGCTTGGAGACTTGTTTGTTTTGTTGTTGTTTTAGGGTTAGGAATTAAGAAGAGCTTAGACTTAGTTAATTTCTTTCTTAAACATGGATGATATTTTTCACCTCCATTCTTCCCCATGATTCAAGGTCCTTCCATGGTATTCACCTCCCTCCTTTGGAGGGATAAGCGATGGTACCTAGGAAGTAGAACTTTTGAGGGAACCATTCTTTTGATGTTAAACCCTTATAGGTCACCTTTCGTGGTCAGTAAGCAGTTTAATATCCTAGCTTATCCAGTTAAATGTTTTCCTCTGGTTTGGGTATCTTGAGAGATGTTGGGCTTGAGTGTGAAGATGAAGACTTTATTGAAGAATATGGAAGAGGATGATTCCATGAGCATTACCATTTCAGATGAAGCTTGAGGAGCAAGAAGAGCAAGTTGATACTTGAAGACCCAATGAAGATCCAGTAAAGACTGAGTGAAGAGCTGAGGCTTAAAGATTGAAGGATGAAGTTGGCACTTCTAAGTGATTAAAGGTTACTCTGAGAAGCTGAAGCTTGGAGGAAGAGAAGATCAAGTTGATACTTGTGGTTAAGAGTGAAGCCTGAAGGTGGAATTGAATGTAAAGCTGAAGCTTGGAGAAGTGAAGATAAGTTGAAACTTATGGGGAAGGGTTGAAACCTGGAGAAGCAAATCGATATTTGTCAGGAGTGATGGAGGTCTGAAGATTGAGTTGCTGCCAGAAGAGCCGAGGCTTGGAGAGAGGGAGGAGTTGATCTGCTTTCTTGTCTGTTTTCTTTTCTGTATTGCTGATGTGCCTTGTTTGACTTGCTTGATGCATTAGAATAAGTCCATATCTAGAATAGCTTTAAGCTAGGAGCATGATTGCACTAGAGGTTGAGTTGCTCCCTCTGCTTGTATTGTTACTGTATGGCTTTGCTTGCGGGTATTCGGTAGAGCCCAGCTCCCTTGCCCATGTGGTTTCTATTTGCTTGATAGCATGATTTTATTTCTTCTTTATGATTGCAGTTTACTGTTTTTGCTTGATAGCATGATGTTTTACTTCTGTGTGAGTACTGTTATTCATTCTGGCTTGAGGTTGAGATGAGCTTGTGGAGGCTGTTTAAGCTGATGCTTTATCTATTTCTGTACCCCTTTGGCATGATCCCCTAGGAATCTCACTTCCTTTGATAAGGAAGTGATGATTAGAACTTTAGGTTGAAACCTATGCATGATAACTTCTAGGAGATCCCTGTTTCAAACCTCAACCATAGGATGAATCCTTGGCATGACAACAGTAGGACTTTATAGTCTCCCTTTAGTTGAGCCTGTTCTCTTCTCATCTCAAAACAGCTTAAGATACAGTAATCATGAATGATTTCTTTCGTACGTTACGAGCCTTAAGCTATCTGAGAATGGATTGTTGGAGAGTTTCTTTTCAACAGTCTGGATGTTTAGTATGGCACCCTTTGGGTGACATGCGACGCATTCACTCTCAGGTCATAGTCTTTAGTGCGATTGAAATTGCAAACACAATAAAAAATAGTTCTTTCGTAAAAGACAGAAAACAAACTTCAAACCTTTTTTTCCCCGTGGGCCCATAATTCAAAGGAAAGTTTTTCTGAAGAAAAGAGTGTCGTTAAACTTCAGCGCCAACGCAAATAGGCTTTGTCCCTAACTGCTGGAACTGTTGTTTAACCCTACTCGATAAAACAGATGAATCTGAATCCCCATAATCCGTAGTATCCCAAACTACGTAAGCTCTGATCTCTCATGCCTTTTGAGAGTACGTAGGCACAATACTGATGTATTGGCGAGCCACCTTCCCCGTAACCCGTCGTAGGCCGAACTACGTTGACTCTGATTTCTCATTCTCTGATGAGAATACGTAGGCATAAAGTGCGACACTTTGCCGAGTCATTTTCTTTTCTTTTTAAGCCAGCCTTGATAGGTAGATAGATAAACCAACTCGTCCAGTAAACACAACAAGCGTGGATCCCGTCGAGTACGACGGACGTGAGGGGTGCTAATACCTTCCCCTTGCGTAACCGACT
Source organism: Lathyrus sativus (assembly GCA_963859935.3). Taxonomy (NCBI): domain Eukaryota; kingdom Viridiplantae; phylum Streptophyta; class Magnoliopsida; order Fabales; family Fabaceae; genus Lathyrus; species Lathyrus sativus. Next base: position 232,113,143 of record OZ012738.1, read on the forward strand.
CCCGAACCCAGACAACGGTTGCGATGACCTTGTCTTACCCTTTTTTTGTCAGGTTTTTCCGATCGTTTCCTTTCCCGCTCCGAGGGATAAATAATGAAAGGTGGCGACTCATCTGTTTTGCCGGCACCTTATTTTCGCGGAAGCGACAGCTGGCGACTCTGCTGGGGACTTGATAGTTTCCTGGGATCCAACGTCCCGTATGCGAGTCAGTTCAGGGATCCAACGTCCCCCGTGCGAGTCAATCCTAGCGCTTGTATGATTACTTGTTGGGTTGTGTTTATTTATCGCATTTTATTTCCCGCATTTTATTTTCAGTATGATATGATTATCTGTGCTGTTGTGGGAGGGGCATTCTGATGAGTGAGAAGCCAGACCCAGGCTTCAGTGAACATAACATTAGTTATGGAAATTAGTGGGCGCGTGCTTGCTTTGCAGGCACTAGTGTCTCATGAAATCCACGCTCAGACGAGGTTCTCCCGGTTGACTTCTCTTTCAACCCTTTGGGTTGAGACGGTTGCTGGTTTGGAGGATTGTCGACTCTGGGGACCGATCATTTGTGATTCAGCCGAGTGAGGCCGCTTCATGAGCTGGTAATGCCACACCTTCTGGGTATCGTATCACCCCTCTTGAATGTCTGTGACGCTGATGAACGCATAGGATGCCGAACTTGAGTCAGTTTAGGTCCATACCTGTGAGCAGGGTTGGGTTTATTGCAGGAAACCTTGACCTTCAGACCACCTGGTTTTCTTGATAGTGGATCAGTTTTGTTGGAATCTGAGGTTCTCATCTGCAGATATATGATTGTTCTTGACAGAGCAGGTTTTTGATTGGGATCAGAAGATCTTATCATCAGATGATTGTTCTTGACAGAGCAGGTTTTTGATGGGGATCAGAGGATTTTATCATCAGATGTGTATTTGTTCTTGACAGAGCAGGTTTATGACTGGGGTCTGAGGATCTCATTATCAGATGTTTGTTCTTGATAGAGCAGAGGTTTGGTCATCAGTTGTGTGTTCTTGACAGCGCAGATTTTTTGGTCCTGTATCAGAGGTCCTTATTATCAGACGTTTGTTCTTGATAGAGCAGAATTATAGTCCTATGTATATGGCCCTATCAGATGGTTGTTCTTGACAGAGCAGATTTGTGGTCCGATACCAGGGTTTTCTTCTTATCAGATCCAGTGGTTGTTCTTGATAGAGCGGGATTATGGTTTTGTTGATACAGAATCTCCACAGCACAGTTGCCTTGATCTCCTGCTGCATGATTGCATTTTACATTGCTTTGCATACTCATTTGCATTTCATTAACGTGTGTCTGTGTTGCAGGTACCGTTTTCCCCGATCCAGGATTTCTTGCCTCCTATTGTATTGTTATGGGTTCTCTGAGGAAGACCGTGGCTTACAAGTTCCCTACCCCTGATGTGGTTCGGCTGACCGGTTTGATTGCTTTAGCAGATGATCCTGTGAGAGATGAGTTCAGAAAATCTTACGGCAAATTGCTCAGTTTGGTTCGTAAACCTTCTGTGTTCGAGTTGAATGGGTTGCACGCTTTGCTGCAGTTCTACGATCCTCCGTTGAGATGCTTTACTTTCCAGGATTTTGTTCTCGCACCCACGCTAGAGGAATATGCTGATTTGTTAGGTGTGCCTATCAAGAGGCAGATGCCTTTTGTTCATATGGATGTTGAGCCTGATCTGGCTGGTTTAGCTCCTTCACTTCATCTGGATGCCTCTGAGTTGGTATTGTCTAGTTGGAACAAGGTTCCTGGTTTCTCCTTGCAGTTTTTAGTGGGAAAGGCTCAGCAGTGCGCCAAAGACGGATGTTGGGTCGCGTTCAACGCCATCCTCGCTCTGTGCATATATGGCATCATTCTGTTCCCCAATATGCCTGATTTTGTAGACTTCGACGCCTTTCACATCTTCGCATCAAGGAATTCGGTCCCTACCTTGATAGGAGATGTCTACCATTCCGTCCACTACAAAAATGAGAATAGGAGGGGCAAGAATGTCTCTTGCTGTGTGCCCTTGCTTTATAAATGGCTTGATAGTCATCTGCCCAAGAGGGGTCCCTTTGTTTCGTCTGCAGCCACAGCTGAGTGGTCCGAGCGTCTGATGAGTTTACCTGCAGAGGATATTGACTGGTTTGACAGAGATAGGTTGGGTACCGAGATTATCTTCAGCTGCAGCGGGTTTCCAAACGTGCCTTTGATAGGCAGGAAGGGTTGTATAAACTACAATCCGTCTTTGCTGGTCCGAAGTTCGCGTATGCTTTGAGAGCTCCGCCGAAGGATGAAGAGGTACAAGAATCTCTGTACCTCACTGGTCTTCTAGAGGGGGATCTGTTATCCAAGCTTCAGCGCGCCTGGAATGGTATCAGTAATAGGGGAAAACCATTGCTGGGGAGAAGCAACAATCAAGCCTACCCTCCGTATGTGGCTTGGATCAGAGCCAGAGCAGATGCTATAGGGATGTCGTTTCCTCATGCCAAGCCAGAAAGCCCTCCAATGATTGAAGAGCCTACCACGGTGCCCATTCAGCAGCATAATCAGGTGTTGGCTGAGAGAGATGAATTGAAGCGGGCAAATGAAGAAATGGAGAAAGAATTGGCTCAGCTCCGAAGCGAGAGGAACGAAGCCGTTCATTCTTTCAAAAGGCAAACAGAGCTGGTGAACCGGCTGGGGACAGACCTGACTAAGCAGATAGCCGAGCGTGAACGCATGGGTCAAGACTTCAAAGCTGTCAACGACGTACTGGCTACGAAGAAGCAGCACTTGGACGAAGCGTATCGGAGGATATCCAAGTTCAACCAGCACTAGAAGGCTTCCCTGGCCACCAGGAAAGAGCACGAGGATAAGCTGATGCTACAAATCTCCAAGCTGGAGGCCCAGGTAAAAGCTAGTGAAAAGAGGTTTGATGAAGAAACCGCTCGCAGATACGCCGCCGAAGGCCAACTCAACAGGGCTCTTGCTAACCTGAAGGAGCACAAACTGACGTTTGAGTCCAAGAAGCGAAAACTAGAAGATTGTTTCGGCGAAGGAGCATGGGAAGATTCGGTCGAAGGACTTCAGTACACCATTGTGCAAAGGGAATTACTCGTCGAAGGGTTACTCACTCTGCCTGATCATCCAGAAACAAAGGAGTTGCTAGAAGAGTATCGCGCCCGTGGCCGTACTTGACTATTTGTATTCCTTTTGTTTTGATCATTTTTGTATGCTGACCATCACCAGGCTTGTTGGCTGAGGTCACGCTATTGATTCATCTTGTACTCTCCGATGTTGTGTACTGCCTTGATGGGCCTTCTTTATATATGAGATTGTTATTTCCATGATTGGACTCGGACTTCTTATTATTATCAGCACTGGCACTCAGGCACTAGGATCGGAGGAGATCTCCCTAACGCACAGACACACGCTTGCATTTGCATGAAGCATTTGCATAACGAGCACTTTGTTGTTTTTCCTAACCCTTTTGTGTTTTCCAGGTTGTTTCAGGTGGTTCCAGGATTGATCAGAGACCTATTCACCGCTATCCGACTAGAGCTAATCAAACCAGGATCATGGAGCAAGTGCAAACTGATGATTAGGAACTCCGCGAAAGAATGGATCGCTTCATGGAGCTCATGCAAGCGGTCGCCAATGGCCAGGATCAGTTCAGGACCTTGGTTCAGCCCCTGATTTCAAGGGTTGATAGCAATGGCGTACTCCATGGTGGGACTGTTCCTACTCCTCCACCAGTTGAAACTCCACAGAATGGTGTTCCCGTGACCGGGGGAAACGGCAGTGCCAACGGTAATGTGATGGCCAATATCGGACTCAATACGACGGGCGTCGGTAATGGGAGTCTGGGAGCTAATGTCAATGTCGGGCTGGGAAACGGCAATGCAGGTGTCGGGAATCTATTTAGGCCTTAGCCATGGCTAGAGGATCGCCAGGACGATGTGTTCTCTCAGAGAGGTGCTGAAGGGGAGCTGAACGCTGAAGCACGGCTTAGGTTCAAAGCACTCGAGGATAAGATGAGAGATATCGAGAATCAGAATACTTTGGGCGTTGATATGTCCAAGTTGGGACTAATTGCTGATTTCAAGGTGCCTCCCAAGTTCAAGGTACCTGACTTTGAAAAATATAAGGGAACCAATTGCCCCCGCGTCCACCTAAGATCGTACTACAGAAAAATGTCTGCTCATTCTGAGGACGAGAAGTTGCTGATGCACTTCTTTCAAGACAGTCTTTCCGGGCCATCCCTCGAATGGTACATGAGTCTGGAGCCTACTAGTGTGCGCACATGGAAGGATCTTACTGAAGCATTTGTGCACCACTACCAATACAATAGCGACTTGGCCCCGAACCGAGTCCAGCTGCAGAATCTGTCGCAGAGGAACAATGAAGGGTTTAAGGAATACGCCCAACGGTGGCGTGAGTTGGCAGCTAGGGTTCAGCCGCCGATGGTTGAACGTGAGCTCGTGCAGATGTTTGTAGCCACCCTCCCAGGGGTTTACTATGAGAAGTTGGTCAGCGGTATATCTGGAACATTCTCAGATCTCATTATCACGGGTGAGCACGTCGAAAATGGGATCAAGATCGGGAAAATTCAAGGTGAGTCATCCTCAGCTGGGGGAGGCGGAAAGAAACCTTATAGTGGCAAAAGACGGGAAGGAGAAGCGAGTGTTGTGACCAACGGTCGAAGGAAGGGTAAAGGTCTTCACCAGCAGGTGGCCAGTATAACTATCCCGGTAGTTCAACAGCAGCAGCAGCAGCAACAACCGAATCAACAGGGATAGAGAAAGTACCAGAGTCAGGCACCTTTGTCGAACCGTCACCTCGAGACACCGCCCATGTCGTACGCGCAACTCTTGCAGACTTTGCTTCAGCTACAGTTGATCCAGAAGAGGACGCTGGCTCCCTTGACAGGGGCACCTCCGCCAGGGTACGACGCGAATGCCACTTGTGAGTTCCACTCAGGGGCACCAGGCCACACAGTAGAGAACTGCAAAGCCTTCAAGCACAAGGTGCAGGACATGGTGGATGCCAAGATCATCAACTTCTCCGATAATGTGCCAAATGTCACGAAGAATCCTATGCCGAATCATAGGGGAGGCGGGGTGAACGCCGTTATCGAAGGCGAAAGTGCGGACTTGTTAACTAACGTCAGAGATCTAAAGACACCGCTTAGCTTCGTTAAAGCTAAGTTGATGAAAAGAGGGTTCTTTCCAAGTTGCGGAGAGCTATGTAGGGACTATGCCACATGTTCTGATGGATGTGAACAACTAATAGAGGGAATTCAAAGTCTGATGGCTGAAGGGATTCTGCAGTTTAGCCGGAGGGCTGAAAGTGGATCAGGAGAGGTAGTGCTGAAGCAAGCCGATAAGGTCGCCACCATCACCATCCCTCGCCAGACGATAACTATTTATGCGCCCAGACCACCCACAATTACCATCACCAAAGTTGGGCCAATACCGTTCGAAAGCACTAATGTTGTCCTGTGGCATTATGGGGCTGAAGTCTACTGCAACGGACAGAAGTTGGAGCTAGAACCATTTGGGTCGACTGTGGAGAACCTTGCGGGAATCAGTGGTATTACTCGCAGCGGAAGAGTGTTTACACCACCAGAGGTCGTGGCGGATAGAGCGGCCAGAGCTGATGCGGCCGATAAAGGTAGAAGTAAAGTTGTTGAAGAGATCCCGCGTGGGGCAGAAAAAGACTTGGTTGTTAAAGATGCCGAGGAGTTTATGCGGTTGATTAAAAAGAGTGACTACAAAATTATGGATCATCTCCATCAGACGCCCTCGAAGATTTCCATTCTGAACTTGTTGTTGTGTTCTGAAGCACACCGCAACGCGCTGTTGAAGGTGTTGAACGCCGCATACGTACCGCAGGAAATTTCAGTAAACCAGTTAGAGGAGGTCGTAGCCCACGTAAATGCTGGAAATGGGCTAGGTTTCACAGACCTGGAGCTGACGCCGAAGGGGAGGAATCACAATAGCGCCCTGCACATCTCGATAGAGTGTAGGGGCACAATTATGTCGCACGTGTTGGTGGACACGGGTTCGTCACTTAATGTTCTTCCGAAGAAGGCATTAATGAAGTTGGATACTCGTGGAGTGATTTGCACACCCAGTGATCTGGTTGCGAAGGCGTTCGACAGAACTAAACGACATGTTTTCGGGGAGGTGACCCTGCCAATCCAAGTTGGGCCGGAAACGTTCGACGCGGTCTTTTATATTATGGACATCATGCCTGCCTACAGCTGTCTCTTGGGTCGGCCATGGATCCATGCTGCTGGATCCGTGACCTCCACGTTACAGCAAAAGCTCAAATATGCTGTCGGAGGTAGCATCGTGACTGTTTGTGGCGAGGAAGACATAATGGTGAGCCATTTGTCGTCCTTTAAGTATGTGGAGATGGATGGGGGAAATTCATGAAACCCTATGCCAAGCGTTCGAAGCCGTTAAGGTGAAGGACGTAGCTCCTGTAGTCACCAAAAAGCCAGAGATGACTCTCTCCTCATTCAAGGAAGCTCGGGCCATTGTCCAAGCCGGATCTACCCCAGGATGGGGGCGAATTTTGGAGATACCTAACAAGCAAGATAAGTTTGGGTTGGGATATTCTCCTAGAGCTGAAGCTTCTTCTTCCTCTAGCAGTGCGTCTCGAGGTAAAGGGCCGATCCAGTTTACCAGTGGCGGAGTGATTTTCGAAAGCATCAATGCGGTGTCTGAAGACAGCGGAGATAGCGACTGTGACCTCGACTCTTGGGTCCAGCCAAGCAAGCCAGGCGAGGGCCTCAACAATTGGTCCGTCAAGGATATCATCCATATGACAAGCGAAGAGTAATGATTTACTTTTTCCAATCATTGTACAACCCTATGTCCTACCCGGGGCATAGTGGTTTTATTGTCAGGGCCTTGTTGGATTATGTACATGCATTTTGTTAATAAATCAAAAGGCATTTTTCTTCGTATTCAAATGTTGTGATCTCTGTTATTCCTGTTTTATATTTGTTTTGAAAAACAATAAAATGGCAATGGGGTTTGTGCTAACCTGCACATCCTTGTTTTAAACTTAACCCTTGTTATTGCAGGATCCACATGACAGATGACATCGACTCTGGACCTTCTACGGCTCACTTCGACTTCGATTGCCCGATATATCAAGCCGAAGAAGAGATTGATGAAGACGAAGACCTTCCCGAAGAGTTGGCCCGCTTGTTGAAACAAGAGGAGAAAGTTATTCTGCCTCATGAAGAGGAGATCGAGATCGTGAATCTGGGTTCTGAAGAACTCGTCAGAAACGTCAGGATAGGGGCTGCATTGCAGAATGATGTCAAGCAGAGATTGGTCGAGATGCTGAGAGAGTATAGTGACGTCTTTGCTTGGTCATACGAAGATATGCCCGGACTTGACACGGACATCGTGGTCCACCATTTGCCGCTGCGAGAAGATTGTCCTCCCGTTAAGCAGAAGCTTAGGAGGACGAGACCAGATATGGCCGTTAAGATCAAAGAAGAAGTGCAAAAGCAGCTTGATGCTGGCTTCTTAGTGGTCACTACTTACCCTCCGTGGGTCGCCAACATAGTGCCGGTACCGAAGAAGGACGGTAAGGTACGCATGTGCGTCGATTATCGGGATTTGAATAGGGCGAGCCCTAAAGATGATTTCCCGCTGCCTCATATTGATGTGTTGGTCGACAATACAGCCCAGTTCTCCGTGTTTTTATTCATGGATGGCTTCTCCGGTTACAATCAGATCAAGATGGCGCCGAAGGACATGGAGAAAACGATGTTTATCACTCCCTGGGGAACATTCTACTACAAGGTAATGCCTTTCGGTATGAAGAACGCATGGGCCACTTACCAACGAGCAATGGTAACTTTGTTTCATGACATGATTCATCATGAGATTGAAGTCTATGTTGATGACATGATTGCGAAGTCCCAAACGGAGGAGGGACATCTGGTCAATTTGCTGAAGCTTTTTGAGAGGCTTAGGAAGTTCAGGTTGAGGCTGAATCCTAACAAGTGTACATTCGGAGTACGGTCCGGAAAGTTACTGGGGTTTATCGTGAGCGAAAGAGGCATCGAGGTTGATCCTGCGAAGATAAAAGCCATACAAGAAATGCCAGTGCCAAAAACAGAAAAAGAAGTTTGTGGTTTCTTGGGCAGAATAAACTACATTGCAAGGTTTATTTCTCAACTCACGACCACGTGTGAACCGATGTTCAAACTACTAAAGAAAGATCAGGCGATTATCTGGAATGAGGATTGCCAGAAGGCATTCGACAAGATAAAGCAGTATCTTCAAGAACCTCCAATCTTGATACCCCCAGTGGCTGGACGGCCATTAATCATGTACTTGACAGTTCTTGAGAATAGTATGGGGTGTGTTCTCGGTCAGCATGACGAGACGGGTAGAAAGGAGCATGCCATTTACTACTTGAGTAAAAAGTTCATAGACTGTGAATCTCGCTACTCGATGCTGGAGAAGACGTGTTGTGCGCTAGCCTGGGCTGCCAAACGTTTACGACAGTACATGCTCAATCACACCACCATGCTAATTTCGAAGATGGATCTGATCAAGTACGTCTTCGAGAAGCAAGCTCTTTCGGGCAGGATTGCCAGATGGCAAATGGTGTTGACGGAATATGATGTTCAGTACGTTTCCCAGAAGGCCATTAAGGGAAGCGTATTGTCTGATTACCTTGCCGAACAGCCGATCGAAGATTACCAGCCGATGAAATTTGAATTCCCTGATGAGGATATCATGTTTCTCAAAGCGAAGGATTGCGATGAACCGTTGCCCGACGAGGGGCCAGATAGGAAATCCCAGTGGAAGTTGATATTCGACGGGGCGGTTAATTCCTACGGAAGTGGCATTGGGGTGATCATCACGACTCCCCACGGATCCCATATCCCGTTCACTGCGAGACTGACGTTTCCAGTCACCAATAACGAAGCGGAGTACGAAGCATGCATCATGGGTCTAGAAGAGGCGATTGATTTGAGAATCAAGAACCTAGACGTATATGGTGACTCGGCGCTTGTGATCAACCAGATTAAAGGGGAGTGGGAGACTCGTCAATCGAATTTGGTGCCGTACATGAATTATGCCAGAAGGTTGCTTCCGTTCTTTGATCGAGTGGAACTCCATCATGTGCCCAGAGCAGAAAATCAGATGGCTGATGCCTTAGCCACGTTGGCTTCGATGTATAAAGTCAATTTTTGGAATGAAGCTCCAAGAATTGTCCTCTCTCGTCTTGATAGACCTGCATTCGTCTTTGCAATCGAGGAAGCCGCCGACGGCAAGCCATGGTTCCATGACATCCAGACTTTCCTTATGACTAAGGAGTATCCTGCGGGTGCGTCAACCCAGGATAAGAAGACTCTGAGGAGGCTGTCTGGAAATTTCTATCTCAATCCTGATGGAGTTTTGTATAAAAGAAATCACGATCTCGTGCTACTCAGATGTGTAGATGAGAAAGAGGCGAGTATGCTCATGGAAGAAGTCCATGAAGGCACATTTGGTACGCACGCCGGCGGGCATGCTATGACAAGAAAGATCCTGAGAGCAGGATACTACTGGCTGACGATGGAGTCGGATTGCTTTAAATTCGCGAAAAGATGTCATAAATGCCAGATTTATGCTGATAAAGTTCATGTGCCGCCGTGCCCGTTGTTGCGGTTAGAATATGATATCAAATTATTAATTAATTTGAATCGCATCTTTAGTTCACAACCGCTCTTTGATTTATCCGAAGGAAAAGGTCAAAAGAGGAAAACCTAATTTTGCATCGTAAAGACAATGCGGGGAGAGATCTAGGTAAGGGGTTGGTTAAGCTTAGGGAAGGTACTAGCACCCTAAACTTCTGTAGTACTCTACAGGAACCTTTTGTTTATTGTATGCTTTTTTATTTTATTTTTTTATCTGTTTGAAATATATTGCTAAGGGATAGAGTGACCTAAAGACCTAAGGGTTAGTCCTAAGTTTACTCGGCAAGACGTCGCGTCTTGTGCCTACGTATCCTGGATAGGGAATGGAATCAGAGTAATCGTAGTTCCCCTCGAAAGGGAGGTTAGAAACTTCTTGACTGTGGTCAAGGTTTC